>JAQHRD010000016.1:0-621843 GCA_029168975.1 Purpureocillium lavendulum
CGAATGGATTGTCGTGCCGCCGATATGGGCAGCGGAACTCCCGGAAGTGCCGGTTTCAGAAGATGTGGCTTATTCCTTGCCTCGAACATGGCTTTCAAGGCATCGATAATCCTCGATTTGCCTGTGCCACCTGGCCGCCAATATTTGAAGATGTTGACCTGCTGAACCGGGGTCGACGGTAATCTTATCCAGAAACCGGCAGACAAGGTGCAGGGCCATGCTCTGCAAGTAGTTCAATGTAAAACTGGTTGCGACAACGTGTCCCATTTCCACGAATGTAGTCGTTGGATTGACGTCGACGAGTATTCGAGGGCCATGTTGCTCTATTATTAGGTTGGCACGTGGGTGCATGGTGCAAGAGTCAAGTCGCAGTGACTAGCCGGGACACCGCCCACGTCCGCACCATCCGTGGGAAAGTGCGGCAGCCTGGGAACCAGTCTCAATCTCATCTAGCATCCGAAGATGCAGTAGATTTTGAGCCTTGGCTGCTGCCTGAATGCCGTCTCGGTTAAGGGTGTCTTCCCGTAGCAGTCTGTTGGTATTGGACCAAAGGGTTCCTTTCTTCAACCGAGTTTCACCGCGCACAGGTCGTCGATGAGACCTCCTAGAACTGGTGAGCCTCTCGTAACATCAGAGTCTCGCACAGCACTCTGCAGAACCTGGAGTAGAGCTGTGTAATTTTGATGTTGGTGCGCCGTTGTTGCAGTTCCTCTCCATAGTCATCGCCGCCAAGTGCATACTCAACGTCAACTGTGTCGTCACCTTCCGATCGACTGGCCCAGAGTCTCGCGTCTCTCCGCGCATCCTCAGCCGACTTCCTCAGGAGACCGATATTCGAGACGTGAAAGCGGAGCCGGGGAGAAAGGCGAGCTTCGCAACTTGACCATATGTCGGTGATAGCGCCCTGTGTCCTGAAAGGAAGTCTTCCCAAGGGACGAAGAGGGCCAGATGTAGCACAGAGTTTCTTAGGGAGACGGTCAGAATCAGGCTCAGGGGCACGGGGGGCACGAGAGCTATTATTGACCGGCTTAATATAACACTGGGTGCTCGTCCTCATGGTCGTGCTGATGAATCCCTGGAAGATTGGTACGGCATACTCCTCTGGGTCGTCGAAGCCTTTGGATCCATCCCTCATATTCGGCAGCAGACTCGTCAAGAGCAATGTGCGATTCATCTTCTGCTCGATCTTTCCGACGCACCAGATTGGATCATAGACATATAGTCGTACAGGCACAAGTCCGTAAGACACGGCCTCGGTAGGCGTAAGCGTCTAAGTTTAAAAGCGTCCGCCCACCTTCCCGCACAGGAACTGTCTCGGAGGGTTCTTGACCATCCATCAGCTCGCTGGCCTGATGGCGAAGATGTGGCCACTGCCGAAAAATTGCCCAGTATAGCGCCGTCAAGTTTAGGAAGGACCAATGCGGCACGTTGGTAAAGTCAGTGCAATAGCCAAGGAGGTGGTAGCAGACCTCCACAGCCGAGAGCTGTCGCTCGGAGAAGATGCGATTCGCAGTCCTCATTAGGAATTGGCGGCTCTCATTCATGACGGCCTCGTGCCTGTGATTGCGCTGCGAGGATTCGGTTGCGCGGCACTCGCGCTGCCGGATTCGCGAAGCTGACGGGCGACATCGGCGGCGAGAGCAAGGCGCTTCCACATCGGCGTGTCTAATTTAGTCGCGTAGTTGGTGATGTAGTACACCATGGCTAGACCTTGGTTCTTGTCAAGATCATCGAGACGTCGTGGTTATGGCGAAGGCCAATCGCCAATGACTTGTTATAGCGATTGACGAGCGGATGGTTACGCCTGATTCTGGAGCAGCCGTCGTCTGTGAACCCCGTCTCCTCCACGAGCTTCCAAGGCGCCTTGAACCGGCAAGCCGTTCGTCTGTGCTTGTCTGTGCCTTCTTCGACGAGTCCCTTCAGAGAGTATTTGAGACATGTGAAGGTGTGAGAGTGAACTTGGCAGCAGTGTGCGATGAAGTTGGACTCGTCGTCGAAGGCCGCGGTAAGAGTTTGGGAACTGGCCATCATCTCTGCAATGGGCTGGATCGGTTTCCTCTCCTTTCGCACCGCTTTCCCGGCATCCTCGTCTAAGCACTCGTGGAAGACGGAATCTACGTAGCGGACACCTGGGCACGGTATGCTCCTTCGTCCGGGTTAGCCATGTCGTCTATCAGGGATGGCAACTGCACGTTGCCGTCCAGCCAGAGTAGTCCATGCAAGTGTAGACTGCCCCGCTCGTTTCGTCTCCACCGTAGCGTAGTAATGGCTAATCTTTCCAAAGACGGATTCTTTCCCTGCCTTCACATACTTGTCGAAGAACAGGGATATTTCTCGGTGGAAGAAGATGGCAGAGCTGACTGGGTCCATGATGCTAAGCGCGATCTCGTCGTACCGTCCACGAAGATCCGCCAAGAGGCTCTTGGCGGCGTCGCAGTCGTGGAGCCTGTGGACAGAGAGCATCATCTTTATTGGGTTGTTGACGTCGTTGGGGTTGATGGTAATCCAAATCGCAGGCATACCAGTCCAGATGCTAAGAGCTTGGATCTTCCTTCGCATGAGCAATCTAGTTTCGTTCGACAGTGGCTGTGCATGGCCAAAGATTGACAGCTCGCGAAGCAAAAACGATACGTCGCGGTCACTCGTGGTCCCCGTCTCTCGTATCTCTGCCTCAGCCTCTTCAGCTGGTCCGCGGTCAGGGTGAGGTGGACCTGCTCAAGCTTTGGGAAAGAATCTTTGGCCACTCGGACCATGCTGATACGGCGGTTGGAGGAGCGGAGGAGGATGTTGAACACCAAGAAACAAAAGACGGGATGTGTGGCAAAGCGGCCGCCGTGTCGTTGTAGCACGTATCTGGTCCAGTAGGCGAGCGAGTGACTTGACTGGCGACCGACAGGCTTCAGCCGTGGACTGAGGTTCGACTCCCGCAAAGCCTTCGGGCCACCCTTGCCCCAGGGAAATAGCTTAGGAAAAGTCCGAGGGAAAAGTCCTCGTGCAGATTGTCGGCGAAGTCCGCACCGCGCTCTACCCGGATGTATGGCTGGTCTCCAGCCGTCTGGATCTGTATTGCGCACGGTTCAGGATCAGGCGCGAGATCCTGACTAGAGTTCACAACGTTGGAAAGAAACGATAGCTTATCTGCCTCCGCGAATGCGGCTGGTCCGTCAAGGGGAAACATCCCGGACGTAGACGTTTCACAGACGGTATTAACGTCGCCGTCGGTAGTAGTTGGCCCGGGAACATGAGTCTCGGCTACGAGGGGCGAGGGCTGACGCTGCTCCGTCGGTGGAGCATTGACTGCACTGTCGACATGGGAGCATTCATCTGCGGGCGGAGCGTTCATGGAGCCAAGAAGTTCATCGATGCTGGTGAGCCTATTTTCCGCCAAACCCCGGTCGGTATCAGGGACGATGTGATCTGTCTGTGTCTTCTCAAAGGTCGACGGCTCCTCCCTCTGCATGCGATCCATGATCAGGGTTGGGACGTCAGAGCCGTCGGCGTAGTGCCAGCCGTCTATCTCCGCCTGGTTAATTTCGACGTGCTCGTATAATGGATTGTTCTTTTGCAGCCATGACAGGGCGGCCCTCACTCGGGATTTGCGCACTTGGAGTAGATGTCTAACGTCTGCAGAGCCAGGTTTACTTGAGCCGCTCCAGGAGATGTGGATGTCCTCGACGGACTGCAGCAGAGGATGTGGGAGAACGGTAGCAACGAGATCCTCCACCTTGTTGGGAAAGACGACAATATGGCCTCTCACATGCGTCCGGTAACTGAGGTCCGATCGGGTCTTGTTGTCAACTGTGAACTTTGTGATGTAGCCGAAAGGGACCTGAAGGGCAATGAGCCTCTCCTCAACGGGAGAGAGGCCATCAAGCTCTTCGGGATATCGATGCTCACACCCAATGGCCATGTTATTGACCGAGCAGGCCCTGGGCAGCCGTCCAGCGTCCAAGCTGACACGACACTCGCGGCACACTTGAACTCCGGAGCCCTCGTGGGATGAAAAGCAGTCGACACAGTCCTGGGCAGACTTGGTGGCTTGCAAGAGGGAGGGTGACAAACGGGTCCTCCAATTAAACGTGGTGAGTTCTGAGGGCGCTGCCTTTCTGTAGCAGAAGGCACAGTGGCAAATCGGCAACGTCCTTTCCTCCGTAAATGCTTGGTAGAACGATCTGGCGGCGTCTACCTGAAGGGCAAGCGGAACCTCGTTGCACCAGGACCTCATGGCTGACGCCTGCTCCTTGGCACGGAAACAGGTTTCGTATTGATGTAGGGCGGACTCGACAGAGTCTTGTTGGAGCTGCACAGTTTCTCGCATCGGCCGGGGTCTTTTCGGGGATCGCTTTGGCAGCGTGGGTGGTGGAGTAGGAAGCGCTTCCTCTTCTTCCCTAGGTCGTTTTCGTGGCGGAGTGGTTGGCGGGTGCACGGGTTGGCTATTCTGGTACCGAGCCTCACGGCGGCGGGCTCGGTCTTCGGCGCGCTGGCGATCCATATCATGCAAGACACGGAGGATCTCTTCGTGGGGGACCCTGACAAGCTCTGGTCGGCGCTGGTAGGCCCTTTGCGATTCTATATCCGTCAAGGCGCGCCGAATCTCTTCGGGTGACACTGGCGCCACCTGTGGTCGGGGCATGGCGGCTACGTGGTGGACGGAATTGGTCGCGGACGGGTGCTAGGAGGGAGCAAAAGAGTGAAGGAATCTGTTAACGGCGTCCCGAGGGGCGAGGGCGCTGATGACAACTGGTCGCCACGTCTATGAATCCATCGGTGCGCTCGAACGTCTATGCTTCGGGGAACGTCAGGCAAAGCGGTGTAGAAGAGGTGGGTCAAGGCAACCCAGAAGTTGGACCCGGCCGTCGCACGCACGGCGGGACAAGCAGGAGCGAGCGCCCGGGCTCCTCCCTGCGCAAGAGGGCGTCCATTGTAGACGTCCATTACGCCTCCAGCACGACCTGCCTTAGAAGAAGAACAGCCTTTGCATGCAGAGGAGGTGTATATACTCGGCGGCGAGAGTGAGAGTGAGAGTGGGCGCGCGGAGCAAACGGAGGGTCGGGAGAAAGCGGTGGGGCCGGAGCGGCGGCGGCGGTCAGTGGGGTGGTCGAGGGAGGCGGTACGAGTGGTTGTGGCTGGAGGCTTCGAAGCTGAGGGATCCAGGGCGAGAAGGAAGTGGCGCGGAGTGGCTGGGAGGGCACGGACCGCTATGTGGCCCGAGTTTATGGAGGGGTCGGAAGGGAGAACCTTTCGTCTCTTCGTTCCTCAAGGCACAGGAGACCGGTCCCTACGTGCCCGCCATCAAACCTTCGGAACGGGCCTTTCAGTTTGTCGGTTTGGAGGTGGATAATCGCTTTCGAAATGTCGCTGGCATTGCAGTTGTGGCTGGTGAGGGCACGGACCACCGGAGGTCTCGAGGATCCACTCAGCCGCCGACCAATGAATTCCTCTCAACGCCCCAACTTAACGGCGCGATTTGAGGTAACTTAAACCGCCATTGAGAATTCTTCAGTGAATGTCCTTGAGCAGTACGAAAAAGTTAGGCAGTAGGCATCATGCCGAACTGCGTGCTGCTGGGTGCCACATGGCATCGATCAAAAGGGATACCATGGTGCCGAGCACGAGCCTGCATTTTCACACGATGGCATGGCCCGGTAACCAAGTGCTTCACAGATTGTCAGACAATTGGCTCCACAGGGATCACACCTGGCATCGTGGCAATTGATGAGAATTATCTTGAAGAGCTATCTGTAAGCGCACGACAGTGCGCTGCTCTTTATACACAAAGGAAAGATTTGCTTTGTGGTGCAGAGTACCTGTAATTGAAGCTGGTGTTCCGACATATGCAACCAGTGTTTGAGCTTTGACCTCAACGAAGTCAAAGCACAACGCATGCAGGCGCTCGACCTTAATACACGGATTATAGCATCGGCTTCCGCGGACAAATATTCTGAGTGCAGATGTTATGCAACATAAGGCTGGTTCTCTGTGCGACACAGATCTTGGATCTCGTAAATCCGTTTCGTTTCGAAGGCCAGCTTGTTGAGCCTCTGCATCGCATTTACCATATTCTGGTCCAGTTTGTTACCAATGAAGTCCTGGGGCCGCACAGGGCTGAGAAGCCTAATGCCTCGAAGGGTCGTAGCCCTGGACAACTGCACGTAAAGACTGGTAAAATCGCACTTGGAGGGGTCGCCATTGGTCACGCGATTTCCTCGCAGTTCCAAGAGTACCTCGGGAAACGTTTTCGACTGCGATTTATAATCGGTGAGAACAAAGGCCGGAACAACCGGGAGGCCTCGTCGAGCGCACTTTGTTGACAAGAACTTGAAGCGGGAATCACTGGGTTCAAGAACGTGCGAGATAGGGCGGACGAGCACCATTTTCGGAGGGAGGACGGGGACTGCCAAGGTCGCCGTGTCGTTCGAGTGTAATAAGATGGCTAGCGGTGGACCGAAGTGTATGGTGACGTCGTCCGCGAGATGGTATCCTGGGTATTTCGGGTCGGTGATGATGTCTGCCGCGGCAAATTCCGCCCCATTGACAACTTTCAACCCAGTGTATATATTCTTGTTGACAACAACAGGCATCCCTTGAGCATAGAAGAAGATGCCAGGGACTTTGCATTTGGAGTCATCCCCTTGCTCGATCGCCTGTGCGATCTCATATTGGGACAGGCCGGCTCTCCTCCAGGTGTGGGTTGAGACGAAGACGGAGATGTGCCTCCCATTGAAGCGCGCCCAGTCGACAACGGCTTGCATATTGAGGCTCCACCGATTTCGGTTGAGGGGCGTTATGGCGCGCAGGCCGTTACTGAAGGTAATATCAGAGCGGTCGACCAGTTTTGTATTCAGCAGATCAAGATCCTGCCATGTCTGGGTGCCGTGTCGCACTCGGTCCAGAAGAGCGCCTAGCTCAGGGTCGTCTCGTGCACGGATCTGTTCGTCGAGAAGAACCACAGTCTTGAACATCAGCCAGAGGCTGAAGCCGCGGTGATGGGCAACGGTGGCTTGGCTCAGACGGGCGGAGGCAGGATTCGCCACCCGGTCTACGAGAAGACTCGTCTCACGTACTGGGGCGAATTGATAAAAGTCGCCCATTAAGAGGACCACAGGAATACCGCCAAAGGGTTTGTCTGGGCAGTCGCGGAGCGACTGGAGACGACAGCTGGCCTCGTACAGAGTAGTGCCTCCGAGCATGCTAACTTCGTCGATCACAAGTACCAGCTTCTGCTTCCACACAAACTTCTTGGCCTCCGAGAAAAGTGGTATTCGTTTGTCCGGGGCGCGGTGGGTATCCAGTCCACAGGCGGAATGCAAGGTCGTGCCGCCAATCTGTGCCGCTGCGCTCCCCGAGGTTCCGGTGATCTGGAGAAGATGTGCTTGGCCCCTCGCCGAAAAGACCCATTTCAGGGCCTCGATCACCCTCGATTTGCCTGTCCCGCCAGGGCCTCCGGTGTATTGGAGATGTTGACCGGCCCGGTCCGGATCTGCGGAAGACTTGTCCAGGAATCTGCACACTAGCTGAAGGGCCATGGTCTGCAGAGAGTTGAGGGTATGCTGCGAGGCGGCAAGACGGCCTAATTCCGTGAAGCAACTTGCCATGTCAATATCGACAAGCATTCGTGGACCCTGTGTAACTATGTCTTGACTTCCTCGATGCAGCAGCGGAATGTCCGTGTCGTAGTGCTGGGCAAGCATATCATCGATGTCGGCATTGGGCGAGTGACGTGTGCCACCTTGTGGACCTGTCTCCATCTCGTCTAGCATGCGGAGGTGAAGCATCTCCTGAGCCTTTGCGGCAGCCTGAACATCCTCTACAGAAAGGGTCTCACATTGGCATAGGGGAGCGCCCTGAGCGCGGCGGATCTGTCGATAGAAGCCTTCGGGACGCTGCAGAAATGGATTATCACCCAACGCCGAATACTCTTCGCGCAGGTCGCGAATGAAATTCGTCAAGACTGGCGAGCCTCTCGTGACGTCGGTGTCTCTCACCGCGTTGTGCAGAGTGCGGAGCAGAGCCGCAAAATTTTGGTGATGCTCAGCGACTGTTGCACACTGTTCGCCGTCGTCCTCCTCATCAAGGGGAAAGTCTACGTCGACCGTGTCATCGCCCTCTGATCGGCTGGCCCAGAGCTTTGCGTCTTTGCGCGCGTCCTCGGCGGACTTGGTAAGAAGGGAGATGTTCGACACGTGAAAGCGCAGCCTACGACAGAGAGACGCTTCGTGCCCGAGCCATAAATCGGCGATATCGCCTTGCATGGTGGGAAGGAAGCGCTCCCACGGCACGAACAGAGCCAGATGGAGAACGGAGTTTCTGCTGTGCATGTGAGAGGGGAGGCTTGGATTCACCAGTGCGGACGAGCAGCATACCGTCTGAAATATACCGGGTGCTCGTCTCGGTGGTCGTCACTGATGAAACCTTGGAAGATCGGCACGGCGTACTCGTGAGGTCGGCGGAGCTTCTGAAACCAGTTGCAGGACTCTGGAGAGGGCACCTCGAGGGAGATGTGGTTGCCATCCTCGTCCCGGCCACGGTTGCGGACGAGAGTAACCATGGACATGTAGTCGTAGAGGCAAATGTCTCGCAGGACCCGGCCTCTGTAGGCGTAAGCATCCAAACACAATAGGGTCCTGCCCCCCTCCCTCAGCTGCACCGTCTCCGGTGGCTCCTCGCCCTCCGTTTCCGCGCCGGCCTCGGAGCGGAGGTGTTTCCATCTCCGAAAGATCGCCCAGTACAGTGCGTTCAGGTTTAGGAAGGACCAGTGCGGGACGTTGGTGAAGTCCGTCTCGTAGCCGAGCATGTGGTAGCATACCTCCACGGCCGACAGCTGTCTCTCAGAAAATATCCGATTCGCCACCCTCATCAGAAACTGACGACTCTGGTTCAGGACAGCAGGCCTCTGGGCGGCCGGGTTGGCTGGTGCTGATGCGTCACGCCTCGACTCGGCATCTTCGCGAAGCTGTCGGAAGACCTCGGCCGCGTGGGCGATTCGTCTCCACATTGGCGTGTCCAACTTCGTGGCGTAGTTGGTGATGTAAAACACCATGGCCAGTCCCTTGGCCCTCGTCAAGATCATCGATACGTCGTGGTTGTGCCGGAGGCCGACCGCCATCGCTTTGTTATACCGGTTGACGAGCGGATGGTTGCGACGGATGGCGAGCAGGCCGTCGTCGCTCAGCCCAGTCGCATCGACAATCTTCCAAGGCGCTTTGAACCGGCAGGCCGTTCGCCTGTAATTGTCCGCGTCGTGGTCGGTGAGGCCCTTCAGGGAATACTTGATGCATGTGTAGGTATGGGAATGGACCTGGCAACAATGTGCGATGAAGTTGGCCTCAGCGTCAAAGGCCGCAGACAGGGCCTCAGTGTCGTTCATCATCCCTTCGACGGGGTGGATTGGCTTCCGCTCTTGGCGAATAGCCTTTCCAGCGTCCTCATCCAAGCACTCATGGAAGACCGAGTCCACGTAGCGCACCACCCGGTCGCGGTATTCTTCTTCTCGAGGGTCGGCGATGTCGTCGACCAGCGACGGCAACTCCATGTTGCCGTGCAACCACAGGAGTCCGTGCAGGTGCAGGCTGCCACGATCGTTCGTCTCCACTGTCGCATAGTAATGGCTGACCTTGCCAAAGACTGACTGATTGCCTGCTCTGACGTACTTTTCGAAGAAAAGACTGATTTCTCTGTGGAAGAAGATGGCGGAGCTGACCGGGTCCATGGTGCTGAGGGCGATCCCATCGTACCTTGCCCGTAGGTCCGCCAACAGGTCCTTCGCCGTTTCGTAGTCGTGCAGCCTATGGATGGCGAGCTTCATCTTGACTGGATTGTTGATGTCGTTGGGGTTGATGGTGATCCAAATCACAGGCGTACCAGCCCAGATGTCGATTGCCTGTATCTTCCTGCGCATGAGCAGTCGCGTTTCGTTGGAGAGCGGCTGTGCGTGGCCGAAGATGGACAATTCGCGGAGCAGGAAGGCCACATCGGCGTCCTGCGTCTTTCTAGTTTCGCGCATCTCGTCTTCGGCTTTCTTCAGCCGGTCCTCAGTCATGGTTCCGTAAACCTGTTCAACCCTCTCGAAGGAGCCCTTGGTCGTGCGCACCATACTGATGCGGCGGTTAGAAGAGCGGAGGAGGATGTTGAAGACCAGGAAACAAAAGACGGGATGGGTGGCAAACCGCCCTCCATGGCGCTGCAGCACGTATCTGGCCCAGTAGCTGAGCGAGTGGTTTGAGCGGCACTCGACGGCCGCAGGAGCTTGCTGTTGCTCGCCGTGCGGCACGTGCGGCGCCTTTGGGCCGCCTCTTCCCCAGGGGAAAAGCTTCGGAAAGGTGCGCGGGAAGAAGTCCTCATGCAGACTGTCCGCGAAGTCGGCGCCTCGTTCTACGAGTATGAACGGCTGCCCTCCAGCTCCTTGGAGGCGCATGGCGCAGCGCTCGGCCTCATCGGCACCTCGGGTCCGATTCGTCCCGATAGCGCCTACTAGGAATGAAAGCTTGTCGGCCTCCTCGAAAGCCGCCGGCCCATCAAGGGGGAACATTCCGGATGACGTTGTCTCGAGAATAACTTCACTTTCGCCGCCGGCATCCTCTGGACCTGGGATGCTTGTGCGAGGGTCATCCGACAAAGGCGGGCCTAGTTCGCTCGGCAGAGTGCCATCGTCGGGAAGGTTGGAGTTGTGATCGGCCTGAGCTTGCGCCGAGGCCACAATCTCTTCGATGCTCGTGAAGCGATTTTCTTCCAAGCCTCGATCAGTATCTGGGACTATGTGGTCTGTCTGCGCCTTCTCGGCAACGGACGGCTCTTCCCGCTGCATGCTGGCCATGACGGGGATAGGGACATGGGAGCCGTCTGCGTACTGCCATCCATCTATCTCGCCGTGGTCGATCGTGATGTGCTCGTAGAGCGGATTGTTCTTCTGGAGCCATGTCAGGGCGGCCCTCACGCGGGACTTGCGCACTTGGAGAAGGTGGCCAACGTCGGCAGCGCCGGGTTTGCTGGAGCCGCTCCAAGAGACGTGGATGTTCTCGATGGTTTCCAAAAGGGGATGAGGGAGGACCGTGGCAACGAGGTCCTCGACCTTGTTCGGAAAGACGACAATGTGGCCCTTGACGTGCTTCCTGTAGCTGAGACCAGACGGGGTCTTGTTGTCGACGGTGAACTTTGTGATGTAGCCGAAAGGTACCTGTAGAGCAATCAGTCTCTCCTCAAGAGGGGAGAGGCCGTCGAGTTCTTCGGGATACCGGTGCTCGCATCCAATGTGCATGTTGTTGACGGCACAGGCCTTCGGCAGCCTGCCCTTCTTCAAAGCAGCGGAGCACTCGTGGCAAACCCTAGCCTCGGCGTCGTCGCCAGCGGGGAAACATTCTGTGCACTTCTGGAGCGCCGTCGTGGCCCGCAGTAAGGAGGGAGCCAGGCGCGTCCTCCAGCGGATCGTGGTGAGCTCGGACGGGGCCTGCTTCCTGTAGCAAAAGCTGCAGTGCGAAATCGGCAAGGCCCATTCATCTGTGAATGCCTGGTGAAAGGACTTCGCGGTCTCTACCTGGAGGGCCAGCGGGATCTCTTTGCACCAAGATCTTGTTACCGATTCCTTCTCCTTGTCGCGAAAACGCAACTCATGGTATCGTAGAATGGCCTCGAGGGACTCCCGTTGGAGCGCGGCGGTCTCCTGCGACAGCCTCGGTCTCTTCCGGTGTCGGTCCGGCCTCGTTGGCGGCGGAGTGAGAAGTCCTTCCGGCTGCTGCTCCGTGACGCGTTTCCGGGAGGGTGGGGTGCGTGGGACTGGCGACACCGGCAGCGGAGCTCGTTGATGCATCGGAGTGCCTGTCGGGAGTTGCCAGTGGCAGGGTCAGCGCCGTGTCCTGGAGTCCTTGTCGGCCCAGCTCACCGGCCTCTTCAGCTCGTAGTCTTGCGGCTCGCACCCGCGAACGTTCCTCCGCATGTTGCCGATCGATGGTCGCAATCGTACGCCTGAGTTCATCCTCCGGAACCGTAACCGGATGTTGTTGAGGTGGACGTCGTCGGCTGTTCCGGCGTTCTAGGTCTTCTAAAGTACGTCGTACATCATCAGGGGAGACTCTGATCGGCTCTCGGCGGGCTCTGTTCTGGATGCGTTGGCTATCAAGATCCTCCAGCGTGCGGCGGATTTCCTCGATCGGAACCCTGACCTGCTCCCGGCGGGGCATCGTCGAGGATTGTCGTTGAAGGACCTGGGAAGGGGGGAATGGAAAGAGGGACGTAGTGATGGACGGAAACGAAGCGGCCGTGGGTGGTACCGAGCATGGTCACACGAGGGCTGGCTAGAAGATGGCTTTGACGCAGGCCACTTCGCGGGCGCCGCGACACTCCGATGCTGTCTCAGGGTTCAGAAACCACCATCGCATCGCATCGCGGCGGCCGTCGTCCCAACGGGTCGTCTACAATAGTCATGGCGGCCCCCCCCCCCCCCCCTCGCTGGCTCGGCAGCCACGTACGAGAATCAGACTTCACATCGGTGTGGTTAGTGTCACTCTCAGGGATTCCCCACGGCACATTTCGCTGCGGTAGGGAGATCTGGCGGTCTGAGCATGTGGGCGAGGCGATGATGATGAAGCAGGAGCGGTGAAGGGTAAGGGGTGAGAATGGACGAAAAGGCTGTGGCGCAAGGGTGGGCGCAGACGGGTGGCTTAGAAGGCACGGATCGTCTCCTGGCCCGTGCGTTGGAGGAAGAGGGCGCGGAAGGAAGAACCTTCGGAACCTTCCGTTCCGAAGGCATTAACGGCAATGTTCACCTTCAGCCAGAAGACGTCCCTTTCCGATGACATTACTTATTCGCACACTCTTCCAAACGCATGCTCGCCTTCATTTTGTTCTGCTTGATTTCTTTCTTCTCCCTGTTTTTCTTTTCTCATTTCCCCTTCGGTGAAAACATTCCAACCAGAGTCACAGCTGTTGCTCCAGAATATCTGGGACAAGGGATACTTAGGTAAGCATGCCGTAGTCTGTGGGATCCAATAGATCCGCGCCCGGGCGCGGATTTAATCTCTCGCGCCCGGGCGCCCACCGAAGAACGTGTACTTACATCTTAACAAACGACCACACAAACGTCATGGAAGCTGTTAGATTGGTCTAATAACGGGCGACGATGAAAAAACAAAGCCTTATTGCAACCAAGGCATGAAATCAGAATGTGTGATCGTGAAACATGTTTTTTGCCGTGCACATCATTGCTTGCGGGGACGGAGCTCATGATCATATTATGGCGGGCCTTGCCCAGCGCATGCGAAACCACAAGTGACGAACACCAGCACAGAGTGTGCACGCTGCTTGGTCATATTCCTGGCCTTCCGTTTAAAATTGCTCCTCCATCTTGGCGGCTCATTTGCGTACGACGCCAACCCCAAATATCGATAACCATGTTGCCACTACGACGATGTTGCAACCATGTGCAGCGACTGTTTTGTTAGTGCCATGGTCCCTGATGTCCAACCCACTACGAGTCAGGCAGGCTGGCAGACGCGCTGTTCTGTTGTCAGTCTTGGGGGTTTTTCAGCCAATAGTATAGCGTGCATTCCTCGTGGGCGCCCGGGCGCGAGAGATTAAATCCGCGCCCGGGCGCGGATCTATTGGATCCCGTAGTCTGTGTTTCATGTGTGTTCCAGGGGTCGACTGGTGACTCATCGACGCGCGGCTCTCTTGGTGCCTGCTGCCGTTGTCCTCGAGCGCCGCCCGCCGCTCGACTCATCTGTTCTTCACTCCTTCAACCTCGCCACCACACCATGCAAGAATCCATCACCAATTTTGACAGATATGTGAACGAAGACGAACTTAACTACGGGACCCCCGGCTCCCCGGTGATTGGCGACTGTACGTCCTTGTTCGACGATCGGAGCGAGACTTCTGCGAACGACGTCCTTCCATTGCTGCAGTTGGACAACTGGAACCCTGATCTGTCTTACAACGAGTCTCCTCCCACGTGCATTCACTACACGATCGAGTGGAAGCTGTTGTTGAACGGAGGAAGAACAACCAAGTTGACTAACGATACCGAAAAGGATCTTGTCCTCGCGCCCGGTGCATTCTGGAACAGGTGCCTTAAGTCCAAAGTTGAGGACGTCCTGAAGAAGAAGACGCCGCCCCGAAAGTCCTATAAGCTCGACGAAACAAATATTATCGTATCCACAACTGAACGCGGTGAACGTGACTTTACCAAGCGATTTGATGAACTGGACATAGATTGGCAGGTCATCGAGAGGCATGGCATTTAACGTCCATGCGTATCGGGCGCACTGCGGTGTGGGTGCTTCCTGTTTTCCTGCGATGTGCAGGAATGTCTCGAAGGGCAATGTGTCGCTATCATCGACTGCCGAGCACTCAATTACATTGTGCTCTGATTGTGTAACGGTTTACCCAAGAAAACCGTTCAGAGAAATCCGTTCTATACAACCATGTAGAGTCGCAGGGGCATCGTCGAAATGCCAACGAGATTGCTGTTCTGTGGATCTGACGCGGACCTGAAAACGGCAGCTCCTTAGAGTATCGGAGGATATCACTCTGAGTCCGATAACACGGTTGCATTAGGCTCATTTAGACGTGACCGTGCTCTTCCTCATAAGAGTGTATCTAGTAGAACCCGAACTTCCTGCCATCCACAGGACACATGGATTGGCTCCGACTCCTTCTCCGTCACGTCCGTACAGAATTTGATGCAAGCGTCTCTCCAACTGGCCTTGCGCTGGGACTCAGAAATGTGTGGCGCACATAGTCGTAATTGGGCGACCGGCCGTTTCACGGCATGATTGCCGCCTTTGGAGTTTTGCGGGCTGGACGTGGCCCGTTGTGCTGAAGGCGACCCTGGATCCACTCACTCGACTTTGTGCCTTCACGTTGGACTCAGATAGACCCCGGATGACCTTCCTTTGCCAATCCATGCATGTCATTCCGGTCGGTTCGTACTTGCTGAGCTAGCCATCTCAGTCAAATCGACGGTCATATCTAGCATGAATCTCGTCAAGCGTACGATCGCTGGCCTGTTGGGGAAGCCAAATATCTCCTCTATATGGCCGCCCCGGAGAGGGGTCCTCCGCTGTCTGGATTATATTGGAAACCCTTTGCGTGAATTCCTCACACCAGTACTTCTCTTCCCGGCTTTTCCCGTGTGCTTCAACTCGGAGCAAGGCCTGGCCAAGTGGCATCGAGCACATGTCCTGCAGCTCGATCATGCGTCCGCCTCCGACGATGGCAATCGCGTATATATGGCCGCAGGTCGGGCCATCTCGAGCAGACTGGAGTGCGTCAAATACTCCTTGGAGCATATACTCGCATTTTGGCTGCACCCAATGTGAGGCGGATGCGAGGTACGACCGTTGCATCTCACCCAGGTACGATTCGCCCCAGTAGATTTCGGGATGTTGGAGCAACACCGCGGATGTTATTTCGGCCAACATCTTCGGATTTTGAGCAAGATAGTCTGACGCAGGCAGCATCCGCATGTCCGTAAGTGACTTTTCGTTCCATCCAGAGCGATCAGTGAAGAATGACGTGACGGAATCGTCCAAATGTTGCTGGAGATGATGTATGGTTTCGTCGGCGGGCAAAAGGCTAGTGATGTTGAGCGAACACAATGGCTCATTCTTGTTAGGGTCAACATGGAAGCGGAACGATAAGGTGATATCCCGAGGAAGGGCCAGGGCTCTCGAAAATGTGCCGTGTTCGACGCAGTTGTTGAACTGCTCCCGAGAGAGGGGTGCGCATCGCCAAGTAGCTAGTCGAGGTTCGTCTATCAATTGGAGTCGTAGACTGACGACTACACCAACCCCAGCTGCGGCGCCGCCCCTCATTGCGTGCAATAGACTCGGATGATTTTTATCGTCGACTTCGAGAACTGACCCATCCCATAAGGCGATGCGCCCGCCGATGAGGGACTGGCAGCCCAGGCCGTAGCGTCGGCTCAAGATGAGATCCCATCCGGCTGTAGTGAAGTGGCCGCCAGCACCCACGCCGAAGCAATCTCCATGTGGCACAGCTTTACGATGCTCAGCCAGAATATTCATGGTTTGTCCCAGGACGCATCCAGGTTCCAATATTAGGCTGTTCTCCTTGATGGATGCCTTGTTCATGAGACTCAGGTCGAGCATGATCCCCGTGCACGATCCGCCGTTGAAGTAGCCATGGCCACCGCTTTTGACCGACATCGGTAGATCTTGGCGACCGTGAAGGTGTAATTCTTTGAGTGTTTCCAGGGTTTTTTTGACCCCCCACTCGCTGCGGGGTGAGATAACGAGGGCAGGAACATCGGCTCCTTCATCGTGCATCTGAGCTTCTGGTGGAGGGTCGCGGCCATTTGTCATTTTGCATTGAATGCCGCATTTTTCAAGAAGCCGCAAAAGAGCTGTCAAATGCTCACTTGTCGATTCACTGCAGCCACGCCCGTTAGCGATCTGGGCTGAGCGGGATAGAGTTGCCGTACCTGACGTCTAATTGGTCTTCGGGTCGACCGGCCGTACTATTATCAGCACAAGCCTCCGAGTAGGTCTCTACCCTCCCGCAGGTATCACCATTTGCAAGAAATGCGGCGTCCATGGCTAATGGAAGAACCTGAAGTGAATGCGCACGTGTTAGGTAGAAAAGCGATTGTATAGCTCAGATTCGACTCTGGAAGGTTTTGGTCCATCAACTACAATATGGCAGCGATCGTTTTGGAAATTTATAGCCGAACGATGCCTCTCCTGTGAGAGGCGGAGCATGTCAAGTCTTGGACGCGAAAGACACGAAGATCAAAAGTCACTTTAGGGACATGGAACGCACGAAACGTTCAGCATCACTTTATGGACACAAAACACGACAACACTATACTGAATGTAAGACGAACACTATGTACATTATCGTGTCATACGGCTGGTCAGAAGTGGACATCACCGGCGTAACCAGAACTTGACGCTCGAACCAGCCTACATGCCCACCGTCAGCACTTTAAGGATGCAGTGTATGATCGTCCCCTCGTCCACTACCGAAGCATTCCACGGCCACAACTTGGCATGGATTGAGCTTTCACGCTACGTGCCTCACACCCCTTTCCGTGCCACACAAAATTTCTGAATGCCATGAATTCCGACGCGTGATCTGCTTGAACTGCGAGCTCCTCACGGCCATAATTAAACTGGAAATTGTGGCCACGGTCGCGTCACCAGGTACCGTACTGTAAGGCGCACAATCACGACGAAACAGAGAGTGAAGAACGGGAAGCAATTGATACAATCGTTGATCTCTGGCTCCCCCTCCCTTCTCACTGGAAGAGAGATGGCCATATAAGACTCCAGCTACTGCTGCTGCCTTGCAGGCAGCAGCTGTTGCCTTCTAGGCAGAATTGTGTTGCCTACCTTGCCTGCCCGTGACACGTACTGTTTAACGATGTGAATAGGCGGAGACAACTGTCCGTTGATGAGTTTATCGCCAAGCACCGTACTGTAGAATCATTTGTTTGGCATCGTGTACACTCACTAGTTGATTACGCCCGGTGACCAGCTGGCCAATAGAGCAACTATCTGCTTAATTACATGTTCGCTTCCAAATTTGACCAAGTCTCAAAATAGCCCATACCTTCTCCATCTCCAGCTCTTTGTCTTCCCCGTTCGTCGTGACGCCCTGTTCCCGTGTGTGATTTTATTAACAAGCAAGCTTGAAGGTGATTCTCCAAGTGTTCAGAGTCCTATCTACGGCGGCTGAAGCGGTGCCTGTTGTTGAATGCACGGGTGATGTGCGAAGGGTTAGTAGTGAATGGTTGGTCCGGCAAGGACCCATCAATGCCGCGTGTTCTCCAGTCGCCCTGTTGCTAACGCGTAACGGATCGTAGCCCGCACTGCTTCCATGTTTGGTGCCCACTTGTCGTTGTCTGATCGTTGCTTGCCTCCAAGATAGAACGACATGTTCCCTCGCTGTGTGTCTGTGCACTGTATCATCTCCGTGCGAAACGCTGTCCATCTGGTGCATCGAAAAAGAAAGTGATCTACTGTTTCTCGGGCGTGTCCGCAAGCGCACTGTTGCGACGCTGTTGCCTTGATGCGGTACAGGTAGTCGTTGAGTCGCGCCATGCCTGTCCTGAGCTGTGCCAGCACATTGGCCTCCTTCCACGTCAATTGGTCATACAGTTGGCGAGTGTGTTTTCCGGGTAGCGCCCCGTCGATTCTCTTGGTGAAATCCCCGACGTTATTCGGGATCTTGTTATCTGCACGCTCTTTCGCCCTCGCAATGCCCAATGTTGTCGATCGTGCTCTGGGGAACTTCGCTGCGGGAGTCGCGCCCTCGCGCGTCGCGTCCCGCGCCTCGTCCTTGGCCATTTTGAGGAGCCCATGCTCTCTGCTGACGGGCACCCACGTAACTGTCACTGCGTTTCCCTGGTCTCTCAGAGCGTCGATGGTCTCGTGCATCGAGTCGACATACTGCTGGCCTGACTGCTGTCGTGGGTTTCGAAGGGTAAGAACGGCTGCCTTGTTACTTGTCAATACTTCCGCTGGGGTCCGAATCAAGCGTCCACGTTTTTGTGTCTAGCTTTGTCCGAAATGGGATCCACAATGCGTCGTTCAGAGCCATGTCGGCCAGATTTGGGCGGGAGTTCCATAATTTACACCCACAGAGTTGGGACACTTGAATCGGACCCCACTATAATTATCCTTACCAGAGATCCAATGTCAGCGTCTGTCATACGCAGACCAGTCTGGCAGGCAGCACATTCCCACCTGAGAGGCGGCGGTAGTGGCTGGGGCATTCAAAAGTAACCTTCGGTGTAAAGACGGGTTATTCTGATTTATAGAGTAACAAACGACGCCTCATTCAAAAATTACCACGCGGCGCGGCTCGGTTTGGTGTTTTAAGCCAAATTCAGCATTGTTCTGTGGCCTGTGCTTGCCGTGCGTCGGGTCCTGCATTAGACTTTTGTGTCTCACGTGCGCCAGGCAGGTCTAGCTATGTAGACCCTGTGCGAGAACTCTGAGAGGGGAGATGAAAGGAAAGGCATGGTGAAACGGACGGGAGGCATTGACACAATCCCAGCTTAAGCGTGTCACGTAACCCGCAAAGCATTACACGAAAGTCTCTGTCATTCTCCAATCACTACATCGAGCCATGATTGGCCGGCTCTATCGCCTGCTGTAGTATTGCTCTCACACACTGGTTGCGGATTTGAATCGTAGCCCAAAGTGTGTAGCAGGCACGCCTTGATATCCTCGTCTTGAAGCGTTCCGCCCTCGGCTATCTGCGTAATGGACGCCAACGAGATACATGCAGTGACCAATAACCTTGCAGGTAAATCTGTTTCGTAGGGCAAGCTATGTGCATTGTCCTCAGCGGAAAGAGGAGATTGCGACGAGGGTCCAAATTTCCCGCCAATTGAACTGTGGTTTACTAGCAATTGCTTGATATACAGAATGCCCTGCGAGCTTTCAGATTCCCTAAATGTTTAGTTTCAGAGACGCATTGTGGTGAAAGCCCAACGTTGCGACTTACTGTGTATTTTCGGCTAGTAGCTCACTCATCAAATGTGAGAGACGGTGAGCGACACCAGGCAATACGCCCGGCCGCTGGAGTGACATAGGCTGAAACAACGGCTGGGATGTGGCACCAATCTGCCCACTCTCGTTGCGATCTCGTACAAGACTTGAGAGGTGCGCTGTAGTTATGGTTCCCGCGCTGGGCAAGGGCGACTTATTTGGGGCCAAGCCAGGATCCTCCGCCCAAGGACGTTTCTGCGTGCTTCTCAGGTGTTCGCTGGAAAACTTGCCGCATGGAGAAGCCTTACCCCTGATGCCTCCCATTTTGAGTGCTATTGCACTAAAGCCGTTTTGCTTCGCCATCTCGTGGACGGTGCGTGCTTCCCCATGTGCGTTGTACAGATCCCGCTTGTCATCACGGGGGGGGATGCAAAGACTTTGTGCCATGCGGGGTGGCTCCTGCCGCCATGCATTTCGCTCTGGCGAAATCACAGAGGCTCTGTGCTTCTTGTGGCGTCCATATTGACGGAAGTGTTGCTCGCATAGCAGACTCTCAATCTGTGAAAAGTCAGCGTCTGTCCAGAATAGCTGTGGCGTGGTACCTGCGAGCTTGTTCACATCGGGAGGCATCTGTCCCGGTGGAAGATTGACAGCAAGACGGTGACAGCTAAGCGCAGGGTCCCAGAACGTCATCATGGAAAAGACGCCCGCCTCTTTGCCAAATTTCATCGTGTCTTCTAAGAGGTTCTGGCCGTGTCCTAGCACCATCATCCCGTCTTCTTCAGGGCCGGTGTAAGGCGCACGAACACGATAATACAGAGAGTGAAGAACGGGGGACCATCAATACAATTGTTGATCTCTGCTTCCCCCCCACTGAGGTTGGAGGGGAGTGCTTCCTTAATACATTGGCAACCTCCGATATGTCTCGGAGATATGTCTCAGAGGTTTGCTTCTGGCAAGCGACTGAGGCCCTGGGCGCGTGACAGGTTGCTCTCCCTCCTGAGGAGCTCGCCCCGAGCTCCTAGGCCGCTGCGTCGGCAGAGCGATCATAATCCGCCAGAAACGCTGTATCTGCAAAGTCCCTTCGGGATACCCAGGAGTTCTCTTCCTCTCCATGTCCTTTCCATTTTACCAGATATCTCCGACGACTTCTCGGCCCACGATGATCGAGAATTTGCTCCACGTCATAGGTAGTCTCCGCCATAAATGGGTTATCCTCGGGCTCAACCGGCCGTTTGTCACGACTCAGGTAGGGTTCCAAGCTGCTCATAGGCAGGACGTTATGGATCCGGACGGTTGACGGCAGCCGGAGGCGATACGCCAGCTTGTGTCCACCGATGACCCGTTCGATCTGATATGGACCGACATACTTCTCGGTCAACTTCTTCGTAGGGCGCCGCAGTGGAAGATGTTTCGTGGAGATGAGGACCCAATCGCCTTCATGGAAGGATTTTGGTTCCCGTCCTTTGTTATAGTAGTGCGCCTGGCGCTCCTGAGCGTTCCCGATGAGCAACGCCGTGCGTTCGTGAAGCTCTCTGAGGCCCCTGACCCGCCCCATTGCGTTGGGGCTGAAGGCTTCTAGTTGTCCCTTAACGTGCCCCTTAGACCGCGGCTGGTAGCCCATCAAAACTTCGGCTGGGGCCGCTTTCACAGTACCATGGTAGGAGGTATTGTACGTGAACTCCGCCATCGGTAGCTTATCTATCCAGTCTGATTGTTCTTTGTTGCAGAAAGTCCGCAAATACTGCTCGATCGTCTGGTTGATTCGTTCGGTCTGTCCATCGGTCTGAGGGTGGAAGGCAGTGCTGAGGCGTCTTTTGCATTGAAGTAAGTGGCAAAATGTGGCCCAGAAGTGGCCTGTGAACAGGCTTCCTCGGTCGCTGACGATTCCATCGGGCATACCTGAAGATTTCCCTCAAGAATACTGTCGCCAGGCCATCGCTCGTGATACGCGCTGAGACAGGAATGAAGCGACCGTATCGAGTCAATCGGTCCACGACGACCAAGATACCGGAGTAAGTCTTCTTCTCGCAGCGAACTGTCGGAAGGTCCGTAATAAAATCCATGGAAATCTCTTGCCACGGTCGTTCAGGCGCTGGCAGTGGCGCTAACAACCCGTAGGGCTTGTGATGTCTTGGCTTCGCAAGTTGGCACTCGCGGCAGGTCGAGACATATCGACGCACGTCTCGGCGTAATCCGGGCCAGTAGTACTGCGCCTGGATCCGTTTGCACGTCTTGGTTCCGCCTTGATGGCCAGCAACCTCATCGTCATGGAAAAGAATCAGGATCTCGTTTCTCAGCCCCGCAGGCACGAAGATCCTCTTGTCGTAACACAGAAACCCCTCATCATTGGTGCTCCAGGCCTCTGATGAGAGTTTACCGGCGGTAGCGCTATCAGGGACACTCACAAGCTGCTTCTGCTGGGCAACGAAGGCGTCCCCTCGCTGTGCCGCCAGTAGCGCCTCTTGCAACGTCTCCTGCAGTGCTGGTGCCGTTACAGCGGTGCCCTCCTCCTGAGACGTCGTCCTCGACGTCCTCAAGACCCGAGCAACACGCCTGAGATGGTCGAGCGTACCTCTTCCATCAGCGACGGGGGCAGCCGGTAGCGAACCGGTCCGATCGCCAAACCCGACCTCCTGTCTAGAACACACACGGTCCCCTTCCGTAGGTTCACAGGGAAACAGCCGGTCAGTCTTCTCTAGAGCGACAGGGGCAGCCGGTCGCGAACCGGTCTGATCGCTATATCCAGCGCCTCTTTCAGAACTCGCGCGGCCCCCTTCCGCCGGTTCCCAGGAAGGCAGTTGGGCAAACTTGTCAAGGAAGAATGGAACGCACGAGTCTCGCAGCCCGGCTATTTCCATGAAATCTTCATGATCCGGCCGTCTTGACAATCCGTCTGCTGGATTCTTCAAGCCCGGGCGGTACACAATCTCAAAGTCAAATGAGCATAGCTGATCTAGTGCATTCACCTGCCGGTTTGTCAGCTTAGGCTTGGACAGAAAATACTTGTGGTTCAGATGATCCGTTAAAACGGTGATCTTCTGGCTCGTATAAGCGAGATAGTGGCGCCACTGGCGGAATGCTTCCGTAATCGCCAAAAGTTCACAGTCAGGGACTGCATATCGTGTTTCTGCATCCTGGAGCTTTCTCGAGAGGAATGCAACTGGGTGCCATCTGTCGTAATGAAGCTGGGATATAATCGCCCCGATAGCAAACTGGGATGCATCTGTTTCGATTCGTATCGGTTTGGATGGGTCAAAGTGCTTAAGGATTGGTCCGTTTTGAAACGCCGTCTTTAAGTCCTCGAAGGCGCGCACTGCCCTCGGTTCAAGCAGCCATGGTCGAGGTGCTCGCTTCCCGAGGCAATCTGTGAGAGGGGAAACGATCCTGCTGTAGTTCTTGATGAATCGTCGATAAAACCCCGTGAAGCCGAGGAAGACCTGAATGTCTTTGACACAGCGGGGTGCTGGCCATTCCGCAACGGCGCGAACGCGCTCTTCCTCCATATGGATCCCTTCGTCATCAATCACGAAGCCGAGAAAGGAGACCCTCCTCACCGAGAATTCACATTTTCTCAGGTTGGCGTACAGTCCAGCTTTCCGTAATCGACGCAAAACCTCCTTGACATCATCCTCGTGCTGTTCCGCATGTTCGCTAAAGATGAGGATATCGTCCAGGTAGACCACGCATGTTATGTCCACCAATCCTTCCAGCGCGTCGTTGATGTATTGCTGGAATGAAGCAGGAGCGTTTACGAGCCCAAATGGCATAACTTGGTATTCGTAGTGACCATAGTGGCATCTGAATGCTGTTTTCCACTCATCTCCCTGGCGGATTCTGAGTCGGTGGTATGCATCCTTCAAGTCGAGCTTGGTGAAGAGCTTGGCCCTTCCTAGTCGGTCCAAGATAGCCGAAATCAACGGCAAGGCCGTTCGGTTTTTCTTCGTTATCTTATTCAGGCCCCGATAGTCTACACATAACCGTAGCTGTCCCCCCTTCTTGGGAACGAACAGGATGGGGGAACCCGCAGGGCTGATTGATCGTCGGATCCATCCCTTCTTTTGGGCCGAAGCAATATATTCGCGCAGAACCGCGAGTTCATGTTCCGAGAGGTTATAGATAGGCCCCGACGGCGGTATTTGGCCTTCTTCGAGGTCGATTGGGTGCGAGCGCCCTGACAGGGGTGGCAACTTGGCGGCCTCTTCTTCTGAGAATACGTCTGCCCATTCTTGATATGCGGAAGGAATTTCCGGCGGCGACGCATCTTCCACAGGTTCCTCCGCTCTGTTGTCAATCTCGCTAGAAATAGGTATTGGGAAGTGGGTTTTCGTAAGACGTCTAATTTGCTTTGCGCCATGAACGAATGATGCCCTTCGCGGAGGCGCTGCAAACGCCCATGTAAGGTGATCTGCTCCCTCCAGCAAGAGACTGACATGTTTAAGCCATGGTTTTCCCAGCCAAAGTCCTTCCTCATCAGCGGTTGATGAGACGAAACATTTGACTCGAAGGATTTTTTCTGTTCCCCAGCTGTCCGTTGCCTTGAATAGGATGTGAATTGTCCCTTGTGTGTCGATCTTCTCATGGTTGGCTGTCTCGGGTATCTCCGAGGTCGCTTCCACACGCTGCCAATCCTGCTGGGTGAGACGTTTTGGAGATATGAGGTTGTAGTGGCTGCCTTGATCTAGTAAAGCCATCTGTCTTTTCGACCACCGGCCATCCTGTCGAAACTGGTAGGGTATCCAGTTCTCCTCGTTCTCGGACAGGAGCCGGTGCGGCCCCTATTTCTCCTCGTCCTGAGGCGGCTCAATCCTGCGGACCCTGTTCGCGCCAGTAGCTGGGCTAGAGTGCCGGGCCGTAGTATGCCCACTTTTGCCACACTGCTTGCAATCGGGTTCCGTGCATTTGGAAGGCTTCTATTGCTATCTCAAAGGCTTCTATTGCTAAGTTATCTCAATTCGAAAGGAGTGTGCTGTTGTGGGCCAGTTCGCAAGATGAGCGTGGCCGCAAATGCGGGGACCGTGGTGGGGCTGCGGGGTAGCCTGACGCCGACGCGGCGCCGGGTCGTGAAGCGGAAAATCGACGATTCGGGGAATGAATCGGGCAGAAGCAGCAGGTATGCGACACGAACGACTGCGAAATCGACGCTGGCGAAGGAGGGCGACTGCGCGACCGACTCGCGAAATGGAGGCAGCGACGGTGGCGACGGAGGCGCGACGCTCCAGCACGTCTCGGAGCTTCTGGGCGATTGCCGCGCTGAGTTCGCGGGGCTCAAGCAAATGATCCGAGGGCAGGGCGACGTCATTCGCACCCAGCAGGAGACTATCCGAGACCTAAAAGCGGCGTCCGAGGAGCAGCAAACCTTGATCCGGGATCTGAAGCTCGCGTTGGAGGATACCAAACAGCATATGGGCCTGGAGCTGAAGCGAGTGACCGACAAACTTGAAGCTATCACGGCGCGCCCATCCGTTACCCCGCCGCGATCTTTCGCCGAGGTGGCGGGGCCGCACCGGCCATGGCAGCCTGCAACCGTGACGCCCAGCAAGGCGGCAACCGCCCCTTTCGCCGCCTCGCTCTATTGCACGATTGACACGTCGCGAGTGGAAGAAGCGAACAGAGACCATGTGCAGGTGGGAGCAATCCGGCATGCCATCGAAGGGGAGATGAGGGCCACAGATGGTCAAGCGACT
The DNA here is from genome assembly GCA_029168975.1 of Purpureocillium lavendulum. Lineage (NCBI taxonomy): Eukaryota > Fungi > Ascomycota > Sordariomycetes > Hypocreales > Ophiocordycipitaceae > Purpureocillium > Purpureocillium lavendulum. Next base: position 25,139 of record JAQHRD010000016.1, read on the forward strand.
TGGCGGTGCGCGGCGGTCGTGAGGGACGCTCGAGCCGCAGAGCGCATCAAAGTGATCTGCAGAAACGAAGACGAACTGAAGCAAGTCAAGGAGGCTGCACAGAAGACAGCCGTCGTGGGCGCGCGAGTCATGAGGGACCAGCTCTACCCAGTCAAAGTCGACAATGCGAACAGGAGCATGGTGTTAGATGCAGAAGGGAACGTGCTGCCGGGCGCTGTCGAGGCGCTTGGTGCAGAGAACAAGGTCAGCATCGCCAAGGTGTCGTGGCTGAGCAACAGACAATCGGGAAAGTCCTACGGATCGATGGTGATCTACGTCACAAAGGAAAGCGACGCGAGACGGCTTATTGACGGCCACTATTTCGACCTGGCCGGCGAATCGGCTATCACGAACGTGTTTGAACGACGGGCGGGGCCCGTGCAGTGCTACAATTGCCAGGCCATCGGGCACAAGTCGTTCCAGTGCAAGAACTCCCAGCTCTGCGGCAGGTGTGCGATGCCTGGACATCAACGCAAAGGATGCCAAGCTGCAGAGCCCAAGTGCGTGCCCTGTGGTGGGCCGCACGAGTCGCTCGGCCGAAATTGTCGGATGCGGAACCCGCGCAGCAATGAGTAAGACGCTAAGCATCTTACAACTTAATGTGCGGAAGCGAGAACCGGTTCAGCAAAGCTTGATGAACGACGATGCACTCAAAGACTTCGGGGTGCTGGCGGTCTCCGAGCCGTATGCGAGGCTGGTGGACGGCAGGGTGGTCACGAGCCCGATGTGGCACAACAACTGGACGAAGATGATACCTACGAAGAGGCACGATGCTCTCTGGCCGATTCGAAGTATGCTCTGGGTGCGAAGCGACATTGAGGCAGAACAACTGCCGATACCATCGGCTGACCTCACGGCGGCAGTGCTTCGACTGCCGGAGAGGGACGTCCTGGTTGTGTCGGTATATGTGCAAGGAAAGAGCGTTCAAATGCTGGACTCAGCCACGAAGCTATTGCACGACCTTCTTCAATCATTTCGTGACGATACAGGTAGACGCACAGATGTGGTTCTGGCGGGGGACTTCAATCGCCATGACCTGCTTTGGACTGGGGACGACGTCTCGGTGTAACGGGCTGGGCCCGTGTGGGGTCTCGGCAGTCGCTCTCGACCTGGACCCACTCAAGCTCCTGAGCTCCGCTCAGAAGCTCTCGCCCCTTTCCCGAGTTTTCTCCTTTTTCTTCCTTTCTTCTCCAGCTTTAGGATACTCGTTGCAGTCGCTCAGCTAGTTGTCAACACACTCAGTTGAGACCGTTACATTATCCTAAAGCTCCTTTCCAATCGCGCGCCATTGATCTCGATCAATTGGTCAGAAGCTGCGAAGTCCCTCGAGCGACGGGGGATAGCAGTGCCGGCACGCCCTCGTGTGTAGCCCGGGCGCAGGAGAGTGCCTTTCGAGGCAAGGACCATTTGATCGAGGTCAATTGGTTGGGTTTCTGCTCGGCTTGCTGTGTGTGCAAGCCGGTAGAGCAGAAGGCTGGGTCTGTTCGGTACGGACCAGCAAAGGGAGGGTAGCCACGGCTAGCCCGAGAGCCCGCCACCTGCGACAGCTGGCGGAAGACTCTTGCTCGGATAGCAATTGAGTATTTGGTTCCTGCGAAGACCCCATCAAAACAACGGGCAGCAGAAGGCTCTCGCCCGGGTGGCAATTGAGCATTGGATGCCTGCCAGGACCTCGTACGGATTACGAGTAGCAGAAGACCGCTGCTTGGAAGCAGTACGGTATTGGATTCCCGCTAGATCCTCATTCGAATAGCGAGTAGCGGAAGATCCCAAGAAGGGATAACGGACGGCCCACCCGAGACGGACCGATACGGACGATCGAGACGAGGAGCTTCCACAATGGAGGCGAATAACCGGGACGAAGACTCGCCGGGGCGCACCTCTCAGATGTTGATGCAGATGATGAGTCAGATGTCAGAACAGCTACAGAGCATGCAAGCGAGCCAGCAGGCCCTTCGTGCGGAGCGAGAAATGGATCGCGAAGAGACGAGATCGCAAATCCGCGCCATACAGTCTGCCATAGCGACGCCAGCAGCGACGCCACATCCACCAGCCCCGACGATCACCGAGCCGGAGCCTAGATGCAGCATTCCGCGAGAGATGGCGCCGGCCAAGAGGAAACCTACACTGCCTGACCCCCAGCGTTTTGATGGAAGCAGACGAAAGTTCCGAGCTTGGCAGCTAGAGATGCAGAGCAAGTTGCGTGCCGACGGACTTGCCTTAGGTGGACCACCGGACCAATTTGCGTATATTTACGCTAGGCTAGACCAAACGCCGCAAGCGATGGCAGCTGCCTTTTTCGAGAAAGGCGGGCCAGATGGACGGTTTGACCCGAGTCAATTCATGCAGTACCTCACCGGGTGTTACGGGGATCCAAACGTCGAGCAACGGGCCCTCGCCCGACTAGAAGCGATGAGGCAAGGTGACAAAGAAAGCTTCGCGTCTTTCTTGCCGAAGTTCGAAAGAGAGCTTGCAGACAGCGGTGGAGCTAGTTGGGGGGACTCTGTGCGGATAAACTCACTCAAGCGTGTCATCAACCAGGAACTTCGTACCCACTTGGCAGGCCAACTCAATTTGCCCAAGGAGTATCCGGGGTTCGTCAATGCCTTGCAAAATCTTGGGGCAAACCTCGAAGACCTACACTTCCACAGCCGGAAGCAGGTAAACGGACAAAGGCAACAACGCAACTGGAGCCCCGCCCGCCGACAGACCAAGTCTGAACGCAGTGTCGAACGTCCAAGCCCCGACCGAATGGACTGGGAGCCTACAAAGGTCGGAAAGCATGGCAGCCGTGGAACTCAGGAACGGAAGAGCGGTGTCCACTGGGCCAAGGAAGAACGCAGATGTTTTCGCTGCGACCGGGCGGGACACGTAGCCGCGTATGGCACGCGCAGACCAAGAGAGCAGCTGGGCGAAAGGTCAGAGCGGCCGGTAGGGAAGGCGGAACACCCACAGCAGCGGACCAAGGCAGCAAAGGTCGAACCCCGGGACAGGGACAGACGAGAGCAAGACGACGAGACGGACAGTCAATACGAGACTGCCTCAGACGATGGGTCGGAAAACAAGTAGCTCCTGGCGAAAATCGCCGCCAGGAGCACCAGCAGGCTCTGATAGAGTGGAAGCAGTTTGAGGACAAAATGGACAGCCCCCCGATGTATGCAAACATAGGGATCAACCGAGAATATTATTCCAAGGTCTTTATTGACTGCGGCTGTCTATGCTACGGAACGGTCAACGAAACTTTCGTCCGCAAACTGCGCCTGCCGCGTATTCCGATCAGGCCGCGAACCCTGGACCAAATCAGCACGTCGCTATACGGTGCTATCCGGGGTGTTACGTACGCCGACATTGACATCGATGGGTACCGCAAGAATCGAGTCTTCTTCTACATCATTCCCGGGCAGGATGATGAAGTCATCCTCGGACGAACTTGGATGAACCAGGAAGACGTGACGCTGTACCCCTCCAAGGGTTTGCTGCACATCGGCTCGCAGGACCATTGGGTCAAAGAGAGAGATCCCAACCGCACCGAGCGGTACGAACTATCTGGACAGTCAGCAGCGACGTTTGCGGGACTTGTCCGGCGAGCAAGGAAGGAGAATGAGAAGGAAGGGAAGCGGGATCAGCGCGGACTGCGCGTCTTCTCGGCCAGCATGGCGGACATCGAGAAAGCGCTTGCGCCGAAGAAGAGGACCGATGCCAGGGAGAAACTGCCGACGCACTATCACGAGTACTTGTCGGTCTTCGACCGCGACGAGGCGGATCGCCTACCTCCGCATCGACCAGGGTCTGACCATCGGATCGTCCTGGAGACGGATGCGGACGGGCGGGAAAGGGATGCACCATGGGGGCCGCTCTACGGCATGTCGCGGGAAGAGCTGATCGTCCTGCGCCGGACGCTCACCGAGCTGCTAGACAAGGGATTCATCCGCGCGAGCAGTTCGCCCGCGTCCGCGCCGGTGCTGTTCGTCCGCAAGCCGGGCGGCGGGTTGCGCTTCTGCGTAGACTACCGCGGACTCAACGCAATCACCAAGAAGGATCGCTACCCGCTGCCGCTGATTGAAGAGACACTGCGGTCACTGTCGAAGGCGAAGTGGCTCACGAAACTGGACGTCATTGCCGCGTTCCACAAAGTGCGGGTCGCGGAGGGAGACGAGTGGAAGACGGCCTTCCGCACGCGATACGGGCTCTACGAATGGCTAGTGACGCCGTTCGGTCTGACGGGCGCACCCGCCACCTTCCAGCGCTACATCAACCACACGCTGCGCGAGTTTCTCGACGAGTTCTGTTCAGCATATATCGACGACATCCTCATCTACTCGAGTGGATCGCTGGCGGATCACAGAAAGAAGGTCAAGCAGGTGCTGGCGCGGCTGCGCGACGCCGGTTTGCAGATTGACATCGACAAGTGCGAGTTCGAGACGACGAGTGTCAAGTACTTGGGCTTCATCGTCGAAGCCGGGAAGGGCATCCGGGTGGATCCGGAGAAGGTGCGGGCCATTCAGGAATGGGAAGCACCACGGTCGGCGAGGGCAGTCCGGAGCTTTCTGGGGTTCGCGAATTACTACCGGCAATTCATCCCCAAATTCTCCAATATAGCATCGCCGCTGACGGCACTGACGAAAAAGGATGCTGCATTCGCGTGGTCGAGCGAATGTCAGGCCGCGTTCGACGAGCTCAAGGCACGGCTCATCAGCGCGCCGGTATTGGCGCAGTGGGACCCGGACAGGGAAACAATCGTCGAGACGGACTCGTCCGGGTACGTCACGGGTGGTGCCCTGTCTCAGAAAGGAGACGATGGCCTCATGCGACCGGTGGCCTTTTTCTCGAAGAAATGCGCACCGGCGGAGTGCAATTACCCGATTCACGACAAGGAACTGCTGGCGATCATGCGCTGTCTGCAGCACTGGGATGCCGAGCTGAGGAGCGTGGAATCCTTCACCGTCCTGACGGACCACCTCAACCTGCGGTACTTCACCAGGAAGCAGCCTTTGAGCGAGCGGCAGGCGCGGTGGGCGGAGACGCTGTCGCGGTACAACTTCACGATCGTGCACCGGCCGGGCAAGGATGCGGCGGTGCCGGATGCGCTGTCGCGACGAGAACAGGACATGCCGCACAGTGCAGACGATGAGCGCCTGCGACGGCGACACATACAGTTACTCATGCCAGCCAAGGGAGGCGGCTTAGTGACAAGGGTCAAGAGTGGTTACGTCTCCAAAGGAGACGCGGACCAGCCGGGAGACGAAACAACGGAACAGGACGAGTTGGTCGAGAACCCGTTCACCGAGCCAGAGCTACAGGAACTATGGAAGGAAGGCTTGAAGCAGCACAACCGGTATTGGCTTATCCGGAGGGCGGTGCAGGATGGCGAGAGACGACTGCCGTCGCAATGGGGTCTGCCCGTGATGCTGTCGGAGTGCTCGATCGATGCGGGGCAGCGACTCTGCTGGCGGGAACGCATCTGGGTGCCGAACCACGAACCATTGCGCACGAGGCTTATGCAGGAGACGCACGACTCGGCGCTTGCCGGACACCCAGGACGCGACATGCTGAAGTCCCTTCTTGCTAGGCGATTCTACTGGCCCGGACTCGACGCGGACGCACGCCAGTTTGTGCGAAACTGCGACGTGTGCGGCCGTAGCAACGTCTGGAGGGAGAAGCGGCGGGGCCTCCTCAAGCCGCTGCCGGTCCCAGAGCGCATCTGGTCGGAACTGTCAATCGACTTCGTGACGGACCTGCCGCCGACCAAGTCCAACGGCTCCACAAACATGATGGTCCTCACAGACCGGCTTTCCAAGAGCGTCGTCCTCGAGTCGCTGAGGGATATTACAGCGGAGACGACGGCAAGAGCGCTGATGCGGAACGTGCTGCAGCACCACGGAATCCCCGCGGCCATCGTGACGGACCGGGGGACGCAGTTCACCAGCAGGATGTGGAAGAGGCTGTGCGAGCTGCTGCGCATCAAACAGAGGTTGTCAACGGCGTGGCACCCCGAGACGGATGGAGCGACGGAGAGGGCCAATCAGGAGGTGGAGAGGTACATACGGATTTTCACAACGTACGCGCAGGATGATTGGGACGAGTTGTTGCCAGCAGCCGCCATGGCGCTCAACAATCGGATGGCGACATCGACAGGGCTGAGCCCATTCTTCTTCACACACGGCTACCACCTCGAGCCGGTGCAGGTCAAGGAGGTACTGCGACCGGACGGAAAGTCGCCTGTGGCAAAGGCAGAAGGCATCGTGAGACGATTCCAGGAGGCAACGGAGTGGGCGCAAGCTGCGATGGCTTCGGCGCAAGAACGCCAAGAGGACAATGCGAACACGCGGAGGCAACCCTCGGACCAGTACAAGCCTGGAGACAAGGTATGGCTACGTCTCCGTAACATCCGGTCGAAGCGGCCATCCAAGAAGCTCGACTGGCTCGCGGGCAAGTACACGGTTCTAGAGACGGTGGGATCGCATGCTTGTCGGCTCGACACGCCGCCTGGGGTTCACAACGTCTTTCACGTATCGCTCCTGCGGCTCGCGGCTGACGACCCGTTGCCGTCGCAGACGTCGGACGACTATCGCCCGCCGGCGATCCTCACGGACGACGGCGAGTTGTGGGAGGTGGAAGAGATCTGCGGACACAAGAAGGTAGGACGAGAATGGAAGGTATTGGTCAAGTGGGTTGGCTGGGTAGGGCCAACATGGGAACCGGTGCGATTTCTGTCGGACACGACGGCATTGGCACAGTATGAAGCCATCCATGGGAAGATTGAATCGGCTGACACCCCTCAAAAGGGGGGGAGGAGAAGGGGGGTATTGTAACGGGCTGGGCCCGTGTGGGGTCTCGGCAGTCGCTCTCGACCTGGACCCACTCAAGCTCCTGAGCTCCGCTCAGAAGCTCTCGCCCCTTTCCCGAGTTTTCTCCTTTTTCTTCCTTTCTTCTCCAGCTTTAGGATACTCGTTGCAGTCGCTCAGCTAGTTGTCAACACACTCAGTTGAGACCGTTACACTCGGCTAGGAGACAAGGTGAGGCTGAACCCATCATAGACCTGATGAATGAGCACGGCCTTCGTAGCCTGCTTCCGAGGGGTACGAGGACGTGGCAGGGTCAGGACCAGGAAAGCACCATCGACCTGATATTGGTTACCTCGGAGCTGGCGGACGAGCTGATAACGTGCGTCCCGCACTCCACGGATCACGGGTCAGACCATCGGGCGATCCATACGACTTTCGATGTAACGTTGCCCGAGCGAATCACGACGCCAAGATTGATGTTCAAGAACGCTCCTTGGAATTCCATCAGGGCAAGAGTGGAAGAGGGCCTCAGGGAGCTCTCGTGGACGGTCGATGTGCAAGCACAGACCGACCAGTTCATGCGGGTGGTGTTAGAGGCGATCGATCATTTTACGCCTCGAGCCGAACCTACACCGTACGCCAAGCGCTGGTGGACGAGGGATCTGACACAACTACGCCAGTCGTATGCGTTCTGGCGAAACCAGGCTAGGTCGCAACGGCGGACCACGCACGCCTGCCCGGATTTGGAACGGCGAGCCAAGGAGGCAGCCAAAGAATATCACGACGCCATACGGAGACAGAGGAAATCACACTGGGAAGACTTTCTGGCCGAAGATGTTAACATCTGGAAGGCAGCCAAGTATCTTAAGCCTGGCGGGGACGCCATGAGCGACAAGGTGCCGCCACTGAGGAAAGGTGATGGGACCGTGACCAGAAATAGGGCGGAAGCAGCGGAGCAACTGCTCGAGACGTTCTTCCCCCCACTGCCAGCGAGAATCGAAGCAGAAGGGGTGCGTCCACAACGGAGAGCAGTAGCCATGCCGGATTTGACTCTGGAGGAAGTCGAGGTCAAAGTCATGGGGGCGAAACCGTGGAAAGCAGCGGGAACGGATGGCCTGCCGGCGATGGTGTGGAGGCAGCTCTGGCCGGTAGTGAGGCATCGCGTTCTTGTGCTCTTCCGGGCGTCGCTCCGGGATGGCGTTGTGCCCCATCAATGGCGGACAGCAAAGATTATCCCGCTAAAGAAGTCGGAAAAAGGAGACTACACGGAGGCGAAGGCGTGGCGACCTATATCCCTTTTGTCAACGCTGGGCAAAATCTTGGAAGCGGTCGTCGCAGAGCGCATATCGTACGTGGTGGAGGCCTATGGGCTGCTACCTGCGAACCACTTCGGTGCGCGAAAGCGACGGTCGGCCGAGCAAGCTCTCCTTCTCTTGCAAGAGCAAATCTACAAAGCATGGAGAGCCCGGAAAGTACTAAGTCTGATCAGCTTCGATGTCAAGGGCGCGTACAATGGAGTGTGCAAGGAACGATTGCTGCAAAGGATGAGAGCCAGAGGGATACCAGAGCAGGTGGTCAAGTGGGTCGACGCGTTCTGCTCTGCTAGGACGGCCACAATCGTCGTGAACGGGCACACGTCGGAACGGCGCGACTTGCCACAAGCTGGTCTCCCACAGGGGTCGCCGCTGTCGCCGGTGCTGTTCTTATTCTTCAACGCAGACCTGGTGCAGCGGAGGATTAAGGCAGCAGGCGGATCAATCGCATTTATTGACGATTACTCGGCTTGGGTCACCGGCCGGACTGCAGAGGCTAACCGCGCAGGCATTCAGTCGATCATTGATGAAGCAATCGATTGGGAGAAGCGTAGTGGCGCGACCTTTGAGGTGGACAAGACGACCATTGTCCACTTCACGCGCGGCGCCGCGGGGAAAAGTGACGAGCCGTTCTGGATCAAGGGCAAAGAAGTCAAACCCGAAACCAGCGCAAAAATCTTGGGGTTGATCATGGATGACGGCCTGCGGTACCAGAAACACATGGCCAGAGCTGCCGAGAAGGGGCTCACCGCTGCCATGTGCTTGAAGAGGCTGAAGCTACTGTCACCGAGGGTAGCGAGACAGCTGTTCAATGCGACAGTCGCCCCGGCGATGGACTATGCGTCGAATGTCTGGATGCACGCGCGTCGGGCGAAAGAAACTGGCTGGCTAAACAAAGCGCAGCGAATTGGCGCGCAGGCCATCACAGGAGCGTTCCAGAGCGTGGCAACCGCTGTGGCTGAGGCCGAGGCCGGCATCCGAGCAGTTGGAGAACGGCATAAGCAGGCTGCGACGAGACTCTGCATCGATCTGCGGACGCTGCCGCAGACGCATCCGCTGGCAGCACTGAGGAACAAAGCGAGCAAGCGGTACCTCTCGCCAATGCAAAGCCTTGCCGCCATGGTGGCTAAAGTGTCCACGGAGCGAATGGAAGTCATTAACGAGTATGCATTACGGCCGTGGACGGACCGTATCCCTTTGTTGGGTGAGGACGACCCCGAAGGGCCCAAGACACCGCATGACGTACAGAACATCTTGATAGCAACCGCGGCGTCGCAGAGGAACGACGCTGTGGGCATGGGAGGCGTCGTTTGCGACACAACGCTTGGCGGCGTGGGCCACACTCTTGCCACTTTTTCCGTCACCATCGGGCCTGGAAGCGAACAAAATCCGTACACAGCAGAGCTAGAAGCGGTAGCGACAGCGCTCAGATCTATACCACCAAGCCTTGTCCCCCAGGACGTGACAATCGCGGTAGGTAACCGATCGGTAGTGGCAGCGATCAGACGACCTCAGCAGCAATCTGGACAGTGTACTATCAGTGGGATCTACGATCAAATGAAACGACTTCGAAAGAGAGGCTGTACTGTCAGGCTCATGTGGATACCGGCCGGTGAAGAGTTCGCGCCGCGGCAATTGGCCAAAGCCGCAGCGAAACGAGCCACGGAAAGGGGATGCGAGGCGGAAATGCCATGGTACCAGACGAGGACGACGACGCTCCGGCTAGCTCTCGCCCAAGAACGAGCGCTTGAACAGCTACCGGAAAGCGTCGGAAAGTATTCGAAACGGATCGACAAGGCGCTGCCGGGCAAGCATACCCGTGCGATATACGACTCGCTGAAAAGGGAAGAATCAGATGTGCTGGCGCAGCTCCGCACCGGCATGGTTCGACTAAACAGCTATCTCCGCAGGATAGGAGCGACAGACTCGGATCTGTGCGATTGCGGACAAGCGACAGAGACCGTAGAACACTTTCTCTTTCGATGCAAGAATTGGACGGCACAGCGGGAAATCTTGCTCGAGTGCGCACGAACAAAGATTGGGAATTTGTCTTTCTTTTTGGGAGGCAAAGCTGCGTCGGATGACGACAGATGGGAACCGGACATGCAGGCCGTGCGTGCGACGATCAGATTTGCAATGGCGACGAAGAGGCTGGAATCGACCGGCGTCGCCCAGGGCGTGGATCTTTAACATGCGAATATACTAACAAAACAGCCTCGGCTGTGGCAGACCGTGCTTCAGTTGCTGAGAATAGGATGCTGAACACTTGAAGAACTTGGCCTTCAAGCAGGCCTGTCATGGGATCAAGAGCGACGAGGTTGGCTTAAGTGGCGCGACGATTTATCTGTGGGGCTTGGGGTGCCATGTACCAAACGAACCAGATTGTCATTAGGTAGTGTCAAGGCCCTATAGGGACTTCCCTCCGGGCGTAATAAAAATCCATCCATCCGTGCATTTGGGCCGTATGTGGCCTAGCTTCCCGCATTTGTAGCAGACAGCGGTTTGTTGCGTTTCTTTCTCGGTGAGTTTATCATTCCCCGCCATTGCGTCCTTTGCACCCGATTCCCCAATCCTTGGGTCGGGGTGATGTTCTTTCTCGTGAAAATCATCATCATACTCATAACCTTTCTCGACCAAGTCGTTCCACGATTTGGGATAGTTCTGGGATCGGAAGAGATCCTTGATACTCTTGTTGCAGCAGAACAAGAACATCTCAATGCGCAGCCAATCCGGGACAGTATGGGGCAGCTCGCTCTCGATCGCCCGATACTGACGGAAAAATTCTCGGAATGACTGCTTGGGCTTCTGCTGGAGCTTAGTTAGGCTGGCGTAAGCAGTTCGGGTTCGCCCCCGAGGGTTATTGATATTGCTCCAAAGCCACTCTTCCATGTTCTCCCATGACATGTTTTCTTCGCTCCCGTCGTACTTCAGGTGCAGGTTGTCGAGAAAGTCTCTCCTAAGCGTCTGGCTGAGGTGTCCAGCCGCCAGCCTGATCCTTCTCTGTTCGTCTCGATAGTGACTGGGGTGTTCGCGGAAGACCCACTGGAGGGTTCCCAAGAAGGTAGAAAGCTCAGCCGCCGAGTTACCGCGGAATTGCTGTATCTGGACCTGGTTTTTGTTCTTAGGCTCGTAGTAGGGAGAGCGTTCTCGAACCCTCTCTCGTGGGCGTGGGCTCGGATCGGGCGATCTGGACCGTCGTCGCGCCCGGGAGGTACGGCCCCTTGATGTGGTCAAAATAGCATCAAGGAGTTGCTGTATCTGTTCTCCCTGTCGTTGCGTCTGGTCCGCCTGTTGCCGCAGTTGTCGCTGGATTTCGCCAAGATCTTGCTGCACTTCCTGGCCTCGACCTGCAGTCCCTGAGGGTTCTTTCCGCGTCAATTGGGCGCTTTTCCTTTTCTTTGCTGCCCTGGCCGCAGCAAGTTGGTCGAGACGACTCTGCGATAGTACCTTCCGCTTATCAACTCGCGGAGGTTCTTCGACCCCCTCGCTCTCCGAGAAAGAGCCTGCATTGTCAGTGTCTTCGACGGTAGCGACCTGTGCAGATGGTGGGAGGGTCGGAGTGGAGCCTCTTGCATGCGTGCGACTCAGGTATTGGTCGACTGCCGTGGCCAGGTCCCTGGGAAGTTGTGACAAATCCATGGTTGCACCGGGTCCCGTTCAACGGTCTCTGTGCCCTGATGGGAAGAGAGATCAAACTGTAAGGCGCACGAACACGATAATACAGAGAGTGAAGAACGGGGGACCATCAATACAATTGTTGATCTCTGCTTCCCCCCCACTGAGGTTGGAGGGGAGTGCTTCCTTAATACATTGGCAACCTCCGATATGTCTCGGAGATATGTCTCAGAGGTTTGCTTCTGGCAAGCGACTGAGGCCCTGGGCGCGTGACAGCCGGACACGATCGCAGAGTGCCGCCAGCATTTTGTTGCCGGGTGGGCTGAACTGGGCAGCATTGCAATAATGCTGCATACGCGTTTGCCGGGATTGAGTTTATTTTGCTCGCAAAGTTCAACTTTTCGAGAGCGCTGCGTGCTTTGATATTGTGTTGCGGTACACTAGAGAGCATGTTATAACGGTGCATCGGTAGATATTGGCAAGAGCTTTGACCAGCTGTATTTTGCTGGGCCGCTTCGCTTGGCAGCCGCGACGTCCAATATTGTCCCATGCAGCTCCACAGGCCGGAAGTGGACATGGTGGCGGCCGATGCCGATTAGTCGGGTGTCTACAGAGGGCGTCCACCGACGAGTATCCAGTAATGGACGCACTGCTGAACCGCTAGTGGCAAGCACCAAGTGCAAACCCCAGGCTCCTGTCTGCTATTGTAGCCCAACAAACTGTGCCTTTGGAGTCTCAAGCAAACGCGGACATCTTCAGGCGGTAAACAGGAGCCTTTGCCCTCAAATGAGGCATCAATCAGATCATCTTTGGGCTAAGCTCCACGATATCCGGCGCGACTTTACACTTCCCAAATATATCAGTTGTCAGCGGGGTTTATGCAGACAGACGCTATTCGACGACACATCAGGTCACTTTTGCAGGTAGTAAGCTATGAGAAGCCGTACACTGGTATCCGGCCCGAAATTATGAGAAAAACACGCAAGCAGCGTCAGTGTACATGTTTTCTGTCTTTGTAGTTGTGGCGGGCTCTATCAGCAGCACGTCCCGGCAATGACCTTTTCCTTGTATGTGAAGAAAGAATGTTATCTAGCAACATCAATGAATCTCGGGCAAGGCGCCGCCAGGCCGTCCCAGGCACTGGACGAGTTGGCGCATCCTTCGTTTTCGGTAGACCTGCAGGCTTCGCCTGAGCGCTGGGCGCCCGAGGCGTAGCAGACTGCCCCTCTATCGTACCGTCGTTTGTAAAAAAATCAGTCAAAGGGTCGAAATCGAACGACGTGTCCCGTATCCAGGCCATATCGCTCTCGAACTGGCTCATGTCCGCAGCCCCTGAATCATGGCTCGGGCCCAGTTCAGTGGGCTGGATAGAATCAACAATCGGAACTGTCGTATCATCAGTGGTGTGCTCAGGCGCTTCTGCCAAGTCATGCGGCTCTATGGCACCGACTGGGTTAGAGACGCTACGTCTGCGTTCAGAAGAGCCACCTGGGCTGTCCCTGGTAGCGGGCTCCGCCTCGTCTGCACTTGAATCCGGAAAGTCGTACAGATCAACGGACGTTCTCGGAGCTGAGCGCTGAGGAGGTGCTCGTTTCCTTGTGCTCCTCCGCAAGGTCTGTTGCCGTTCTTCGCGATGAGTAAATGGCTTAGATTGGAGTTGCCTACGCCTTTGGCGTTCAGGCTGCTGAATGTCCCGCCCCACCAAGGCATCAGCTATCTAAAGTGTGTATTAGCCTCAAACTGCCACTGCCTCTGATGATGCGTACCAATTGATTCATGTCTGGTACGGCCTCTCCTTCAGGAAGATGGACTGCGGCGCGGAAGCAGAGGTGTGTCGGATCCCAATGCACCGTCGCGGCGAAGATATTTGCCAGTCGGCCCAGGTCTTCGGTCTTCTGTCGCACACTCGGCCCGCTCTTGCGAGCCTTGGCCTTCTCTTGGACACTGTGCTCGTGGACTCGGCCCATGCTGTACTTGGCAACTTTACATCCACCGCAGTCGACACTGCGGCCAGCCGAAGGCTAGGAAACGGCGCTCATCCTTATCTAGAAAACACACTTGTCTCCTTTGTTTGAGCCGTATTGGGGCTGTCCGGCCAGAAAGTAACGTAATCGCCGGAATGCGGCACGGTCGGGGCGGCCAATTCTGGCTCTACTCGCCGCCACGTCCAATTTTGGCTCATTCCCACTTCGGTTCGTGTCCAATTCAGGCACATTCCCCACTGCTAAGGCCATGTTGCAGCGCTATCCCGTCTTCGTACTATGCAGTACAATACCCTTGGCGCGATTTATGAGCTGCTAAGATGTAGATCCAGAACTGGCCGGGCAGTTCAATCTGCAAGCGGTGAGAAAAGCCGACATGGTGCTAGAGTCGGCAGCGCTAGAGACCAGGGAACTCGGAGACAGCAGCAGCTCAGTCGACAAATGGAGTCGTGGTTTGACGGGCGTCCTGGTTCGCAACATGATGTGGATGGATGTTCATTTTGGGATTATTGCCAGAAGTCGAGCAGCAACAACTGTCCACGAACCGCTTCCGGATCTTGCAACCACAGATGCCACCCGACTGTCTCGCAGTGCATGACTGTTGCCCTTGATCGCTCATCACAACCTCTTGCGGACGGATGAGCTCCCTCTCTCCTAGCAACCGTGTTTCCAAAGGTCGCCAAATCGTTTGCTGCTCTGTTTATTTAATGTCGCCACGTTCGCCTGGCAAGAGACAAGACAGATCCAGGTATCTCACTGCTCAAACCATGTCCCAGTCTGAGATCATTCAAGCCATACTGTCGAGGAGATGCGCACCACAATGGAAGCATCGAGGGCAAAACGCACCCGCTAGACTGTCGCAAACAGGTCTGAAGAAGGTGTCAGGGAGCGGCATGATGTCGCGGCCCGTGGATAACGGGCCTCCAAGCTCTTCTAAGGATTTTGCGGCACAACCAACAACCCGCCAGGCGCCGTTCACGTACACAAATGCGCATGTTACAGGCGACACCTGGTATGAGAACCGCACTCTTTCGCAGGGTTGGTGCTGACGTGACTCAGGGCGACAGACAGCGGCGAGTTCAGTTCCCTTCAGGCAAGGATTTCCAGGTTGGCGTCCGGCCCAAAAACGGTGAGCTTTGACGCTTTCTAACTAATTTTGAAGCTTGGAAGAACTAGTAATGCTCCAGGATGCACAGTAAGTCGTGACCCGATCCGGAGAGTGTGAAGATATCTGACTAGTCAGTAGAATAAAGGAAACCCAGCGAATGTACGTTAGCAACTGTGGTGAAGGCTACCGTGACTAACTCGGAAGTAGAGCCAATGAACTGTTACAGAGCAGAGACGAGTAGGTGCCCCCTCATGCGTGCATAACGGCACCCTAACCTCGTGTCTAGTGAGAAACCTCAGGTGCAGGAGGCGTGGAATTGTATCAAGCAACTAGTGGAGGCATACCCGCTACCGGGACAGGATACTGTTGATCCGAACCTTACCTTCCCTCCGCTTTCCGGCGCGTAACATGCGCAGGATAGTTGACGAGCAAGCCGTGTTTCCTTCAATGTATATACCTTAGCCGCAGAACATCCACGTAAACGCTCTTCTCACACGGCATGAGAGTAGTTGATCAGCCGCTAGAAATGTCGAAATGACCATTCAGAGGCAGCTTGCACGTCAATGATCATCGTTATTGCAATTGCCTGTTCATCATAGTTTTTAAGGCCCGTCCTGTGCTCCCGACACTAAGACTACGACAGCTCCGATCGCTCAGTCAGTTCCTCAAGGATCCAGAAACTGTGCCGCTCAGAAATAAAGAAATATATGTGGGAAGTTGCATGCCGCACCGAGAGAGCAGCGAATTGATATGAACATGAAGCGCTCTCAGTCCCCGGTGAACAGTACTGGCTCTGAGAAAGGTGGTTGAGGTGGACACAAACGTCGACAGGGCCGAACCAACCAATCCAAAGGCTAATGCAAGACGCCCCACCAATCTGACAGCAGTATGTGGCCCAGCGGCAGCCGTTTGTCACCATGTTGCCGTCACTGGAGGAGGCCGTGATACTGCAACCAAACTCAGAATCCACATTGAGTGGCAGAGGCTCAGTAATACCTCAAGACCATAAAAGAGCTACGTCCTGAGAAACTAACGAGCTTTCGACAACAGCAACACAAATCCGCGGGACATTATGGTAAGCAAGATGCGAAATACAGCTCCGAGGAAACGGACTGCAGACCGGGGCCACCTCAGACGACGCTGTCGCCAGCTACTCGCGGACCACATCAGTCAGACATTCCACTATGCAGTTCTCGAGAGGATGCACCACTGACGGCGAACAGAGCAAACAACAGGGCTTGTCATCGAGCCAATCAAGGTCCGATTAGTCAACACCGATAAGGAGGGGTACACTTGGCTCTTCCGCCCGGAGGTGGCGCATCTGTTCCGAAAGAATTTCAGCCAACATGGGGATTCGGTGTTCAAAGAACTCTGTGCTGGTATTGGTGTCAGTTTCGAGGCGGCACCGTCGTCATCCACGTCTCATATCGGCATTAGAGAAGGGGGCGAAGGTGCCCTCTGCACTTCGCGTAAGCAGCAGGAAGTGTGCCCCATAGACACCGCTACAGGTGAAGAAGCAGCAAGGTCCGACAAGGAGGTGGCGCCCCTGCAGAAGATCAGCCAACTAGAGGAGCAACTCAGTGTTGCAGAAGCTAGTAAGAGGGTGCTAGAGGACGAGCTAACAGCGACCCGAGCGGAATCCCAAAGGCTTGCAGAGGAGCGGAGGAGAATTGTGGAGCGGATCATAGCCGGCGAGATCCTGCTATCCAAGTGCATGTATGTACTAGCCTCCATGCCGACCTCAATTCTGGAGTTGCGAGACGAGATCCGCGATACCATTGGACGGGATGTGTTTGACACGAGTTAGCTTTGCTTTTTGCATTATAGGTAGTAGTAACATACGACACAGAGTTTGAGAACAGTTTGAAGGATTCGTTGACTTCGTTGACGAGAATCCCTCACAATGATATCAAGACTCATCGTCGGTCGGTGTGGTGTTCTTTGACTGCCTCATGTTCACAAAAATTAAACTTGGGCAGACGTCGAACCCAACTGGTTAAATACAGTGGATGTGTATAGTCCGGGTCGTCGGCTTATACTAATGGGGACAACTACGTCCGCACCGGGCGGGTGGCACAGTAATATTGGCGAAAGACCAGCACCAGCTTGTTGACAGTCATCATCCGTACACATTTCAGTGTTGCTCACGAATTATTCCTTGATTCTCCTCATACACGCACAGTTTCAAGTTGGCCGTCGTTCACCCTAGTTAGACTCTCCCATTATCGCCTACGACGCTGCTCCACCGCAGCGTACCTGGCAGTATAAGCTGCACACGTTAGGCTCCACGACTCCCGAGGGTGCATGTTCCGCCACTCTGACGTATCGTGCCTGCCGACTATCTGAGCCGGGCTTAGCAAGCCACGCCTCTGTGTGGCGGCCCTTCGGCGGCCTAGCACAGCATCGCAGCTGCCGTGGATGCCACTGTCTCCATCAAAAGTTCCGTCTGCCACTTTCCCTCTCGCCGTTGTTTCAGAGCCAGTGCAGTCCATCAAGGCGATCGCTGACTGCAAAGCCCATCGGGATACGTCCGAGCTTTGGAGGACGCCGCTGTATGGCGTCAAACCAGAAACACCAAGACGCTTGCTCCGAACCGGCTTTACTTTCCTCGTCCTCCACTTTCTCGTCGCACCCTGCCCTGAGGGGCTTTCGTCTCGATTGAAGGCAAGAAGCGGTTGCAGCTCCTTCCATAAGTCGGGCTCGCCGATCGCAAGATTCCAACCTAGGACGCCGATGAGTTCTCTCTCCATCTTATTGACGTCGTCAAGGCGAAACTCTATCGTTGTTCTCTCGGTCCTGAAGCGAGCATAGTCTACCCAGTGCCGGTTCGTGGGTGGGCCATCCTCCAAAATCTTCACTGACAGCATGAGTGATGCCAGGAAGATGCGATGGCTGGTACATGGATGGGTCGCGCTCATCGTCTTCGTCTTTGCCTTCAGCCTCGCAAGATAGACGAGAGTCGCTAGTAGATGTAACGGTCCAACTCCAGACTTGATGGTCAGGTGGCCGATGAATGCTTCCAGGCTGGGCAACGTTGACCCTGCGGCAGTCAGAAATGAGTGCTGCTGCTCTCCATAATTCGAGTTTTGTTGCAGAGCTGGCATTTGTTCGACGATTCCGTTCGCAACAGTCTCCAGGTACGTGATCATGCTGTGGTTGATGGGCCGGCGCGCGAGGCGCCTCAGCGCCTCTGACTTCCCATTGTCCGGGCTGGGAGTCGAGATCATGATTCGAGCAGTGACAGACGAGAAAGGACAGGAAGAAGTCGACAAACAGCAGGTCATCGAGTGTCGATTGTGGACGAGACTCGGATTATATAGACCAGTGAAGAGTGGGTCTTCGCGGCCTTCCGCTGTGCTTGCCTGGATCCCCGAATCTGCCATGATCTTGACTTTTTGCCTCATGGTTACGAAAGGAGACGAATTCGAATGAGGTCACGCAGACACAACCGTACTGGTCAGACCTAATCGCGCCCGAGGCCAACGGCCGCATGATGAAATCTCCACCCCGACTGACCCAGTATCTGCCGTTATCCGATGCTGAGATGTCTGAGCATAGCCATTCCGGCGTGAATAATACGCCCATACATAGATACCTAGAAATCCGTATGTGCGTCGGCCGGCGGCACTCGCCGCTGTGTCCCCGCCATCGCGATGAAGAGGAAGAGCACCACTATCAGAGGCCGCTTTTCCCAATATCTGAATAGGGCGAGGCCGCCGTCGGGGTCGTCGGTCGACTTCGAACTTCGAGCCTTGGACGGTGACGACACCGCCGTTCAGCTCCGCAGGCTGCCCCCAAAGCTGGGCCCCGCCTCACCGCAGCAACGCATCGCCGAGCTTACGGAGGAGATCCGTCAGTTGACGTGCGAGCTGAAGTACTATCAGACCCTGACGGACCAAGTCCTGTTGCGCATCATGCCGGTCGTCCACCTGCACTCGTCGAGCCTCTTCGCTCTGGTGCAAAAGTGCAACGCGAGGATCGAACAGGCGCGTGCCGAGCAGGGCTACTCAGAGCGGATCAGCCACATGGGAAGCAGCGACAGACGCCAGAGAGGTTAGCCTGGTTGTGTCGCGCGGTCTGTTGTGTAACTAGGTGCGCCGCCGCCGCACGTCATTCCGCCAGTCACAAGGTGAACTATATACATGCCAAGGTCGGCGGGCACTGGCTATAAACGAGTTCATGCGAGGGTTACGAGTACAGCCCTTGCGCGGGCATTTCCATAGTCATAAGCAATCTCAATTTATGCAACGATGCGACTTTGCTGGGGCTGCTGGTAGCTTGAATGTGACCCGGCGGACGCCGCTGTATCGACTCTTCCTCTTCTGCGCTTCCCGGGACGTAAGCGCTGACTTGATTGGCGCGAGTTTTTGCTGCGCCTGCTTCACCGTCGCCGCCTCGAGCGGTTCGTCGCGCAGTATGTGGTCGAAAAAAGCGCACATTTCCCTTTCAAATGTATCGTCAAGGCCTATGCCGCTGCTTGTCAACGTCTCGCCGCAATTGTACAGTGAACGGGTGCGCATACAAGATTGGCTGCGCGGGAAGTCTGTGACAGCTCCAGCAGACGGGGCGCTGGCCGTCTCCGCTTCACAAACCATCTTGTCTTCGAGGTTGCTTTGTGGGGGTCTCTGATGCTCGGAACGCCCACGGGTTATAGGGACTGCTGATTTTGGTTACACATGGCCGACGGGTCAGGCGCGGCAAGTTCTGAGCATAATCAGCAACTTCTGCCCTTGGACAAAGGTTGGTTTCCGGCCGGAGCTCCCAGCCCAACCTTTGCGCCAGCGCCGGCCGCCCACTAGTGCACTACTGCACGATCTCCCAGGTCGCTAGCCCGCTACAGCGCCAGCCAGCATCGGAGCTCACAGTTGGCTCACAGTCGCTTCATTGGATTCTGGCGGCCACGGTTGTGCATGGCAGGTGGACGCCTGTGGCTCGCTGTAAGTGTGAGAAGTCGCCTGGAGTGTCAATATGCATTGCTTGCTCTGCTGCCTATATAGACGCATGTCCACGCACGATCTTTACGGGTCACGAGTGTCCGAGTCGGACAAAGCACACTTATCGTGGGAGTGTCAGCCCATCGGCGTCCACCATGAACAAAGGCAAGCTCACCTTTGCCGAGATGCTCGACCTCGAGGCGCGGGAGGAGGGATTGTCCGGTAATCTTCTCGTGCCCGTGCGTGTGTGCCCCGACTGAACATGTTCAGGCAGCGATTGGCGAAGCGGCGACAGCGACAGTACCGAAGTCGACAGCGATGGGAACTTGCGGGACTTTGTGTGCAAGGACGACGACGCCGAAGAGCCGCTACTCACACCAGGGTCGCGAACGTCGACGTCGAGCGATGGCTCCTACCGAGACGAGCAGGCACGCATCGAAGGCCATGGGGCGCGTGGGCGCACATCGGCCCGGCGGCCCCGACGACCGTCAGCGTCCGAGAGGGCCGCTCACTGCAGCAGGGCATTGTTCGACGCGTCGAGTTGCTGTTCTTGCCACTGCGGTGCACACGTCCACGCGTGCCGCAGCTTTCACCCTTACGTATTTGCTTCGTACTTGAAAAGCGCAATTCCGGTGGTCGATGATTTCGTGCGCAGCCTCAAGTCCTTTCGGAACGAGATGGACCTGTGCGACGGAGTGGTGCAGGATCGTGCAGCTGACGCCAACACCGCTGGCTCCGCTCGCTGCCCCGAGACTGGTGCAGAGGGCCAGGGCTCACCTGGCGCCGACACCAAGCGCGGGGGGGAAGCGGCCGAGGACACGGACTCGGAACCGCCATTCCTCCGGTCGAGGCGTCGTCTTCGTCGGGGTCGGTCCTTGGTCAGAGGCGGCGCGGTTGTATAATAACAATCATTTGAAGTGTAGGCGCACTGTTGATATTTTGACATGATCTGTTGTATTGAAACGCGACAATCCGTGATAAGTGAGGCAGTGGCGTTAGTAGCTAAGGGTTTTTCCGGTGATCTGCCGGATCTGGCGATCTGCCGGATTCACCGCTCCTTTGACCTTCGATATCAATCGGCATTAACTCAACAGCCATGACGCCGATTGACGAGGCTCTTGCCTTTCTGAAGTCGTCGGATGTGATTAATTATGCTGCCACTGCACGTCGTTTCAACTGCGACGAGACTACGCTGCGACGCCGACATCAAGGCAAACAGCGCTCAAGACGCGATGCCGACCGATTGTATAAATCACGTTTGTCAAAACAGCAAGAACGGGACCTTATTGCCTATATTCACAAGCTTTCCTCACGTGGCATTCCCCCTACCCTATCTATGATCAAGAACTTCGCTCAGGACATCGCGAAAACGGAGGTCGGAAAGGACTGGCCTTACCGTTTCGTTCAGCGCTATCGCGATGAGCTCGGTTGCACCTGGTTCGATGGGCTAGACATGTCACGCAAGAGAGCCGATAATGCATCCAGGTACAAGGCATACTTCGAGCTGGTAAGTTGATCTCCAAAGCCTGTATTTCGGTGCTGACGATGGAAGATCCGCACCAAAATCGAGCAATACAACATCTTACCCTGCAACACGTACAACGTCGATGAAAAGGGCTTTCTCTTGGGGGTGATCAATCGAACGAAGAGAGTATTTGCCCTTAGTGTCAAAAAGCAAGGCAAATTGCTCGGGGCAGCGCAGGACGGTAATCGATCGTGGATTACCTTCCTGGCATGCGTCTGCCAGGACTTGTCGGCACTGCCCCCATTCCTCATCTACCAAGGCAAGCCAGGACAGGTCCAGGATACTTGGCTCACGGAATTTGACCCAGAGCATCAATCTGCCTTCTTTACTACCTCAGAGACGGGGTGGACAAGTCACCAACGTGGCAAAGAGTGGCTTACTGGTGTTTTCGACCGTTTCACCAAAGCGAAAGCGCGAAACGGTCGCGATTATCGCCTTCTGATTACCGACGGACACTCCAGCCATGTTAATATGGACTTCCTGGAGTGGTGTGACCAGCACCGGATCATTGTTGCAGTATTTCCCCCTCATTCCACACATCGGCTGCAGCCACTCGACGTGTCGCTCTTCAGCCCTCTCTCAACCGCTTACTCCAACCAGCTTATCCAGTGGACGGCAAAGACGCAAGGCCTTGTTGGTCTATCGAAGCGCGAGTTCTGGACGTTGTTTTGGAACGCATTCGAGGCCTCGTTCACACCCGAGAATGTCGCGAGTGGGTGGAAAAGGACCGGACTGCTGCCTTTTGACCCGGAAGTCGTCTTATCGCAGATCATTGAGAAGGGAGAAGACGATTCGGACACGGGCGGCGACTCAGCAGAATCATTGGCCCTTCAGCAGCCTTCCGCTCGGGACCTGCGCCGACTTGTTGACAAAGTCGCCGACAAATCGGCGGCAGACGCTGACCGCAACAGCCGCAGGCTGAAGAGCACGCTCGAAAGCCTTCAATCCGAGGTCGAACTGCTTCGATATGAGAACCGAGGTCTACGCGAGACAATTATTCATGAGAGACAGCGCAGGCAGCGCGGTAAAGCTCTGAAAGATTATCTCTTTGACCGTACAGATCCTAATTCAGCACAGGTGTTTAGTCCGGCAAAAGTCGCACAAGCTCGCCTCAGGAAGGCGGCATTGGAGAGCCAAAAGAAAGAAGAGGCTTTGCAGAAGGAAACACAAAAGGTTCAACGGCAGCAGAAGGCGGCAGAGCGGAGAGCTCTTACTCTCGAGAGGAGAAGGCAACGAGAGGCGGAAATGGAGAGAAAGCGGCAGATGAAGGAAGCCAGACAGCAAGAGAAGGAGACTAATCGGAGGGTTCGACAAGAACTGAAGCGGCACTGTCAGGAAACAGCGCAGGAAATGCAAGATGAACGACAGGTGGCTTCGGAGACTCGCAAGAAAAGCCCGGGCGTTCAAGACGAAATAATCGTCGCTTCTCAGCCGACACCAGAGCCGCCTGTAGCGTCGCAAGCACCGGATCTCCTCCACGACAACACAAAAGAGAAGTCATCAACTGCTCCAATACGCGCATCTCGTACGAAAAGACCCTCTTTGGCTGTTGAGAGCGAGCGGGAGATGGTGGTCGCATTTCGGACCTCCGGGCGACCGTGCCGGAACAGCAAGCGGCCACGATGGCTTGACGACTGTGAAATGGGATGAGACATATTTTACAGCCGTATTTTCCATTTAATGTTAAAATTAGGACGAGATTATACGTGGTTGTGGAGTTTTTCTGGCATACTCTCAGGAATGCAACGAGGTGTAAATCCGGCGGGTCGCCAGATCCGGCGGATCACCCGAAAAACCCTTAGCGCCGCACGAAAACACGGGCCACGAGCACGTACGGCTACCGGAGCAGGCTACGGGAACACCAGCACGACGCGACCACCAACTACGCCGGGCGCCCTGTCTCTACATACACGTGCATTTGCACCACTGGCCATTGACTACGTCGCGGCGTGGATAGCAAAGGTTGCAGTGTCGTCAGGTCGCGCCGATTGGGGGCCCCAAGTTGGTACGGCTCAGTCCCCTCCCTGCTCCTGGTCCTACCCTGCGGCCACGAGAGGCCGCCGCGCGCGAGGTTCTTTTGTTCATGATTCGCCGTCCTGAAGCAGCAAATCATGGTAAAGCGCGGATGGTGCGAGTGCCTGCGATAGGACACCGTTTGGGAACTGTGCGACGGCATGTTGTCCCTTTCCAGCCGCGCCTGCTGTCATTCTTTGACGGGTGTCAGATTGCTGCTGGATGTCACATTCAAGTCAGACTGCCAATCGCCTTTGCACCGAGAACGGCAATATGCAGGGGCAGGCTGCCTAACTCTCAGCATCCATACCTCTACGTTTTTGGCCACCCGCTACCACTGTCGGTTGCGATTCCCTAGATTTCTGCGACCATTACTCCAACTCCGATATGGACGGGACCGATCGTGCTGCTGTCTACGGTCACAGAGCGCGACTCCCGCGCCACCGTCTCGGCCTCCGCAGGCGCGTACTTGTCGACCTGACGTGCCGCCATAGCAGTCGAACAACGGAGATCATTGACCTCACGGGAGATGAGACTGGTTATAGGCAGCCACAGCAGGCCAACAACTTGGACGCGGTGGTGAAAATGGCAAGTGACATCGACACCTCAGCCAGCAACGAGGGGCAAGCAAACCCCGCCGGCCTCTACTGCGCAGCATGCAACGGCACAATTGGCGCCCAGCCGGTGTTGCGCATCTGCGGTTGTGTGAGTCTTGCCGACCTGATGAGGAGCGCAGTTCTGACACGGATAGCTGTACTGCAAGGCGTGCAATGCCAACGCCGCGCGACGGTGGAACAGGCAAGATTTTGCTTGCAACATCTACCAACACTGGCGCCAGGGCAACCACGTCGGGCGAGAGACGTTCGGGCTGGACGAAGAATGCAGCATCTGCTTTGAAGCGTTTGTCACGGGCCAGATCCAGTGCCTCCCCTGCGGTCAGCTACACCATCCTCCCGCGCCGGCCGGGCTGCTGACTTGTACTCGTAGGCCATGTCTTTCACGAGCGATGCCTCGTGCGGTGCAACTCTCGGGCCAATGACTGTCCTCATTGCCGCCAGCGGCATGGCAAGGACGCGACATGGACAGTCGGCGCGCTCAATCTCCAGTCCGGGCGCAAGGGCACGGCACGGACAGGACGGGAGGCCTGGTGGCTAAGGACGCCGAAGGGGTCGACACAGCAAGGGAATGGACGGGAACTGCCAACGCCGAATGTTTGATGCGGACGGCCAGAAGCAGCCGGCTTCACGCTAGGTCCTCCAGCGACATCTATATAAGACCACGGTGCCCCGACGAGGACGATGGACGGAAGTGCAACTCGACAGCCCATCGCGACCAGGCAGCCTTTACCTACTTTCGTTTACTTCCGCCTCCACTCCACTTGCCTCTTCTCTTGCCTCAATACCATGGAAGCATTCGTGGCATCCGTCGTCCTTGTCCGCTGCTTGCGGTGCAGAACCGCGGCGGAGCTGATGTCCACGGATGACATTCATTTGCACGGATACGTGGGGATTGGGTACAACCTGGTTTATTGCACCGACTGCGCGGAGAAGACTGGTCATCCTGGGGTAGTGCAGGTCAATTAACGGGATTTGCTGGCACCCAGCTTTACCACATTGTGCGTGATAGACTGCCACATAAAGTCGGCCTGAGTGTGACGACGGCACGGGTGAGCAAAACGCGGCAGGATGCGTTCCCGTCCGTCCGTTGTGGCAGCGCTGGGCGCGTGAAGCAGGGCAGCGCCATTGCAGGCAAGCTTCCAGCTCCACCACATGACAAAACCGAAGCTTGGATGGGGAAGGGTGGCGGGCAGGAGACGGGAGACCATAGTTGGGCGCCCTCTGCCCCACCCTGGCGGCGCCGGTGGCGCACACGGGGGGGCGCGATCTGCACTTTCGCGGCATCGCTGGTGGATCCGCTGGTGAGCGCGCCAGGGCGGTGGGCGCCGGGGGCTGGGGGAACGGGGAGGAACACGAAAGATGTGGCGACCACGGAAAGTATAAGTATCTGCGTTGGCACCCTCCCCGTCTGCATCTGTTCCTGTTCCTTCCAGGGTCGATTTGGCGCTCATGCCTTGCGATGAGCTTTGCTGAGGGTGCACTTCGGCACCCATAGCTATGAGCTCGCGTCTTGAGAGGTGCAGCTGCACCTTCCGGGCGCCCTGGCTTTCCCCGCTTTCGCTTCTTCCGCCTGTCCAGGTGCTGTAATGCCCTTCCGCGGTTACTACTTTCTTCGCCTGTCCAGGTGCTCTAATGCCCTTCCGCGTCCGCCTGTCCAGGTGCTCAAATGCCCTTCCGCGTCATTCCCGCCTGTCCAGGAGCTCTAATGCCCTTCAGGGCCCGCCTGTCCAGGTGCTCTAATGCCCTTCCGCGTCCGCCTGTCCAGGTGCTCTAATGCCCTTCCGCGGTTCATGCTTTTCTTCGCTTCTCTTCCACCTGTCCAGGTGCTTACGCCGGCGGGGTGCATGTGCACCTTGCTGAGCTCATGCCCTTCCGCATCGTTCCCGCCTGCTGTGGGGCAATCCATGCATCGCCAGTGCAGCTGAGATACTGGGAAATGCGAAACTTCTGGCCCGGTTCTCGATATCTAGCCCCGGTGGAGACGAGACTCATCACTGTGTGGTGGCGTTGTGAGGCGTTGATGGCTTATGGCAGCTGGCGTTGTAAATAGCTACATAGTTTGCCTGCCTTGACGGTAGTGATTCGCCTTCGGCGGCGTCGGATGCGTAATGTTGGATACAACACCCCTACACTGTGGCTCTGCGCCCGGCACTATCCATCATAGACGAGCGACCCAGATGGCCCTACGACTGCCGACCGGGGGCAGAGACGTCGAGCGGCCACCGTCAGTGCCACCACCGGCGGCACTGACCATTCGTTGCTCTCGACGAGGGCGTGCGTTTGTACCCCAGCGGCACCCTACCACCATGGCAACATCTGACCCTCAACTCACCGCCGTAAAGAGAAGCCTGGGGTTGATTACAGTGATGGATTTAGCGGGGCTGGTGGACGAACAAGAGCGACGATTGTCCTCTTCCTGCCGCAGCAGCCGCTAGTTCCACGGTTCCACCTCAGCATAATGACGAGCCTTGATTGCGGCAACTTCCCGACGTTGGGCGCACGGCTTCTGAGCTGTTGCTGCTCGTACAGAGCGGCGCACTCGCAATTGTAGTCAGCTCTGACTGTCTGTACGTCGGCTGCCGGATGCCTGTAGCTGCCAACCATGGGCGGGCGCTGAGGCAATGTTCGAGGGGTCGGTCTGTGCAATCACTGGCTTTGCTCAAGAAGGGACCGCAGAGACGTCATGGGAGTGGTTGTAGGATAGCGGCACACCCCTTGGGGCGGCCGCTTGTGGCCTTCCCCAATCACCTCCAGAAAGAGGAGGGGTGGGGTGCAGACCATTGTCCGCCTCTTGCCGTTGGTCTTCCAATTCTAGGAACACCCCCGTTGGCCAGAAGTGGCCGACAAAGTTGTGACAAGGACAGCAAAACTCTGGCCTCGCCCCCAGGACTGGCGCTACGTAAATCTCTCAGAACGCGACCGGGACTGGACGAAGCAGTCGGGCAAGGAGTTTAAGTCGACAAGTGACACCACTTGAAGCTTGGCCCTTTCCCTCCACCCGCCTCCAAGGCCAGTAGGAAGGCGGTTTCTGGAAAATCCCAAAATGGCACGGCAAAGGGCCGAAGATAGGCGCAATTGTGACGGGTTGTACAGTACCCGCCGCACGAGGCAGTGCGTACGCTGGACAGAGCCTCTGTGGTGTCTTGCTGCCGTGGCCACTTCTGGTTGCCACCAAGGTTCCCTCCCTCATCGAGGTTGCTGCTGCTTGGAAACAGCGGCAATTGGACTTGTGGCCACAGCCTGGAAGATCCTGTCACTGCTGCGGTGATGGGACTCTGTGCACGTGAGTGCGCAAATGGCTCTGTCAAGTTCTGACTCGAATGCGTGATGTGCTCGTCGGGAACTGGACAGCGCACGCTAACCAGCTCCCTAGGGCGACAATTGGCCTCGGCCAAATGTGTCAGGGCCACGCCCAGCCCTGCACGAGGGATGTGCATGTCCAGAATTGGACGTAAGCCACTTGTTGATTGGGAGCCTCGCACGTCAGGAACTGGACGCAAGCCCCACACCACTGACCTGCGCATCTGGACGCCAGGAACTGGACAGGAGCCCCGCCTACCGGCCTTGGGGTCTGCAACCAGACGATGGCGCCACGCGACGACGTCAAGAACCTGACACGCTTGGCTGCGGCTAAATGCCGGCGCGATGATGCAGAAGAAGCCACACCAAAAATCTGCACATCAATAATCAGACAGTGAGGCTGCGCCTTGGAGGCCTGTAATGATTATGGACAAGTGGACGAACTGGCCCCTGCGGGGTCTACGACAGGATGATGGCCGACTGCGTCTCACGCGAGGAACAGAAATGCACTTCTGGTCGTGCGTCGCCTGCAGGCGACTGAGCCTCTGTGGCTCAGGTTACTTTCTGGCCTGCATCGGCCCATATCACTGGGCGTAAGAACCGGACGTCGCGATAGCACGGTTGGGCCCAACGTGGGCGAGCTGATCATGCAGCGTCGATCACAAAGCGATTGCGCCTCTGACTGCATCTTTTCGCAAGGAACTGGACGAAATGGCGTGGCGAGCGGCACTTCCGGCGGCGGCGTCGTCAAGCGTACAATCGGGTGCGCGGAGCCCTACGCGCCGGCCGCGGCAGCAAGTGCCACTGTCCACAAGGATTTTCTCTGCGAGAGTGCGCAGAACCAAACTGCCTTAGCTGAGAAAATTGCGGCCTCGATCCGTCACACATTTGGGCCACGAATGATCTCATCGGCAACCTGTGGATCAGAATCTGGATGATGAGCGTGCGCAAAAGTTGCTCGCAATGAGGATCGACAGGGGATAAGTTGGCCATATGTCCTCTATTGAGCGTCATATGCAACACACTCATGGTCCCCAACATGATGACAGAGCTTGAGCTGTAAAAAGCCTAATTGGCGTCATTACCTTTTGCTTGGGTGGAAGCGAAAACTCTGTCGCGCATCAAGAAGCGGCCGCCGTGACAGCGTGATGAAGACATGAAATCACCTGGCTTTGCATGGGTTCGCTATCTGAGTTTGAAGTGGCGTAGGTCACTTATTCACAACGTGTTGATGGTTTGCAGGAATGGTTGTTAGTCCTCACGTAGGGGAAAAGCGCCATGGCTGTGTGAGAAGAGAGAAATGACACAAGATCTAATTCTTTTCACGACATGGTACTGTGTAAAAGGGCGTGAAATCCAACGATAAGTGTACGGCGTCCAGCGCCATGAACCTTGTGACGAGTGGTAGCGCTACTGCAGCCCCTTCTTGATATTATCGTACTGAGAATTTGGGTAGTCGAGGCAGTTTTGCGTGAAATCGACTTGGCCAAGCGAGGATTTGCTGGTTTTGATGAGTGACTCGGCACCCTCCTTGTCGGAGGATGCCTCCCAAAACATACTGCCGCCGAGGCCGAGGCCCTTGAGATAAGCCACCTTGGCTTTGATCATGTCAGGCGGATCATATGAGATGAGTTCCTGTGTCGATGAGTCGTAGGTGTAGTAGCCCTTTGCGATGTCGTCGTACATGAGCTTGGCTCCAGCTTTGGGTAAATCTTTGTAGTCCCACACGCCGTTTTCCCAGGAACCACTACCGACACCAGCGTACTGTTGTCCGATGCCAGTCGTCTTCTGGAATGAGCGGCCGTAGATGGGCATGCCAAGCACTAGTTTGCTCGCTGGAATACCCCCTTTGATGTAGAACTTGACCGCCGAATCCGCATCAAACGGTGTGGTACTGGGGTCCTGTGAGTTTTGATACAGATTGGCACCGTGCCCACTGCAGTTGGCCCAGCTGCCAGCAAAGTCGTAGGCCATGAGGTTGACGTAGTCCAGAATCTTTCCCATATCCGATAGATGGAGCTTCTGGTAATGGGTCGCCCCCGCTGGCGCAGCGATGGACAACTGGTAGTGATATCCATTGGCGTATTGAGCTGCGTAAGCATCAAGCTCATCACGAACGGCCTGCAACAGCAGCACGTAGTTGGCAGCTTGCCTATCGTCTGCTGGATACTCCCAATCAATGTCGATGCCATCGAATCCCCAGTCTTTCATAAACGCCACCGCAGACTTGGCGAACCTCTTGCGAGTAGAATCAGATCCAGCAACAGCAGGAAAATTGGTCGACCACGTCCAACCACCAATAGATAACATGGCCTTGAGATTTCGGTTGGCCTTCTTCAGCATGTAAATTTGCTTAACACACCCGTAGGCATTGCTTCCCGCATCATTCCAGGCTGTACGTGGTCAGGGATCCTGAGACTGTGAGAGGGGGGTCGCGTGCTGCCATACAGTCGTTGGGGTAATGCTTTTCAAGGTCGGCATAGGTATCGCCGGAAAAGATATACAAGAGTTAGTAAGGCGGCTGTAATTCTTTGTGTCATGGTAAGAGACTTACACAGTCCCATCAGCGCGGAAGTTGAGAAATGCGTAGTATATGTGACTGATGTCCTTAACTGGCAAGTCTGCTGGCTGAAAATTGCGTCCATATATGCTCCTAAATTGCGCTATTTCAGTAGGTCAATGTAGATAATTTGGGTTCGTGCGTACCAATTAACGAAATAAACGCCATTAGCTGAGCCGCCGGCCCGCTTTGCAACCATTCGATCCTCATCGCCCCGTAAACCGGCGCCCGACACAATATAAACAAACTGGAGCAAGCCCAGAGCAGTAATGAAACGTATCAAAGGGTGGATCATACTGAAAAGTTCGTTCCCGGGGAGAAAAGGGGGAGGGTCGACGCTGTGTTGCATCGCCGTGCCGTCGAGCGGCGAGAGACGGGTACCATTCATATATCATATGAGGAAGAAAGTGAACGTAAGACGTTGCTCCCCTGGTATTGACAGTATTGTGGAAGGATTTACTAATCTGGCTAGCTTCAGCGCATTCGAACCTGACTTTGACCAGTTCCAGACTGAGACCTGTTCAAGGCGCGAGATTGGCCAATAAAGACTAGCTAGCAGAATAGGTCATACAAGGGTAGCGAGTCGTCGACTTGGGCCTCTCAGCTCAGGCTTCGTTGAAGCTCAATCATGACAGTACTGTAAAATAAAGTACCATTGCAATATCCGAAGTACTATAGATGGCGGCGTTGTCTAATTTCGGCTACGGGCTCGGTCCTCCGTGCATTCTTGGGCCGAAACTGCCTCTAGAAATTTGGGGTAGGATCGCGGAATATCATTATTAGCTCGAAAGGAACGGATCACAAAGAAAACCACCTTTGCTGTAGGTGAGAGCGACAGCGCAGATGACTCGCTTCATTATCCGACCGCAGTGAGAGGCGTCGCAGAGAATGCCCCAACCATTGAGGGGCCAGGACTGAGACGGGTGGCAGCCGGCCGTCTCGTCTAATAACCACACAATTGCTGTATGATGGAAACCGCTTGAGATGAGAAACCACCCCACAAGCACCGAAATATCGAATATCACATGGCATGGTGGCTTCTGGTGCGCCCAAAAACTCGTTCCCGTTCCCTAAAGCTGCACTATGGACATGCAGCTTGACAAAAAGCGTGTCGCCCCTACCAACCGGCAAATTCGGACTCCGTCATATATTGTCAACGACTTGGAAAACGGACCGTTAAATCGGACCTCCATGTACAGTACTGTAATAGGCCGATGGATCTAGTCTGTTGTGAGGGATTCTACCCAGACGCCGTAGCCAGAGCAGAAGGAATAGCGCCCGTAATGACGTCCACAAAAGCACGGGATTCAGGTGGCCACTGGTCCTGAACAGGACCACGGAGCTCGAGTTGCGGCGACTATTGTGCTCCTGCCCGTCGCCTGGGGGCGTGGAAAACCATGAGGTTGGCTTGCGTGCACTGACCCGTCGGCACCATGAACAAACAAGCAGCTTTGACCATAACGCGCCATGATTGCGCTTCGAGGATGAGTGCGAAGAGCACCAACGTTTTGCCGCTATATAGTTTCCTGGAAAGCAAGTGCAAATGAGGCCGTTCTGCGACAGTATCTGCTGTCACATATTGTAGTTTCAGTCCCGACCGATTTGTCCTTTACTCCCGTAAACCCAGAAAAAGAAATGCAGAGGGCCAAATTGGGCTGCTACCCATCTATGTGCGGGTGAGCGCAGTGCGTTTAGATATTTTGGTGCCAGGCGCGATGGCCAGGCTAATGGTGAAGGCAAAGCCCACAGCCATTAACGGCAATGTTTACTTTCAGCCATGAGCCCCCCTCGGCGATGGCACTATTTATTCACGAACACTCCCAGGCGCACACTCGGCTTCACTTACTTCGTCTTGATCTTTAATTCTCCATTTCTGTCTTCGTTCCCTTCGATAAAGCGATTTCAACATCATCATAGCCGTTCTATCACGAGAATCTGTAACGAGGGATATCTAGGTAAGTACGACATAGTCTGTTTCCATGTATATTCCAGGGGTCGGCCTGGTGACTCATCGGCGCGCGGCTTTCCTGATACCTGCTGCCATCGTCCTACAATGCCGCCCGCCACTTGATTCAGATGTTCTTGACGCTTCAACCTCACCACCACACCATGCAAGGATCCATGACCGATTTACATAAGTATATGAACGAAGACAAGCGTAACTACGGGGCTCACAGCTCCCTGGTGGTTGGCGGCTACACGACATTTTGCGATGACCAGAGGGAAACGTCTGCGAGCGACCCGTTCTTCCTTTCTGTAGTTGAACAAGAGGCATCCTGATCTGCGTTACGCCACTTCTCCTCCAATGTGCATACATTACACGAACAGACGGAATTATTGCTAAACAGAGGAAGAACAACCAAGTTGACTAACGACACCGAAAGGGGTCTTGTCCTCGCGCCCAGTGCCTACTGGGACAGATTCCTGAAGTCCAAATCTGATGATATTCTGAAGAAGACACCGCAGCCGAAGTCGTACAAACTGGACGAGACAAACATTATCGTATCAGTAATAGAACGCGGTAGACGAGACTTCATCAAGCGGTTTGAGGAGCTGCACATAGACTGGCTGGTCGTCGAGAGACAGCTGGAAGACGGGGGGTGACATATTCCGCGCCGGGAGAAAGCTGCGCATCGAGATCTCGTTCATCTGTAAAGAATACCTGAGCAAGCATGATTACACGAAGCGGACGACGGACTGGCGCCCCACTCGTGGAAGGAAACGGCATCAGCGAAAGGAAACAGGCTGCTGGACAGCCTACGGTCTGGGCAGCCGTCTATCAGCTCATGAGATGCTCCGGCCACCCATGCAAGAACCAGGGAGGCTATTGCTTTCGTGACTCCGATAGTAAACGACATTTTCCGCTCCGCGCTGGCGTCATGACAAAGCTTGTGCGCTTTGTGGTGGATGGAAACGTGCTTGATACACACAAAGACGTGCCCGAGGCCATTCGCGAATTGATCTACGCTGAGGCGCATGAAAGCTCAGAGCAGAAGCAGAAGCGGAAGGAATCATCGTATTATCCAGAGGGAAGCCGTCCGATTGAGATTATAAATGTGTTGTCTTCGTCCTATCGCCAAGGTTCGCCAGACAGCTCTGCAAGCTCAAGTTTTGATCGATCGCCATCCACGACGCACACCACCGACCTCTCGGTCCCCGAGCCTAGAGACACAGCGATTCGTACATACTGCCAGTGGCAGTGTAGTCGGATTAATAGTGCTGATTGGAGAAAGGGCTTCCAGAAGGCATACACGGTCGCTATGAAGCAGTGCATGGACTTGGCACATATTTTTGAGGATCAGGATGTTGAATATTTTGTTACTGAAGGGGTTCCGCTGGGCATTGCGAAGTCGTTCGTTCGTGACATCGAGAAGTGGATAAACGTAGTTGGTGCGTCGTAGAGTATTTGCTTCTATTTGTTTCACACGTATCCCAACAGGCTCGGTGCTCAGGCTTCGCATGCTCGCCCTATGTCAATTCGATCTGACGATGTCCCACACGAATGACCCGGAGCCTTACTCAAGACAATTCAGGGTCATCTGGTGTTTACAGGGGGGTCCGAATCAAGCGTCCACGTTTCTGTGACTAGCTTCGTCCGAAATGGGCTCCACACTGCGTCGTTCTGAGCCACGTCGGCCAGATTTGGGCGGGAGTTCCATAATTTTCACACACAGAGTTGGGACACTTGAATCGGACCCCAGTGTACTTCCAAATACATATGTCTAATTATGACAACGACGTAGCCGGATTAAGGTCGGGAAGTAAGGTGACACGGTAGTGAAGGTCATACCGACCTACCAAGCAATCTGATCCGGGCCGCCGAATTATTTCAGCGGACAGAAATATCCGACGAGCGTCGCACTCTAGTTGTTACACCCAGCTGCCGCGGAACGCCGATCGTGAAGGAGTGAGGTCTGTCCCATAACATTGCCTATATCCAGGAGCTAATATTGGGAAGGGCTATGTAATTAATGTGAGTTGCCGTCCATTCCGGCGCGAAATGCCACAATATACCAAGCCACTATCAAAACGGCGGTCTTATCTGGGTACCCTAAGAACAAGATTCGAAAATGAACTGTAAAGCACCAACTCGCTGAAGTGCGCTCCATAGTTCACGGCCAAAATCAAGGGATGTGGCTTTACGGACACAGTATATTGGCCCAACAGGTCTGTGCAATGGTGATGGTTCAAACAAGTTCCGGAGCCAAGACATGCTCCAGTACCAGGGTCTCCAGGGTGTGAAGTTCGAGTTCGTACGTTAAATGAAGCAAGTGATCAAGATGTGACTGAGCGACAGCGTGTATGACATCATCCCAACGATCGTCATCCCAGAAAGGGATACCCCAGAAGCCAAAATGTTCTCCCAAGATTGATAATTCAGGCTGCAGTGCAATGCTCCAGAAGGGGGAGTTGTCGAGAAGCTCAACTCGTCTCTCGTGAAGTGTTCTCCAGGTTCTGAAAGCAGGGGCATCATCGCGGCATAGCGTCTTGTAATCATCATAGCATGAGGACCACTCACGGATTTTGCTTGCCTGTACCGATCGGCCGACAGCTAATTCGAAAATATGTCCACATGCCTCGGCCGTACTGTTCTGTCCCAGGATCGCGAGATGATCGGATCCTTGGCCGTCGACTACACACAAAATGCGGTGGATGTTGTCCAAGCCTGAGCCTATAACTGACCTGATAGTCTGTAATGATATCATAGCACCCGGCTGTTCTGTATCGACCGTCTGAGAGGAGTGGCGGCTCCACTTTCTCAGTGTTCTAATGAAAGATCGCTGCAGAAAGGTGTGGATTCCTGAAATCTGATTCAGCTCCCAAGGGGCCAGCACGGGCTCAAGTACAGTTCTCTGAAAGCTGTCTACCATGTTGTCGAGGTCCGAGTTGCTTTGAACACATAAAACTGCGCATGCCGAAATGACGATATGGAACAGATACACTCCGCGTTGCACCCGGAGTCGCTCCGAGGGTGATGGGTTGAGGAAGCGATCTGAGTCGTATAGAGGATAAACCATTGCTAGTTTTGATTTGCCTCCGAGCAGGATGTCGCATATATCCTTGACCTTGTGGTGCGCAGTGGCAATTGTTGAAGCATCCATCGGAGTAAGCAGCATTGTGTCCGTTTGGTTCCAATACTCCTCTATAATGCTGACCGAGCGCTCAGAGCCCCTGATTCTGGATGAATCATTCTGGAAAATATCTTCCTTCGCGGCAAGGTGGTTGATAACCGCGTGAGGGTAGATGTCGAGACCAAGTTCGTTCTTCAGCACTGCAGTGGCCACAGAGCATTTGTATGCCGCAAATGAGCTGTATAGCACGTTGTTTCGAATGACCGCAGTTCTCAAAGTCTT
The DNA here is from genome assembly GCA_029168975.1 of Purpureocillium lavendulum. Lineage (NCBI taxonomy): Eukaryota > Fungi > Ascomycota > Sordariomycetes > Hypocreales > Ophiocordycipitaceae > Purpureocillium > Purpureocillium lavendulum. The sequence continues at coordinate 60,284 of JAQHRD010000016.1, forward strand.
AATGTCTGGGAGAAATTTTAAAATGCAGAGGTGCAGGTCTGTGGGAAGACTCAGAAGAGTGGCCATCGACCTCTGCTGCTGTTAGTGGGCTCGTGCCACGTTCAGTCGAGTGGCTGTGCACGAATTACTTCCTTTGTTACCGAACGACGACTGTTGTGCTTTGCTAATCCGAACCTTTTACAGTATAACCCAGAATGTGTAACAGATGCGTTAGGGGATATTCCCGGGAGGAATTCTCGAAAGCAGTCCCAAGCGTTTATATTATTGTGTTGAAGTCAGAGAGCTCCACTTCGATTCCTATTGTTCTAAAGCCGTGTATGGTCCTTTGGCGCAGTAGGATCGGGCCTGTTTAGATATACACCCATCTCAACTGTAGACTTGTGCAGACATAATGTACATACTGTGCTTTAATATGAAAAGATGTCGACGGAAGACGAAGACACCTCGTTTCGGTCGCCTGCCATTTAGGTGACATATTGACGGCACATGTGTGGCGTCAAGACAACACAGAAACACGTACATATAGAGGGACGAAAGCTGACATCCTGGCCGACGAGCAATGCAATGGCCAACAATTTGCCAGACTTCATGCTTAGATTAGACACAATGGAGATCACAGCTCCGCCAATAAGCCCGTCCACTCTGATTTGGGGGTTGGATAGGGTACTACAAAACATGCAGAGATGAAGCTAAGCAAAGGTTTCGGCCGGACAGTCCGTTGTAGGAGGAAAGCATTCGAAGGGTGGGCTTACTCTGTGTCGCCGTATGCAGAATTGCCAGGAATGGGGTGATCCTGGGATTCATAAGTCGCCACACAGACGCCCAATCCATGGACGAAACACCCAACAGCTTTTGGCAATCATTGAGGACTTCCAATTGAAGCCCCTCACGGTATCAGGTACTCCTACCTATAGGTGGAAAGATAGGGAATCGACAATTGACCTCACCTTTGCAACGGCGACTGTGGGACCCATGTCGTCCACTGGAAGGTTGACCGAGAGCTGGATTGCGAGTCGGATCATTTACCGGTAGCAGTTGCCATTGAGTGGGAATGGAAGGCAGCACCTCCAGCCAAGAAACGACTGTGGACTAAAACGTACATACCGATAATCCGACAGACAGTCCAAGACCGCTTACCGCAACACTGCGAAACCACGGTACTGCGGGATAGGGACGGCATTGACGCACTAGTGGCGTCCATCGTCAATGCGCTTGGTGAGGCATTGACGCATCAAAGCCTTGGTCCAACCCCTCCCCGCGCTCCATTGCAGGTTTTGACCAAGAATTGAAGGACATCTGCTCGGAGGTCCAACGACTTCGCCGGCGATGGCAACGGACAAGACATGACTATGAAGCCTACCGTCAGGCACGCAATAGGAAGGGTCGACTCGTACAGAAGCTCCTCCGCAACACACACCGTCAAAGAGGAGAAGACGCAACTTCGACGACAAATGGACTCGGGAAACTTATCAAGTGCGCGAAGAACAGGCACGAGACAACATCTGCATGCACGCCGGCACTCGCCCATTCAGACGGGGAACTAGTTCATCGCCCGGAAGAGAAGGCCGAGGTGCTACGCAACTCCTTCTTTCCTTCTCCACTCAAGGCCGATCTGGACACGGATGGATATGAATACCCCACCCCAATTGAGTGCCCAGACATAACCCGCTCAGAGATCGAGAGAGCGGTAGTTGACGGCATTCCGAACGGCATTCTACACCAAATCCTCGATATCCTTGCACCAGGTCTCGAAAGGCTCTTCAACGCATGCCTGCGGCTAGGGTACTGCCCTCAGCATCTTCGAGAGGCAATCACTGTAGTTCTTCGCAAACAGGGCAAAGACGACTATACCCAACCAAAGTCGTACAGGCCCATTGCACTGCCCAACACGCTGGGTAAGGTCCTAGAAGCTATCATCGCAAGCCGACTCGTCCACCTAGCCGATGTGCACCAACTGCTATCCAGCCGCCACACGGGGGGTCGGAAACACGCATCGACGGAGCATGCCGTACATCTACTCCTGCAACGGATCCACCAGGCCTGGTCGGAGGGCAAAGTAGCCTCACTGCTCCTGCTCGACGTTTCCGGCGCCTACGACAACGTCTCTCGAGAGCGGCTACTACACAACCTCCGCAAACGTCGGTGTCAGCCAGCCGATTGTAGGCTGGGTCGCATCGTTTCTCAGCGGCCGGTCCACAACCCTCAAGTCGCAGGAGTACACCGCAACATCGGTTCCTGTTCAGACAGCCATCCCGCAAGGATCGCCCGTCTCGCCCATGCTCTACCTGTTTTACAATGCAGATCTTGTTGCGAAATGCAACACGCCCGAGACAGAGTCGGTAGGATATATTGACGATGTTTCGATACTCGCCGTGGGCGACTCCGCAGCGCGCAACTGCAAAACACTGAAGATAATGCACCACAAGGCGCAAGACTGGGCACGGAAGCACGGCTCCCAATTCTCCCCGGCAAAATACGAATTGGTACACTTCACCCGGGACCCTGCTGCCAACTGCACGCACGCATTGAGACTTCCGCACGGCACCATTAAGGCTTCACCGTCATGCAGATACCTGGGCATCCAGATGGACAGCAGACTCCGGTGGGACTATCATCGGGAAAAGATGGAGGCAGCGGCAACCAAACGACTGTCCGCCTTGTCGGCTCTGGCATCCTCGACGTGGGGCACAGGCCTCATCAATCTTCGCCAAGTATACCGAGCCATGATCATCCCCCAGATGCTCTACGGATGCTCGGCATGGCACGTTCCTGGCAAGGGCTGCATCAATCGCGGCGCGTACATGATCTCCGCCATTGCGAAAGTACAAAGGCGTGCAGCGCACACGGGCGCCTTTCGGACAACCGCGGGAGCAGCAGCCGACGTGGAAGCGCATCTGCTCCCAGTGCAACAACAGCTTGAGCAGACCGTGTTGGAGCCGGTCATGCGCATCCGAACAAGTCCGCTATACGGCGACATGGCGACTTCCGACCCCAACTTTAGCTCAGGAAGGTGGACGCGCCGCGAACGCGAGGAGCGGAGTCCACTAGATCAACTCTCCAGCGTCCTGAGGCCATGTACGACTTGCCGCTCGAGCGACTGGAAAAGCGTCAACCACACGTCGTGTCGGCCTGGTGGATACCTCCTACGGTTCACATCAATGGATCTGCCGAGGAAGCCATCAAAGAACATGACGCTACGGACTCGGAAACCATCTGCGTGTACACCGACGGCAGCGGCATCAACGGCCACGTTGGTGCTGCCGCAGTCGCGCCTGCAGTACAGCGGTATCTGCACAAAGCAAACAGAGTACATGGGCGCATCGGGTACGTCCACTGTATACGCGGCAGAGCTGCGAGGACTTGTATTGGCCCTAGAGCTGCTACTAGACGTGCACGCCGCGACAAATACACCAGGACGATGCGCGATATTCACCGACAATCAAGCCACTATCCAGGTAATGCGGAACCCCAAATCGCCATCCGGCCAATACATCTTGGTCGAGGCGGTCCGAGCACTCGACAAACTTCGTGACCTCGAAAGGCACGCCGAGTTCCGATGGATCCCAGCACACGTCGGTGTGCCAGGAAACGAAGCCGCAGACCGAGCGGCCAAAGAAGCGGCTGGTCACGACCCCAGTGTGCGGGCTGCAGCCGAACCACCACCGGAGCCGCCATGGCTCCGGACACTTACAGCAACGACCAAATCTACCATTCGCAAGACAATTAAGGAAGAGTGGAAACAAGCCTGGGAGACTGCCAAACACGGCCGAGACCTATTCCGAATCGGCGTACGACCAGGCAAGGGGACGCTCGACACACAGAGCGGCGCGCACCGGGCGATCAGTACTGTGATCACCCAAATGCGTACAGGCAAAATCGGTCTCCGGGCCTACGTCCATGGAATTAACAGAGCCGACACCGACCAGTGCCCCTGCGGCTACGGGAGCCAAACGGTCCGACACGTGCTCCTGGATTGCCGAGACTGGACAGAAGAACGACACCGCATGTGGGCAGGCAAGCTTCCATGCGTGGACATCAAGCGCATTCACTGCAGCTCGCCAATGGCCGTGAAAGCAGCCAAGAGTTGAAGCTCTGAACTGGGAGAACAAGTGATAATGGTTCAATCTATCTACTGTAGCAGGCGCAAGCTATTTGTAGCTGCAACTGGTGTCTTCCTGCTGCCTAACGTCGGAAACTGCCTGCTCAGGCAGTCTCCGACGCGGCGTTCCTGCCTACCAGGCAGTCAGCAGTGGCACATGATCCTGGGATACAACTCCAAGATGATGATTAGGACAGGCCTACTGGAGCAATTCCGAGCCATGCCATCCACGGTACGGGATCCAATAGATCCGCGCCCGGGCGCGGATTTAATCTCTCGCGCCCGGGCGCCCACGAGGAATGCACGCTATACTATTGGCTGAAAAACCCCCAAGACTGACAACAGAACAGCGCGTCTGCCAGCCTGCCTGACTCGTAGTGGGTTGGACATCAGGGACCATGGCACTAACAAAACAGTCGCTGCACATGGTTGCAACATCGTCGTAGTGGCAACATGGTTATCGATATTTGGGGTTGGCGTCGTACGCAAATGAGCCGCCAAGATGGAGGAGCAATTTTAAACGGAAGGCCAGGAATATGACCAAGCAGCGTGCACACTCTGTGCTGGTGTTCGTCACTTGTGGTTTCGCATGCGCTGGGCAAGGCCCGCCATAATATGATCATGAGCTCCGTCCCCGCAAGCAATGATGTGCACGGCAAAAAACATGTTTCACGATCACACATTCTGATTTCATGCCTTGGTTGCAATAAGGCTTTGTTTTTTCATCGTCGCCCGTTATTAGACCAATCTAACAGCTTCCATGACGTTTGTGTGGTCGTTTGTTAAGATGTAAGTACACGTTCTTCGGTGGGCGCCCGGGCGCGAGAGATTAAATCCGCGCCCGGGCGCGGATCTATTGGATCCCCCACGGTACTACAATATTAGTCAGCGTAGACGAGTGAGTATTGGTAGACAGAAGGCGAGGACGGCCGGGAAGGGCCAAACAAGAGCACACATATAGAACAGTCAGGAAGGCTACGGATACGGATGTCGCTTCCCGGAATGAAATGGGGGACTCTCCCGTGGAGGAACGACCTAGTTGCGAGCTGGGCAGTGCTGTGCAGGAGGGAAGTGTACTCAGAAGCGAATGGCGGGGACGCCTGTATTTAATAGTCGAACGCTGCATAGCCGCTCTGAAGGGCGGCTGGGACAGAAGAAAAAAGGGCAATTGATAGGCATGCAGAACCACTTTACTACGGAGGCCGTCTTCCGGGGCCGTGTGGCTGACCTTCCAACTTGGGCAGCCGAAATTCCATTGTCGCTGCCATGCGTCTGCCCCTTCCAACAGACGGCTGGTCGTCGTTCCCGTGCCTTTCCCAGCCATCCGTATAAATCGCTAGAAAGACCACTGGTTCCAACCGCATGGCCGTTGCCGTAGTATCGCAGCAATTAATTTGCTGTCGCCAGTGAACTAAGGGCCCTTCCGTTGCAGACAGTCCGTTTCAGGGACCGCAGCAGCGACATGACAAACGCGGCGACTCCCCCCGTGCTATGTTTGACCTCGAGCCTCGCTACGGCGACGGCGACGACAACGCCCTATACAATCTATTTGCGATATGGCCGGAGAGCTATTTTACCACCGTTCCCAAACCGCATGGCAACCGCGGAATCGACGAGCCCTATTGGGGCCGTCACGAATCTTCTTAGATGACTGGTTCTGCGGTGGCGGTTCTCGGCGGCTTTCACTCCGGCCGTTCCAGGACCTGACAAGCTCGATAGAGCGCGCCTGCGCGAGCGCGCAAATTCAGAAGCAGGAAACCCACTCGCAAGTCAGATATACTTGGGCCGGGTAAGCAAAACGGCGTGACAATCCGGCTGCAGGAGGCAACCTAGCCTACGGAGGCAGCAGTCAGAATGGCAGACTATCTTCGATGCAGAGAAGCAGGAGGCTCGGCTAAATTGCCCCAAAGTCCAGAGCCTGCTCCAACGTACGGAATTATGAGTGTGGCTTGAGTGCCGGATGGAATGTTCGACTGCCCGATTTGGAGGTCAGCCACACGGCCCCCGGAGGACGGCCCCCGTAGTAAAGTGGTTCGGCATGCCTATAAATTGCCAAAAAAAAAAAAACCCCATCCTGGCAACTCGTGCATCCTGGCATGTCACATATCCTGGCATCTCATGGATCCTAGGATCATCCCGTTCTTGGCAACTCGTGCATCCTAGCATCCCACATATCCTGGCATCTCATGGATCCTAGGATCATCCCGTTCTTGGCAACTCGTGCATCCTAGCATCCCACATATCCTGGCATCTCATGGATCCTAGGATCATCCCGTTCCTGGCAACTCGTGCATCCTAGCATCTGACATATCCTGGCATCTCGTGCATCCTAGCATCTCACATATCCTGGCATGTCGTGCCATCCTAGCATCCCGCATATCCTGGCATCTCATGGATCCTAGGATCATCCCGTTCCTGGCAACTCGTGCATCCTAGCATCTCACACATCCTGGCATCTCATGGATCCTAGGATCATCCCGTTCCTGGCAACTCGTGCATCCTAGCATCTCACACATCCTGGCATCTCATGGATCCTAGGATCATCCCGTTCCTGGCAACTCGTGCATCCTAGCATCTCACACATCCTGGCATCTCATGGATCCTAGGATCATCCCGTTCCTGGCAACTCGTGCATCCTAGCATCTCACACATCCTAGCATCTCACACACCTAGCCGCCCTAGGGCGGCTATGCAGCGTTCGACTATAAATATGGAACCCCCCGTCCGTTCCATCCTAGGTACACTTTCCTCCTGCAAAGAACTGTCTGGCTCCCACCAGGTCGTCCCCTTACAGTCCAGCCACCCGTGAGTTCCAGCAAGGCAGCACGCAAGTCGAGAGTGGTCACTCGGCAGTGGGGGTGAGAGGACAGACGCCTACGGTGCCAGGCTTAGAGCGATGGTAAGAAGTGTCCTGGACTCGGACGAGGCCTCTTCAAGCGGCGGACCAGAAGCGGAAACAGATCTAATACCGCCTGCTCTTCAGGTCTGGCCCAGAAACTAACACAGGGGTAAGAGATCTGAGACTGGCCAGACTGATCTTGTCTGACTTTTGAGTAGGCTAGTCCATCCAGAGATCCACAGCCTGAGAAAGGTTGCATTAAATGCAAGCTAACCCGAGAATGGGGAATGAAGAGTGAAGCACGAACTTAGGTAGATCCCAAGGAGCCATCCGAGGTAAAAAGGGTAGCCATAAAATATATGCGAAAAGGTACGGGAGTGGGAATATTCAACACTTAAAATCGAGCACTTACTCCGCAGACGTGCTTTGAACGGGTCACGTCAGACGGCTGCGTTCGACCATACGTATGAACCCCCTGCCCTTCGAATCCCAATATCCCGTATTTGTGCCCTTGCAGGCCCTTCCTGTTGAGATACACTAATTTGTAGCTGCGCATCATGGCAAATGACAGCCCACTCGCCGCAGATCACGAAGGGAGGATCCTTTCGACGAGACTAGCCTCTGACTGTAGTGGCGCTCACATTGACAATTTGTAGAACGGAACGACGTCTTCTACAGCATGATCATCTTCGGGCTCAGCTAGTTGCGCTCAAGTTCCTTCCCGTCTTTCTTTAAGACTTCTGTTTTGATCACAAATCTGTTGTAAAACCTCCTTGACACGTTGCACGGCCGTGTGCGGCTTTCTCCCATTACCAGGCTTTGAGACTCTATGGGCACCAATTGCCTCCCGCTTCCTTTGGTCTCGTTCCTGGATCCGGGGTGACTTGCGCGTCTTTGGCAGTGATAGACCTTGTGATTTTCCTAGAATGATCGGAAATTTGACAGTCTCAGGGCCATCAGGTTGAGCACGCGGGGAAGACAACTTGGACGCGTTGTATCGGTCTAGGGTGTTCGGTCGAGTTGGGGGGCCCGGGCTGTTTAGGCCCGAGAAATCTGAACAAGCACATTCTCCAATGCCGTCAGGTTTGTCGCTCGGTGAATGTTGGTCATCTTGGTAATGCTCTTGCACTTTCTGGCCTGTGCTACCTGTTAGAATCATTAAAATGCGATGCTTTCCCCTTGGGTAATCGAACTGGTGCAGTCTGCATGCCTGGGTTGCCCGGGTAAGGTCGAGTTTGGCTGAAACGGCCCTAATTCTTGTTCTTCGGAGCCGCATCGATGATCAGTACCACCACGTTTATCCTGAAACATTGTTGTTTTGTGCAGGTGACAGCATCTGGCGTGCTATTTGGGCGATGTTGTAGATGATGGATCGGGAAAAAAGGGGAACAGGCTCTTTATATATCACTGCGGCTTGAATGGTAACAGCTAGCATCCGGGAATTCGCCAGACAGGAGAAGCACGCGCCAGGCATGCAAGTGACCACTTACAATTGTGTGGGCTAGGCTCTCCACTACCCCACGCAAGCGTACATCTAGTTTGGAAACCGCTGCCGAGGTACATGCTGGGACGGCATCGAACACCGCGGTACTGTCGGAGCCGGGGGTCTAGATCCGCACACAACCCATTCGGTTCAGTGAACCTACGGAGCTGGTGTCAGGCGGTGCATTGAGTCATATCGTACAGTTGCGCAGTAGTTGCGTGAACATCGGGCACGTCGGGTGTTTGGGGATGGAGTGTTATCGCGAGCACGCTAAGATCTGTGAGTCGCTACAATACTACGTGTCTGAATTCTAACGGCTTTGTGACTGCTATAATGCAGGTTAGTGTTAGACGGAGGCCATTTATGGCTTTTAGATATGAAACGACTCAGCTCTTGCAGCTGAAGAGATGCGATTTTATGTACGTACTCAGAACCGTCCCTATTGCGACACAATATCTGCAGTTGCCTCTGATCGAAGTAACGCCCGTACCTCTTCCATGATATTGGTTATGACCCTATGCAGCAACTTTTATTAGTATACAGCACAGAGAAATCGTCGTACCCAGCATGGCTAGCCCTCAATGAGTGTGTCGGTGTACCGTGCAGTTGCAGGCTTGGGAAGGTAGCGATACCTGCCGTTGTCTACTGTACCACTCATGATTAATCAGCGACAAGCCCTTATATACTAAGTCAATTCAATCGCCCACAATTGGAAGGCTCTATTTATTTACATATTGTCATATCCGCGGGGAAAACAGAGCTCAATTCCGCTCCATCGCAGCACCCCCAGAGGCTACTTCTGTAGCTTCTCTATACACAGATACAAGAAGAGGAGTATCACGGCCCGAATCCTGCAATACGTTATACAACCAGCAAGCAGTGGAAACGAGGATAAGTGATATGCTCTGTTCTCTGCGTACTATATTGTACCAGCAGCTATGACACTCAACTGGTTATTTAATATATCGTTGACGTATAGAAGCAATATTCGTAGGTCTTTGCTTCAGAGCACAATCTCTAAACTTCTTTGTCTACCATTGATGTGTATTTTGACAGCATAGCCGTATTCTGTAGGGTGCTCTACTATTGGTCCCGGCTCGTCTGGAAAGTAATCCCCTTGCGCGGGCTCTTGGTACGTGCTCAGAAGAGCAGTAAATGTGGGCATTATACCACTTTTGTACTTGAAAGAAATCAGTCGTGATGGATCGGAGAGGATAATATGGCGTCTCGCGTTATGGTCGCTGCAGAGGAAGTTGTATATGTTCAGCTTGATTTTCTGATCTGGAAACGTAATGATGAATCCACCTTCTAATCGGTACGGTTGCCTGAAAGAACCCATCAAGAAGTCCCAGAACCGCTGAGTTAAACGGTCGTTACTGTCGTTGAACAGCGCAAGTGCCAATGCACCGTCAGCGAGGTTTGAGGGAGGTTGACCAATAACCGAGAAATATATTTTTCTCTGTCTGCATGTATCAAGAATACGTGTATCATGGAAAAATTTGGTCCAAATTTCCCCTTTATCATCGTACGTGTAGGAGCACGTGTAGTTGGCCACACCCTTGGTGTGATCACGATGTTTGGGATACCATGGGACTTCATATACGGAATAGTAGCACTTATATGACCAACAGAGCAAATAATTAATCCATCACTATCACAGTTAGCCACAGGTTGTACAACAATGGTAGATCTGGGAGCGCCACTAGTGGACAGAGGGACATTTGGCCACCGGTGCAGTTCTAACATCATCATCGGAATGACTCTCACTACAGTACACTCACTAGTTGATTACGCCCGGTGACCAGTTGGCCAACAGAGCAACTATCTGCTTAATTACATGTTCGCTTCCAAATTTGACCAAGTCTCAAAATAGCCCGTAACTTCTCCACCTCCAGTTGTTTGTCTTTCTTGTTCGTCATGAAGCCCTGTTCCCGTGTGTGTTTTTACTAACAAGCAAGCTTGGAGGCGATTCTCCAAGTGTTCAGGGTCCTATCTACGGCGGCTGAAGCGGTGCCTGTTGTTGATGTACAGGTGATGTGCGAGGGGTTAGCGGTGAATGGTTGGTCCGGCGAAGACCCATCAATGTCGCCTGTTCTCCAGTCGCCCTGTTGCTAACGCATAACGGATCGTGGCCCGCACTACTTCCATGTTTGGTGCCCAGCTGTCATTGTCCGATCGTTGCCTGCCTCCCAGGTAGAACGCAATGTTCCCTCGCTGTGTGTCTGTGCATTGTATCGTCTCCGTGCGAAATGCTGTTCATCTGGTGCCTCGAAAAAGAAAGTGATCTACTGTTTCTCGGGCGTGTCCACAAGCGCACTGTTGTGGCGTTGTTGCTTTGATGCGGTACAGGTAGTCGTTGAGCCGCGCCATGCCTGTCCTGAGCTGTGCCAGTACATTGGCCTCCTTCCATGTTCCTTGATCATACAGTTGGCGAGTATGTTTTCCGGGTAGTGTTCCGTCGACTCTCTTGGTGAAATCCCCGACGTTGCTGGGGATCTTGTTTCCGCCTGTTTTGACCTTGCGATGCCCAGTGTCGTTGATCGTGCTCTAGGGAACTTGGCTGCGGGAGTCGCGCCCTCGCGCGTGGCCTCCCGTGCCTCGCTCCTGGCCAGCATGAGGAGCTCATGTTCGCTGCTGACGGGCACCCATGTAACTGTCACCGCATCTCCCTAGTCTCTCAGGGCACTGATGGTCTCGTGCTGCTGGCCTGATTGTTGTTGTGGGTTTCGAAGGGTAAGAACGGCTGCTTTGTTGCTTCAACGCTCCGATTTCTAATCTCCGGTAAACACCTGAGCGCCTGCGCAATGGCCGCTCAATCTCCAGAGAACGGGTTCTGTTCCGTCCTCAGGCCAAGGGTGAAGGAGTGGCGTTCAAGTCCCCGTCCTTGTTCACCACCAGGAGACAGTTCGATCACCGCACCAGACCGTACAGACTATTACGGGCTGAACTGCTCACTGCTACATGCATAACTCCGTCCGCGCCCGCTGCGGTGCCTGCCGCTGCGTCATCGTCGTCAGTGATCGTCCGGATCCGTTCGGCCCATGGAAACACGTGTCGAATAGCAGACAAATTGCTATTCCTGTTGCCCCAAACATAGCGCAAGGCAGGGACTAGATTATGGTGAGCCAGGCCATTGCTTAACCATGCAAAGTAATGTTAACATGACCGCCATTGCTCCAGCCCCCACATCCGCCGGAGGGATCGTTTCCGCTGATACCATACATTACCTCCGGCTGGCTTCCTGGCTGGCAATTCTGCAGCGCATACGAGCCAGAGTTGCCGCAGACGTTCCCAGACTTACACACAAAGACACAAGTATTCATATCCGAGACACACCCTCCTGAAGTTCGCGCCCTCATCTCCGTACCAGACATGTTAACTTCGCGAGTAATATCGACCGTGGCGCTGTTTCCCGTCGTGAATTCCCCCCATGTGTTGTAGATTTGACCATTTCTAAGTACGGTCTGGTTATTAACCAAGACAGACCACCCACCGGATACGCCGTTGTCCAGAGAAATCGCAACATGGTGGCCCTTCCGAGGAAGAGAGTACGATATATTAGGCCGGCGGACATTCACGAAACTATCATTGGAAGAGCCCCATACTATGAGTACTACGGGTACATCCACATGATTGGTGAAATTAAACGTATTGGGACCAGTATCACCGATCCAGATACCCCGACCGTGAGCCTCGGGATTATCCCCTTGGCCAACGATGCCAATGCTTGACATATATTCGCAGTCGCCTTGTAGAAGGCCCGGCGTCAGGTTAGTACAGTCAATTGTGGAGTTTCCAATCCGTGGTTTGTCAGTGCTAAGAAACCGGTCAGGATACATGTGTATCTTATCATAACAGCATGGCTGTACCACCGCACGACGCACTTTACACAGGAGACCGCGTCTCCAAGAGTCATCAATGTAAATAAAGACAATAAAGGTCTGATAATACCCCGAATATGCATTTTGATTGGGGGTCGCATAGCTGTGCCATCTGCTGGTGGCATACAGGTTAAATAGCAGCGAACAAACAAAGGGAATAACGTGGGACAAATGGGGAGCAACGCGATCACATTCTTTATGGACAAGCGCACACTTGGCCGGGTGAACCCATTGACGCCAAATTCGAATTTTCCATGATCCAGTTTAGGCTGCGTTGGATCAAATTTCGGTCCCCGAAGGAAGGATCCCACGGGGTCTGATGTCACGGGCAGACCGTGTCACGTAGATCCTGACTGGAAGGCAGCAGCGGTGCTTGGAGTGTTATGAAGCTATCCCACTTGGAGCGGAGAGGGAGAGAGGCCAGAGATCAACAATTGTATTAATCGCCCCGTTCTTCACTATCTGTATCATCGTGCTTGTGCTCCTTACATCCGAGCTCATCTTGTCGGGGGTCTGATCCTCTCTTGTACAAGCGCGTGATGGCCAAGTCCAATGAAGCACAAACGAATGCGAATGCCAGATTACCCTGATATCTCAGTTTCGACCGGAAGCGGTGACAATATTGCCAAGTCCACACCACCACCGCCGACACAGTCAGACACAATGATCGAGGCCGGAGGCACATATGCCTCTTCGGATGTGCAAAAGGCGGTAAGCCAGGCCAATACGACTATACCAACACCAATTACAGGGGGGTCCGAATCAAGCGTCCACGTTTCTGTGTCTAGCTTTGTCCGAAATGGGATCCACAATGCGTCGTTCAGAGGCACATCAGTCGGATGTGGGCGGGTTTTCCATAATTTACACACACTGAATCGGGACACTTGAATCGGACCTCACTGTACGTCTAGCCAGGCCTCTGTATTCCCCGTCCTCCGCTATATTAGGACTGGAACTATGCGTGCAGCAACGTTGACTGGGAGCGACTCATCACCTCTTTACAAAGGGAGCAGAGTGCTCTCTATTGGCGCGATTGCAGGGGTCACGGTCGACGTTGTTGTCTTGCTGATCATGCTTGCTCTCGTTATGCTTCTTTGGAAACGGCGCCGGATGGGCAGCACTCCCTCGCGTTGTATCAAAGGCGAGCATATTTCCTCGGAGCCTGAATGCTCCTTGCCCCAAAATCATCATATGAACCTCGTTATGGCTCTCGACAGCGAAATTGCTGCGATTTATAACCCTTTCACTTCGTTACGAGGTTAGTGTGTTGCTCCTTTGTGTGCCTCTTTTCACCGAACCTAACAAAGCTCAGGTCGAGCCGATAAAGCAGAAAAGCCAGGCACATCGTCAGATCGCACGTTCGAGCTCGGTACAACAGGAATTATGCCTAAGGAACTACCAGCAACGACCATAGCAGGCCGCGAAGAGAATGACTCCGAGCGACAGAAGTCATTGAGCCTTGGAACTGTTGCGAGGAGTGTCTCTAGTGATTCACGCGCCACACTAAGCAGTACGCAAACTGAGAAAGGTCTGCCGGCGTACGTGAACAACTGGACACAATACACAGCTTCGCGTACATGAGCAAGCAGGCGAGGTCAGCAGAGGATGGAAAGATTCGCGGAGTTCTTTAGTACCGTCCTCCTTGCAGGTTTTCAGGGCATCTTCCAGGTTCTCGATTAATTTGGATAACCTCTCATATCTCAGTTAAAGAAATGGTGCGGCAAAGGGCGCAAAGCCGTTCGTCGACAAGACAAAGCTGGACGGCGATTGCGCAATCGTCGTAATTGGCCCAGTGAAATTTGAATTGAATTGAGAATGTTGGACAAATTTGCTTCCGGCCGCTTCTAATTTTTCTTCCTTCAAGAACGTTTCTGAACTGATAGCAGACGCTGTGTACGGTGGCCTAATATGGGGCAATGTCTGGTATGCACACTTACTTTACGACAAGCGTGTGCAAGCAGTACGATCATAATGTAATTGCGCAAGGAACATTTGTAAACATGTCAACAAGCGCACAAATTACTATCCGGAATGCAAATGTTATGCGGCATAAGAAGCGCAGCCATACGCGAAGTATGTTCCATGCTCGTCCTTTGATGCAGATTACAGGGGCGCACAGTTACAAGTACTAAGTGCGTCGAACTTTGGAGAGCGGTCGTCTATGCCTTGTCGATTGAACCGGGACGAAAGCCGTTCCGGAAGGGCTGGTAGAAATATCCAGCTGCCGCAGCCCGTCTAGTTTGTTGGGCGGTTCCCCTCAAGGGACACCGTGAGGCACCCAGAGCACTTGACGAAACTGAACATAGAGCCGTGCAATGATCCAGCCTCAAAGGCGAAGCGCATCTTCGAGGTTCGGTAGGAAGTTTGGAACCTGATCGTAGCAAAAATACATAATCCCAAACGCGTAGTGAGTACTGATAGCTTGAGGAGTCGAAACATAGTTCCCGTGCTGTAGTAGCAAAGCAGGGGGCATAATGAGACGTAAGGAATAGGCAGCCATGTCCTAATACAGTACCTACTGAAGGGATTCTGTTCCTCTCATAAGCAGCACGCGCGTCCAAGACTGGTCAAAGCCACTGCAAGAGTTATGGTTCCCAAAAGCCAGCAGATGCCCTAATTCTCGTATTTCCAGTCCAATGAGGCAGGTTTTGTATCAAACAATTTGAAGTAGAACTCTTACTGTTTCCTTGTTTGTGATGTCAACCTCAAACTTCACATGCTCCTGGCGAGAAAAGCTAGCTCTCGCCAGCTTAATAACACATCGCGCCCGGGTATCCAGCTCGACTTAGATGAACCTCGCACTTGCTTCGTCCAGAGGCATCTAGTGGACACTAATTGAATGCTCTCATTAGTTGATGGCCACTGGGATGTATCCGCACCCATGCTCTTACCGTCGTCCTGCCACATGGAACCTTTACCGTGTACCTGGCCACCGGCCACGAAACTGGGTTCTTGGTACCACTATAGTCCAGCATAACGCCGTACTGTTTGTACTCGCACATCTGAGTTGCATTGATACAAAACTAACAGATTTTAGACGCTCGCTCAATTGATCTGCAGGGTTGGAGTGATTCGTTGTAGGATTAAGACTTACCGCATCGTCGAATGCTGCTATATTGCGGTCTCGAACCCAAATCCGTGCTTCATTCTCAGAAGTCATGTTGTCTATTGTCCCTTTGGGGTCTGGAATGAACTGGACACCTGTATCGCGGATGTGTGCTGAGAACGATGCGCCAAGTAGCGTTCCTAGAGCCAGTGCAATCCGGCCATTCATTGCCGTAATTGCGTGAAACCTACGTCGTGACATTTGAGCATATGCCGGTGGTCGTGATGCAGAAGCGGCATCTCGGTGATATTTAATGCTGAACAACGCGAGCTGCATTCCTTGAAACCTGTCAAGTCGTCCACGAACGGACGCCACGGGACAAATCTAAGTCACCGTAGGAGGCGCCTAGCAAGTATTTGTCAGGAGAGATCAATAATTGGCTGTTATCTCTGTGCGACCTCAGAGGGCATGAGCACGTGTTGCAGAATGGGATGCAAACTGATTTTTCGACGCGCCATCCGATTCAATACGGGGAATTTTATATTAACTGCACGTTGCTGGGTTACCAAAAACCCACGTTGGAACCCCCAGTCTACTTTCATGCTGTCTCATAATATTCTGGGCGAATACTGTCGAACGCTCCCGTCACATCGTCTCCAGACGCCATCACGTCGCAAAACTTCCCCTCCCAACTACCCAATAAGTCAGATCCCCAAACTAGCACAACGTCGGATCCCACAGCAGATCCGAGAGCCAACACAGTACTGACACTCGTAGCAAGTGACCAAGCTGCCATCTGTGCGTAATTGAAGGAGTGAAAGTCTGGGCTGATCAAGGCTAAGGTGTCACCTCGCGGGAAACAGGCATCGACCGTCCGCTCCACAGCTGTCTTACACTTCCGAGACTGCTCACCCCTGTCATTCTCATTGTTCTGACCCCTGGCATGGAACAGAGTTTCTCGTCGATAATACTGGGCTAGGCCAAGTCGAGTATATGTAAAAGGAATATACGACCCGTCAGTGATTCGACGTTCGAACCCTGACCATGTGAAACTGATGTTGAAGTACGCCTCAAAAAGGCGAAGCTCTGTCGTGAAGATTTGGTTGACGCAAACAAGCAATCTTGGGTCGGATCGCGGCAGCAGGTCAACCTTCTTGCCAGGGCCAAATTGGTCCACAAAATGCTCGACGAGCCAACCCGCGGCTTTTTGTTCACGGTGCTGTAAAGATTGTAAAACTGAGCATGTGATGACTGGACAGTAGCTGCTGAATATGGCAGGCTGGGCCTTGTCTGGGTGCTCGTAGTGGTAGACCAGACGCTGTCGTTTGAAGTCTTCCTCTGGGCGGGGCTTGATAGGGCGACACGCCTGCATTACCCGATGAAAAGGATTCATGGTTATGAAAAGGCCATAGAATGATATGCAACGGCTATTCAATGAGCATGGACAGAAGGGGACAGCAATTTATTTTGATTGGGAGGAGTAGCCAAAGCATGCTGGCCTAGCCGAAGATAGCCCAAGCAGCGAGTGGTCCAATTTAGCCTATCCCTTCTTTGCACGCGTCACAGGGCGCCCAAAACATACAAAGAAGCAGCGAAAGAAAGTCAACAATATGGTGACGAACAGTGCAATACCGCAAGCTCGGCTGTTCTCTGTTCACACCTTGTGGATGAGACAAGCAAGCAGGCGCTATAAGTTGCTACGCTTGTTGTGGTAGTGACAAATAGTCAGCTTTTGAGCCACCTTCTGCTGGCCTTTCTCCAAGGCCAGAAGCGAATTGAATGCCGATCGGTGACATTCGCCTACAGTAGCCTTCCGGTATTTGTACGAAAATTGATGTCCTTTGCCCTGCCCTGTGCATGAGATGGCTCGAGTACTGTGCTGTGCAGTGGAGTCCGTTTAAAGTGCACTTTGTTCCCACCAACAAAGCTTTTTAACGGAGTCCAAGTTTGGCTCATAATGGGCTGTGCCACCATTTGGCCGAGACATTGATATACCCCATCTCGTTATCCTCAGGATGATAGTAGGCTGGAATGCGCCGTGTTAGGCGGAATAATGTCAGTGAAATGGGCAATAGAAGGGAACCCATACGAATATCCAAATCTGCTCTATAGGACGTCACAACCATACATGAGCAGATTGTGAATCGACGGCCCCCTAGGCTGGAGGTACATTGGGCTTTGGTGCAAAGCGGGCCGGTCCCACCATGAGCCATATCAAACTCCGTTAAAACTTTCGTTGACTTCTTCACAACTGGACACTTGAAACGGAATACAGTGTATCTACAGTGGGGTCCGATTCAAGTGTCCCAACTCTGTGGATGTAAATTATGGAACTCCCGCCCAAATCTGGCCGACGTGGCTCTGAACGACGCATTGTGGATCCCATTTCGGACAAAGCTAGACACAAAAACGTGGACGCTTGATTCGGACCCCCCTGTAATCTGACAGAGTCAGTGAAGTCGATACGTTTGACGTGGCCAAAATGGGGCTCGAGAATGAGCTGGTGTGAGACTAGCCGGAGCTCGGAAACGGATGTGTGCCGCAAACAACATATACAGTAGTTGCTATGTTGACTGGCTGGCCTCCGTTCGTGATTTAAAATGAGTGAGTGCTTTTACGCCGATTCAAGGCCCTGGGTTGAGGCCTGAAGACCATATACAGACGCGTCCACCGCACTTGCGTTTCGACTGGCTACATCAATACCCACCGCATCACACGGTCGGTGGCTGTCTCCTTTTCAACGATTGCGTCCTTAAACTGATATCAGATTACTGCATTATACGGAACTGAATGAACTGCAGTTCTTATTTACTGCTACTTTTGTGTGACCCCGACTCGAGTCGTGGGATAGCAAGTCATGTTTTCTTCACATGTTCTCGCCGCCATGACAATGGCCACCATGGCTTACACGGCTACCTCCCCACATCGCCTCGCGCACCTTGCCGATTTTCGCGTCTTCGGAAGCCCTGGGTGCTACGACAAGAATCTTGGGATTTGGACCATCGTTGAGGGTGACGTGGGTACTGATGAGTGTAATGGCCTGAACGGGGACGATGTACGATCCCTTTCGGTGGTCGATATCAATAAAGGCTGCACTTGTAAGCCGTCTCTTCCTACCTTATCCGACATCTTCCAAAATAAAACGCTTTAACAAATGTAGTGTCCTTCTTTACAGACGAAAATTGTACCATCGGAAGGGCAAGCGTCCTAGAGAAGCAGTGCGCCAACTCCGACGGGGGCAGCTTCAAGGGTTGGACTATAAAGTGCGAGTAAAATTTACCGTCAGGACGAACGAGTCGCTATTCATGGGAACATCGTAGAGGCATCGCTCTCCACAGCTCACTGGCAATTTGGTGGGCGACACAAAAATGTAAATTGATATGAAATTTTGCACATGGCCCGTGACAACGCCCTGTTGACACGCTTAGAACCATGTGCGGTTTGTTTCAACCCACATGCTTTCTAATACTATGGGCGCCGCCCTGTGTCTCCTCCTCTTTTTCGTTAGTAGATTCGAACTGACTTTCACGACCAATGGGGCTTTGCTGGTTCCCGTCAACTCTCAGCATTTTGCCATTCCAAGTGCCTTCAAGTAGGACACTCAGGGAAAAGGGTAGTTGGGTGGTGGTCTGTCTGCGTGGGCAGGACACGTTGTCCAACAGGTCTACCTCAGGGGAATGCCTTAGCATCGGCACGCCGTGATCGCCGTCACGACTGATGATACTCTCAGAGATGTCTTCTGGTAAGTAATATGAAAGTTGTTCGAGGTCGAGTGCCTGCAGTGTCCGGTTTATGCGGCTTGGCCCAGCCCTGCGAGCAGCTAGTCGGACAGTTTCTGTATGACGGCCTCGGTTCGCTCTTCGTACATGCCTGTGGAAATGTCAAGATTGCTCGTGTACCTGGCATCGAGCAGACGCAAATCAGCGCTACACACCCGAACATTGTTCTGTATAGCGTCATTCTACCCGTTGGGCTTCGGAATAACCTGTTGCACGTACATACTGGTTTCACGTTGAGTCTGTAGCTCCACAGCTCGTGTGGACAGGGTCGGAAAGTCAACAACGTCCACAGGCTTATGGAAGCCTACGAAACCGGGATGCACGAAGTGATTCGGACCCCCCCCCCCCCCGGCGCAACGGCGTTTTCTCATCAATGCTGTGCTTCCCCGTCAACGCGATGCTCCCGTCAAAACGAAGGTTGCTAAGATAGATATTCAATTGCATCATTCTCCATCTGGGTCTGAGCGAGCACATCTGGCTCTTTTCTTTTCGGCGTGTCATATATCAAACGGGAGAGCATGCCCGGCAACGCCTTGTTGAGGCTTTTTGAGTACCCTCCAACACTCCTACAGCTGATCGTGCGGCGGCCGCCGGACGAATGCGCCCCAGGGCCTTGTCGACCTCACTTGGGACAATGATGTCCCCAGATGGCCGCGTTCTGTGCCGCAACTTTGACTAGTGGTCTCAACGACCGCCCGCCTTCGTTTGCGGGCAGCTAAATGAGACTGGCGGAGTAACCGCTGATCTGAGTGTGCTTAACACGATTATACATCTGATAAACGGTGCATTGCACGGGCTCATGCTCCGGCCGCCTGACCCCGAACACCACCGAGCGGTCGCTCAATACGGCTGGAACATTTCGAGAGGTCAGATTTGACAGTATGTATATTCGAGCGCCAGTCGTGTATAGGATTTTCTCACTGCTTAACCTTACAGTTACAGAACAGACGGCGATAACATGTCCCATTACGCGCGTGTCGTAGCAATGTTTCCGATCACTACCCGACTCTTCTTTCAGGACCTGGCCGCTACTACAATGCGACCTTGTACGTCTCTTGATGCTTGGACGGCTTTTACGAGGACAGATTCGCCCAGCCCCAGGAATCAAGTCATCCATGGTGGTAATGCATACTCGTGTATGGCTTCCGTTGACTGCGTGGACCTTTTCCGCACCATACTAGTCATGTCGTGCATTGGCGAATCAGGACTTGCTTGCTTTGTTCTTCGGCGCTACCAGCGGGTGGGTCCTTCGAAGGGTCCGCACTTGATGCAGAGCCTCGTCGCGGCCTGCCTGCGTCGTTACTGAACCCATTTAAAGACTGTCCCTGACCTTTGCGGCCGCAGTTGCGACAGTCCGGAACGCTTCCGTGGTGGCCTGAACGCAAACCCGCCGAAATCATGGAGTCAGGTCCGGCACACCAATCTCGCCGTCTCGGGTCGCGAGACTGTTGCGAAGAGGTGGCGAGGCCAATGAAGCACTAATTCCTAGGTCAAATGGTAATTCATCATGGGGCGCTCTACCGGCGCGGTTGCGCAAAACGCAGTTTGGGTGGCTGATAAGTGTACCTCCGAAGGAAATGGGTACCTGTCAAACTGTTGTGTGCCAGGAACGTATAATTGCAAGGGGTGGCCAGGCGTGGTTTAGCCGGAGGCTCGGTCCAATTGCAGCCGACGGCCTGTGGAGACGGTGTCGACCGCTGTCAGCACCTGATTTCTCTCTCAGGTGTCCTAGAACTGCTGAAGAAGATCTGTTCCACCGCTTGGACCCTCGCTCAAACTTTCTCCATCACAAACATGTTGGCCACCTCATGGTCACGCAGTTCATTGGCCAAACGACATCACCCACCCTTCTTTACTCTACCATAGGCCGCGATATGGCCAGTGGCTTTAATTGACAGCTTTAGAGGACCTGTAGATGTTTTGGCCAGCTCCGCCAAGTTTCTTTTTGCGGGCCAACGACGTTTTTGAATCCCATTGCGTCTGTCTAGAGCTGCGGGATTACTGTTACTGCGAGCTGCGACCTGTTTCGACGGCATTTTTTGACTGAGATCCGGCCCACGCCACGCCTCCGAGCGATTCGTTTTCCAATGGCGCCGCCAGGGTACTGGGCGCACGGCCGATACTACGGAAATTGGCGATCTGGAAAGTATCTTTTCCCGATCGATTCAGTAAGTCCTGTGTACTTTCACTTTAGTCAAGTTAGGAGGCTGATGTCGCGTCCAGGAGGAACTGAACAGACTCGACATATTTCACAAATTCTTCCTGGTGGCTCGGGAAAACGCTCTGACGAAATGCAAACTCGAAAACCTTAACCATCCCGCCAGGGTGCTTGACCTTGGGACTGGATCTGGTATCTGGGCGATCGAAATTTGCGAGCAGTAAGACCCATCTGACCATTATCCGCCACATAGAATGGCATTCTGAAATCTCGCAGATTTGCAGAAAGCGCCGTTCAAGCGGTCGACCGCAACATGATTCAGCCCCGCCTGTGAGCAAATCATTCCACAATGGGGGTATACCGTTAGCTTACCGTGCTAGAATCCCTCGTGGCATGACTGTCGTTCAATTCGACATTGAAGAACCTTTCTGGGATGATTTATTATCCCAGTGCGATCTGATCCACCTAAGAACACTCTTTGGAAGCATCCGCAACAAACACTGGCGAACTGTATATCGAAACATATTTCAGTACGTATACTGATATAAACGTATGCCATGTTCACGTCTAATGAGGGCACCAGGCACTTGGCGCCAGATGGATGCCTCGAACAGGTTGAGATCGACTGGAACCCGCAGTGGGAAGAGCACGGCGAGGTGCCGCCAGACTCTGCGCTTACAGAATGGGCCAATTGTCTTCTTGATGCTTTGGACCTCTGTAAACGAAGTGCCAGGATCTCTCCCCATAATGTCAGGAGTATGATTGAGGAAGCTGGCTTTGACGACTTCAAGGAACAGACCATCAAGTGCTACGTGAACCCATGGTCTCCCTACCGCAATGAGCGAGAAACCGCCAAATGGTTCAATCTAGGTCTTAGACAGGGCATGGAGGCCATGGGTCTCAGGCCCATGGTCGAACACCTGGGCATGTCTGTGGAGCAAGTGAGAAGCCTCTGCGAGCGGGCAATCGAAGAGAATTCAAAGCTGCGATATCGCGGTTACTGCACGATGTGAGTCTACGTGAACATCCACTCTGGTATCCTCAGTCGCTAACTTCACTCGAGGTATATATGGACGGCGAAGAAGCCTGGCAACAGGATCTCGAGCACCAACTGAGTGCTTGGGGTTTCACGGTCGTATGGAGCCTTCGGCGACAGCGATCATGGTCGTATACCCACACATCAGCCTGTCAAGGCCAAGACCTAACAAGTCTGGCGCAATCAATAGTCCTATTTCCTTACGTTGGTGCACAGTTCCCCTGCACTGACTGGAACAGTCGAAGAGCATTAGATTCGTACCGAGACCAATGCTTTGGAAGCGGCAGACACTGTGGAGAGGTGGCCAGTGTATCAAAGCATATCTACTACTTTATAATGCAAGACACCTCCATGTTCTCTTGTTGCAAACGACGGACCAGTGCAAGGTTGTTCATACTTGACCACGTGAAGGGATGCCCGTCGCCAAAGACCTCTTGACGAGACGCGAATGCCTCGCCAAGCTTAGTCTCGGCCTCCTTGTACTTGCCTTGCTTGACAAGCACAACTCCAAGGTTGTTAATAGTCGTGAGGGTATCAGGGTGCTTATTGCCTAGCATATCCAGACGAGCCGCCAACACCGCGCGATTCATCGCTTCCGCCTCGTAATACTTCCCGCGGCTGACCAAGAGCAAAACTGCGAGGTTGCTTCTAACCATGATCGTGTTGGGATGATCAGTACCGAGTACCTCTTGACTCAGTCTAAAAGTCTCGCGATGCATTGTCTCGGCCTCTTCATACTTCCCCTGACTAGCAAGTACCTGTGCGAGGCTATTTCTGCTTGTGAGCGTACTTGGATGTTTATCTCCCAGTACTCTTCGACGTAACGCTAACACTTC
Organism: Purpureocillium lavendulum; assembly: GCA_029168975.1. Taxonomy (NCBI): domain Eukaryota; kingdom Fungi; phylum Ascomycota; class Sordariomycetes; order Hypocreales; family Ophiocordycipitaceae; genus Purpureocillium; species Purpureocillium lavendulum. The sequence goes on from JAQHRD010000016.1 coordinate 83,441, forward strand.
GTGATGCATTGCCTCAGCTTCGTCAAACTTTCCCTGGATGGCAAGGTCTTGTGCAACGTTGCTTGCGCTCGTAAGTGTGGAGGGGTGGTTGCGGCAAAGCACCCTTTGACGGGATGCCAATACCTTGCGATGCATGGACTCGGCGTCCTCGTAGCTGCCCAGCCTGGCAAGCACGGTGGCAAGGTCATTTGCGCTTTTGAGCGTGTCGGGATCGTCATCACCAAGTACCTCTCGACGGGACGATAACACCTCACGATGCACTGCTTGAGCGTCGGCGTACTTGCCCAACCTTGTAAGCACAGCAGCAAAGTTGTTCTTCGTCGTGAGCATGTCAGGATGCATATCACCCAGCACGACCCGAATTAGCGGTAACATCTCGCAATACATCGCCTCTGCTTCGGCGTATTTTCCCTGGCCGACAAGGATAACGGCGAGATTATTTAAATTCATGAGCGTAGCGGGGTCTGTCGGACCAAGCGCCTCTCGATGGTCCGCCAATGAGTCATATATCACCTTGGCGTCCTTATACTTCCCCTGATCGATGAGCACCAGTGCAAGGTTGTTTGCACTGGTGGCCGTATCGCGGTGCTCATTGCCAAGTACATTTTGACGGCGAATTAGCGTCTCGCGATATATCACTTCGGCCTTCTCATACTTTCCCTGCTCGACAAGTACCTCGGCAAGATGATCCGCAGTGATGAGCGTGTAAGGGTCATTGCTGCCTAACAATTCTCGACGCAACATTAGCGTTTCGCGGTAACTCGCCTCGTCCTCCTCGTAATTTCTCTGACAGATGGACATGACTGCGCGACTGCTCATGTTCATGAGCGTGAGGGGTTGTCTGTTACCAAGTAGCCGTCGGCGGAGTGGAAGCAATCGGAAGTCCATGCCTCTGCGTTGTGGTAGTCTCCAGAATATGTTCGGCATTCGTGATTTCAGGAGGATTGTAGGATTGGCCGCGCTGTCGGCTGGGCTGTTGAGAAGTTCCAGTGCGGTCGCCGCACGCGGTTAATATGTCGCCTAAGTCTCCCATTCGTCCCACTTTGGCCAGTTAAAGATGTCTTGGTGACAATGATAAACTTCCAGTTGTATAGTAGCTATTGCAGATACCCAACATCGATCAAGCGAATGGCATGGTCAGATGAAACCCTCCAAGATCGGCCGCCTAAGCATCTCACCACCGCTTGTAGCACACCAGTCAGACGAATTCGACTTTGTTCACAGCTGATGGTTCCTTTGATACAAGTCTACTTCACTTCCTGCCGCATAAGAAGCAAAAGTCGGACGGCGCACGCTACTGTCGTTCTATCTCCTGACCCGTCAACCATCGGACGAAGCAGGGCCCTGTCGCAGCATCCGCCTCCAAGTTCTGCATCAGTACTCGGTATGTTACTGTAGGAGGCGGGCGATATGCAAGCGAGCGATGCCGCCTGACGGCGCCAGTAAGTCGACAATCAGCTGTGGCTTAATATTGTGCGAAGATCAGAACAGACAAATGCTCTTGACACAGTAATCTCCATCTCTGGGACTGGCGGCGTTCGCCCCGCGGCAGTGCTGTCGAGACTGACTATGCATAATCGAGGCAATCTCACTTCTAGCCGCTGCTCACATCCGCCTCGCGAGCGAACCCTAGGGGGGGCGCCCAGAAGAAGCGTCTGCGCACCAATCTAGCGATATGCAGGAACTCCTGACGTGAGGCGCACATTTGACCGGGATGAAACTGACATACCCAATGCACTTCTTTCACGAAAGGACGCTTCCTGGTCATGGATGTTTCGAGCCTGCGTTATGATCGTCCAAGCCGATCCGTGTGCATGTAAAAGCGGCGGTAGTGGGTCGAACTTTTCCGCCCGCCCGACGCCCCGTAGCTTCAACCGAGGCCAATCACCAATACCACAGCGTCTTCTGGCTCTAGACATGCGGCTCGCTGATGCGGGGCTTGTGCCGAGATGCTGTGGCAGGGGGTTGCACACAGAGGGTTGCACCGTCTCATCGTCGACTATCGCAGTAGCGCAAGTTGTCCAAACCCTGTCGTGCACATCAGTGTACAGTACATAGCACAGGCGGTCTGTCGCATTCTTCACGTTGCACCGCTGCTGGATGTGGGTTTCTTGATGTCGTCTGGTGGCACCCCTTGCTGCCGGGTCCACAGCTTGCTGACGCGCTCATCACTGTCCTGGGGCTTGTAAGTGAAAGCAGTGCTAGAGGCCCGATTTGTCCAATTCTTCACATGCAGGTCGCCAGGGACATACACTGTCCAATTTCTTCCGCGGCATTGGCAGCTACAGTACTGGAAAACGGTTGCAGACAGGCCGCCATGACAAATATGCAAGACGAAGCAACTGATGGTTGAGGAGCTATCGGCTATTTTAAGCCCAGCCGAAAATTGGATGTGGTTGCTCCCTCGATCAGCTGGCCACCGGAAGTGAAGGTTACAGCAGACTGCAAACTTGGATGACGTAGTCAAGAAAATTCGTATAGACAAGCGGACAAATGCAACCGCGCATAGGCAATCAAGGGGCAGAAAGCAAGTACTCAGTGCTCCTCCAAACCGTAGATGCGGCCAACAATCGTCAGATTACAGAGTAGGTGATTGGATCGGTCTGGTGTAATTGAAATTGTATGTATGGTCTTGGGGATGGGCTCTGCCTAAAGCTGGGAGATGTCCTGCTCCGCTCAAGACCATCAATCTATTGTACTGTACCACTTGTGGGACCGGTAAGTCAATAGCACGCTCGCAGCGAGCTACTTGATGGGTGCGACCGGGCCTGGAGGCCGTCCGAGCGGTGAGTTCGCTAGGTGAACCTCTCGCCGCATGTATTGAGCCCAGTGCTAAACGCTTGGGACTAGATGATGCAGAATGTTCTGGCAATACACGATGGGGATCCGAACTTTGCATTTGTGACCCTTCAAAATATCAAGGAAGTTGTTGGTACGGGCACTTGGCCATGTCCAGAAAAGGAACAATTGGCCACCACAATGGTCCACACCCCGACGTTGTGTCAAACTTCGTCGGTCAAGACATCGAGCGTGGGATCCGCGACGATGATTGCGGCTCCTAACAAACCTAGCTATGGACGCACAACGGATGGAGAGAGGATGACTGCGCATAGCACCTGAATGTCTGAAGAAAGCCAAGGGCAATGCACGTCTAACTGCGCATTCGGTGCAGGCATAAGTAGATTACAGATACGCAAGATAGCAACGCGCCTCCTTTAGATAGTCGGCAAACCTCCACCAGAGCTAGTCCACCTCGGCGTGCGGTCCAGTCTTGTTCGATGCGTAATCTATGGCATCCAGTTATCAACAATTGTGGCGTTCTGCTGGAGACCCATCCTATATTCCAGCAGGCGAAGTGTACAGAAGTCAAGCGCTAAAGCCATTCTAGAGGTAACATATAAGGATCCACTAACCCTTGGGCTCGCTCTCATTCCAACGCACCCTGCCAACATGACATTAAGCAAACCGCTGAACAGACACGTCATTTTGGAAACACTTTTCAACAGCGAGGATTGGCTCGAAAGAGTTGTGTCCGAGGGTCTGATTCCCCTCCTCATTGGCAATGATCTCGAACGGATTAGTGAGTACGGGGAAGCGGATGCTCGGCACCAAGAAAACGCCCCCGAACAGCCTACGATAGCCTATGTAATCCTTTGCTTCTATATGAAAGACTGTGTTACTCCACTGTCAAGATACCGGACCGGATTCCCGCATTGGAAACTCTTCACTAAGTGCCTAAAGGCAACGGAGCCTTGGGGTGAAACAAAAGATCACCTGCATTTCAAGGACCACAACATTGTGTTAAATATCAGCGACTATCAGACGACCATTGAACCGACCAATCTTGGGATGAGAGCTGATATCTCTCTCCTCCTGCTTCGCACCAGGTCGGAAGAAGGGAACGGAAAGTGTTTCGAAGGCAAAGTTCGCAGTACATTCTTGCATGCCGATGGACCTGGTGATACGACGGAGCTCATAATTCCAGATCATTCCAGATATATCCTTCTGCTGAACAAGATAGATGATAGGGAGCTTGTCGATGATATGCGGCTATGGGTATTCGGAGAAGTTGTGCAACCTTCATAAAATATTTAGCAGACATCGGGCCACGCCATGTTCATAGCGTATGCAAGTGGCGGTTGAATGCATTCTTTTACATAGCAACCATGTCGAAATGGCTGGCCCGCTTTCAGTTTACTTTTGCAGAGATATCGTGACAGTCTATCGCGTCACTGAGCGGTTTCGTCGGTGCATTTGATTTCTACATGGTCTTTAGTACGAGCTACTACACTTTTGTCGATGAGGTGACTCACCGCACTAAATTTGTTGATTTATGTTAGATTACTCGTCACCAGGGAGCCAAAAACCACTAGTTCCCAGTGTTGAGGATCTTGAACAATGTACACGCTATGCGAGCCTCCCTGGTCAATTTCAGTGTCAGCAATGTGGCCGACCCAGGACACGAACTACTGACTGACGTGCGGAAATATAGTGAACGGTTTGGACTGTATCGTGGACACCGCAGGCCCAGAATATTTCGTCTATATTCATTACACGCCGTTGAGAGCAATGTCGGGGCTCTTCCTCAAGACATAGTAAACATGCAGACTCTCGACACTCCACGACATGATCGTTAAGTGCACAGTTATCACCCTGCGGTGATAGTTGGGTGTGCTGTCCAGGGAGCGCAGCTCCACGGCGGCGAGCAACACGGGCACATGAATCCCCTTGACGCCAGGGCAAGGCCGCTTCAAGATCGGGGGAAGCACCTGGACTGGATTGTCTCTTGTGCTAAAATGTATATCCGTAGGCAAGAAGCCTTATCTTAAAGAGCACACCGCGAGCACCGCTCTGCTCAAGGAACGTAATGCCGCGATCGAGTGTCTTAGGCTGCGCACGGAGCAACTGCAGCCATTTGGCGTAGTCGACGGGTTGACAGACGGCACCGCGACTGCTATGTGTCGTATCCGAGCAGTGAGAGAGGCATTTGAGCAGCTACGGCCCAGAGTATGTCCTCCTCCAGGCAGGCTAAGAAGGCACTTCTGCGTGCAAAACTGTCGGCGTTGACCGCTTCGGTACCACCTCCACGCGGTCGCACGGCTAAACTTCCGCTCCGTCCGAGCCCCCGTCTCGTGTTCCGCGGGGCAGGTGTTGACAGCCGGCACTCTCGTATTGGTTGTTTCATCCGACGACCCGGACCTGTCGTCTCGTCTCGGCATTGACATGCCCCTATCCTCGCGGCGGATTCATCCGTCGACAGATCGGTGGCCGATCTATGTTGCCGTACACATAGGGTTGGTCACGCAAAGCTGTCCGAAAGAAACGAGAGCAATTTGATTGGTACGTCGACTCGAATGACACCTCCTATCTGTTGCCTCCTCGTGCCACGGTCACACTCGTCCTGGCTGTGCCCCCGCGTTGCTAACCTGTCAACGGCCAGCAGCGTCCTTGCAGTATCACATAATAGTGTTCGCTCGGCTGACTGTGCCCTCTTCCGCTTCGGATGTCACAGGAAAGACACAAATCCTGTGTTGAATCCTATCTATTACTACGTAACACACGGCTTCAAACCGTGTCGTAACTCTTCTTATCTTTACTGTAGTGACTCTTCACACTATGCTTAACTAACTCTATCAGCTTTTATTGGTCGATCTCAATAGTGTCAAATTGCCATTGGTCATTAACTGAAGCATCTCCATCCATTTTGGTGTGAGTGCGAAGGTAGCCAAGCCCCAGCATCTGAGCAAGGCTGCGAGAGCCCCTTGTGCTGGAAGCCCTCCGTTGTAGTTCAGTACCACCCGGCTGAAGAAACATTAGGTGAGCGGGGCCAGCTCCATGAACGCCTATCAACACATCTGCAAACGGCAAAGCAGCAAAGTCGACGAGTTTAAGCTTCATATGCGGATTTCCTTCTTTGAGGTTTTGCATGTGGACGTCCTCATCCAGAAGTTTTCGGATATTGAGGCGACGGATATATGTGACTATGACAAAGGGACCACCTCTGGCCGGCGCGACGATGCCGTACCAAGCAAGAGCGCGAGCAGCGGACGTTTTAACAAGGGCCGAGCCAACAGCAAGTCCACCCAAGTGCCTTGCCACAGTGAGTTGCTTCCGCCAGCGAATGGGATGATGAGGTCGAACTCCGATGCGTTGAGCTCCTCAATGCGGCGAATTGACACTTTCGCGAAGAGCCTCCATACGTTGATGAAGGGGTCATTCTCATGCTTATCGTATATGGCAATCTGCGTCGCAGCCCCGGAACTTTGGCGTAAAACACGGTTCACCGGTTTGCCCGTCGATGCTCATCTTTAGCATGTCGAGGCTCCAAGAAAGACCCATAATATTCATCAGCTAGTGACACGGATTGCCCACTCCTTCGCGCTTCGAAAGGATTGTCGTTACTTGTGATTGCTCCGGAAACTGTATCTTGTCCGAAACAAATGTCTCACCTACGACAACTCCCGGGCAAGTTTCATTATCCGTTTCACGGACGAACCCATCGCCGACGATCCAAGAGCAGAATAAGTCCGTATTCGTCATACATTATTACCTCGTGTGGTTCTCACAGTCTTTATGTCAGCTCTGCTCCCAATGTAAACGCAATACTGTGCTTTACGAGGCAGCCAGCTCCGCTCCAATCCGTTCAAGCCTGCTTTGCAGCTCTATCATCGTTAGATTACCGACCCCCCAGGTGAACCATGCACCAGCGAAATTGGGTAGGGCCAAAGACCTGAGGCCATGCACAACCTCTGAGATAGCGGAACGAGGGACCCAGCTCATGTTGACGTAAAATGGCTTAGGACTGGCTAACTTAGATGATAGCTTGCGTAGGCATTTGTGAGATTTGTCAGACCCAACATGAGGTATCCTGACAAAGACCATGTCCAGGTCACGGAAAATCTCGTCGAGCACAAGATCATCGCAGTACCATAAACGTGTTAGTAGGTACGTTTTCGCGGGATACCTTTGTAGAATCTGGTGAAGGCTGCGGTAATAGCCGCTAGGGAATTTCGATGGATTCTTAAAGGGGGCGCGCCCGATGAGAAATCCGTCTACAGTAACGTTTCCGAGTGGCCTCTTAAGTGGCTCAGACTCACCAGGGGGCCCAAATCTGGCCCAGGTCCGTTGGGCTGCCTGTTCCGCTTCATTGTCGGTCATATCTGTCAGTGCCCAGAGCTCCAGCAACACCTTCTTACCTAGCTCCTGGCATCGGGTTATGTTTCCGGAGAGGGTTGATAGTTGTTCACGGTCAATGAAGGCCAAACTCTGCAAAATGTAGAATCTCGCAGTTGCAAACTCGCAGAGGTCCCCCAGACTCTTTGATCCATTTACCAAGGGCGAGTAATAAACCGCAGTATCGCTGACCAGGCTTCCAAAGCTGTGGTGTCTTGGAGCTTCAACTGAACTATTTGCCTTCACAACATTCGCCGCGACGGCTGTGCAGATCACTGCACGAGCAAAGCTGATGGAAATGAGCATATCATACTCCGTCTGTGGCGGACAGCTTACGTGAAGCAGTATACTACCAAAGTTACGTTCCATCCGAGGCTTATATGCTCATAATGAAGACGCAACTTTGGACGATAGTGATGTCCAAAAGTTCTCGTTGGTAGTCACAGTTGGCCCCTGAAGGCGGTGGAGACAATAGCAGAAATTGGCCAGACTGGACCCCTTCCCCTCCCATGCCTGCCAGGGCCGCCTTCGGACGTCAATCCGGTCAATGAGCAGCTCTGAGATGTATCTGATATGCTGTATGTTCTAGCAAGCTTTCTTTGTGTGCACTGTAGTACAGCGTCGTAGAAGGTAGAGCAGTCCGAGCTGTACATTGGTTGGAAGCATAGCTCTTAGGACTTCTTTTGTGCTTAGTTACAGTTGGCCTATTATGATGACTGTTGTGCTGTTCAAGAACGGCCATATTGAACGCAATTGATTAGACTTCTGAGTTCCAACAGTGTCTAAAGTAAACACAGCGCACCGCAGAATCCGAAGAATCATGGAACCGCAAGAAGCGGACTGTGTGTTCGACTAGTTGGGAGATTTTGGGCACTGAGCGTCTTATTTTGTACTCAAGATGCTGCTACTGGGACCGTAGTCGGGGCATTCTAGATGTCCTAGACTACTGGCCATCTCGGACCTAACGGACCGTGGCCAACGTGAAATATATCGCAAACGGCCAGGGAAACAGCCCTCTTCATGGGCAAAGCATGGCTACGTTCGCAGGCGACCCACAACGGTTCCATCGAACCCCCGGCCCTTTGGCGTCATGTACAGTTATAGTGAGGTGCAAACCGGAGCCCCGCGGCGACAAGAACTGAAAGATCGCTGCTGTAAGTCATCAATCCCGCCTCCAGCGTCTATGGTCAGAGGTGCAGGTTACCAACCGCATCTTTGCAGCTAAACTCCAGCATTACGCACACGTGCTTGGCGTACTGCACCTCTATAGTGTGGACGGCAATAAGCCCACAAACATGAAAGCGGAACACGCTTTGTGAAATTCGGCTGGACCACGCACGCTACCGTAAGCTCAGAAACTCAGATGACATGGCAAAAGCAGCGCTGAACTTCTGAGCAGATAAGTGGATATGTAAATCGTTGCCACAATTGTGCCTTGGCAAGACCTGGGACAACAACCTAACAACCTCATTTGCATCCATCTTGTACTGTGCACGTGCCGAGCGCCTCAAAAACGAGACATCGTCTTTATTGGCTCAAATTCAAGACGTCAACGCCCATAGCGACGAGTACGCCAACATTCTCCAGGCATCCTCAAAGGCTTGCCACGGACAAATTGTGCAATTATCCCTGGATAAAAGAGCCAATGTGAATGATCAAATTAAGCAGTGCTACACTAAATTCAGACATCAACGTCTATCTTGGCAGAGCAGCTCCCATGGAAAATGCCCGCTCGGTCGTTGTGTAGGGTTGAGATTTGCATCCCAATATGAGAATCGTACCTCCGTGATTACGTTGCGCGGCTCATCCACTACCGAAGGTGGCCAAAGCAGCAGGGTTATTACGTTACTTAGCCACATCCTAAGTTTCAGTCTGCCGTACCTATTTTTCACTAAACGTCCGATTAGGACCCTTTTTGCTCCGTCGCGAACCAGAGAATATTCCGCATGCCACCCGCAACTGAAAGATATTTTTGCCACTAGCTGGGCTGCTGCCTCACTGTTATCATAGGAGACCCAATTTCCATCTATCGCCACTAGACACGAGTGGCGAGAATCAAACAGCGTTTGCAAGACGCCTGCCTCATTCTGTGCAGTGCTCTTGGATGTGCATTCGAGAGGCAGGCTCCTCTTTCGGAGATTTGTGCGTATGTACGGTGGTGGAGAATCGTCATGTGGTATGTCCTGGAATTTGGTTTCTACCGATTGTCAAAAATGTTGTCTAGTTTGAGAAGGGGCACATTGAGGACCTGTTCTCTGGTATAGAGGGTTTGAGGCATTTGCGGTCGCCCCTGTCTCATTGGTTCTGTCCATTTGAAGCCGTGTGGTTGTGAGGAAAGTTGAGCACCCACATTATTGAAATGTTGAGAATCCGGGGCATTCCGGGGCGGAAGGGCCCTTTTATAGACCCAAGAAAAGGAAATAGCATGTGCCAATGATGTATGACGTGGCGCAGTGGGCAAATGACCAACATGACCCCAGAACAGCCTACGTGGGTGGGTGTTGCTATCAAGCCAGACAACGCCTGATTGAGTGTTCGATCTCGCGGCGATTATCGTTGTACGCTCCATTAACGGGCTATACAGTACATGCCCGACGTCATTGACGTGTCCTCAATGCAGCAGACCACGCAGCTAATCCCGCAAAGCGAAGGCCCGTTCCGCGCGCCTCATTCGCCGCCACTGTTCTTGTGAAGCGTCAATACCCTCGAAACATCCACAGGACGGCAGGCCCATGTCCGACATGGCCGCCACGGATAATTTCGACAGATCGAAGATGGGAAGGATCTAATCCAAGGTTTGGACTCTCAACAACAGCCCCGGCAGTTGTCAATCCTTACTGAACACTGGCGCTGTAACTCACGACGAACGATATTAACCGCATGTGGACCTGCAGATAGAAGGCGTTTGGCATGATATGGAGGGTTACGCCATATCTACCGCCTTGTCAAAGTCTCCCTTGCGACCAAGCATGTCCTGGGGCGCTCTGTCACCGTGTCGTTGTACTGCCATACAACCCGATTCGTAACTGTGTGCCTACGCGGGGGGGGGGCTGTGCCAGCCCTGAGAGGGGTGACAGCAGATTCTGCCGGATGAGAGTCGGCATGTATCTGTGCTCCGGCCTTGGCGGAGGGGCAGCCCGCAGCAAGGGGTGAGGCCCCGTCTCTATGAAAGTATAAGAGGCATGGCATTTTCTCTTCCTTTTTCTTCTTGTTCCATTCTTTAGTAGTCTGAGGTAGTGCCGCCGTGACTTTTGAGCCTAGCTCGAACAAGATGCGATGTGAGTCATTGGATATTGGATTTATTCAGGCAGAGCTGACTTGCTAACATCACGAAGTGATTGATAGGATGCGTTTGCTGGTGCGACGAATGAAGCCGGACATATTACAGGTTTCTTCCTACTCTGATGAGAGTGAGTTGATGGTGGACAAGACGAAGCACAATGCTTGCGATAGCCTCGAGTTGGCCCGCCCTTGCGGGTCGACTCTCGGGTCGGGTTGGTGGCTGATGCGTCCCTACCCGTATCAATGGGAACTACTCCACGAGCGGGCAGAGTACGTGAGAGAGATCCTTCCGCGCGCCTGTCCACTTTCGCACTTGGAAATGGAGGTCAGCGGGACTGGGCTGTCCATACGGATGTTGTCAAGGGACGCCTTTGAGGTGTCATTGGCTTGCTTGATCCACGCCGGGACACCTCTCACCGACGGAACGGTCTTCGAGCCATATCTTTATATGGGGGAAGATTGGCTATACGGCCGTCTGCCTGACAGCCTGTGTCCGCCGAATCCAGGAAGGGGTGGTGGGCACACGCTCTCGTGTTTGATTCAGCGATATCGCAAGACTATATTGCGGCCAAATTCCGAAGCTCCTACCGAATGGACTCATGAAAAGGACATTCTCGACGTGGTCATACAATCATTGGCACGATGGGGGCTGACTGTGGTATTGGACCGTCCCTTGGAGTGCTGTGCAAAAGAAGGAGCGGGCAGGTCTGACTGGAATGAGCTTCAGAGGGACGGCCTTTTTTGCGCCTATGGTAATATCTCCTTGCTAATGATGGCGGCATCGATACAAAGCAGGCAATTTGTGTCGCGCTACTCAGAACGGTTGGCAAATCTGTGGATGCGGGTGGCCCGGATGCTCGAGACGGGAGTGGATGCCGGTTATTGACACGGCAGCGATGCCGGTCTCATCCTCCTAGCTGGAGGATTTATGTTTGTACAATCTACTCCAGCTATCAAGTAGGCTGGCGATGTACCGAAACATATGAGACCTGCGAAGAGTTTTTGTTTTCTAGAAGTTCGGAGCAACATATTCAGTGACACGAAAATAATTGGTCACCTCCGAAAGACCTTAGTGTAACTCTTAGATGCTGCTCGCCAAAGTTGAGAATGACACGGCTGCCTGTCTTTCTGGGGCGACCATGGATTGAGGCTGAGCTGAGTGCCCGTGAAGATGGCACGAGGGACAAGGCCGTGGTGATTCGTAATCCGACCGTTTGACATTACCCACGGAATGCAATAAGAAGAGTTGGTCCTCCAGAGTGGTCCTTTAATGAGTCCTTTATCTTCAATATTATTGTTTTCTGGATCACCACTGGAGTGCTAATGCTCGCTTGTCACAGACAAGATCTTGAACTGGTTCATCAACGCCAGATGTCGCCAGCTGCGACACCTGGGGAACATTAGACATGTCATATCAAGCCAAGACGCCATTGCGTCCAGAGTTTCCACCGCTGGATCTGTGGGACGTTGATGAACCGAAGAGCTCATTAACCAGTGCCGGTGCCGTTGCTCTCGCGTTAGACATCGAGCATCTGCACTTCGGTCCCCATCCAGAAGATGATGCCGACTTCAGAGCACACAAGGGCGCAGTTCAAATACTGCGTCGGCGATCACGCAGACGTATCACTACATTCGTTTCGACTCCGTTCGGTTGTGCGGCTAAGCCATTCGCCCCCGTGGTCCCAATTGTCCTGCTGCATCGGGACTGCTGGGCTTTAAGGTGGCGACTGACGCTCATGGGCGCTTTGTCGGACGAAATGTCTGGAGTGGGGATTCGCAACCCTACTGTAATAACCTGGATGAATGAATTGGTACCACCCTTACCTCAGCGGCTACCCACGTATAGGGAAACAAAATCAACGCCGTGATGCATGATAGGATGTCGTTGCTCGGTGGACGCTTCGTCGTACTGCAGACCGGGAACTGCAAAACTAAATCAAGTTGGTGGCATTGTCGGGCCGCTAATGAGCATGCTATCAAACTATCTCTCCAGGCAAACTGAAGGAGCTCATACAGTTCAACGGTGTGATGCCTTCACGCAGCTTTCACAGCTCGCATTACGTCCTCGACTGTTGGGAGCTGGATCTTGTCACAAACAGTCTGCGCCTTCCCGTAGAGCTGGTCGTCTCGTAAATTCCGCTTGTCCCAGCTTCGGTCGTGACCGTTGAAAAGCTTTCCAAACAGCTCTGCGCTGGGACCCTGCTCAAGAAGAAGCACTTCTTGTACCGTGATTATGTCGATAATATCCTTTGTGTCAGATTTGTATTGGTCGAGAGTTCGAAGTGCGTGTACCGTGTCTGTGTTGAGTTGCTCCATTAATGCCAGAACCGTAATGGAAAATCCCTTCGCGCCACCCATAACATTTCCAAGGGTGGTTTTGAGCTTGTTGAGCTCGGATTCGTGCAGTTGTGAAGCAGACAAGATCAGCACGCTAGTTGGCGCCGTCGTATCTGATTTGAACAAGCTGTTGATGTCTTGGATCGCGTTTGTGAGCGTAAATGCCAGACTATTAAGGAGCTGTGGCTGCTTCTCGGACAACTGAAAAGCGTCATTGCAATGCCCTTGAATGGCCATCCGTCCCAACGCTGGCGTCGCTTTTGCCGAATGTGTTGCAGGAACCTGAGGAAACGGTGCTCATCCTGTTCATGCTCTCTCATCCATTCTAACTCCTCACTGGAATTTCGGATTCTGTCGCGCAATCCTCAGCCTGGTACCAGTTTTCGCAGGTGAATAGTTTATCCAGGTACACCTCTGCGCGCCGTTTTTGTTCTGGTAGGTGTTCCAGGTTTCGGAAGTTCGTGAAGTATAAGGTCGCATCGACCTTGAGGGCTTGGAGAACAAGAACAATGCAGCAAGCAAATAGTTTCATGCCCTATCTTGTCTCCGTAGGCAGCCGGTAGTTATCATCAACGTACACATGGTAATGACGCGCGGGAAGAGACTTCAGCCAACCCTGGCCATGCGCCTCTGCCACGGCTGCCAGGAATTGCAGGCCCCAAACCCCTCCGGTCTTCGTATAAAGAGGAGGGTTGTCAAGATATGGTTGAGGGGTCGAGATTTTGACGGGGACCTGAGACCTTTTGCTTCGCGGTGGAGGTGTCTGAGAAAAGTCCTCTGGCACAGTTCTCTCATTGTCGGCGGCACATTTAGCAGTTGCGTCACAACTGAGAAAGTTACCCATAGCGGACTCGAGGAGATAGGTCAGTGTTATGGAGAAGGGTGCTGTGAGGGAAGTGGCAATGATGGAGGTCACGGGCAATGGTGTTTGCTGCGGGAGTATTTTATGTAGTTTCTCGTGTGGCTTTTAAGGAGCAACACGAACGTTCAGCTAGGCAGCTTTCAACGGTGAAATTGCCTGCAGAGGCGCATACGAAGAAACACTGCCAATGAGGCAGTGCATATCAGCCACTGCAACGTGACTATATGTGACACCCCTAGGTCTCAACCCAGCATGTACTGTACCGCCCGCTAGCAAAGCAGACCCCGCAGAATTCCTGTAGCCAGTCAGATCAGTTAGGTCCGCAAAGTCACTTGTCATGCTTCGGCAAGGCAACAAGAGGCCTCCTACAGAATCTACTTTGCTAAGCGCCGTTTCATGCTGACCGATCTAACTTGCAAGGATAGTACACTTCTAGTATGTACAGTGAGTCAGCGCACATGGCATACGACAGTGGATGTTGATAGAAGCAGAAGCGTGCCCAACCGCCGTCGATGCCGTTTGGCTCGCTCGCTGCCGATAATTGCTTCTTCCTCACCTGGGCAGCAAGGTTTGCATTAATCAATCAGCGCGCCGGAGCCAGCCCAGGGGGTTGGCGGTTGTACTGCCGGGCGGGGGCTGGGACAAGCAGGTAGTGGATGGTGAGATTCTGTTTTTCCGTTCGTTGCAGGACACTTGGCAGCCTATGCAATGCCGAGTTCCCCTCATTGGCCCCATGGATTGCCTTTGAGAAGGTCAAGAGGAACCCCTTACGCACAGTAACTGTTGCTTAACAGCCTTCCCGCCAATAGAAGGTGATGCCAGCATCCTCATCGAGCTTCGCAAATCCTACTGCAACGCGTCTTCGCCACCCCTTTTGCGTTCTGACAAGGAAGCCAACACCAATAGTTTCCTCTCCAATTCCCTCGTCACAGAAGGCAGGGGTGGCATCATGTCGTCGCCATCAGGGACGAGATTCCACCGCACAGTGAGTGCACCAGGCCGCAAAACCTGTTCTAGCTCACACAGAGGAACCGATTCACGCGAACCGGAGCGGATCTAAGCGCACTGATGGAACGCCTTCGTTGTGTTCTCTAAACCTGCGGGCTCTCGCTTCATCAGCTCCGTCCAAACAAATGATAGATGGGTCGCCGGTTGCTGCTCCGATTGCGGCAGTGTAGAGCATGGAATCAGCACAATAAGTTTTCAGCGCGACTGACGACCGACGCCCGACCGACCAGCTTGAACACACGAGCCTGCTGGTTTTGGAGTTCCCAGACGAATTGCAAGTGTGCTTTCCCATATGCCCAAAGCGCAAGTGCGGCGAAGTAGACAGCAACGGCGTTGATGTTGGTCAAGGTTCCTGATCCCATCAATTGCGCACATCGAAGTATCTGCCCCGCTTGCCAAGCGGATTCCCTCGACGTTGAAGTCATAGCCCAGCTGCGGATGAACTCCATGGCGGCGTGGCCATCTCGGCGGCCAAGAAATTTCCATAGGTTTTCAAGCTGCGCTGTACTGATATGACAGGTGAGAAGGAAGAGTCGTCATAGCAGGATCAGGGTTCCATGAGATCCTGAGATCTCCGAGTCGTCATTATCGATGAGGCCTTGGTTGGATGCGACGGATCTCGGAGATGCCGCAACCTCCGTTCGAACACTGTTGAGTCGGTCAAAATTCCACCCGTGGCCGTGTCTCCCAAGCCCCCCCTCAGAGAATTTGAGTATACGAAAGACCATAGGCCGTGCACGTAGGCAGTCTCGCAGAGACCCATGTCAAGAACTTGTCCCCAGCCTCGTTCGTCTAAGTGTTCGAAGGGACGGTCACCCATCCGAAGCCCCGGCTTGTAGCTCAGCGAGGTCGCTGAACTCGAATGCGGGTTTCGCGCAACGCCAAATTGACCATTGCGTATTTGTGATGTAGATATGGGTTAAAAGCCTGTTCTTGCACGTCAATAATGTCCACATATTAGCGAACGGATGAGTCAAACCTCTTGCGAGATTCGTTCTCAATGAATTGTTGCCACTTTGATGTACTCGTTTCGTCGTTGTCTGAAGAGGCGGGGCTCGAGTCATCGGAATCACGAGGTTCGGAGTCATGCGTGTGCTTGCAAAGGTACTGGAAGCAATCAGATACAGCTTCGCACTTGGGATGCACTTGGTAGCCTTACCTCTGTAGCAGTAGCCTCTAGAACGCTAACAAAGTGACTCGCTGCACGATATCCGCACCACAGGCAAATGTCCAAGCAAATGACCATGGATTGCATATCTTCTAGAGTCAATGCTGACAGGTCTGGGGCTTGTGGCCACTTGAGTAGCCAAGGCACCAGTAATCAGCGCTTGTGATTTCTGAGAGCCAATCCAGGAGCACAAACCTTTTCAGAGAGGAACGCAAACTACCTCCGCCAAAGCGAGGCCAAAACTCTGTGCAACAGTCGAGGATACGGTCATGGCCCACTTCGCAATCATGGCTGGCAATAAGTCCACCGGGATCTGGTTCGTGTCAAGCGAAGGCAAGTGTATAAAATCGCTCGACTGCCCCTAGGATATGTGAAGGTGGGAAAGAGGGAGAGTGGCCAGCCGCTCGAAAGCGACGATATACCATGAACAATAAGGCGTCACGGGTATTGAGGGACAGCTTCAGGCGACACCACGGTTCGTCCTCGATCCAGCTCGTTGATTCAATGCCTGCTTTGTCTGGTGCTCTCAACGAAGTTGTAGGGACCGAAAACGTATCGAAATCCCAATCCCAAAGTAGTTTTGCGTCGTTGAAGAGCAGCTTGACTTCTCCGGGCGGTGGGGCGGACATAAGTGATCGGAGCATCAGTATTTGCAGGCGCTGGTTGATCGCTCAGATCGCCACGATCTATGTTACCGTCTTCTACATAACCCACCTGCCGACCCACTACCATGTTTTCACAGGGCACGGAAGCTCCATCCGTAAAGGAGGGCGGCGCTTGCTATACTGGGGATGGACCATGGCCCGCTCGAGCCTGGGGTGCGTCGTATTGGTTTGCATGGTAAGCTTGCCCGCCGGGAGTGGCACGATAGGACATTGTCGAGCCACTCAAAGCATGTGAAGAGTGCCCAAGGTTGATCAAAGACGGCGGTATCCTTGGTTGGTGGACCACTGGGAAACTACCCACGGGCGGAGGTGGGACCTGTTGCGCGTGTAGTCCCCAACAGGGGCCAGATAAGGCGGGGCGACATTCTGCGAATACGGCATGCCAGCACTGCTCTGTAGTGCGGGGCGCTGTGACAGACTTCGCATCGACCGCGCGAACCGTGAATCCATGTTGGCTACAGATGTTGTTTCTGTGGCGGCGCTCTGCGAAAGGAAAGTTACAGAGTAATCGGACGGGTCCTGCGCTACCATGATATACCCAAAGCCGGCCCCATAGCCCCTCAAGCAAATCCCGTGTTGGGTGTAATGTAACATGTTGGCTCAGCGATGCTGGCCTTGTTTACGGCGGTGGATTAATGCCTGTTGGTTGATGGTAGTAGTACGGCTGACCACGCCTCCACTACGTTGTTGATGCAAGTGAAGCACCTTGGGCGGTCGACGCTGCCCTTTCTCAGCTTTACATCGTAACAGATGTCGCCAAAGTACGGAGATGCGTTGTGTCAGCACTCGTGTATCTGCCGGTGTTGGGCTCTGCGCCCCCCGGCAACCTTCTCGGGCGGGGGAATGCTGGTGCCTCCATATGTGACAGGTCAGAGTGCCTGCGCCAGGGCGCATGAAGCCACGGTGAGCCCGATTGGTGTACCACGCGCATGCAACGTCGTGGCATCGCCCGAAGTCAATATGAGCCAATCGAATGCCGAAGGCTGATGGATTGCGGGCTTGGGGCAATCCCGGATGTGGGCTCGTGTTGGTGATTGAAAGTTGCCCTCTCCGGCAGGAGTGAATGCAGAACTCGACCAACAAATGGCGCAAAGACGCACCCTTCAGGGGTGTTCTGGTGTGATTGACTGGACACAATCGTAACGCGAAGACTGACATGCGGAAAGGGTCAGCGGTGTTGATAAAAAAGGAGCCAGAAATACCCATTCTTGCCCAGACACGGAAAAGTACGAACCGCGAACCGGGAGAGGCGCGTGGGCCGTGGGGCGCCCCCAGAGGCCACGCTTTCGCGTGGCAGCGGGAGACCTTTCAGCTCAATAACACAGCCATGACGTGACGTGAATGGTTGCCGCCGTGTCCGCCTGGAAGATTCGTCCTTCCATCTCTGGAGCCCAGAGAGCATGTTCATGCCTGTTTCCGCGGTGACCGCGATCGTGATTTCGTTCGCTTAGCAGGAGGCTCAAAGTCCAAAGGCTGAAAATCCCGTGACAGTGGGTCATCTGAGCTGTCCGACTCGTATGTAGTTTGCGCGTTTAGGTCTGCATGGAGCAGGGTTGTCTGGCTGGTGACAATCGTGTCGGCAGCCGATGCTTCGCTCGTGAAGCTGAACGTCAAACCTTCCGCATCCTGCGATGGTGAGGCGCCGCTGTTTTGGGGCAGCCTTTCGTTGGCTTTTTCAATAACATTGTCTCGCTCTTTCTTCGCCCATTCTTGCAGGTTTCGGTATGCGCCAGCACCTCGTCGGAAGGTGTCGGCATCGCCGGTGAGGACCCACGCTTTGATTTGCGTCATAGCGAAACCGGAGCCTTTCTTTGGTGCAGATGGCGGGATGGGGTGAGACGTGTACATCTTCAGAGTCCCGCCATGGTAAATGGATGTGATAGCATAGGCCCTGTTATCGAACGTTGGCGTTTGCCCGTACGATTGTACGCTGTGCATCGCTCTCGCTCCAAGTGCCCCGTCATAACATGCTTGTCGGGTTGCGACTGACAACGAGCCATCCGGACCCTTGACAGCCAGGGAAAAGTTGGGCACTATAGGTAGATCTTGCTGTGTAGATGGCATTATCATCTTGTTCAATTCACTGCGAACAGTTCTCTTGAGCTGCTCGGGGCGTGCGCCGTAGTAGAGATCGGGGTTGCCCGGCACAAGCGTACCATCGGTCAAAGGTCCAAGGTTGGTGAATGGGATCTGGCCGGCAACACACTTTCTGTCTCCTGCATTGCCTTCAATGATTGGAATCACTGTTGTTGTCACGTCCCTTTCTTTGGCCGCATGGGTATCTGCACGCTCAAACTTGCGAAAGTCGTCGTTTGTGAATCTGGACGGAGAGAGTGACCTCCTAGGTTCAGCCAGAATCTGGCGTAGCTCATCTATGTTGTCGGGTTCTGGCGGCAAACGGCCATCCGGGTATTCGTAACCGTGAGGGAAAATGTCGTGGTCGATCAAGTGTTGTTGGAAGGCGCGGTCGTATGGACTGGTGCTTTTCGTACTCGATGTATTCGGGGTAACAGCGCTTTTCGACGGGGAACCCGAAATTCTCTTTGTGGGAGACTGTGATCCTCTCTTTCGACGCCGCGAACTGGGCTGGCTTGAGCTCATCTCGCCTTGGGCCTCTACAGGTATGCGGTACTGCTCAATCATCAACAGCGGATCAGGAAAGAGATTTTTGCCCTTACCCCTCGTACGTCCCACAAGTCGGGGCCGCCTTGTCTGGCAGAGCGTTGGAGCTGCCTCAAGCAAGCTGGAGACAATTGCTGGACGAGGCGGCTGGCGTGGGCTGTTTGTCGCGGCGCGCGACTGCAATGGTTTCCGGTCTCCTGCTTGCGAGAGAATTGTGCCTCCCTCCGCTGTGACTCTCGTAGCGCCCTCCGTGTGAGCGGGATATATGATAAGCGATCCCAGAAGCCTGGCGGAGGGAATGCCGGGTGGTCGAGCTTGCGCTTCTTGTGTGAAAGGTTGTCTCGTTCGTATCCTGTTTCACGGGAAGCTGAAGCGGCGCGGCGCTTGCGCAGGTCAGGCGTAAGTCGACCTGTGAGCGAATCTTGGGCAAGAACCATGTTTGACAGCTGGGCAAATGGTCATGGTGAAGCGACGCTCTATTTATCAGGACGACAGTTGACAAAAGCGCGTTGGCTGAAGTGCAGCCACCTCAAAGGATGACATGTCATCAGGTGGAAAGGCCCACTTTTGCTGTGAAACCGAGCCCTTGGTGACCAACCAAAAGTAGGCGCCTGCCGAATGTCAGACACTTGCGAGCAGGCCGGGGGCCCGTGAATTCATTCACGCACCCTGTGGCCCAGCCATCTTCCAGAGTGAGTGCCATCTTGGGCGCTTCATGAAACAGAATTCGCCACTCATGCCGAGGGATTCAATCTAAGCAAAGATTGGAACAGTCAACCATGCAGACACCTCTGACGGGTACCATCTCGTCGAAACCCCTGTCAGAGACGAGCCATGCAAGGCAGGCGCAATACTGTGCCACTTGTATGGCGTCCAACGTGACTGATGGTGGAGACGATGCTATGGACTGTTGATGTCGGTCAGTTCTGCCTGCTTATGGCTTCAGCGAACGCGCACGTGTGGATCGTTGTCGGGCAAAGGCAGCCGAAGACCAAAGCAGATGACACGGCAGCAGTGGCCTGGCGAGGGGCGGCATGACTAGCTACCGAGAGTGCAAGTACCGACTGGGAAGGCTGCGAGTTTATGAAGATGAAATCGCTTCGCGATGAGCCGAGAAGGCGGGAAGGAGATGTGCCGGCGGATCGGTCCGCTGTTTATCCGGAGCCGCCCATGCCACCGACTACTGGCAACATCACACGCAACACTGGCCCGTAGGTGCACAAGTGCCACTCTCGGTTGCTTCCCACGATGGGCAAAAAACATCATCACCAGCGTGTACGAAATTTTTGAAATAACAGCACCAAACAGAGCAAAGCACTCCTGCTTCCGATCGCAATGGCCTCCACGAGCCATCATGCGTCCCCCGACGTGATGCACCTCGTGGGGGCCCAGGTGCTCTCGGCAGGATGCGGGACAAGGCCACACAACATCGAGAGCACGCCACACACACGACAGCGCTGACGCGCACGGCAACCACGCCGCGTTATGTGACCCCTATCTCGGCTCCGCGGAGTGCCACGGTGAAGCCCAAACACGATTTCCCACATCAATACTACAGCTACGGATGGGTTTCCGGGTTGCCCGTCATCACGACAATGTTTGCAACACCCCGCAACGACAACTCGCCGAACAGAACGATCTCATCCCCAACGAGCGCAGCGCCCCAGACACTCAGCACGCTACGACCGGTGCTACCAAATATATAGATACAGACAGACTCGTCCCCTGTCGCCCCCATTGTGAAGGAGGAGTGATGGCCCTCCAACACGCGACACTGTCTGCGAACGCGCCACGCTGGGGCTCTCAGGCCTAGTAATTCGACGGCTTGCACCGAGCGGAGCATTGCACTTCACGGAGCGGAGATTGGGTCCATACCGTGGACAGATTGCTGGTCGACCTGACTCAAATACACAGCCACATAGGAACCCAGCAGGAGGCAACATGATTATATCGACACCAAATTCACACGAACATACGCAAGTCCAGGGGACAGGATGGGAAACAGAATAGACGAAGCTGATGGCTGGGGGGAGATTGTAGGTAGTACAGACCACACACACGGTGCAGGATCGCAATTGCATCGACGGAGCCGAACATTTGAGCCGCAAACAGACAATTCACAGCATATATTTCGTTACAGGAGGGTAGCAGACAGATCTTTCTTCAGCAGAGGGCAACTTCATAGAACAGATAGAACGGCGGGACTCCTGGGACAGCTGGCCTTGCTGTCGAGCAGGGCGAAGTGGGGCGTCGCGTCCAAGCATGGCGCGTCGGCTGTCTGCAGACCCCGCTTACCGGGCATGGCTGCGTGATAAAAGCGGCTACAACCGTGCAGGAATTCAGTTCAGTTCAGTTCAGGTCAGCTTCCCACGATGGTGCGGCTCGTGAGATGGCACACCCACCGTCATGCAGGCTGGGCGACTAATGGTTGGCCTACAGCTGCCCGAGTAACGAACCAGTCTGGCTCCACGTCAAGCCGATCGGACAGACAGCCCCTACGCATGTTAAAACGAGGTCGTCTGCCCCACCCAAGGCTTGCCGATGGCTCAAATCAATCGACTTCTGCACTGAATTCGCTTGTGGTGAACGCGCGCAATCGCAAGCGGCACACAGACCGTCCCACCGATACCAGCCCTCGGGCGAAGAGGTGCAAGATCACGAGAAGGCACAGGCCGACCCGTTTACCCCGTCATTGTGGGACAACCTCTCAAAAGTGTCCCTCATGGAGTTTGCCAAAAGAGATGTCCTCGAGTTCTGTGACGCCGTAGTTGTCGGACAGGACGTAGACCCGAGCATGATGGAGCAATACCTCACCAGGAGACTGTGGCCTCATATTCTTTCCGAGCGCCGCTGGCAAAGGGTGAGTGATGAGTTTGGCTCCCCAAGACTTTTGAAGTCTTCCCACAGTGCCATCGGCGCAAACTTGTGATCCCTATGGCACATGGAATATGTGGCCGTTAGACTGGTCGGTCACGATATTTTGCCGGAGCAAGTGGCAAGCAAATGCAGGACCTTTATGAGGCGGACGATGAGATAATGTGAACCGTGATTCAATGAGTTGCAGGCAAGCCTTGGGACGGGTCATCTGGTAGGTTGTAAGCGAGTTGTGTCACAAGCTGCGTGACGAACCCGGCCAGCGAATCTTGAGCTGTAACGAGCCGCATGTTGAGCCAACCGGCCTATCCCGACACATGGCCGACGCGTCAGCCCGCCATGTTCCGAGGATGAGCAGCAACTTCTGCCCATGGTCAAACGTCGGTTTCTGGCCGGAGCACCCTGCCCAATCTTTGCCCCAGCGCCGGCATCCCACTAGTGCACTACAGCACGATCCCAGGCCGCCGTTAGCCCGCTACAGCGCCAGCTAGCATCGGAATTCACGGTTTGCTGACCATGGACAAGGACAACCTCACCTTTGTCGAGATGCTCGACCTCGAGGGCGCGAGGAGGGATCGTCCGGTAATCTTCTCGTGCCCGTGTGCGTGTGTTCCGACTGAACCTGTTCAGGCAGCGATTGGCGAAGCGGTGACATCGACAGCACCGAAGTCGACGGCGATGGGAACTTGCGGGACTTTGTGTGCAAGGACGACGACGCCGAAGAGCCGCTACTCACACCAGGGTCGCGAACGTCGACGTCGAGCGATGGCTCCTACCGAGACGAGCAGGCATGCATCGAAGGCCATGGCGCGCGTGGGCGCACGTCGGCCCGGCGGCCCCGACGACCGTCAGCGTCCGAGAGAGCCGCCCGCTGCAGCAGGGCATTGTTCGACGCCTCGAGATGCTGTTCTTGCCACTGCGGTGCACACGTCCACGCGTGCCGCAGCTTCCATCCTTACGTATTTGCTTCGTACTTGAAAAGCGCAATTCCGGTGGTCGATGATTTCGTGCGCAGCCTCAAGTCCTTTCGGAACGAGATGGACCTGTGCGACGGAGTGGTGCAGGATCGCGCAGCTGACGCCAACACCGCTGGCTCCGCTCGCTGCCCCGAGACTGGTGCAGAGGGCCAGGGCTCACCTGGCGCCGACACCAAGCGCGGGGGGGAAGCGGCCGAGGACACGGACTCGGAACCGCCATTCCTGCGGTCGAGGCGTCGTCTTCGTCGGGGTCGGTCCTTGGTCAGAGGCGGCGCGGTTGTATAATAACAATCATTTGAAGTGTAGGCGCACTGTTGATATTTTGACATGATCTGTTGTATTGAAACGCGACAATCCGTGATAAGTGAGGCAGTGGCGTTGGTAGCTAGCGCCGCACGAAAACACGGGCCACGAGCACGTACGGCTACCGGAGCAGGCTACGGGAACACCAGCACGACGCGACCACCAACTACGCCGGGCGCCCTGTCTCTACATACACGTGCATTTGCACCACTGGCCATTGACTACGTCGCGGCGTGGATAGCAAAGGTTGCAGTGTCGTCAGGTCGCGCCGATTGGGGGCCCCAAGTTGGTACGGCTCAGTCCCCTCCCTGCTCCTGGTCCTACCCTGCGGCCACGAGAGGCCGCCGCGCGCGAGGTTCTTTTGTTCATGATTCGCCGTCCTGAAGCAGCAAATCATGGTAAAGCGCGGATGGTGCGAGTGCCTGCGATAGGACACCGTTTGGGAACTGTGCGACGGCATGTTGTCCCTTTCCAGCCGCGCCTGCTGTCATTCTTTGACGGGTGTCAGATTGCTGCTGGATGTCACATTCAAGTCAGACTGCCAATCGCCTTTGCACCGAGAACGGCAACATGCAGGGGCGGGCTGCCCAACTCTCAGCATCCATACCTCTTCGCCTTTGGCCACCTGCCAACACTGCCAGTTGCGATTCCCTAGATTTCTGCGACCATCTCCACTCCATCTCCGACATGGACGGGATCGATCGTGCTGCTGTCTACGGTCACAGAGCGCGACTCCCGCGCCACCGTCTCGGCCTCCGCAGGCGCGTACTTGTCGACCTGACGTGCCGCCATAGCAGTCGAACAACGGAGATCATTGACCTCACGGGAGATGAGACTGGTTATAGGCAGCCACAGCAGGCCAACAACTTGGACGCCGTGGTGAAAATGGCAAGTGACATCGACACCTCAGCCAGCAACGAGGGGCAAGCAAACCCCGCCGGCCTCTACTGCGCAGCATGCAACGGCACAATTGGCGCCCAGCCGGTGTTGCGCATCTGCGGTTGTGTGAGTCTTGCCGATCTGATGAGGAGCGCAGTTCTGACACGGATAGCTGTACTGCAAGGCGTGCAATGCCAACGCCGCGTGACGGTGGAACAGGCAAGATTTTGCTTGCAACATCTACCAACACTGGCGCCAGGGCAACCACGTCGGGCGAGAGACGTTCGGGCTGGACGAAGAATGCAGCATCTGCTTTGAAGCGTTTGTCACGGGCCAGATCCAGTGCCTCCCCTGCGGTCAGCTACACCATCCTCCCGCGCCGGCCGGGCTGCTGACTTGTACTCGTAGGCCATGTCTTTCACGAGCGATGCCTCGTGCGGTGCAACTCTCGGGCCAATGACTGTCCTCATTGCCGCCAGCGGCATGGCAAGGACGCGACATGGACAGTCGGCGCGCTCAATCTCCAGTCCGGGCGCAAGGGCACGGCACGGACAGGACGGGAGGCCTGGTGGCTAAGGACGCCGAAGGGGTCGACACAGCAAGGGAATGGACGGAACTGCCAACGCCGAATGTTTGATGCGGACGGCCAGAAGCAGCCGGCTTCACGCTAGGTCCTCCAGCGACATCTACATAAGACCACGATGCCCCGACGAGGACGATGGACGGAAGTGCAACTCGACAGCCCATCGCGACCAGGCAGCCATTACCTACTTTCCTTTACTTCCGCCTCCACTCCACTTGCCTGTTCTCTTGCCTCAACACCATGGAAGCATTCGTGGCATCCGTCGTCCTTGTCCGCTGCTTGCGGTGCAGAACCGCGGCGGAGCTGATGTCCACGGATGACATTCATTTGCACGGATACGTGGGGATTGGGTACAACCTGGTTTATTGCACCGACTGCGCGGAGAAGACTGGTCACCCTGGGGTAGTGCAGGTCAATTGACGGAATTTGCTGGCACCCAGCTTTACGACATTGTGCGTGATAGACTGCCACATAAAGTCGGCCTGAGTGTGACGACGGAACGGTGAGCAAAACGATGCAGGATGCGTTCTCGTCCGTGTGTTGTGGCAGCGCTGGCGCGTGAAGCAGGGGCAGCGCCTTGCGATGAGCCGCACTGCCCCTGCTGACGGTCAGTGCCTACACTCGGTGAGCAGGCGGGATGTTGCCTAGCAGCGGCAGGACGCAGCGGGCCTTCGCGCGGTATCCGGCATGAGCAGCTGCGACAATTTCTGTTGCATGGCTGCGTGACGCTGTTGGGAGGCAATCGGGGGTAGTAGTGGACAGATGATTGCGCGGCGCTGGGCTTCACCAACGATTGGCCTTGTCTCTTGCCACCGGGGAAATCCATGCATCGCCAGTGCGGCCGAGGTCTTGCGAAATGCGAAACTTCTGCCCCGGTTCTCGATATCTTGCCCGGGTGGAGGCGAGCTTCATCACCGCGTTGTGGTGGGTGTCGAGCAGGATGGTTGAGGCAATTGTGCCGACGCATTGCAGTGCGTTGATGGGTTAGGACAACTCGCATTGTAAATAGCTACATAGTTTGTCTGCCTTGACGGTAGTGAGTTGGCTTCGGCGGCGCCGGATGTGTAATGTTGGATACCACACCTCTACACTGTGGCTCTGCGTCCGGCACCATCCATCGTAGACGAGCGACCTGCATTGCTCCGGCGACTGCCGACCGGGCGCAGAGACGTCGAGCGGCCGCAGTCAGATCACCGGCGGCAATGATCATCGTTGCTCTCGACGAGGGCGTGCGTCCGTACCCCAGCGGCACCTTACAGTACCACCATGGCAAATTCTGGTTCTCAGCTCACCGCTTCCACAAAGAGAGTGCTGGGACTGAGGCGGTGGTTGGGGCTGATCACAGTGATGGATTTAGGGCAAGAGCGACGATTGTCCTCTTCCTGCCTCCGTAGCCGCCATCTGCACTTCAGTAGAATGACGAGCCTTGATTGCGTCAACTTCCCGACGCTGGGCGCAGAGCTTGTGAGCTGTTGCTGCTCGTACAGCGGGCAACTCGTACAGCGGGGGCGCTCGCAATTGCAGTCAGCTCTGGCTGTCCGTACGTCGACAGCCGGATGTCTGTAGCCGCCAACCATGGGCGGGCGCCAAGGCCATGCCCGAGGGTCCGGTCTGTGCAATCACTGGCATTGCTCAACAAGGGCAGGGAGTGTCAATAAGTCGACAGTGACACCACCGGAAACTTCGCCATTTCCCTTCACGCGCCTCCAAGGCCAGTAGGAAGGCAGTTTCTGGAAAACCCCAAATTGGATGCGCGGAAAGGGTCAGAGATGGGCGCGGTGTGACGGGTTGTACAGTACCGGCCGCACGAGGCAGTGCATACGCTGGACAGAGTCTCTGTGGCGTCATGCTGCGGTGGCCAGTTCTAGTTGCCACCGAGGGTCGGTACCTCATCGAGGTTGCTGCTGCTTGGTGGCGGCGGCAATCGGACTTATGGCCACGGCCTGGACGATCCTGCCGCTGCTGCGATGATGGGCCTCTGTGCCCGTAAGTGCGCAAATGGCTCTCTCGATGACCTATACTATGCCTACTTCTGACTTGAATCTGCAAGCGGAATGTGCTCGTCGGGAACTGGACGACGCATCCAAACCTGCTCCCCAGGGCTGTTCGACAATTGGCCTCACACTGCCCCGCCCAACCCACGGGTGATCTGCATGTCCAGAATTGGGCGTAAGCCACTTGTTGATTGGGAGCTCCGCTGACCTACACGCCAGGAATCGGAGGAAAGCGCCCCCACTGACCTCGGGCGGCTGCAACCAGACGATGCAGCGGGAGACGCCACGCAACGACGTCAAGAACCTGGCAATTGGCTGCGGCTGAATCCCGGCGCGATGATGCAGAAGAAACCACGTCAACGACCTGAACATCAATAATCAACATCAGACAGTGAGGCTGCGCCTCTGGGGCCCGTAAGATTATGGACAAGCGGACGAACTGGCCCCCTGCGGCGTCTACGGCAGGATGATGGCCGACTGCATCTGACGCGAGGAACAGAAATGGACTTGTGGTCGTCGCCTGCGGGCGACTGAGCCTCTTGGGCTTAGGTTACATTGTGGCCTGCATCGGCCCAATATCACTAGGCGTCAAGAACCGGACGTCGCGATGCCACGGCTCGACTCAAAGTGGGCGAGCTGGCCACGCGGCCTCGATCACAAAGCGGATGCGCCTCTGGCTGAATCTTTGCGCAAGGAACTGAAGAACAAGGCGTGGCGGTCGGAACCTCTGGCGTTGTCGTCGTCAAACGGGTAATTGGGTGCGGCGAGTTACTGCCTTAACGCCAACCTCGGTGTTGCTCGGCAACAATTGTGGCCAATCAAATGCCTGTACACACGCCACCGGCGAAACATCGGGCACACATTGTGCACAGGGTCACCTACCATTTGACGCGACTTGTCGCGTTCATGCACCACAAGCTATTACGTGTCCGGCGAAATGGCGAGACTTGCAAGCAAGCGCCCGCAGCCAACTTCGAATGGCAAGGCAAAGACTCAGGATCATTCAAAGCACCAGCTTCTGCAAAGCTCAGAACTGAAGAACAGTCATGCCGATAGAGAGCCCGGCCAAATAGATGACCTCGCGGAGAATGAGTAACAGCCGCGCTCTGTTGAATAAGGCAACAGACGCTAACACTTTGCAGATTCATTGTGCAGGCAATCAAGAGACACAAGTCTACTAAGCATGTATGTTTGTGATATTGAGCGCATTGCGGCGAATACTTGACAGGGCTTGAAGTTTTTGGTCAAGTGGGAGGGTTGGGAGAAGGAGTCCGATATGACCTGGGAACCGGAGGCCCATCTGAGGCAAGCAGCAATCCACTTCAGTGAAGGACCCACAATCTAATTCGTCATGCTCTCAAGGGATTGTTCTGCGTTGGAAGAATATTTCGATCAAGTGGGCGGCCGCGAGAAGATATGGAAGGAGTCCGAAATCACTACCTCACGCAAGAAGATCGCACGGGGCCCGAGGAGCGATTTCTCAACGGCCGGTAAAACGAGCAATATGCCTTCGACCACGGCCGCAGAATGGACTCCTCCTGCAGGCTCGTGGGAAGATGAGATCGACTCCATCACAGGCTTCGACGACGAGAATGGCGGCAAGCTAACTGTATACCTAGCTTGGAAGAATGGCAAGAAGACTAGACACACAACGACTGTCGTTCATAGCAAGTGCCCTCAGAAGGTAAGAGATGCTCGTCAAGACTCACGAGCCCGTCCTGACCACCCTCAGATGCTCCAATGGTACGAAAAGCATGTGGTGATTATTCGCGGCGCCGGCGCCAACCTTCCGGAAGAGACTGAGTGTCGAGTTCCTGGCAAGCCGAAGGACGATTAGTCGTGGTCATAGCCCATTGTGAGACGCGGCATTACTGAGATTCAGCAATAAACAACATTTGTTGGATGCAGCTTCTCTGAACCCTCCCCTCCCCCTCCGAGCTCATGCTATTCGACAATATGAGCGCTGTCGCTTACCGAGCTACTTGCTCTTGCTCTCATGTCCTCATTATGGGAGGAATGACTGTCCAGTCCACATGCGCGCTACCTTTGGCATGTGAGAAGCACGGTTCAGATTGTCCACAACATGAAACCCGTATCTTCGGTGCGCGACGGTGCTTTTTGAAAAGATGACGCGGGAGTAAGTTGCCGAGTCAAGAGGAGGTATCCGCGCGGCCGGCGGGGCACGAGGTGGCGGGACAATGCCCAGGCAAGATTGACACAGACCGAGGTGCCGGGCGCCCGTAACGACCGAGCGGCAGTGTTCCGGTTACGAAGCGGCGCGGCCGGTGCGCGAACGGTTCCTCGACGTAGGGCGCCTCGTCGAGGTACCACCTCCTGCGTACCCCGTGTCCGCCCGAGACGCCTTGGCAGGCAATCAGGGCAAAGGAAGGTGCCTGGGCCACACACACTAACTTTGATGAGGCGGGCGGGCGGTCGCGTTTTGCAGGCCCGGGCCTCGGGCGGCAAGGCTTAGAACAGCGGTACGAAAGAAAAGTCGGCATCCCCGTTCAGCGCTGATGGGCGGGAGAAGAGACTTGCAGTTGTGGAGGTAAGGAGCAGGGACGGGGATGCGGCTAACCAACCTCAGCCGCTTCCGACGGTTGTCCCGAATGGCGGGCAGCAGACCTGGTGAACAGGAGAAAGCTCTATGCATCATCTTATGCATGCGACAACCGATAGAGGCACCCTTCCCAGCCGGCCATTGAACGCCCTTTCTTGCCGTCATCGGCCGCTCTAGTGTTTATGCCTTGTCGGCATTTGAGGTCACCATCGCCACTTGAGGGACAGGGAGGAGAGACTTGACAGTTTACTCATTGCCTGACCTAGTCCAGAGCACTTTGCCACCCTCGTCTGGCAATACTTGCTGTGAAACACACAACCGCTGACGTTGGATTCAACGGTTGCGGAGGGGCAGGGTTGGACGTGACATTGCGCTTCAAAGCACGGCCGTACTCGGGAACAGGGGTTAAAGGGTTGCTTGTGGATATTAAAGTTTGGTGAAGGCGAACGCAGCGGTACGGAAAGCGGGTGGAGTGATGACTGAACAAAAAATCACTGGATGTGATAACCCATGGGGTACGTAAAAGTGCAATCTGACAGGTGGCTAGGGCTGAGCTCTCTCTCGACCGTTGACGCGCGCCAATTTGGGCAGCACCGTACAAGTCAAACGCGGGGCATGTAGATGTAATTGATGTACCTTCCGTGCTTCGGCAGACGCAGAGAGCCTCTTTGCAAGGCAATTCGAGCCTTACTACAACGCTCCTGCGTAATCCGGCACAGGCGCGTGATTGGCAGCGACGGCCTACACCCCTGATCTTGCCGAAGGGCTGAAACGCATGGGGGTGCTGCGCCTAAGCTGACAACAGGGCGGGTAGCATTCAGTTGCGCATACCTGAGTCGGCCCTCACCCGTATAAACGAGCAGTGGCTTCGTCGGTTTGAAGAGTTTCCTTCCCTCCCCTTTATTTTACGCCCACACTGTGCGCTTCGAGGAATTTCAATCATTGCGGGGCTTTCAAGATGACCACTACGCGCATTATTGTCTCCTTGCCTTGCTTCCATGCATTCAATTGTCCAAGTTTCAATAACCTAGGACAACAGCCTGGGGAGAAGGCAATGGGCAGTGAGACAACCAACTTGATTGCATCGGAATCGCTCTCGCCCAACACAATCCACGTCACCTACATTGTGGCTTTCTGTACAAGGTGCCATAACCGTAGTACTGGCAGCTCTCAGGGCGCTGCTTTCGACATCAACTATCGAGAGCACGCAGCGACAAGTGAGTTCAGATCAATCAAAGAATACTTGGAAAAGCTAGCGGCGGAGGACCCAGAAAAGCTCAAGAAGTTTACGACCTGGCAAATCATGAAAAGAAATTTCGGGAAGGGTGGAAGAGTGTCAGGGCGGCGATATAATACCGTCCTTTGTGGTTGAATACCGTGGCGAGAGACAGACAATCGTTGACAGGTTATCGAAGGAGCACATGGACAGGTTAGAGCCTTTGACTTACAGGATCGCGGGAGACACGATGCAGTGGGCGGGATTCAGGACTGTGCACTAATTAGGTGGGGCAGAGGCAGACAGATGAATCAGTACAGACTTGAAGTGGAAGCCCGTTCGCGGACTTGAGAAGTCAGTGTGATGGAACACAACGACTCAGCCAGATACGACGCCAAGTACCAAGTAAACCATGACTTCGCCAACGCCGACATCAAGGAAGCGAATGCTTCAAGCTAGCAGTCCAGGCAGGGTCATCAGAGCGCCTCCCCAAAATCGACGAATAGTCCCCGACGGCACGCCAGAATTGCCCTCTTCGCCTCCAAGACTTCCGCAGAGCAATGCACCCTCCCCTTTGCTGCCAAGCGGTCGATCTTACCGCCCTGGCATCACCGCCCAAGTCGCACAAGCCAGTTCTTTACCTCTAGGCTCGTCGTCGCCCGGAATTACTGGGCTGCACCAGGATTTCATTCCTAGCAATACGTCGTTTGCGCCGACGGATCGATGCTATGAAGTCGGCCGTGTCCTGGTCGAAAGCTATAAGGTGCCGAATGGTTGCGCAGTTGTCCAAGGGCCACCAACAGGTGCGCTGCGAATACAGGGCGTATCGTTTCATCCCGCTAAGGCACTTTTTGCACTTATTATGCTGGCGGGGTCTGTCGACGCAGATGTGCGAATGATAGGTAATACAGAGATCAGGTTTTGAGCATCGTATTCCGTTGCAACGCGTTCACAAGTGGGCACATATCTACACTGGCCTATCCGCGTAGTACCGCACTGGTGCAAATGCACTTGCTGTTAGATCAGTACTCGTGTTCTCGGTGGGCCACCAGACCGTAACCTGAGTCTCAGCTTGACGCGCGGCCGCTTGGGTTCGTCATTGAGGACGTACACCGGCGACGCCTCCGAAACGGTTCATTGAGCTGACTATCCACATATGCAGGCGGCAAACTTGGCGTGGATGGCGACAGCTCACTGTGACGCGTCTTGTGACTGCTTGGCAACGAAGCGGCGCAATTGCCATCGTCATCAGCCATTGTTACATCTATTGCATCGAGCACGAACAGTGCATCTGGTGCGTATAACGCGAAGTCGATGGCTGATTCCACCGGTGGAGTGCGAGTACCCGTCGCCGGTTATGATAGCTGCTAGCTTCGTTGATGATACTATTACACCCATACGAACTTAAATACGTCCTACAATGTGGGGGAAGGGTGAGAGAGGCGAGCTCGTCCACTCCACAGCAACCATCCCCACAGGCCAACGACAACAGGCACACAAATGAAACCGAAAACAAGACTTCCCCCAAACACTAGTGCATGGTATTTCCAGGCGTTGTCTTCGTTTAAACGCAAGACTTGGCAAACGACGGCCCACGGCAGCACATACAGAATATTGCTCGCCAGGCTCTGCCACAGGTACCACTTGGGCCTTGTGGCAAGTAGCACGGCAGCCAGCTGCGTTGATACGGCGTACAAAACGTAACACCAGTCCAAGGAACGCCACATGTGCTCTGTCACCTCAGCCACGGCATCGCTGTTGCTCAGGTACCGTGCGAACGCGCGTGACCCAGCGGCTGACAAGCCGATGCAGAGCGGAATCTCGAATGCAAGGGCCAGTCCCACTGACAACACTGCTGGGTGAACCACGGTCCATAGAGATGAAAGAGACATGCGAGTGCAGGGCGCTTGGCGCCTCCAGCGACCCCAAGCATGGCCTACGAAAGCCAGCGTCGACGCCTCGAGGGCGGAAACGGGAACCATGACCAAGCCCCATCGAATGGTATTGAAGACACCCCAGGCAGTGGCGTACGTGGAGCCAGGCTTGCAAACAAATAAATCAAATCAAATCCGGGGTCCAACACCGGCAACAACACCACGCACAGCTCAGAACTCCTCTCTCAAGACACTTCACATGCTGCACCATTCACAGCTAGCCTACATCCCAGCACACTGTCGATGCGTAAGACGCGCTTGCCACGCGTCCGACCGCTGATAGTGTCTATGGTGTCATTGGCAAGCGCCGCCCCTAGAAATCAACGAGCATGCCCCCTGCACTTCAAGTACTTTCATGGGGAAACATCTGCACTTCACGCAGCGCGCCCAAGACAAGCAACTATCGCGGAGGGCAGCAAGGGCTACGCGGCCCAGCGATAGAAGTACAGACAGTCAGAACGGACACAGGATGGATCCTCGGGTTAGATTCCGGTTCACATCCATGGCAAGACGACACAGCAGCGCAGACGAGTGATTACTGTTAAACAGAAGGCGAGAAGGGCCGGGAAAGGCCTGACAAGAGCACATATACAGAACAGCCAGGAAGGCTACAGATACGGGTGTCATTCACCGGAGCATACTGGTGGCTCGACTGGAGGAACGACCTGGTGCAGCCGGGCAGTTCGTTGCAGGAGGAAAGTGTACCTAGGATGTAAAGGACGGGGGCATCCGTATTTATAGTCGAACGCTGCATAGCTGCCCCTAGGAGGGCGGCTGGGACAGCCTATGAATTAAAAAAAAAAAAAAAAAAAAAAAATCCGGGGTCCAATTTCATTTGATTTGGATAGGGAAATCCTCGATCTGATTTGATTTGATTTGATTTGAGTCCATTTGGATCTCATTTGGATATCTGGATAGCCCCACTTTTCTCCCACGACGAAAGACATTGAGCAGCTCCTATAAGATCCGCTTTGAGCCGGCCTCTCTGAGCTGTGACCATCTGTCCGGCAAGGCTAAATATTCGCTCTGGCTCCGAAGACATAGCCGGGATGGAAAAAAGATCAATTGCCATTCGCGATAAGCGTGGATACTGGCGTCTGCGGAGCAGCCAGTATTGGATCGGATCGTCAACCAAACAATCGCCTGGATCGGTACTCGCCACCCATTCTGCATACTCGTCACGCACGGAACACACTGAAGGCGCGGGTTGGGCGCCGAGCTTCCTAATTGAAGCCATGAAGTCATCAAGATCCGTTGTCATCCTCGACACAGTCGGCTGTTCCGGGATAGTATCTTGCTCGATCGGGAGACTTCGATACTCCTCCCAGAGCTCTTGCACCGCGGTCCTTCCTCTGGTCAACCAGTCCGGATGATCAGACCATTGCGACTCGACTGTCGACCAGCGGAATGCAGGGTGGAGGACGAGGCTCGCGAGGTACGCAGGGCTGTCCTCGGTGAGGGCGTAGTATTGGTCAAGCTTCATCCAGCCGAGATTGCAGCCAATTCGCAGGTAAGGCTCCTCGTCTCGTTCATGTTGCAACTTTGCCTCTTCCAGGTGCTTCAAAAGCCACTCCATTGTCAACAAAACCTCCCAAATCGCGCCGAATCTGCCTTCCCGCGGTCGGCCCTCCAGGCGTTTTGTCGCGATCTTCAATGGCTTCAGAATCGCCAAATACTCTGCAATAACGGACCAGTCCTCAGCGGCCATCCGATCATCCACAATTGTAGGCTTCTTGCGACACTTCTTCGGCATCGGTTTTGCCCCATTCTGTGTCCTTCTCGCCACGTATTGGCTCCACTCTGTCACTTCCGCTTGGACCAGCGAATCAAGTGCGTTGCGAAGCGTGTAAGCGCGCTCCATCATCGCTTCGGACGAGTTCCAGCGAGTAGCGTTGTCCATGACGACATCGTAGGTTGTTTTGTCTTCGAGGCCCAGGGCCGTGTTCTCAATGGATTGGAGCTTGTGGAGCCTTTCAATGCGCTGGCCAGACCTTTCCACCCAGTGAACAGTATTGTGCAGCTTGCCAATGGGGCCCTTTGATCTCCAGAGTTTGACCTCGTCTTGAATCTCTTTGTCGGCTTGACAATCCTCTTCGAACGCGTCGGCATCCGTACCGAAAAGAATGGATCGGGCGACGAGATTGATGATGTGGCCACAGCAACGGAGCCGACGATGTTGCTTTTTGAACCCCAACTCACGGCCCAAGTCTTCAAGGCACGTGTCGTTGCTCTCCGCATTGTCTGTGACAAAGTATCCGACGCGGTCTTCGAACCCATACTCGTGAAGTATCTCGCTGACACGATCGGCGAGATTTTCCCCGCAGTGACGACCTTCAATCCGGGGCAAACCGAGGAGAAACGTACGGAAGTTCCCTTCGTCGTCAAGAAAGTGTACGGTAAGGCCGAGTAAAGACATAAATTTTCGAGAGGACCACGCGTCAAAGGAGACGTTGATGCGGCTTAGCGACCGACGAAGCAATTCCGTTACCACGCCTTTATGACGATTGAAGGATCGTACAATCCAGTCGCGGATGGTGCTATGGGTTGGGACGCTGCCCGAATCCACAATGGCGCTATTCGCGTAAGCCAGAAGATCACGAAAGTACGGACTCTCCAGCTTGTGAAATGGGATGTTGTCGCACGCCACCCAGCGTATGAGGAGATGCTGAAAGCGAAGCGGATCAAAGGACGAGATGAAGGCGTTCATCAAAGCCTGGTCCTTGGGTTGGTGGGTGTCGAGGTCAACCATGTCCAGAAGAGTGCGCTGCTTCTTCCTCTGTGGAAGCATTGGTCCGCCCTTGCAAACGTGGTGAACTTCTTCCATATGGCTGTTTGCCTGACTAGTGGAAGCAGCGTCGTACATGTGCGTTATGGTAGTCTTCTTGCGATGGCACAATTTGCAAAGCCAGTATCGATGACCGGAATCGGTGTTCTCGATGTCGAAGCCATGCTCCCATACCCATCCCGTCCGCGCTCGTTTTCTATGCTTGCGTATGGAGAACCCCGCGAGACGATTCCAATCAATGCCTTCATACCCAGCGTAGTCGATCGAGGGCGACGTGTCGCCCGTTCCGTCCACGTCGGGCTCTAATGGGTCAAAGTCGGGGGAGCTCTCGGGAACGCTAAAAGTGGTCGATGGGGCGCTGGAAAGGTTGCTTGACAGCATTTCGCCTCTTGTTGTTTGGGCCATTTTTGAGTAGGCTGAAGGTGGCTATTGTTGGCCATCTGCCACAAATAACTGGCTCCCACATGACAAGCACGCCCATGATATATCCTGTAACCGAACGCGTCGCGTCAAGTGTAAAAAGAAATCTTGGTGACGAGGCTCGTCAAAAGTAAATGCGCGTGCGGCCACTTCCTGGCTACGCAGGCTCTCGACACTGATTGGTCGCAGTTACGGATGTGGGGCTTATCCAAATAATCAAATATCCAAATGAATCTGGGCCATCCGATTTGATTTGATTTGAATCGCCGCAGGGGCGATTTGATTTGATTTGATTTGGATAAATTTGATTTGATTTGGTTAGATTTGATTACGATTTATCTGTTTGCAAGCCTGCGTGGAGCCAAGGGCCACTATTGTACTGACGAGCCAAAGATAAAGCACGTTGCGAACAGCAGACTCGGCGAATGTGATCAGCCCTGGACGGACGAGAATCTTGAGCGCAGCGAAATGCGACGTACTGTTCTCGGTTGTTATGCCAGGATCCTGCCTACACGAGGCATTCTTGAAGACGAAGTAAAGAACGCTAAGGAGAGCAGCGGCCATATTACAAGTGAGTTGTATGCCCGCCTGCATCTCCACAGTCGGATCTTCAGTTCTCACATGGAAAGTCGAGATGAGGAGTAGATCGAGAACGATGTTGACAGCAAATTTGACAGAGCTAAGGAGAAGCGGCACATCTGGCTGGTCAAGAGCGCGTGATGCTGCTGCTATCGCTGCCTCCACGGCAGAGCTGAAGGTCGAGAAACTGCTGATGCGGACGTAAGTGATGCTCTTCGCGCGAGCGAACTCTGGAACGAAGATATCGGTGAAGGATTGGGATGTGGAAACCAGTACGATGGCGAGAATGAAGCCGAGGAACATCTGGGCCAGGAGCAGTGCATAGGCGAGAGAGAGTCGGGCCGGTCCAGCTGGGCGGGTGGCAATGGTCGACCAAGCGGCACGTGGAAGACCTTCGTTGATGACCTCTGCGAGAGTCATGATATAGGTGTATACGCTAGCGAGACCTGTCAGCATAATCCCCGCCCAAAGAAGAGCATGGGGACGAGTAGCTTACTCCGAAGTCGCCACCATGGAGGAGTCGATGTGGGCAATCCAGAGTTTAGAAAGTGTACCGTATAAGGCAGGCAGGAGAAACGCAGCGATATTAAAGCACAATGCTCCAGCGTATCTCTCTCTGCTCCATCGAAATTTCCTTGACGATGTCTCCCGGCCGCCCTGGTCCACACTCAGGTCAGTAGCAGTATACCTCTCAAGGGAGGCGCAAAGGTTCTGCATCTTGACGCGTCGCGAGTGATCAGGAGAGGCGTACGAGCGGGGTCGGCGCAACGAAGAATTGAGGGGTAAACCGAGACGTACAGGTTGTAGGCCCGTGGTAGGTGGGAGTGACTTGCGCCTCGGCCACTGACTAACTTAGCGACTCAGGTCAGACTTCGATCTCTCCTGGTGCACAGAATATGATGGATTGACCAAGGTCGAGCTTTCCCTTGCGTACACAGGCTATTGAGATCAGATGACGTTCGAAGGGTGGCAGGCGCAACCGACCGTGCATAAATAATCAAGATAATTCGTCCTTCGCCCACCTCGGGGTCGGACACAGTCAAGCATTCTGAATTCAGGCGCAGGTCCCATCCTCTGGCTCAAACACTTTCCGAGAGGGCATCTGTCGAGTTTGGTCTCCTCGACGTCGCTGAAGCAACTGTGGACTCTGCTGGAAGAAACGTGGATGACTGTGGCGCCTAGCGGGACGGCCCGTCAACGCTACGGCTCAGTCAGCTGTGGCTAGTGAGCGTCACTTGTGGCCTCACAGCCACAGCACGCGGGTGGCTGTGCCTCTAAAACTGACACAGTGTCCGGGTCGGTATGAAGTCCATCGCCTGTGGAGGTCCGATCTCCCAGTGAGTTTTGACGCGTTGGCTATCCGGTTGCCGCCAACTCGGCATTTCAGCCTTCTTATTTCGCACAGCAAGCGCACGACAATCACGAGGGTGAAGGTGGAAGGGCGGAGGCCATGTCAAGGGCACAGTGCGAAGGGACTGGCGAAGAATATGCAGTGCTGTCCAACAATTCCGTGAGGCCGAGCTCCTGCGGCCTTGCCTCTGACAGGACGGTGGCAACACGAGTGAGACAATCATTCACGTGCTGCCGGGGTTTGCTGTGACGGTTGGGCGTCGCAGGACGCATCCGCCAATATCCTTCACTTGACCGGGAGCAAGCAGGGGCTGTTGGGGCGGCATCGACGCAGAGGAAATACGAGCCCAGGCCGCCTCGCGAAAGCATTGAGACTGCCCAAATGCGCACCAGGTATGGTTCCATAATTGAATATTTGCTTCGAGAATGCTGAAACTCGAAAAATTCTCAGCCCGGCAATACATGATAGCCAGGCACTCCTAAGCAGAACACCATCTCCAACTAAAGAATTGACCGCAACGGGCCTGTTCGGGCCGCGCAAGGGCGAAGTATTGAGTTCGTTACTATGGCGGCTTCTTGCTGTGTCCTATTCCTGCCTAATATCCTTTTGCTACGTATCCTAAGGGGTTCAAAAGCATTGGGACAGCCCATGTCCACTACCTACCTCAATATTCAGTCTTTGTCAGTCAGATGCGGCGAAACACGGACGTGGAGATTGAGGCAACACTGGGTCTGCTGCAGTACAGGGACCTGTGTCATACGCCGTCGGTAAGCAGCGACAAGCGGTCTGCTAGGATATTGCGATCCGCCTCTCTGTTAGCACCGGCTCTTCTGTCGTAACCCTCATTCTGTTATCGGGACCACCCAGGCGCCGCCTCACATCTGTCATCTAGGCCGACACCTAGCTATGTACAAGTGCAGTCTTGTAGAAGCTCGGCGGCGAAACAGAGGCCTCACACACTGTGTGCACCGAGTCATCTCATGGCCTGCTCCAACACGGTCAGAGGTCTGGCCAAGTAGTTGTCCACCAGAATCTTCCCCTCTTGCGTGGCTAGCTGGCCTTAGGAGAAAGTGGACATTCAGACACCGGCCGCTGCTGAAGCGTGAGGTCCTGCATATTGATCGCCGCGAATGCCCGCTTTCTGATACTGATTCTCTGAAGCGTCCACTCAAAGCAAAATCATCGGCAAGCAGCTACAGTATATTCTCAGGACAGGATTCAAAAGGCGGCCGCCGTTCTTTCACTGTCTTTGGTGGCCCATCGCCTCCCCAACACTCTGACACTGCACCTTGAACCATGGTTCGTTTTGCACTCGTTCATCTCACAATCGGCATTGCTGTTGCTCACACAATCATTGAGAGTAACGAAAATTCCTACGATCCGCAAGACATAAGCGTTGGACAGATATTCAAGCGTACCGAGCGCGCCAGAACGTCCAGCACATGCGATTCGCTTCCCGTCGAGTCTCCAACCCGTAGCAAGACCACCACGCCAAGCACAGCTCCATGTGTCACTGTCTCAATCCCCGAATCACGTTCAACACGGCTCGCTGGTCTCCCCACACCTCTACCGCCGAATTCGCAACTCACGTGCCATACGTCGGATGAGACGGCACCGCAGCCCGGCGAAGGGTTGAGCTTCGCTGCGCTCAACTTTTGCCGTGATAACCTTTACACTTACCTCGCAAACAACAGCTTTTCGCAGTGTTTCTGGGATAATCAAGCAAACACTACATACATCTTTTCTATGGCCCGGAATTATACATTTTTGTCATGTGGCAACAGCACATTACTTACAGTCCCAGCAATTCCGGGGGGGAATACCGGAGACAAAGAGATGCAAGAGTTGCTCATAAACCAGTGTCGATATTTCTTCCTGAGGACTTGGGCCGAATGTCCGCATAGAGACAGCACAGGCCGCGCACGCTCTGGAATAGGCGGGAACTGGACTGTGGGCTGCGTCGATTATGGTCTCCGACTGGAGGGTGTTGGCACTTAGTAATGTAGTTAGATTTTAGTTCTACAGTATTCTCCGCCCAGCGGCCGTGAGGGCGTCGTTTCCCCAAATGAATATGAACGGGTTGCAGCTTCACCTTGAGTTTTAGCCGATGAAGCTGCCATCTCGCTAACGTTGATTACAGTCTTCTCTGCTCCTAATTCCCCTCACTCGAGCAACCACTCGTTCCAGAGCCTTAGGTCCCAGCTGAAGCTCTGTGCTGCCGCAAAAGCGGTCAAGGACAGCCACAGGCAAAGGCAGTCAAGGACAGTAGCTCCGCGACTATTGTTACTTGAGGCTGCCTCTTCACCCGACGAGTCGCTTGACTGCACAGAAACCCCATCGTCGAAATTGAAGATGTATCCGTCTAGACCTCCCGCGCGGTGAGATACGCTTGAGGCTTGGCGCATCCGGGGAGCAACCTTGGATGCAAGTCCACTCTGAGAGGCCTGCTATGCATGGAGTTAAACGTCAATAGTCAAATAGCCGGGCCGGCGGAACGAACCGCCGCGCGTTTCTGTCGTCCGGGACCGAGGATGGGGCTTCATGACGCCGTAGTACTGTAGAGTATTGGTGTGCCGAGCTACGTTGGAGGAACAACTTGCGTCGTCGAGACGAACAGGGGTCAGAACCAAACGTCCACGTTTTGTGTCTAGCTTTGTCTGGGAGTAGCTCCACAATGGGCCAATCGTAGCTGGTGGCTTGGTAAAAAGTACCTTGCGGAATGTACTAGACATTTTCTCTCGTCTTGGGCTGTTAGAGCGTTCTTGCTGGTACTTGGCATCGCTTATGGCACGGTGGCCATGACCCTCAACGCGCCGGACGTGGTTGAGGGTTTCAACATTGTACACATCGGAATTGGGACACTTGAATCAGACCCTATCAATGACTCAATCTATCAAGACTTAGTACCAACGCGCCGACAAATTGCATGCATTCCTCTACCTTGAACCGTGTTCACCAAAGTACGGCTTGATGCTCCTCATGTATAGCACTCTGGTTCCGGCTGCACTGTGAGGGAACAATCAGGTGACTTCATGCATGTCTCACTTGTGAACTTGTACAACTAGCCAAAGTGAGAGCCTTCCTTACGAAGCTCTTTCTTCCCCCTTTCTCTCCTTGTAGACAATCACTTTGTCCAAGTCGCACTCGACCTGTTCGTGCCTTGTACCGTCACATATTGTCTACCGAAACCACAAAGCGACCGATCACCGTCCTCGACGTGAATGTCGCTAGCCCGTTTTCATTATCCCAGCCGCAACCCAATGCCCACGCAAGCAGAATCTCCATTTATCCTTGCAGCCAACCAGAGAAAACAAATCCAACGAAACGAACTGAACCAAACGAACTGAACCAAACGAAGCGACCAAACGAAGCGACCAAACGAAGCGACCAAACGAAGCGACCAAACGAAGCGACCAAACGAAGCGACCAAACGAAGCGACCAAACGAAAAGAACCCAAGGGTAAACAAGCCGTCAACCTTAACGACAACCGCCTTGGTCCGCAGCCATGGGTAGCACCCCCGTCGATCGGGTCCCACCCTGCCCCCTCCTCAACGAGAGCAACACCGAAGAGACCTTCCGAAGCACTTTCGCAGCCAATCCGTCAGGCCTTATGAAAGAAGTCTTCCTCGTATGCAATGCCGCCTACAGCATGCAAGAGGTCATCGACTCCCTACGCATTTCAGCTGCCAAGACCAGTACAGAGGTGGAGGACCTCCAAAACCGCCTGGAAAATACGCTCATCACCAAGAGTGACGGAGACGCAACGATCACCCGCCTGATGGCCGAAAACGAAGCATACTTAAATGTCATCCAGTCAGGAGGAGCTTCACGTCGCTCACCAGAACACCCCGATCCTGAAGCGTTCACTGGCGAAGATCCCTCTCTTCTGCCGAGTTTCCTGCAGCAGCTCGATTTGAAGCTCGAAATGAACAAAGACTGGTGGAGCTCAGAGCATCAACGCATGGGATACGCAGTCTCGTGCCTGAAAGGCAGAGCGCATGATCAAGTGAGCTTTAACATCAAAGATGGTGTGGTCCTCTTCGACAGCGTCAGCGCGATCAAAGCCATTCTTCAATCAGCCTTTGGCGATATCGACGCGAAAGCCACAGCCCAGCGCAAAATCTTTGACATGAAGCAAGGCCATAAGCCCCTTACGGTATTCCTTCCCGAATGGTATGCCATCGCCAAGCTCACCGAGTGGGATAGTGAAGCCCTCATCGCGCATCTCCGGCGCGCTCTCCACGACGACATTACGTGGAGACTTTCACTCACCAAGGCCAAGGACACGCCCAGCGAGCTCACCCAGTTCATGGATCTCGTCCGGACCTGCGATAACGAATGCCGCCAAGTAGACGCCAACTACTTCAGGAAGAAGAACACCGCTGGCTCAACGAAGCACAGTGGTCATGTACCGGCCCCGGCCGCAGCGCCCTCGACGACCCCGAACGAGTCCGGAGATTCCATGGATTTAAGTGCGATCACATGGGGAGCAGAAGACGTTGCCTCAGGTCGCAGACCAAAGACCGACGCGGAGAGAGCAGCACGCAAGGCCTATTGCACGAAGCACGGACTCTGCCATTGGTGCAGCTCGGACAAACATCGCTCGCTCAATTGTGACACGGCGCCCTGGAAGACGGAAAAAGAGTAGTCTCCGGCAGAAGTCGCCGCAGGAGACGGAGAAAGAAAGTCACCTTGCTACTCTCTTCCCTAGACACCGAGCAAGATCATTTGTTACTACCGTGTACTTTAGTCGACGATACATCTACCTCGATTAAAACGAACGCAATGCTTGACTCGGGCGCTACCGGAAAGGGGTTCGTAGACGAATCATTCGCGCACGCCAACAACCTCACGCTATACAAACTAAAGAACCGTCGCCGGCTGAACGTAGTCGATGGAAGACCCTCCTCGGCTGGCGACATCACTCACGTAGCCAAACTCGAAATGGACATCAAAGGACACAAGGAGAGGATGCTCTTTTACGTAACGAAGCTTGGGAAGTACGACATCATCCTCGGAAAACCCTGGCTGACAGACCACAACCCCGTCATCAATTGGAGCACAAACATGGTCAGTTTCAACTCTGACCACTGTCGCCGACACTGCATGGAGAAGGGACAATATCAATTGGCAGTCACTGGAGCCAGTCCGCTGGCAATTTCAACAGCTAGTACGACACTGCCACGCCCGTCGTTCCCCAGAAGGGTCGGCGCCGCCGCCTTCTACATGCTAGCCGAAAAGCGCGACGTCGACTTATTTTCACTATCGCTCTACGAGATCGACAAGAGGCTGGCCGAAATCGGAGCCATCGCTGAAGGTTCCACATTCGTAGAGCCAAAGGCACCCCGGTTCAGCGAGGCACTTACAGACTTACAAAAGATGAACCGAGAACTCGCGCGACAGGACGAACTGGTGGTCCCTCTCTCAAACGGTCAACGTGCCCACGACCTCCAGGCTTCCCGGAGAACTGCAGCCGACATGTACCTTTCGGGGGCATCCCTCGAGGATATTCGCAAAGCCCTCGAACCAAAGGCTGTGGTTGATCCCGCAACAAAGGTACCCGACCATTACCACCAATTCTTGAAGGTATTCGATCAGTCAGAGGCAGACAAACTCCCTCCCCACCGGGGCTGCGACCATGAAATCCAGCTTCAACCGGGCACAACTCCACCGCATGGGCCCCTGTACGGCATGTCCGAGGAAGAGCTTGTCGTCCTCCGGAAGTTCCTGCAGGAAAACCTCGACAAGGGGTTCATACGGGCCAGCACGTCTCCAGCAGCCTCGCCTGTGCTGTTCGCGAAGAAACCAGGAGGCGGCCTTCGTTTTTGTGTGGATTACCGAGGTCTCAATGCCATAACCATCAAGAACCGATATCCGCTGCCACTAATCCAGGAGACCCTTTCCCAGCTCAGCCAAGCCAAGTATTTCACCAAGCTCGATGTTGTCGCAGCATTCAACCGCATACGGATCAAGGAGGGTCAAGAGTGGATGACGGCATTCAACACAAGATACGGTCTCTTCGAGAGCCTGGTGATGCCTTTCGGATTGTCAAACGCCCCGGCCACCTTTCAAGCCCGGATCAACGAAGTCCTTCGCCCGTTCCTTGACAGATTCTGCACGGCGTATATCGACGACATTCTCATCTACTCGGACGACCTCGCCTCCCACAGACTCCACGTCAAATCGGTGCTTCAAGCACTTGAAGCCGCAGGCCTACAGCTTGATGTCAGGAAATGTGAATTCGAGACCACCGAAGTCAAGTACCTCGGAATGATCATCTCCACCACGGGAGTGCGAATGGACCCCGCGAAAGTCGACTGTCTTGTCAACTGGGAAAGCCCCGTCAATGTGAAGGACGTCCAAGCTTTTTTAGGATTCTCCAATTTCTACAGGCGTTTCATTAAAGGATTTTCACGTATCGTGCGACCACTTGTTGCCTTGACACGGAAGGCAGTTAAATGGAATTGGACCAAGGCTTGTCAAGAAGCATTCGACGCGCTGAAAGATCGCTTCACGTCCGCTCCAATTCTCAGACACTTTGACCCGGCAAAAGAAGTGTTTGTCGAATGCGACGCGTCCGACTTCGTGTCCTCAGGCATTCTCTCCCAGGAAGACGAACAGGGAGTTCTACGTCCAGTGGCTTTCATGTCCAAAAAGTACGATCCCGCCGAGTGCAATGTGACGGTACAAGGCACGAACAAGGTCGAGTGCGACTTGGACAAAGTGATTGTCTACAAGGAGAGAAAGGGGGAAGAAAGAGCTTCGTAAGGAAGGCTCTCACTTTGGCTAGTTGTACAAGTTCACAAGTGAGACATGCATGAAGTCACCTGATTGTTCCCTCACATGCAACTACGAGATCTACGACA
This sequence comes from Purpureocillium lavendulum, assembly GCA_029168975.1. Taxonomy (NCBI): domain Eukaryota; kingdom Fungi; phylum Ascomycota; class Sordariomycetes; order Hypocreales; family Ophiocordycipitaceae; genus Purpureocillium; species Purpureocillium lavendulum. Next base: position 127,880 of record JAQHRD010000016.1, read on the forward strand.
AAGAGCTCCTTGCTATTGTCCGCTGTTTCGAATGCTGGAGACCCGAACTCCAAGGCGCACATCACCAAATCACAGTCGTAACCGACCATGCTAATCTCCGCTACTTCATGACCACGAAGCAGCTCTCAAGGCGCCAAGTCAGGTGGAGCGAATTCCTGTCGCAGTTCCAATTCGCTATCAAGTCAATACCGGGGAAAGAAAACGGAAAAGCCGACTCTCTTACACGGAGGTCGCAAGACGCACCACAGGACGCAAATGACGACCGCATCCTGTACCAACAACAGGCGCTGCTTAAGCGCCACAACATTGACCGATCACTACAAGACCAACTCAAGCTTGACCCCGAGCTCTCGGAGCTCTTTGCAAACCTTTGCTGGGAACAGGAAATTGCGCTCTGCCCCGCTATTCTCGACGACGTTCAAGGTCCAGAGCCAATCGACCACGAGATCACGAGACTCCTTGACAAGGGATACGAAGATGACGAATGGTGGACGAAAATCAGGGACGAGATGCTCAAACCCCATGGCGTACCTCACTCCAAAGAAATCCCCCTATCGGAGTGCATGATAAATGATGGCCGACTATATTTCCGAGAAAGATTGTACGTACCCCAAGGGGAATTGCGGACCCTCCTCATCCAACTCGCTCACGACAGCGTTGAATCCGGCCACCCCGGCAAAAATAAATTGTACGAGCTCATCTCACGCTCCTACTGGTGGCCGAGGCTCAGCGCTGATGCGAAACGGTTCACACGGAACTGCCACGGATGTCTGAGGAACAAGGCCTCCCGGTTGCAGTACCAAGGGACGCTGAAACCTCTCCCAATTCCACTGCAAAGGTGGAGAGACCTGTCTGTTGACTTTGTTGGCCCAATACAGCCTACACCCCGTGGATTCAATGCAATTATGGTTGTCGTCGACAGACTGTCCAAGGACAGGCACTTCTCGCCTTGCAAGACCGACATGAAGGCGCATGACCTGGCAATGCTCTTCGTCCGAGATGTATGGAAGCTTCACGGGCTCCCGGATTCCATCGTCTCGGACAGAGGACCACTGTTCATCTCCGAGTTCTGGAAAGCAGTGTGCCACCGCCTGCAGATCAACATTGCCCTTTCCACGGCCTATCACCCGGAGACTGACGGCCAGACGGAAAACGCTAACGCCTTCCTCGAGCAATATCTCCGCCAGTATGTCAGCTTTGCCCAGGACGATTGGGATGAGTGGCTCCCACTAGCCGAGTTCGCAGCCCGCAACGTCGTCAACGACTCAACTGGGATGTCCCCATTCTTTGCAAACACAGGCTACCACCCTCGCATGAGTTTTGGACCCCCTCGACCACTACCACGCGCAACATCCAAAGACCTAGCTAGGCGCAGCAACCAAGGCAACAGCTTCGCCGCCAAGATGCAAGAGATCACCGATCTGCTACGGACAAACCTAACTTCAGCCCAGGCCGCACAAGAGCAATTCGCCAACGCAAAAAGGTCGCCGGCACCAGCGTATCGAGTCGGCGATAAGGTGCTGCTGAGTACACGGAACATTCATTCAGCCAGGCCCATTCCCAAACTCGATCACAAATTCATTGGCCCTTTTCGAGTGAAGCGTGTGCTCAACGCCCATTCCTACCAGCTGAGCTTGCCACATGAACTAGACTCTCTTCACAACTCGTTCCACCCCAATCTGCTGCGACCGGCACCGAACGACCCGCTGCCTGGGCAATACAACCCACCGCCCCCGCCGATCGCACTGGATGCAAACGGAGAGAAACTCTGGGCAATTGAAGCAATCTTGGATTCAAAACGCACAAAGCAGAAGGGTTTCCAGTACCACGTTCAATGGAGGGGCTATGACCTCGAAGACGCAACATGGGAGCCACTGCACAACGTTGTCAACGCACACATAGCCATCAAAGAGTTCGAGAAACGCCACAAGACCAAACCTCGACCCACGAAGCAAGAAATGCAAAATGCTCGTCTCCAGGCTACCTGAGATGTGGATGAATCACAAGCAATGTCTTGAAGAAGCTTGGAGAGGGAGTAAGGGGAGACCATATGTGAGGGAACAATCAGGTGACTTCATGCATGTCTCACTTGTGAACTTGTACAACTAGCCAAAGTGAGAGCCTTCCTTACGAAGCTCTTTCTTCCCCCTTTCTCTCCTTGTAGACAATCACTTTGTCCAAGTCGCACTCGACCTGTTCGTGCCTTGTACCGTCACATGCACCGAAACATCACTTCGACCGCCACCGAATCCAAGTCGCTTCTCTCTGCTCTTGCTTTGCGACTTGACTCTAGATGCTTCGTAAAAGAGTACGCGTTCTTTTGTACGCAAAAGTATGGCAGCGTAAATCCCGATGAAGGTTTTGAAAAGGCAACTCTTGGCAACTGCAAAGATCCCGGGCCGAGAATATGACAGTCTAATCTATCCATCCCATAAGCGTGACGCATGTGGCTTTCCTCGAGATATCCTGTCTGTCTCTCTGTTTTGGTAGGACAGAATTCGAACATAGGCGTTATACGCGGGTCTGTGATTTGCTCTGAGAAATTGTCGTAAGGGTGACTGCAGTCGTCGGCGAATACGATATCGATACTGTTGCTGTTCTTGATCGTCGTTTTTTGCCAATCTGATCGAGTGTGCCTGAATACGGAGCGCAAATCCGAATTTCTGATGCCGTGACTCATTCCAGGAATCGGTATGAGCTTGCCATTCCGTTGCACAGTGCCTGAAGCCTCTAGGCGTCAATCTCGAGATGCCGCCATCAGGAAGCCTGCAATCCATCCAGGGTGCCTTCCATCTGCGGGGTGCCTACACAGCAGGAAATGGACGAGCCCCACATACTGAGGATGCCGCCAACCCGCGAAATGGCATCGGCAGGAAGTTCCGAATCCATTGGAGCCGACGACACGATGCAGCGAGGGACTCCACGCAACAAGGTTGAGAGGCGGACATCCGGCTGCGGCTAGATTCAGGCCCACGCGTCTAAAGGTAGACAAGAGGGCTGAGCTCTGGGCGCTCGTAATGATGTTCGCAATGCACACAAACATCTTTGGGAAGGTGGCTGCGCTTGAGGGTGCAGGGAACAGAGTGGCACTTCCGCCTCTTCAGATGGACACGCTTTGCGAGGCGCTGTTGCATCTTGTTGCGACCCATGCCTTTCACAAGTCGTCTTATCCTCCTGCTGCCCGGGTTCTCACGCCGTCTGCGTGCGGAAGCACCTTCCTGGAGGTGGCTTGCTTGGGTGACGCTGCAGTCGCTCGTGCCGTGCGAGGAGCCGCACTTTCTCTGTTGACGATCAGTCTACTTCCAGTGAGAAATCGGGATGTTGCCTAGCAGCGGCAGGACGTATCGGATCTTCACGCGTATTCGGCATCAGTAGCTGCGACAGTTTCTGTTGCATGGGGTAGTGGGCAAAAGACTGTGCGGCGCTGTGCCTCACCAACGCTCGGCCTTGTCACTGGGGCCATTCATGTATCACCAGTGCAGCTGAGATGCTGTGAAATGCGAAACTTCTGGCCCGGTTCTCGATATCTAGCCCTGGTGGAGACGAGACTCATCACTGTGTGGTGGTTGGTGTCGAGCAGGGTGAGCGACGCAATCGTGTCGATGCAACGCAGGCATCGACGGGTTCGGGCAACTGGCATTGCAAATAGCTACTTAGTTTGCCTGTCTTGATGGTAGTGATTCGGCTTTAGCGGCGTCAGATGTGTCATGTTGGATACAACACCTCACTGGCTTTGCGTCCGGTACCATCTATCGTAGACGAGCGACCCGGATTGCCGACAGCCGACCAGGCACAGATATGCCAAGAAGCCATCGTCGGTGCCACCACCGGCGGCAATGATCATCGTTGCTCTCGAGAGCGTGGGCCCGTACCCCAGTGGCACCTTTACCACCACGGCAACTTCTGGTCCTCAACTCACCGGCTCCGTGACGAGAGGGTTGGGGTTTAGGCGGTGGCTGGGCGGTGGTTGGGGTTTGGAGACGGTGGTGGATTGAGGGGGCCTGGTGGATGGCAATAGTGGCGATTGTTTTCTTCCTGCCTCCGCAGCTGCCAACTCCACCTCAGCATAATGACAGGCCATGATTACGGCAACTTCCCGACGATGGGTGTACAGCTTGTGAGCTGTTGCTGCTCGTACGTAGCGGTCGCTTGTGGCCATCGCCGATCACTCGCAAAGAGAGGCAGAGGTGGCTGCAGACGATTGTCCACTTCGTTGCCGTTGGCTCTACCTCTAGGAACACCCCCGTTGGCTAGAAGTGGCCGACGAAGCCGGGAAGGGGCAGTAAACTCCGGGCACGCCCTTCAGGGCTGGCGTTACGTAAATCTCGTAGAATGCGGCCTGAACTGGACGAAGCAGTCAGGTAGGTAGTGTCAATAAGTCGACCGGTGACACGACCGGAACCTTGGCCATTTCCCTCCACGCGTCTCCAAGACTAGTAGTAAGGCAGTTTGGTGTCCTGTTCCCGTGGCCAGCTGTCATCGAGGCTGCTGCTACTTGGTGACAGCGGCAATTGGACTTGTGGCCAGGGCGTGGAAGCTTCTGCAGGTTGGCGGCGTCCCTAGTGGGTTGGCGGCATCCCACAGCAGAACGCAGCCAGAACTGGACGAAGCAGTGGGGACTGGCGGCATCCCGCAGCCAGAAGTGGACGAAGTAGTGGGGCTCACTGGCGGCATCCCGCAGCAGCACGCGGCCAGAACTGGACGAAGCAGAAGGGTTGGGAGTGTCTATATCTCGACATATAGAGGCACGCTCTTTGTAAGTCTGCTGTCAGTATCGATTAACCCTGTTCGAGTTCAACCTGAGCTGGTGCGACCGTAGCAATATGAACGGACGCTCTCTAGAATGATGCCTTGGTTCATCGTCTTTGGGTTCTCGGCCGTGGCCGCAAGTCCGATTGGCGCCGTAGACGCTGGTACAACCGCGCCCGTCAAGGACCGTTTCCAGAAACTGCCTTGCCGATATGGCCATGCTGCCGGCCTGGGGGGGCGTGTGGGGGGAAATAGCCAACATTTTAGGTCAAATTGTCGAGATATAGACATTCCCAACCTGGTTATACACGCGCTGCATGCTTGCCTGCCCACATCTTGTGTCGTTCGTGGAGATAGTTCCGAAGGCCGACCTTGCCTGTGCGCATTTGTGTGATCACTGAGCTTATCGCTCTGCGTGTCTCTGCATGGATCTTAAGCACGTCTTTTCCTGGTCGGACGTCGAGTCGGAAGAGCTCTCTGCCATGTTTGGCTGTCTGCCATGATTGCTTCCACTCTTCGATCATCGTCTTGCGTATGATGAATTTCGTCGTCGCAGTTAGGGCTCAGAGCGCGGTCGGTTCCGGTAGTAGTTCCGTGATAGTTCGTCTGTTGGGATCATGACCGGCTGCTTCCTTGGCCGCTTTGGCTGCTGTCTCGTTCCCTGGCACTCCGACATGTACCGGGATCTATTGGAACTGCACCTCCCCGGACGTTGTCGAGTGTTCGAATGGCCTCTGAGAGGATATACTGCCCTGACGGGTGCTTGGGATTCTGTATCGCTTGGATAGCAGCCTGATTGTCGGTAAAGATGACGAATTTTCCCGCGGTGATACCGGTTGCATAGACGTCGAGAGCTGTTTGTAGTGCTAGCACCAGGCCTGTGAGCTCTGCCGCATACACAGCGGAGGTGTCGGATGTGCCCATGTATTGGATTCGTTGTGTGCAAATGCCGTGAACCTGAAGGGCAGGCGCCACTGCGGATGCGCCAGCATGGCCGTTAATGCCACTCCCGTCCATGTAGATACCTGTGTTCACGTGGCTTTTGGGCGCGGTTTGAATCCAGTTCTCTGAGGCAGGTGGGTCATTGTTCCATTGGGTGCGGCGAGTCCTTCCTGGTGTCTAAGTCAGTGCTTTCACTGACATTAATGTCGCTGTTGCGCTCCGCCATCCTTGCTTCCCGTACGGGTTCCCCCGGGGTGGCACCGGGTGATTTACGTGCAACTGGCGCGCGCTGAGCCTCGTGTCTTGAGGGTGTAGTGAACGCCCTCTCGATTGTAGAAGTTGTTGGGAGGCACCACAATCTTGCAGGTGCTGTACCTCTGTCGTAGTTTGCGTTCAAAGCGTCGAACAACGAGGATGCTCTTCTCTTGATCGGACATAACCAATCGATGCGGCTGTAGAACTTTCGGGACACCACGCAGTCGATGAGTGGGGTTTCGCCCTTGGAATTCAACACGGCCATCTGTTGCCGATTGCTCTCGTGATGCCAAGATATCCTCGTACGTCGGATCTGATGCTTGCCGACAGCCTACCCTCGACAGTGATGAATCCGGTGAAGTCGGCCATGATGGCGGGTAGGCCACAGGAGACACGGATGATTCGTCAGCCGTGACGTCAAGTCACGCTGAAAACTTTTCAAGCATAGCTTCTAGTTCTCGCCGCTTTTTTCAAGAGCAAAGGCTTACCTCACGCACTTCGTTCTCTGCTAAGTGACACTAATACAGCACTTAACATTCAGTAGGACAGCTCCCCCCGAACAGGTCTGTGCTTAGAGTATATGACTAGTCTAGCCATCATACAATAAAGAAAAGCAAACGGAATAGAATCCCCATATGCAGATTCCATTAGTGTCTCAAGCTGCCATTACGCTGCGCCCGCCATCTTGCGTGATGCGCTGGCGCACAACAACTTTCATGAAGTTATGGCCTAGCCGCAGTAGTTCGGCCTTAACCTCGGAATCATCGCTATCCGAGTCAGTTGATGTCGAGTACGAGGCTCTGCTTTCCGTGTCATATGGCGAATCCTCGATCGTGATACCATCACGCGTCAAGTCGCGAATACCGATGACAGCACTGGGTGAGAATAGCAGAGCCTCACCCGTACGCAAGGCAAGAATCTGTGCAAACAGCTCCATTCCGGCATCTTGATTCGGCCGGAATTTCTCGACAAAACATGCTTCGTTCGGCTCCACAGCACATCCAATCTTATTCAGGGCGGTTGCACCCGCTAAATGGGCTTTCAATGCAAGAAGCCAGTTTGGAGACGTAAACCGGTGGACTATTATTATCGAGCAGAGATCCAGTAGCTTTGTAGAGATAGTAGGTTCCTGAGTGGACACGATAACGCGGGCAGCTTGATGGCGTTGGAGGCGGATGGTCGATAGGAGAGCTTGCGTAAGTGTCTCGCATTCCGTTGTGTCTGTCATGTACCTGTGTGCCTCGTCAAGCGCAACAACGCGGCCGATGGCAGATGACTGTTCTAGGAATAGACTGAGGCAAATATTGAACAGGGCGCATGCCGCCTCTGCCGTAATGCAGGGGCAGGAGAGATCGACTATGGTAAGCTGTCCGGCCTGCGAAGGTTTTAGTAAGACAACAGCTTGCCCGAATATTTATGGGATACCTTTGGTGCCCAATTAACTCCCCGATTCTTTGAAGCAGTCTGTTTCTTCTTCTTACTGCTCACCGGGCCAATAGACACTTGCTCACTAGGGTTGCCCAGAGGTAAATTACCAGGAGGTAAATTACCAAAACCTCGAGGTAAATGACGGTCATAAACTCGAGGTTTATGACGGTCATTTATCACGTGCCTCCAGTCACTATTTGGCTACTACAGAAAGGCGCGGTTAGAGATAGTCTATCCTGTTGAGACGCCGTACTTTCGGGTGTGCCTTTTCGTCGCGACGCGGAACCGATCGATACAAAATTAACTTTGCAGTTCTACAGCTTTGTGATTGCTTTTCCTCCAGGTACTAGAAGTCGCATCTCTGCTTCTTCAATTAGGTGTGGTGATCCTACACATCATGAAAGTTAACCTAACTACATCTTAACCTGGATGGCTCTCGGTGCCTCTCCGTCCGTGCCGGTAAAATTAGCCACAAATATGCAGTCCTGAACATCATCCTCGAGCTCTAGGGGCTTTTCCAGGTCAGCTGTTTCCCAGGAATGGCCACTCGGTATTCCCCAAGGAGTCTCTTGGGCCGTCTCAAGCCGTCTCAATACCGGACTATTCATATATATGAATGCCAACTTATTGGTGCTAGTGACAGTGAGACGATTGCGGATGTTGTTGTGGAGGAAGTTGATCGAGGAGAAGGATCTCTCAGAAGGTACAGAGTTGGCCAAAGCGCCCAAGACTCGCTTGGCCAATGCGGCGAGTGATACATTCATAGAGTGGAGATATCTCCAACTGTCAAGAACGTGTTGGTGGTGCGGAGTGCCCGCCGATTCTGCTCTGTGTATGCGACTTCCTGGGCCAAAGAGGCTACCCTCGCGGGCCCTAAATTGGCAAAACTCTCGAAAAAGATCTCCATACTCCTCAGCGTTGATGTTCTCCCCAAGAAAGTTGTGTGCTCTTCTCACAATTTCCGTGGTCAGGAATTGGTGCTTCGGGTCAGTAGTGGCGGGGTCCAAAGCAAAGGCCATGTAGTGTATATCGTCCGTTTGTACCTCAAACCGTTGTTTCCGTAGCGCCCTCAGCTCTTGGTAGTTTATTAGAGGGTCTTGACCGGCCTCTTCCAGAGCATCCCAGGACGCCTGAATGGATAGCCAACGTGGAATGACCTCTCCAAGACCTGCGCGGTCGCGTTCAGAAGCGACTTGGGCACGACCAATCGGCTGGAGGACCTTGAACAGCATTTCAACATCTGCCCAAAATTCGATGTCGTTGATATATGATATCGCCTGACTTAAGCTTGACTGTGTCACTTGTTCCTCCTCTTTCACAATAGGCTCTTTCAGTCCGCTGAGAATGACTGGATCGCGTGCGAACGATCGAAGAGCGTCTTTGCTCTCGAAGAGAGATTTGACAGCAGAAAGATGAGTTCCCCAGCGCGTGATTGCAGCAGTGATGAACGCCTTGCGTCGGCCATAGCATTCCTGCTGGTGAATGCGAAGACTTGAAAGCTGTAATTTGGCTTTCTTGAAGAAGGCAATGAGGTAGGTGACCTTCCCGAGGACCGGCATCCACCGCTTCGATTCCACAATGTCCTTGACTAGCAGCTGAAGTCCGTGAGAATCGCACAAGGTATAAAGGCAGTGACTGAACTCTGGTAGCGCCTTCATTTCCCGATGAAGCTTTCTCATTGTGCTACATGTATCTGTGCAGATAGCGTTCAGGCGAGAGAATTCATGTCCGAATACGTCAACAAGAGCTGGCCTGATAAGGCTCAATGTAACGGTCTCAACTGAGTGTGTTGACAACTAGCTGAGCGACTGCAACGAGTATCCTAAAGCTGGAGAAGAAAGGAAGAAAAAGGAGAAAACTCGGGAAAGGGGCGAGAGCTTCTGAGCGGAGCTCAGGAGCTTGAGTGGGTCCAGGTCGAGAGCGACTGCCGAGACCCCACACGGGCCCAGCCCGTTACAATACCCCCCTTCTCCTCCCCCCCTTTTGAGGGGTGTCAGCCGATTCAATCTTCCCATGGATGGCTTCATACTGTGCCAATGCCGTCGTGTCCGACAGAAATCGCACCGGTTCCCATGTTGGCCCTACCCAGCCAACCCACTTGACCAATACCTTCCATTCTCGTCCTACCTTCTTGTGTCCGCAGATCTCTTCCACCTCCCACAACTCGCCGTCGTCCGTGAGGATCGCCGGCGGGCGATAGTCGTCCGACGTCTGCGACGGCAACGGGTCGTCAGCCGCGAGCCGCAGGAGCGATACGTGAAAGACGTTGTGAACCCCAGGCGGCGTGTCGAGCCGACAAGCATGCGATCCCACCGTCTCTAGAACCGTGTACTTGCCCGCGAGCCAGTCGAGCTTCTTGGATGGCCGCTTCGACCGGATGTTACGGAGACGTAGCCATACCTTGTCTCCAGGCTTGTACTGGTCCGAGGGTTGCCTCCGCGTGTTCGCATTGTCCTCTTGGCGTTCTTGCGCCGAAGCCATCGCAGCTTGCGCCCACTCCGTTGCCTCCTGGAATCGTCTCACGATGCCTTCTGCCTTTGCCACAGGCGACTTTCCGTCCGGTCGCAGTACCTCCTTGACCTGCACCGGCTCGAGGTGGTAGCCGTGTGTGAAGAAGAATGGGCTCAGCCCTGTCGATGTCGCCATCCGATTGTTGAGCGCCATGGCGGCTGCTGGCAACAACTCGTCCCAATCATCCTGCGCGTACGTTGTGAAAATCCGTATGTACCTCTCCACCTCCTGATTGGCCCTCTCCGTCGCTCCATCCGTCTCGGGGTGCCACGCCGTTGACAACCTCTGTTTGATGCGCAGCAGCTCGCACAGCCTCTTCCACATCCTGCTGGTGAACTGCGTCCCCCGGTCCGTCACGATGGCCGCGGGGATTCCGTGGTGCTGCAGCACGTTCCGCATCAGCGCTCTTGCCGTCGTCTCCGCTGTAATATCCCTCAGCGACTCGAGGACGACGCTCTTGGAAAGCCGGTCTGTGAGGACCATCATGTTTGTGGAGCCGTTGGACTTGGTCGGCGGCAGGTCCGTCACGAAGTCGATTGACAGTTCCGACCAGATGCGCTCTGGGACCGGCAGCGGCTTGAGGAGGCCCCGCCGCTTCTCCCTCCAGACGTTGCTACGGCCGCACACGTCGCAGTTTCGCACAAACTGGCGTGCGTCCGCGTCGAGTCCGGGCCAGTAGAATCGCCTAGCAAGAAGGGACTTCAGCATGTCGCGTCCTGGGTGTCCGGCAAGCGCCGAGTCGTGCGTCTCCTGCATAAGCCTCGTGCGCAATGGTTCGTGGTTCGGCACCCAGATGCGTTCCCGCCAGCAGAGTCGCTGCCCCGCATCGATCGAGCACTCCGACAGCATCACGGGCAGACCCCATTGCGACGGCAGTCGTCTCTCGCCATCCTGCACCGCCCTCCGGATAAGCCAATACCGGTTGTGCTGCTTCAAGCCTTCCTTCCATAGTTCCTGTAGCTCTGGCTCGGTGAACGGGTTCTCGACCAACTCGTCCTGTTCCGTTGTTTCGTCTCCCGGCTGGTCCGCGTCTCCTTTGGAGACGTAACCACTCTTGACCCTTGTCACTAAGCCGCCTCCCTTGGCTGGCATGAGTAACTGTATGTGTCGCCGTCGCAGGCGCTCATCGTCTGCACTGTGCGGCATGTCCTGTTCTCGTCGCGACAGCGCATCCGGCACCGCCGCATCCTTGCCCGGCCGGTGCACGATCGTGAAGTTGTACCGCGACAGCGTCTCCGCCCACCGCGCCTGCCGCTCGCTCAAAGGCTGCTTCCTGGTGAAGTACCGCAGGTTGAGGTGGTCCGTCAGGACGGTGAAGGATTCCACGCTCCTCAGCTCGGCATCCCAGTGCTGCAGACAGCGCATGATCGCCAGCAGTTCCTTGTCGTGAATCGGGTAATTGCACTCCGCCGGTGCGCATTTCTTCGAGAAAAAGGCCACCGGTCGCATGAGGCCATCGTCTCCTTTCTGAGACAGGGCACCACCCGTGACGTACCCGGACGAGTCCGTCTCGACGATTGTTTCCCTGTCCGGGTCCCACTGCGCCAATACCGGCGCGCTGATGAGCCGTGCCTTGAGCTCGTCGAACGCGGCCTGACATTCGCTCGACCACGCGAATGCAGCATCCTTTTTCGTCAGTGCCGTCAGCGGCGATGCTATATTGGAGAATTTGGGGATGAATTGCCGGTAGTAATTCGCGAACCCCAGAAAGCTCCGGACTGCCCTCGCCGACCGTGGTGCTTCCCATTCCTGAATGGCCCGCACCTTCTCCGGATCCACCCGGATGCCCTTCCCGGCTTCGACGATGAAGCCCAAGTACTTGACACTCGTCGTCTCGAACTCGCACTTGTCGATGTCAATCTGCAAACCGGCGTCGCGCAGCCGCGCCAGCACCTGCTTGACCTTCTTTCTGTGATCCGCCAGCGATCCACTCGAGTAGATGAGGATGTCGTCGATATATGCTGAACAGAACTCGTCGAGAAACTCGCGCAGCGTGTGGTTGATGTAGCGCTGGAAGGTGGCGGGTGCGCCCGTCAGACCGAACGGCGTCACTAGCCATTCGTAGAGCCCGTATCGCGTGCGGAAGGCCGTCTTCCACTCGTCTCCCTCCGCGACCCGCACTTTGTGGAACGCGGCAATGACGTCCAGTTTCGTGAGCCACTTCGCCTTCGACAGTGACCGCAGTGTCTCTTCAATCAGCGGCAGCGGGTAGCGATCCTTCTTGGTGATTGCGTTGAGTCCGCGGTAGTCTACGCAGAAGCGCAACCCGCCGCCCGGCTTGCGGACGAACAGCACCGGCGCGGACGCGGGCGAACTGCTCGCGCGGATGAATCCCTTGTCTAGCAGCTCGGTGAGCGTCCGGCGCAGGACGATCAGCTCTTCCCGCGACATGCCGTAGAGCGGCCCCCATGGTGCATCCCTTTCCCGCCCGTCCGCATCCGTCTCCAGGACGATCCGATGGTCAGACCCTGGTCGATGCGGAGGTAGGCGATCCGCCTCGTCGCGGTCGAAGACCGACAAGTACTCGTGATAGTGCGTCGGCAGTTTCTCCCTGGCATCGGTCCTCTTCTTCGGCGCAAGCGCTTTCTCGATGTCCGCCATGCTGGCCGAGAAGACGCGCAGTCCGCGCTGATCCCGCTTCCCTTCCTTCTCATTCTCCTTCCTTGCTCGCCGGACAAGTCCCGCAAACGTCGCTGCTGACTGTCCAGATAGTTCGTACCGCTCGGTGCGGTTGGGATCTCTCTCTTTGACCCAATGGTCCTGCGAGCCGATGTGCAGCAAACCCTTGGAGGGGTACAGCGTCACGTCTTCCTGGTTCATCCAAGTTCGTCCGAGGATGACTTCATCATCCTGCCCGGGAATGATGTAGAAGAAGACTCGATTCTTGCGGTACCCATCGATGTCAATGTCGGCGTACGTAACACCCCGGATAGCACCGTATAGCGACGTGCTGATTTGGTCCAGGGTTCGCGGCCTGATCGGAATACGCGGCAGGCGCAGTTTGCGGACGAAAGTTTCGTTGACCGTTCCGTAGCATAGACAGCCGCAGTCAATAAAGACCTTGGAATAATATTCTCGGTTGATCCCTATGTTTGCATACATCGGGGGGCTGTCCATTTTGTCCTCAAACTGCTTCCACTCTATCAGAGCCTGCTGGTGCTCCTGGCGGCGATTTTCGCCAGGAGCTACTTGTTTTCCGACCCATCGTCTGAGGCAGTCTCGTATTGACTGTCCGTCTCGTCGTCTTGCTCTCGTCTGTCCCTGTCCCGGGGTTCGACCTTTGCTGCCTTGGTCCGCTGCTGTGGGTGTTCCGCCTTCCCTACCGGCCGCTCTGACCTTTCGCCCAGCTGCTCTCTTGGTCTGCGCGTGCCATACGCGGCTACGTGTCCCGCCCGGTCGCAGCGAAAACATCTGCGTTCTTCCTTGGCCCAGTGGACACCGCTCTTCCGTTCCTGAGTTCCACGGCTGCCATGCTTTCCGACCTTTGTAGGCTCCCAGTCCATTCGGTCGGGGCTTGGACGTTCGACACTGCGTTCAGACTTGGTCTGTCGGCGGGCGGGGCTCCAGTTGCGTTGTTGCCTTTGTCCGTTTACCTGCTTCCGGCTGTGGAAGTGTAGGTCTTCGAGGTTTGCCCCAAGATTTTGCAAGGCATTGACGAACCCCGGATACTCCTTGGGCAAATTGAGTTGGCCTGCCAAGTGGGTACGAAGTTCCTGGTTGATGACACGCTTGAGTGAGTTTATCCGCACAGAGTCCCCCCAACTAGCTCCACCGCTGTCTGCAAGCTCTCTTTCGAACTTCGGCAAGAAAGACGCGAAGCTTTCTTTGTCACCTTGCCTCATCGCTTCTAGTCGGGCGAGGGCCCGTTGCTCGACGTTTGGATCCCCGTAACACCCGGTGAGGTACTGCATGAATTGACTCGGGTCAAACCGTCCATCTGGCCCGCCTTTCTCGAAAAAGGCAGCTGCCATCGCTTGCGGCGTTTGGTCTAGCCTAGCGTAAATATACGCAAATTGGTCCGGTGGTCCACCTAAGGCAAGTCCGTCGGCACGCAACTTGCTCTGCATCTCTAGCTGCCAAGCTCGGAACTTTCGTCTGCTTCCATCAAAACGCTGGGGGTCAGGCAGTGTAGGTTTCCTCTTGGCCGGCGCCATCTCTCGCGGAATGCTGCATCTAGGCTCCGGCTCGGTGATCGTCGGGGCTGGTGGATGTGGCGTCGCTGCTGGCGTCGCTATGGCAGACTGTATGGCGCGGATTTGCGATCTCGTCTCTTCGCGATCCATTTCTCGCTCCGCACGAAGGGCCTGCTGGCTCGCTTGCATGCTCTGTAGCTGTTCTGACATCTGACTCATCATCTGCATCAACATCTGAGAGGTGCGCCCCGGCGAGTCTTCGTCCCGGTTATTCGCCTCCATTGTGGAAGCTCCTCGTCTCGATCGTCCGTATCGGTCCGTCTCGGGTGGGCCGTCCGTTATCCCTTCTTGGGATCTTCCGCTACTCGCTATTCGAATGAGGATCTAGCGGGAATCCAATACCGTACTGCTTCCAAGCAGCGGTCTTCTGCTACTCGTAATCCGTACGAGGTCCTGGCAGGCATCCAATGCTCAATTGCCACCCGGGCGAGAGCCTTCTGCTGCCCGTTGTTTTGATGGGGTCTTCGCAGGAACCAAATACTCAATTGCTATCCGAGCAAGAGTCTTCCGCCAGCTGTCGCAGGTGGCGGGCTCTCGGGCTAGCCGTGGCTACCCTCCCTTTGCTGGTCCGTACCGAACAGACCCAGCCTTCTGCTCTACCGGCTTGCACACACAGCAAGCCGAGCAGAAACCCAACCAATTGACCTCGATCAAATGGTCCTTGCCTCGAAAGGCACTCTCCTGCGCCCGGGCTACACACGAGGGCGTGCCGGCACTGCTATCCCCCGTCGCTCGAGGGACTTCGCAGCTTCTGACCAATTGATCGAGATCAATGGCGCGCGATTGGAAAGGAGCTTTAGGATAATGTAACGGTCTCAACTGAGTGTGTTGACAACTAGCTGAGCGACTGCAACGAGTATCCTAAAGCTGGAGAAGAAAGGAAGAAAAAGGAGAAAACTCGGGAAAGGGGCGAGAGCTTCTGAGCGGAGCTCAGGAGCTTGAGTGGGTCCAGGTCGAGAGCGACTGCCGAGACCCCACACGGGCCCAGCCCGTTACACTCAAGGTCGTCAATGCGGTGTGTTCATGCGCCTTCGAATCGATGGTGGTCCAATAAAATGCAACTGAGCCGGGGATCTCAACAGATACATTGATTATTCGGTTGCTTGAGACATCATCAGAGGCATCGAATATGACATTGAGATGCGGGGCATCGTCCAGAAGAGCCTTGACACGTTGCTGATAGTCCAGATAGACGGGATCGAGGAATGAGGCAATTCGCTTGCGATCTGGAGGTCTATATGCCGAATTCAACATGTGGAACAGCTTCAGCGTTTCCGGTTCTTCATAGAGGGAGTAGGGTTTGCCGGAGGCAAAGATTGCGAGAGCGGCTTGACGGTCCAATGCATCCTTAGATGCTTTGCTGACGCTATCCAGCTTAGTGCTGATAAGCGGTTGTCGGCTTGAATTGGCTTCATGGAGCTGTCGATATGCAGTACACTGCGTGTGAAGGTGTCGAACTTGTTTGGAGGTGTGCTTTGCCATAGTCTTGGAACAGAGCTTGCATGTTACACGGTTCAGCGCAAAGCCGTCCCCTGATGCCGGTCGGAAGTATTCGTCAATACCATGCAGCTTAGGGCGACCTCCCCGGTTCGCCATTTTGGATCAGTATTAGCTCAATTCCGGTTGTTGTTCATGAAGAGACATCTGCAAAGGTTCTGGGTGGTGATGAGACTTCCTCAGGGGTTCGTAACACAAGAGTTGCCCGTGAGGTCAGGGACAAGTGCTAAGCCTAAATAGGAAGGAGGTTTATGACGGTAAATTACCAGTCAGTTGGTGTTTGTGACGTCAATTGGTCACTTGGGGTTTATGACGTCAAAAACCCATCCCTATTGCTCACTGACCAAGAAACTCTCCAGGGTATCAAGACGCTGCTGCAGAGGACAACGCTGACTAGGGGTTAGGTCCTCAGCGTCCAGATATTCTTTAAACGCTCGATAATTAAACGACGAGCTCTGTTTCTGCTGCGTAATACGCAGCTGGCGTAGGACTCGAGTAACGACGTGCAAATATAGCGGCATTCCGCCACCCTAGCCGGAACTAACAGCCATCATGTCGAGCATGCGCTTCGTGTTAAGGTCTGCCTCATCAAACCGTAATTCTTCAACCTTGGCGTTTGGGGTCGACTCGTAGATTCTCTGTGATATGGTTAGAATTTTCCAACTCTGATTTACAATTGGTAGAGGCTCACTCGAATTTGAATCATGTTCGTTGGCGGGCAAAGCACACGGACTGCGATTTCTGGATTCGATGACAGATATGCTGCCTCGCACGGCGTGCCGCCTGTGTCTGACGTGAAGGAGTCGTAATGAAAAATCAAGCCTGTGAGTGGCCGGGGTAGTCTGTTCGCATCAGATGCAATGAGGCTGTTTTCCAGCATGCAGCTGAGTGTGTGGCTCTTTCCAGAGCCTTGGCTACCACATATGAAGACGCTGGATGGAACACTGATGTTTTGATACAGTCGCGGATCGCTCTCGCACGACTCGAGAGCTTGTGCATATACTCCATCCGTGATCTTGGTCTCGTCGCCACCGAGAAGACCGTATTGGCTGAAAGGCTGTGACGAAAGAGATAAAGCATGTCTGCGAACAGATTCAGTGAAGATCGGACTGTTTCTCAGCTCATTCGGGTCTTCTGTTGGGTCGTCCCTCTGAAGGAGCTTCAGGTGTGCCAAGAGAGCCGAGCAGTCTGTTTGTTGTTTGGTGGGGATAGTCATCGTGAATTGTTTCGAACAACAGCGGCCTCAGTTCACAAAGATGTAGAAGCAATCGTATCAAAGAAGGGCACTAGACTGCGAGTGAATGTGGGAGGATGGACGAGATGCCGATGGTGGATTTTAGCGCGCAACGCTTTCTTTGCCTCGTCGATTCAAAAACCTTGGCAGTCTACTGTGGTCTAGTGATCGGGTTTTTAAGCACCCCTTGTTTGCTTCTACATTAGTGATGTGATACGATGCTGTACCAGAACTGTTTGTTGCTGAACACGCACCATTCCTCGACCTCACCCTGGTAACTGCGACCCTTCAAACTCCAGTCATCGGCTGCGAGAGGGTTTCCGCAACCCTTGGTTCCAGGAGCACGCCAAGAGATCCATGTCGGTCACTGTAGGCAGCAGTGCTGGTAACGGTATACGTGAATGAGCGGCTTGATATTGACAGGCCGCGAGCGGCTTGCCTTCAAGGAGAAGAACCGACCGCAGCTAGCTGGAATCGCACGCGGTTTGGTTCTGAAGCGAATGTGCGATAAAGCAGGACCACGCCTTCGTGCGATTGAAGATGAACTCTCCTAAGGTCTCCAATCGTGCCTTCCTCCGAAGAGTTAGGGCCCCGGTAGGGCA
The DNA here is from genome assembly GCA_029168975.1 of Purpureocillium lavendulum. Classification (NCBI taxonomy): domain Eukaryota; kingdom Fungi; phylum Ascomycota; class Sordariomycetes; order Hypocreales; family Ophiocordycipitaceae; genus Purpureocillium; species Purpureocillium lavendulum. The sequence continues at coordinate 145,291 of JAQHRD010000016.1, forward strand.
CCGAAGAAGCTGATGGATCCATCAAAGACAGAATGACGTTTGTTTGGCTGGCGTGTGCATCGATGAAAAGGACGGCAGGGTGGCAAGGGGTGGTTGTCGGATGGGGGCTCCACTGTCCGGCAGTCCCAGTCGGGGTGCCTCGCCCCCAAGAGCCTTGCAGCAGGCTCTTTGGAGCGGGAGTCGGGAGTCGGAATCCAGGGTCTAAATCTCCACAACCCCAACTGGAGGCCCTGCTCTTGTATCACTCTAGAGGCACCTCTCGGGGCTAGCCTGGTGGGCATGTAGACGACAATGGCCCATTTTCTGGTGTTGTCTGGTGTTGTCCAGCCCCGGCTGCCTGTCAAATATCTGGCAGGTTGGGATTGGGTTCCGACGACTCGTCGAGTCTGTCTGTCACCTTCATGCTTTACACGGCATTGCGAACGAACTGGCGCTGGACCGATACCCAAGTTCACGTATCTGTTGCATACCTACAGGACGCGTCTTTTGTCAATATGGCATGTACAGCCTGTACGGAGCAGATACACATTTGCCTTGGGTACTCCCCCAACTGGTGATGATGGACATGTTATCTGTTCGCCCAAGGCGGCCATTTATGCACGCCTTATGAATCCGAAACTCCTCGTCGCTTTGCGCCGTCCGTGCTGTTGTCGCCCACCAATGGTTGATTTTGCCCACAAGACAGATTGCCGGTCCCCTCATGATCCCACAAGAGCGCTCCCATGGTTCTCCTCGCTGGGCATGCCCCGCCTCGAGCAGCCTTGACCGCCGCAAGGCAGACGACGACTCATAGGCGCCCACTGCGAATCTCCTTTTCGAATATCTTCACACCCCACGAGTCGTAGAACGGCAGCGGGCCAAATGTCTGGAATCGGAGTCGTCTCCCGTCATCACGGGACTCGTCCTCACTGTCCGAATCCGAGTCCAAGCCGTCAACTGGCAGCAGCGGGTATGTGTTGTCCATCACCGCTCCCGCCAACACGTGCGACTTCTCCTTGCCCTTACCCTTGGATCTGTTGGCGGGCTCGTCTTGGCGGACCTTATCCTGCGTCTCAGATGGCCTCACGACCCGCTCTACTCGCTCGTCCTCCATGGCGATCCACTCGAGCTTCAGCTCCGGGTGGTGCGACAAGTTGTCGACGATGAACCTCAAGACCTCCCGCATCACCCAGATGCAGGTGTCATTGTTTCTAAAGTGAAGGATGTTGATGGCGCGCAGATTGATCAGACCCGAGAAATACTGCATGAACGCGTGCTACAGAAAAGTCGGTTAGTCCAGTCTCATCACCCGTGGCTGTCTCATTGCTAGAGATGGGTTTTTGACGTCATAAACCCCAAGTGACCAATTGACGTCACAAACACCAACTGACTGGTAATTTACCGTCATAAACCTCCTTCCTATTTAGGCTTAGCACTTGTCCCTGACCTCACGGGCAACTCTTGTGTTACGAACCCCTGAGGAAGTCTCATCACCACCCAGAACCTTTGCAGATGTCTCTTCATGAACAACAACCGGAATTGAGCTAATACTGATCCAAAATGGCGAACCGGGGAGGTCGCCCTAAGCTGCATGGTATTGACGAATACTTCCGACCGGCATCAGGGGACGGCTTTGCGCTGAACCGTGTAACATGCAAGCTCTGTTCCAAGACTATGGCAAAGCACACCTCCAAACAAGTTCGACACCTTCACACGCAGTGTACTGCATATCGACAGCTCCATGAAGCCAATTCAAGCCGACAACCGCTTATCAGCACTAAGCTGGATAGCGTCAGCAAAGCATCTAAGGATGCATTGGACCGTCAAGCCGCTCTCGCAATCTTTGCCTCCGGCAAACCCTACTCCCTCTATGAAGAACCGGAAACGCTGAAGCTGTTCCACATGTTGAATTCGGCATATAGACCTCCAGATCGCAAGCGAATTGCCTCATTCCTCGATCCCGTCTATCTGGACTATCAGCAACGTGTCAAGGCTCTTCTGGACGATGCCCCGCATCTCAATGTCATATTCGATGCCTCTGATGATGTCTCAAGCAACCGAATAATCAATGTATCTGTTGAGATCCCCGGCTCAGTTGCATTTTATTGGACCACCATCGATTCGAAGGCGCATGAACACACCGCATTGACGACCTTGAGTGTAACGGGCTGGGCCCGTGTGGGGTCTCGGCAGTCGCTCTCGACCTGGACCCACTCAAGCTCCTGAGCTCCGCTCAGAAGCTCTCGCCCCTTTCCCGAGTTTTCTCCTTTTTCTTCCTTTCTTCTCCAGCTTTAGGATACTCGTTGCAGTCGCTCAGCTAGTTGTCAACACACTCAGTTGAGACCGTTACATTATCCTAAAGCTCCTTTCCAATCGCGCGCCATTGATCTCGATCAATTGGTCAGAAGCTGCGAAGTCCCTCGAGCGACGGGGGATAGCAGTGCCGGCACGCCCTCGTGTGTAGCCCGGGCGCAGGAGAGTGCCTTTCGAGGCAAGGACCATTTGATCGAGGTCAATTGGTTGGGTTTCTGCTCGGCTTGCTGTGTGTGCAAGCCGGTAGAGCAGAAGGCTGGGTCTGTTCGGTACGGACCAGCAAAGGGAGGGTAGCCACGGCTAGCCCGAGAGCCCGCCACCTGCGACAGCTGGCGGAAGACTCTTGCTCGGATAGCAATTGAGTATTTGGTTCCTGCGAAGACCCCATCAAAACAACGGGCAGCAGAAGGCTCTCGCCCGGGTGGCAATTGAGCATTGGATGCCTGCCAGGACCTCGTACGGATTACGAGTAGCAGAAGACCGCTGCTTGGAAGCAGTACGGTATTGGATTCCCGCTAGATCCTCATTCGAATAGCGAGTAGCGGAAGATCCCAAGAAGGGATAACGGACGGCCCACCCGAGACGGACCGATACGGACGATCGAGACGAGGAGCTTCCACAATGGAGGCGAATAACCGGGACGAAGACTCGCCGGGGCGCACCTCTCAGATGTTGATGCAGATGATGAGTCAGATGTCAGAACAGCTACAGAGCATGCAAGCGAGCCAGCAGGCCCTTCGTGCGGAGCGAGAAATGGATCGCGAAGAGACGAGATCGCAAATCCGCGCCATACAGTCTGCCATAGCGACGCCAGCAGCGACGCCACATCCACCAGCCCCGACGATCACCGAGCCGGAGCCTAGATGCAGCATTCCGCGAGAGATGGCGCCGGCCAAGAGGAAACCTACACTGCCTGACCCCCAGCGTTTTGATGGAAGCAGACGAAAGTTCCGAGCTTGGCAGCTAGAGATGCAGAGCAAGTTGCGTGCCGACGGACTTGCCTTAGGTGGACCACCGGACCAATTTGCGTATATTTACGCTAGGCTAGACCAAACGCCGCAAGCGATGGCAGCTGCCTTTTTCGAGAAAGGCGGGCCAGATGGACGGTTTGACCCGAGTCAATTCATGCAGTACCTCACCGGGTGTTACGGGGATCCAAACGTCGAGCAACGGGCCCTCGCCCGACTAGAAGCGATGAGGCAAGGTGACAAAGAAAGCTTCGCGTCTTTCTTGCCGAAGTTCGAAAGAGAGCTTGCAGACAGCGGTGGAGCTAGTTGGGGGACTCTGTGCGGATAAACTCACTCAAGCGTGTCATCAACCAGGAACTTCGTACCCACTTGGCAGGCCAACTCAATTTGCCCAAGGAGTATCCGGGGTTCGTCAATGCCTTGCAAAATCTTGGGGCAAACCTCGAAGACCTACACTTCCACAGCCGGAAGCAGGTAAACGGACAAAGGCAACAACGCAACTGGAGCCCCGCCCGCCGACAGACCAAGTCTGAACGCAGTGTCGAACGTCCAAGCCCCGACCGAATGGACTGGGAGCCTACAAAGGTCGGAAAGCATGGCAGCCGTGGAACTCAGGAACGGAAGAGCGGTGTCCACTGGGCCAAGGAAGAACGCAGATGTTTTCGCTGCGACCGGGCGGGACACGTAGCCGCGTATGGCACGCGCAGACCAAGAGAGCAGCTGGGCGAAAGGTCAGAGCGGCCGGTAGGGAAGGCGGAACACCCACAGCAGCGGACCAAGGCAGCAAAGGTCGAACCCCGGGACAGGGACAGACGAGAGCAAGACGACGAGACGGACAGTCAATACGAGACTGCCTCAGACGATGGGTCGGAAAACAAGTAGCTCCTGGCGAAAATCGCCGCCAGGAGCACCAGCAGGCTCTGATAGAGTGGAAGCAGTTTGAGGACAAAATGGACAGCCCCCCGATGTATGCAAACATAGGGATCAACCGAGAATATTATTCCAAGGTCTTTATTGACTGCGGCTGTCTATGCTACGGAACGGTCAACGAAACTTTCGTCCGCAAACTGCGCCTGCCGCGTATTCCGATCAGGCCGCGAACCCTGGACCAAATCAGCACGTCGCTATACGGTGCTATCCGGGGTGTTACGTACGCCGACATTGACATCGATGGGTACCGCAAGAATCGAGTCTTCTTCTACATCATTCCCGGGCAGGATGATGAAGTCATCCTCGGACGAACTTGGATGAACCAGGAAGACGTGACGCTGTACCCCTCCAAGGGTTTGCTGCACATCGGCTCGCAGGACCATTGGGTCAAAGAGAGAGATCCCAACCGCACCGAGCGGTACGAACTATCTGGACAGTCAGCAGCGACGTTTGCGGGACTTGTCCGGCGAGCAAGGAAGGAGAATGAGAAGGAAGGGAAGCGGGATCAGCGCGGACTGCGCGTCTTCTCGGCCAGCATGGCGGACATCGAGAAAGCGCTTGCGCCGAAGAAGAGGACCGATGCCAGGGAGAAACTGCCGACGCACTATCACGAGTACTTGTCGGTCTTCGACCGCGACGAGGCGGATCGCCTACCTCCGCATCGACCAGGGTCTGACCATCGGATCGTCCTGGAGACGGATGCGGACGGGCGGGAAAGGGATGCACCATGGGGGCCGCTCTACGGCATGTCGCGGGAAGAGCTGATCGTCCTGCGCCGGACGCTCACCGAGCTGCTAGACAAGGGATTCATCCGCGCGAGCAGTTCGCCCGCGTCCGCGCCGGTGCTGTTCGTCCGCAAGCCGGGCGGCGGGTTGCGCTTCTGCGTAGACTACCGCGGACTCAACGCAATCACCAAGAAGGATCGCTACCCGCTGCCGCTGATTGAAGAGACACTGCGGTCACTGTCGAAGGCGAAGTGGCTCACGAAACTGGACGTCATTGCCGCGTTCCACAAAGTGCGGGTCGCGGAGGGAGACGAGTGGAAGACGGCCTTCCGCACGCGATACGGGCTCTACGAATGGCTAGTGACGCCGTTCGGTCTGACGGGCGCACCCGCCACCTTCCAGCGCTACATCAACCACACGCTGCGCGAGTTTCTCGACGAGTTCTGTTCAGCATATATCGACGACATCCTCATCTACTCGAGTGGATCGCTGGCGGATCACAGAAAGAAGGTCAAGCAGGTGCTGGCGCGGCTGCGCGACGCCGGTTTGCAGATTGACATCGACAAGTGCGAGTTCGAGACGACGAGTGTCAAGTACTTGGGCTTCATCGTCGAAGCCGGGAAGGGCATCCGGGTGGATCCGGAGAAGGTGCGGGCCATTCAGGAATGGGAAGCACCACGGTCGGCGAGGGCAGTCCGGAGCTTTCTGGGGTTCGCGAATTACTACCGGCAATTCATCCCCAAATTCTCCAATATAGCATCGCCGCTGACGGCACTGACGAAAAAGGATGCTGCATTCGCGTGGTCGAGCGAATGTCAGGCCGCGTTCGACGAGCTCAAGGCACGGCTCATCAGCGCGCCGGTATTGGCGCAGTGGGACCCGGACAGGGAAACAATCGTCGAGACGGACTCGTCCGGGTACGTCACGGGTGGTGCCCTGTCTCAGAAAGGAGACGATGGCCTCATGCGACCGGTGGCCTTTTTCTCGAAGAAATGCGCACCGGCGGAGTGCAATTACCCGATTCACGACAAGGAACTGCTGGCGATCATGCGCTGTCTGCAGCACTGGGATGCCGAGCTGAGGAGCGTGGAATCCTTCACCGTCCTGACGGACCACCTCAACCTGCGGTACTTCACCAGGAAGCAGCCTTTGAGCGAGCGGCAGGCGCGGTGGGCGGAGACGCTGTCGCGGTACAACTTCACGATCGTGCACCGGCCGGGCAAGGATGCGGCGGTGCCGGATGCGCTGTCGCGACGAGAACAGGACATGCCGCACAGTGCAGACGATGAGCGCCTGCGACGGCGACACATACAGTTACTCATGCCAGCCAAGGGAGGCGGCTTAGTGACAAGGGTCAAGAGTGGTTACGTCTCCAAAGGAGACGCGGACCAGCCGGGAGACGAAACAACGGAACAGGACGAGTTGGTCGAGAACCCGTTCACCGAGCCAGAGCTACAGGAACTATGGAAGGAAGGCTTGAAGCAGCACAACCGGTATTGGCTTATCCGGAGGGCGGTGCAGGATGGCGAGAGACGACTGCCGTCGCAATGGGGTCTGCCCGTGATGCTGTCGGAGTGCTCGATCGATGCGGGGCAGCGACTCTGCTGGCGGGAACGCATCTGGGTGCCGAACCACGAACCATTGCGCACGAGGCTTATGCAGGAGACGCACGACTCGGCGCTTGCCGGACACCCAGGACGCGACATGCTGAAGTCCCTTCTTGCTAGGCGATTCTACTGGCCCGGACTCGACGCGGACGCACGCCAGTTTGTGCGAAACTGCGACGTGTGCGGCCGTAGCAACGTCTGGAGGGAGAAGCGGCGGGGCCTCCTCAAGCCGCTGCCGGTCCCAGAGCGCATCTGGTCGGAACTGTCAATCGACTTCGTGACGGACCTGCCGCCGACCAAGTCCAACGGCTCCACAAACATGATGGTCCTCACAGACCGGCTTTCCAAGAGCGTCGTCCTCGAGTCGCTGAGGGATATTACAGCGGAGACGACGGCAAGAGCGCTGATGCGGAACGTGCTGCAGCACCACGGAATCCCCGCGGCCATCGTGACGGACCGGGGGACGCAGTTCACCAGCAGGATGTGGAAGAGGCTGTGCGAGCTGCTGCGCATCAAACAGAGGTTGTCAACGGCGTGGCACCCCGAGACGGATGGAGCGACGGAGAGGGCCAATCAGGAGGTGGAGAGGTACATACGGATTTTCACAACGTACGCGCAGGATGATTGGGACGAGTTGTTGCCAGCAGCCGCCATGGCGCTCAACAATCGGATGGCGACATCGACAGGGCTGAGCCCATTCTTCTTCACACACGGCTACCACCTCGAGCCGGTGCAGGTCAAGGAGGTACTGCGACCGGACGGAAAGTCGCCTGTGGCAAAGGCAGAAGGCATCGTGAGACGATTCCAGGAGGCAACGGAGTGGGCGCAAGCTGCGATGGCTTCGGCGCAAGAACGCCAAGAGGACAATGCGAACACGCGGAGGCAACCCTCGGACCAGTACAAGCCTGGAGACAAGGTATGGCTACGTCTCCGTAACATCCGGTCGAAGCGGCCATCCAAGAAGCTCGACTGGCTCGCGGGCAAGTACACGGTTCTAGAGACGGTGGGATCGCATGCTTGTCGGCTCGACACGCCGCCTGGGGTTCACAACGTCTTTCACGTATCGCTCCTGCGGCTCGCGGCTGACGACCCGTTGCCGTCGCAGACGTCGGACGACTATCGCCCGCCGGCGATCCTCACGGACGACGGCGAGTTGTGGGAGGTGGAAGAGATCTGCGGACACAAGAAGGTAGGACGAGAATGGAAGGTATTGGTCAAGTGGGTTGGCTGGGTAGGGCCAACATGGGAACCGGTGCGATTTCTGTCGGACACGACGGCATTGGCACAGTATGAAGCCATCCATGGGAAGATTGAATCGGCTGACACCCCTCAAAAGGGGGGGAGGAGAAGGGGGGTATTGTAACGGGCTGGGCCCGTGTGGGGTCTCGGCAGTCGCTCTCGACCTGGACCCACTCAAGCTCCTGAGCTCCGCTCAGAAGCTCTCGCCCCTTTCCCGAGTTTTCTCCTTTTTCTTCCTTTCTTCTCCAGCTTTAGGATACTCGTTGCAGTCGCTCAGCTAGTTGTCAACACACTCAGTTGAGACCGTTACATTGAGCCTTATCAGGCCAGCTCTTGTTGACGTATTCGGACATGAATTCTCTCGCCTGAACGCTATCTGCACAGATACATGTAGCACAATGAGAAAGCTTCATCGGGAAATGAAGGCGCTACCAGAGTTCAGTCACTGCCTTTATACCTTGTGCGATTCTCACGGACTTCAGCTGCTAGTCAAGGACATTGTGGAATCGAAGCGGTGGATGCCGGTCCTCGGGAAGGTCACCTACCTCATTGCCTTCTTCAAGAAAGCCAAATTACAGCTTTCAAGTCTTCGCATTCACCAGCAGGAATGCTATGGCCGACGCAAGGCGTTCATCACTGCTGCAATCACGCGCTGGGGAACTCATCTTTCTGCTGTCAAATCTCTCTTCGAGAGCAAAGACGCTCTTCGATCGTTCGCACGCGATCCAGTCATTCTCAGCGGACTGAAAGAGCCTATTGTGAAAGAGGAGGAACAAGTGACACAGTCAAGCTTAAGTCAGGCGATATCATATATCAACGACATCGAATTTTGGGCAGATGTTGAAATGCTGTTCAAGGTCCTCCAGCCGATTGGTCGTGCCCAAGTCGCTTCTGAACGCGACCGCGCAGGTCTTGGAGAGGTCATTCCACGTTGGCTATCCATTCAGGCGTCCTGGGATGCTCTGGAAGAGGCCGGTCAAGACCCTCTAATAAACTACCAAGAGCTGAGGGCGCTACGGAAACAACGGTTTGAGGTACAAACGGACGATATACACTACATGGCCTTTGCTTTGGACCCCGCCACTACTGACCCGAAGCACCAATTCCTGACCACGGAAATTGTGAGAAGAGCACACAACTTTCTTGGGGAGAACATCAACGCTGAGGAGTATGGAGATCTTTTTCGAGAGTTTTGCCAATTTAGGGCCCGCGAGGGTAGCCTCTTTGGCCCAGGAAGTCGCATACACAGAGCAGAATCGGCGGGCACTCCGCACCACCAACACGTTCTTGACAGTTGGAGATATCTCCACTCTATGAATGTATCACTCGCCGCATTGGCCAAGCGAGTCTTGGGCGCTTTGGCCAACTCTGTACCTTCTGAGAGATCCTTCTCCTCGATCAACTTCCTCCACAACAACATCCGCAATCGTCTCACTGTCACTAGCACCAATAAGTTGGCATTCATATATATGAATAGTCCGGTATTGAGACGGCTTGAGACGGCCCAAGAGACACCTTGGGGAATACCGAGTGGCCATTCCTGGGAAACAGCTGACCTGGAAAAGCTCCTAGAGCTCGAGGATGACGTTCAGGACTGCATATTTGTGGCTACCGGCACGGACGGAGAGGCACCGAGTGCCATCCAGGATAAGATGTAGTTAGGTTAACTTTCATGATGTGTAGGATCACCACACCTAATTGAAGAAGCAGAGATGCGACTTCTAGTACCTGGAGGAAAAGCAATCACAAAGCTGTAGAACTGCAAAGTTAATTTTGTATCGATCGATTCCGCGTCGCGACGAAAAGGCACACCCGAAAGTACGGCGTCTCAACAGGATAGACTATCCCTAACCGCGCCTTTCTGTAGTAGCCAAATAGTGACTGGAGGCACGTGATAAATGACCGTCATAAACCTCGAGTTTATGACCGTCATTTACCTCGAGGTTTTGGTAATTTACCTCCTGGTAATTTACCTCTGGGCAACCCTACAGTTTACAGCATTGTGCTGAGTACTGCTCCGGGACGTCGGCGCTCAGCGGAGCTTCGTCGCTGTCGGATTCGAGTGGGTGCCGCTGAAAGGAGTGTAGGGGAAGTTCAGGTGGCGGGATGTTGATGCTTCTTGTGTGTGGTCCTCGCTTTCGCTTGCTGGTGCTTTCGGCCGGGGCCAGAGGTTGGGGCGGCAGCAGGCGCGAAGGACAGGTTGGAAGCGACCGGACCAGGTACGCTGGAGACTTGGCGTAACGAGAAGTGGCCAATGACCGGCATGTACCCTTGACGCCAACCCCTACCTGCGGGCGAATCTCGCCTAGCTGAACAGCTGCGATTCGAGCAGTGCTTGGGTGAAATGTCTTGCACTGTTTTGAAAGCGCCCTGCGAACGCTGTCTTGAATCAGGCGATCCAGCAGAGTGAGGAACCGCTGACTTAGGTCATCTCGCTGGGGAAACAACGGTAGACGCCAGTTTGGGTAGAACTTGCTATGTGAACGCGGCGTGTAACGGGAAGGCACGCGAGAGCGACGTTGTGGCCACTGAGCTCGCCGAGGATGTACGTGTTCGAGTCGCCTTGCCTGGGGCGGAGGCGGGGATGCTCGCGATCGAGCACGTATCAGACAGCGGTCATCTCAAAGCCGAGGGCGCAAATGATGGCGGCGGTGTAATCTTCGTGCCGCCTCGGGCGTTGGGCGAACCCAGCTTTGTGGTGTCGGTAGGCCGCGTTCTGTAAGGGTAGTGAACAAGATGCTAAATTCGCAGAGGTGCGACCTCGGTAGGTCAGGCTCGAAGCCAAGCAGGACATTGTGATGTCCAGGGCAGGAGAGGGTGGTTGAGATGTTAATGCGCGGCGACCCCAGGACCCTGGGCTGACGGCGCCAGTGCAAGTTGCACGGGCCTCTGCATGGCATTCGACTCAGCCCCAGATGAACCAATCGCTGCGGCGTTGAATACCCAGGTCAGGAGCAATCATCCTGCGACACGGCAGCGCTGATGCAACAGCGCCGCCCGCGGCGTCGCCAAGGTCGGCTGGTTGGTTGTGAGTGCAGGTGGCACATTCTTCCCCAAAAGAATCGTTCAGGTTGCAGAACCGTCGTAATCCATTCCGATCACTGGTGATCGTGCAATACGTAAAATGCATGGAAACAGGGAGACGCCGGAACGAGTAATTGATGAAAACAGGATTTGAGTGGCGGTAGAAGCAGCAGGTCCAACCTTGACCAGTGGAATGTCTCGTACCTCGCCAACCTGACATGGTATGGACGTGCAAGCCGAGCAACTGGTGACGACCGCAAGAAGTACCTGGCAAAACAAAGAGAACTGAGAGCTGCACGCCAGAAGCAGAGAAGGAAGGTCTTCCGGATGATTCACAAGGACCACTTCGACGCAAAGGATGAGGCAGAACTACAGAAGCAGTTGCAGGGCATCTACGAACCACTCAAACCTCAATCGCAAGTCATCCACAGATTACCAGAGCGCAACCGCATTGCGGCCATCCTCGGCGACCTAGACGACGACCTCCCCGAGGAAGATATCGTGAAAAGGAAGATTGAGTCGATCAACGCCATGGTCGCGTACGCTTTTGTCTGCGAACCCGTTGTCCGGCCCAAGCTCGGCATTGTCGGACATCACGATGCCACCATATCTTGGGCGGACTCTTGCTCCAAAGTCGACAAGAGTGCAGGGAATGCCGAATCCTCTTCGGGCAGGAGATATGCCTACCAGCCCGCCGCCTCGATACAGCCGTCTCGATCCGCAAGACCGGCTGTCCACTGTGATCAACACCAGATCGAAGAAAACCGAGCCTTGCATCTGGTGCGGGAAGGCTTACACGCGTAAAGCCATGCTGTGGGACCATCTGGAAGCACATCTGCAGCGGGCTAATGGGGGTCAGGTTGAGTGTCCAGAATGCTCTGTCCTGTCTGATAGCCCAATGGCCTTCAAGGCCCATGCCGCTCGTAATCATGGGAGGAGTTTCAGACCGAGGATTAAACTCGTAGCAAAGACGTCATAAGTGGTTATTCTTTAGATAGTACGTACATGCGTGTTGGCTGGGGGTGTAATCGCGCTTTCGAGCAAGAAATTAGCTGTGAGCCGACTTGTGGCTAGAAGCGCCATCGTGTTGCCGAGTAGAGTCGCACGCCTGGGACGCGCTATTAATTAACCACGTCCTGCCTTGACCTGTGCCGGAAACACTGGACAAACTCGAGCGTCCTGCGGACTCATGCGTACAGGCAAGTCGCCTGCCTTTCTGGGGCCGTCTTCAAGATCTGGGACGAAAGCACGCTAGCCAGTGCTCAGCGACTCCACAGATGGTAAAGTCCTGTCACAGTTCCACACCTGTACACAGGAAAGTCCGGTAGCCTCCGAAACGCGCCGCGTTCGTCAACTGAATGGGTAGCATCGAGCGCGGCCTCTTCATACTCTGCTGGTTCCGCCACCTTCTGAGTGCCGCCAACAAACCTCCTATCAAAGGCTTCAGTAGTATGACTCAAATGCAGGCCAGAACGGGGTATTGGGCGACTACGTTTCCCAACTGAAAGTTGGCCTGAAGCCCCTTGGGATGTAGGTCGATGTTGCCGTAGACAGAGCCGAGCAATGAGTTATGAGCCAAGTTGGGGTTGAGTGAGAAGATAATATAACTACGATGGCTGTCGACTGAATATCGTACATGAGAAACAGATACACGACGGTACGAGAAGAAACATAGCAAGATTGATGCCGAGGCACCATAGCGAGGAGAGAACATCTCTGGTTCTGCTTGGGACCAACATAACCTCATTTTGTGGCTCATCCGCAACGGTGTCCTTTGGCACACCGGGTCGGGCAGGGACGACCGCAACATGAGCCGTGCCATAGTCTGTGGGTGTTCGTTTCGTTTGTGGTGAAGCATCTCGGAGCTTCGCGTCTCATTATTGTATGTGGTGTCATAGCTGGACCGGCAGTCGCGGATGTTGAGTCGCGGCTGATTCGGAAGGGACGTAGGGGCGGCCATCGTGAAGCGACGGGATTCAACTGCGACGGTTGGACTGCATGAGTCTCTCTGCCAGGGTGATCTCGGTAGACCTTGTTTCGTAAGTGTACAAGTCGAGCATCGACACTGCTTCAGCCGGATGAGAGACGGCATCGCTGGAGCATACGGCGGTTTGCTGTCCGTGACCCCTAGATGAAGCCTTGCCTCAGCACAGGAACGACGAATGCCGAGGTATGGTAGGTCAGAGATACATACCCTGCGAAGGCTTGGGTCTGAGGCCAATCGGTATGGTGAGCGTCGACAGAGTGCACATCGAACGCAGACTCGTGTCCCGTCTCCACGACCTGACGGCTACGTCGTGTCGACGGGGGGCAAGTAGCATATAATCAAGGTTCTCTATTCACCTGACACACTCCCTTGATTGACAGATCATTTTACTCAACAATTTGCTGTGCTTGCCAGGCGTCGTACCATGTTGGGCGGCATTCTTGTTTCGCCAACGAACCTTCGCTAGAGGATCTATGAGACAATGTTTGCGATGCTCACGAGCTGCCTCGGATCTATTTTCCCAATGACCTTTTTCTGAAAGATAAGGCTGATATCGTCTTGGCCCAGGAATGGCAAAAGTTCGCCGGAGAGGCAGGTCGCCACGGCCTCAGCGTATGCTGGTCCCATGACATGAGGAAGCCAGTCCGACGCGTGCCTTAGAAAGACAGTCTGCAACTCTCCTGGGCTAAACACTGAATTTGGCCCTCGACTTGCCAGCGCACTATTATGGATGGACAGAGCGGTCTGCCAAACGCCAATCTCAAGCAACACTACGCCTAGCGCGTATATATCGTGGACTTTGCTGAAGCGGGTATTTGGGGGCCCTTGCCGATCCGGGTGGCGGTAAAGATTTTTTTCGAAGTCCTCATCAAACGTGTTCTGGGTTTCGCCGGTTTCGGACTGGTTGACCAGAGGAAGGACCGCGGTGCAAGAGCTCTGGGAGGAGTATCGAAGTCTCCCGATCGAGCAAGATACTATCCCGGAACAGCCGACTGTGTCGAGGATGACAACGGATCTTGATGACTTCATGGCTTCAATTAGGAAGCTCGGCGCCCAACCCGCGCCTTCAGTGTGTTCCGTGCGTGACGAGTATGCAGAATGGGTGGCGAGTACCGATCCAGGCGATTGTTTGGTTGACGATCCGATCCAATACTGGCTGCTCCGCAGACGCCAGTATCCACGCTTGTCGCGAATGGCAATTGATCTTTTTTCCATCCCGGCTATGTCTTCGGAGCCAGAGCGAATATTTAGCCTTGCGGGACAGATGGTCACAGCTCAGAGAGGCCGGCTCAAAGCGGATCTTATAGGAGCTGCTCAATGTCTTTCGTCGTGGGAGAAAAGTGGGGCTATCCAGATATCCAAATGAGATCCAAATGGACTCAAATCAAATCAAATCAAATCAGATCGAGGATTTCGCTATCCAAATCAAATCAAATTGGACCCCGGATTTGATTTGATTTATTTGTTTGCAAGCCTGGCTGTGATGTCCTTCAGCGACTCCAAAACGACGCTCTTAGAAAGTCGGTCCGTGAGCACCATCATGTTCGTGGACCCGTTCGATTTTGTCGGTGGTAGTTCCGTCACGAAGTCAATCGACAGCTCCGACCAGATCCGCTCCGGCACCGGCAGCGGCTTCAAAAGACCGCGCCGCTTCTCCCTCCAGACATTGCTCCTGCCGCACGCGTCGCAGTTCCTTACGAACCGGCGCGCATCTGCGTCGAGCCCCGGCCAGTAGAACCGCCTGGCCAGCAGGGACTTGAGCATATCCCGTCCCGGATGCCCAGCGAGCGCCGAGTCGTGCGTGTCCTGCATGAGCCGCGTGCGCAGCGGCTCGTGGTTCGGCACCCAGATCCGTTCTCGCCAGCAGAGCCGCTGGCCCTCGTCGATAGAGCACTCCGACAGCATGACCGGCAGGCCCCATTGCGACGGCAGCCGTCTCTCGCCTTCCTGCACTGCATTCCTGATAAGCCAATACCGGTTGTGTTGCTTCAGGCCTTCCTTCCATAGTTCCTGTATCTCCGGCTCCGTGAACGGGTTCTCGACCGACTCGTCCTGCTCCGCCGTGGCATCTCCTGGCTGGTCCGTGTCGCCTTTGGAGATGTAGCCACTCTTTACTCTAGTTACTAGGCCACCCCCCTTGGCCGGCTCAAGTAGTTGTATGCGACGTCCTCGCAGACGCTCATCTTCGGCGCTATGCGGCATGTCCTGCTCTCGTCGCGACAGCGCATCTGGCACCGCCGCATCCTTTCCCGGCCGATGCACGATTGTGAAGTTGTATCGGGACAACATTTCCGCCCACCGCGCCTGGCGTTCGCTCAACGGTTGCTTCTTGGTGAAGTAGCGCAGGTTCAGGTGGTCCGTCAAAACTGTGAAGGACTCGACGCTCCTCAGCTCGGCGTCCCAGTGCTCCAAGCATCGCATGATCGCCAGCAGCTCCTTGTCGTGGATCGGGTAGTTGCACTCGGCCGGCGTGCATTTCTTCGAGAAAAAGGCCACCGGTCGCATGAGGCCGTCGTCTCCCTTCTGAGAGAGGGCACCGCCCGTGACATACCCGGACGAGTCTGTCTCGACGATTGTTTCTCTGTCCGGGTCCCATTGCGCCAGTACCGGTGCGCTAATGAGGCGCACTTTGAGCTCGTTGAATGCGGCTTGGCATTCCTTCGACCACGCGAATGCGGCATCATTTTTTGTAAGCACTGTCAGGGGCGACGCTATATTGGAGAATTTGGGGATGAATTGCCGGTAGTAATTCGCAAACCCCAGAAAGCTCCGGACTGCCCTCGCCGACCGTGGTGCCTCCCATTCCTGAATGGCCCGCACCTTCTCCGGGTCTACCCGGATGCCTTTTCCGGCTTCAACGATGAAGCCCAAGTACTTCACGCTCGTCGCCTCGAACTCGCACTTATCAATGTCAATCTGCAGGCCGGCGTCACGCAGTCTTGCCAGCACCTGCTTGACCTTCTTCCGATGATCCGCCAGCGATCCGCTCGAGTAGATGAGGATGTCATCGATGTACGCTGAACAGAACTCGTCGAGAAACTCCCGCAGCGTGTGGTTGATGTAGCGCTGGAAGGTGGCGGGCGCGCCCGTCAGTCCAAACGGCGTCACCAGCCATTCGTAGAGCCCGTATCGGGTGCGGAAAGCCGTCTTCCATTCGTCTCCCTCCACAACCCGCACCTTGTGGAACGCGGCAATGACGTCCAGTTTCGTGAGCCACTTCGCCTTCGACAGTGACCGCAGTGTCTCTTCAATCAGCGGCAGCGGGTAGCGATCCTTCTTGGTGATTGCGTTGAGTCCGCGGTAGTCTACGCAGAAGCGCAACCCGCCGCCCGGCTTGCGGACGAACAGCACCGGCGCGGACGCGGGCGAACTGCTCGCGCGGATGAATCCCTTGTCTAGCAGCTCGGTGAGCGTCCGGCGCAGGACGATCAGCTCTTCCCGCGACATGCCGTAGAGCGGCCCCCATGGTGCATCCCTTTCCCGCCCGTCCGCATCCGTCTCCAGGACGATCCGATGGTCAGACCCTGGTCGATGCGGAGGTAGGCGATCCGCCTCGTCGCGGTCGAAGACCGACAAGTACTCGTGATAGTGCGTCGGCAGTTTCTCCCTGGCATCGGTCCTCTTCTTCGGCGCAAGCGCTTTCTCGATGTCCGCCATGCTGGCCGAGAAGACGCGCAGTCCGCGCTGATCCCGCTTCCCTTCCTTCTCATTCTCCTTCCTTGCTCGCCGGACAAGTCCCGCAAACGTCGCTGCTGACTGTCCAGATAGTTCGTACCGCTCGGTGCGGTTGGGATCTCTCTCTTTGACCCAATGGTCCTGCGAGCCGATGTGCAGCAAACCCTTGGAGGGGTACAGCGTCACGTCTTCCTGGTTCATCCAAGTTCGTCCGAGGATGACTTCATCATCCTGCCCGGGAATGATGTAGAAGAAGACTCGATTCTTGCGGTACCCATCGATGTCAATGTCGGCGTACGTAACACCCCGGATAGCACCGTATAGCGACGTGCTGATTTGGTCCAGGGTTCGCGGCCTGATCGGAATACGCGGCAGGCGCAGTTTGCGGACGAAAGTTTCGTTGACCGTTCCGTAGCATAGACAGCCGCAGTCAATAAAGACCTTGGAATAATATTCTCGGTTGATCCCTATGTTTGCATACATCGGGGGGCTGTCCATTTTGTCCTCAAACTGCTTCCACTCTATCAGAGCCTGCTGGTGCTCCTGGCGGCGATTTTCGCCAGGAGCTACTTGTTTTCCGACCCATCGTCTGAGGCAGTCTCGTATTGACTGTCCGTCTCGTCGTCTTGCTCTCGTCTGTCCCTGTCCCGGGGTTCGACCTTTGCTGCCTTGGTCCGCTGCTGTGGGTGTTCCGCCTTCCCTACCGGCCGCTCTGACCTTTCGCCCAGCTGCTCTCTTGGTCTGCGCGTGCCATACGCGGCTACGTGTCCCGCCCGGTCGCAGCGAAAACATCTGCGTTCTTCCTTGGCCCAGTGGACACCGCTCTTCCGTTCCTGAGTTCCACGGCTGCCATGCTTTCCGACCTTTGTAGGCTCCCAGTCCATTCGGTCGGGGCTTGGACGTTCGACACTGCGTTCAGACTTGGTCTGTCGGCGGGCGGGGCTCGAGTTGCGTTGTTGCCTTTGTCCGTTTGCCTGCTTCCGGCTGTGGAAGTGTAGGTCTTCGAGGTTTGCCCCAAGGTTTTGCAAAGCATTGACGAACCCTGGATACTCCTTGGGCAACTTGAGTTGGCCTGCCAAGTGGGTACGAAGTTCCTGGTTGACGACGCGCTTGAGTGAGTTTATCCGCACAGAGTCCCCCAACTAGCTCCACCGCTGTCTGCAAGCTCTCTTTCGAACTTCGGCAAGAAAGACGCGAAGCTTTCTTTGTCACCTTGCCTCATCGCTTCTAGTCGGGCGAGGGCCCGTTGCTCGACGTTTGGATCCCCGTAACACCCGGTGAGGTACTGCATGAATTGACTCGGGTCAAACCGTCCATCTGGTCCGCCTTTCTCGAAAAAGGCAGCCGCCATCGCTTGCGGCGTTTGGTCTAGCCTAGCGTAAATATACGCAAATTGGTCCGGTGGTCCACCTAAGGCGGGCCCGTCGACACGCAACTTGCTCTGCATCTCTAGCTGCCAAGCTCGGAACTTTCGTCTGCTGCCATCAAAACGCTGGGGGTCAGGCAGTGTAGGTTTCCTCTTGGCCGGCGCTGTCTCTCGCGGAATGCTGCATCTAGGCTCCGGCTCGGTGATCGTCGGGGCTGGTGGATGCGGCGTTGCTGCTGGCGTCGCTATGGCAGACTGCATGGCGCGTATTTGCGATCTCGTCTCTTCGCGATCCATTTCTCGCTCCGCACGAAGGGCCTGCTGGCTCGCTTGCATGTTCTGCAGCTGTTCCGACATCTGACTCATCATCTGCATCAACATCTGAGAGGTGCGCCCCGGCGAGTCTTCGTCCCGGTTATTCGCCTCCATCGTGGAAGCTATTCGTCTCGATCGTTCGTATCGGTTCGTCTCGATCAGGTCGTTGGTTATTCTTTCTTGGGATCTTCCGCCACTCACTCTCTAGGCGAGGCCCTAGCGGGAATCCAATACCGTACTGCTCATAGGCCGCGGTCTTCTGCTACTCGTATTCCGTACGAGGTCCTCGCAGGCATGCAATGCTCGATCGCTACCCAGGCGCGAGCCTCCTGCTGCCCGTTGCTATGACGGGGTCTTCGCAGGAACCAATACTCGGTCGCTATCCAAGCAACGGAGTCTTCCGCCAGCTGTTCGTAGGTGACGGGCACTCGGGCTAGCCGCGGCTACCCTACTTCTACTAGTCCGTACCGAACGGATTCAGCCTTCTGCTCTACCGGCTTGCACGTGTGCTAAGCCGAGCAGGAACCCAACCAATTGACCTCGATCAAATGGTCCTTGCCTCGAAGGGCACTCTCCTGCGCCCGGGTCACACACGAGGGCGTGCCGGCACTGCTATCCCCCGTCGCTCGAGGGACTGCGCAGCTTCTGACCAATTGATTGGGATCAATGGCGCGCACGTGGAAAGGAGCTTTAGGATAATGTAACGGTCTCAACTGAGTGTGTTGACGACTAGCTGAGCGACTGCAACGAGTATCCTAAAGCTGGAGAAGAAAGGAAGAAAAAGAGAAAATCCAGGAAAGGGGCGAGAGCTTCTGAGCGGAGCTCAGGAGCTCGTGTGGGTCCAGGTCGAGAGCGACTGCCGAGACCCACACGGGCCCAGCCCGTTACACCACGAAGCGGCTGCTGTTCAGGAAGATTACGAAGGGGTTTGACGAAAAGGATGGCCTCTTGGCAAAAGCCCAATTACAGATTCAAGCACTGGAAACACAATTAGCGGCCGTAAAGCCGAAGAAGAGGAAGAGGGTGGAAACGAGCCCGAATTCGAGGTTCGCCGACATTGAGGCAGTGCGGCGGGCGCAGGCGGAGGTCAATGCAGCTGAGAATGAAAACCCTGATGGAACCGAAGATGAACTTTCAGAAATCGGTGATGATTGTATCATAGTGAGCGTTGGTGGGCGGTGAGAAGCAATTGAATTGGTGATCGTGAAAATGGACCATGATTTTTTGGGTGGCCGATAACAGGGGGTGGCCGGGATCTATGTGCAGGGACTTAGCGATCAATTCAAGAGCTCAAGTCGGGCAAGAGCATATGCTACCAGTCAAGGCGCACAAATACGGCGAAACAGAGAGTGAAGAACGGGAGGCGATCGGACCCAATTATTGATCTCTGGCTCTCTTCCTTCTCAGCAGAAAGAGGGACCCCTTTTCTATACAGCAGTCCCAAGTGTTCCGGGTAAGCTTTTATCCAACACGACTCATTTGGTACAGCAGTCTCTCGGCCTTTCCCCAAGTCTTCCGGATACTCGGATAAGCCTCTATCCAACAGGACTCAGGTCCATGGGCGCGTGACATCCGCATTCTGCCCGCGACGTATCAGACGGGTACAGCCAATCCAGGCTGCACCCTAGCTGGCACATATACAAGTACCTACCATGCACCAGCAAGCACTCTTCTGCCCAAGAGTTCCTAGTATGTAAACACAGAGGGGCGGGATCGCTGTCGGAACCTGCTTCTAACCTTTGAAGTGAACCCCAATCTGGGCCATGAAAGCCTGCGGGAGTTGACGCAGCGCCCAGCAGCGCCCGACTTGTCACTTGTGTGTAATGATGTCCGAGAGACGACTCCCTGTTGCATCCAAACTGCCATGGAAGGAAGTCCAGATTTATCATTGGCTTACCACGCGCTTGGTTTTTGTCCTTAGTGTGTGATTCCCAACCATGCTGGATACGGCTTCTGCGGGCTCGCAGCTTGGTTTGGCAACCGCCGTTCGTTGTCTCCGCAGGGGCGTGGCTGGGCTACTGCGAATCACCCGGTGTCGTGCGCGGGCAGGGAGGTAGGCGGGGCAGCTTGGTAAGTACATTTCGTCATTCTTGCGCAGCTGTTCAGATCATCTTGGGATCGCCAAACCTAATAGCGATGATCTCCTACGAACCCCGCGGGCACGGTAAGCGCAATTGAACTCAAAGCGATAGGAATACCACGCCACGTACAGTACCGAGTGATACTTAACAGCAGACAGGACATCACTTACCCTGGTCTCTAAAACCAGGTCGGGCGAAAGACCTCTCCGAGCCAGGCAATCCTTACGCGATGCCTCAATGCGGACGAGAGCCAACCCAATGGCCTCTCCGGCGGATCGGTGGGCTATTTAGTACGATGAATGGTCAACTCCGCTTTCCTTTGAACCATCCCCTCCCACCTAACTGCCGCCTCGGCACGCTGGCGTCCCGCGGCACCACGAGCATTCATTCCGCGTTTTGCTCTCCATGCCCTCCGGCCGATGTCGAATGAGTGGCTCAGAGGTACTATCCTCTACCGAGGGAGAAATTGCCCCTAATATTCGGCAGAACACACTACAAACGACACTCCTTGTGTCCGGCCTGAGCAGGTACGGCGACGAGACAGATACGCGAGCCCTCCTGACCGACGACGGTTCAAAAAACTGCAGCTGTGCCCATACGTCTCTTGAAGCAATGGACCAGCGTGGAGGCGCTCATGTCCGTCAAAATTGTGCTCCAAGCGAATGCGGGTGCAGTGCCGATGTCCGCTTTGGCGACCTGACCTGTATTGGCTATAGCACGCCACAACGCTCATACTACTCGACTGCAGTGCTGCACAATGCCTCCCAGAGCAAGACGGGCCTGACCACACGAAAGAGCCCACTTCATGTGCAAGGGGTACATCAGCGTCCCGAGCAAGGCATGCAAGGCAACTCAGCGGCGTCGATGACCGAAATTATGTCGCTGTACCACCCGGCCGGACATAGAATGCGTCGCAGGCGGGAAAAGGTTCTGTTCCACAGTAGCATGGGCTTGTCTCCCATATCATTGCCTCCGATCATGGAAGAGACATGACCTGCAAGTACTCATTTCGCATCTTCGGTTTTGTGTTATCGCTATCATCAATGTGATCAAGTTGGGCATGCAACAATATGTATATTCTGAAGTATTCTTAAATTGGTTCTTGCCAGTACTTCCTTGTAACGAACAGTCAGCGCTGGCCCTTCGATCAGTCGCTCCACGGATGGCCGTCGTCTACTCAGACGGTTCCCTCTCCCAGGAAGGAGCCGCAGGGTACGGATACGCAATGCATGTGGATGAACTCACCGTCCTCAGCGGAAATGACTGCCTTGGGCCTGCCGAAATCTGCAAGGCATGCTGGGCTCTTGCGGGACGGCCGTGCATTGGAGGCTGTGGGGTGACTGGGGTGTCTGCGCTCCAGACAATTACAAGTCCTGGCTGGAACACACTGCATCTGTCACATGGGATAGGAAAGCACCAGACCCAGCACTCGATGGCGCTGCAATTTGTCGAGATCCAAGCTCACGCCTCGTCGCAAACGCCTTGTGGAGGTCAATTCAAGAGCGCCTGGCTCAGGCGGAGGCGAGGCCAGGCGAGGCCGGGCACACGGCCACGATGCTGACAGACACAAGAATGTGCCCTGCAGCTGCCAGAAGACGGAGCACACGGTCTGTTTCTCCCGGCCAGCCCGGAATGGACCGTGACCGTTGGGCGGAGCGCACATGTGCGCAAGACAAGAGACGGCTGGCTGAAGCCATCTCTTCTTGTGTCACCGGGGAGCGGGTGTTCGCAACAAGCTGGCTGGGTTCAGTAAGTCTGGCGGGTTCCCACCACCCCTGCTCTCCCATCCATGATGCCTGGCCTTGCAAGCTCGACCATGCCGGCTGCCCGGAGGTGAGAGTCGAGCGTCGGGTCCGGTGTCTGGCGGGCACCGCTTCTATCCGGGAGCGGCCATATGACGAAGTTGCCAGCGAATTGATGGGGTGGGTGGAGAAGCTGCAAGCATTGCCGAGCGTGACCATGATCGAGCTTGAGGCTGTTCGATGGTGCTGGCAGGAGGGGGCGGTAAAGGGCTGAGGACGAAACCCCCCCCCCCCCCCCCCAACCAAAAAAAAGGCTCGCCGAAAGGCAGTCATCAGCACAGGGTTACGACGCGGCATCCACCAGTCGTCGATGACAAAAGTAGCCGTCCTCCGCACGTCAGCAGCGCCAAGTTGTCAGGGAAGACAGGGTCCCCTCGCCTGCTAGCGCCCCTCGGCAGCCGTCGATATCCCGCGCCACCTGTGATCGCCGTGCAGCAACGTGCAGCGGCGCCGCCTGCCGCTTTTTGTTGTCCCGGCTGTGGTTGTCCGCGGTAAGGTTCTTGTTGCGGCGCGTCGCGGTAGGTGCGTTGCGTTTGCATTTTGATTATTACAGCGCTGACCTTGGGCGCTGTAAATGCCCGGTCTTAAGTACCTTAAATAGGTATCTTAGTAGTACCTGAGGCGACGGCCGCGGCAAGCAAAGTAGCGGCAATATCGTAGATACTCTACCTGCCTAGGCAGTAATTAGTACCCCCAAGTACTGCCCCCGGTAGGCCGAGAGACGCGTAACCAGGTACTACAAGGTGTGCCTTGATACGTCGGTATCTCAGCGTCAGGACCTTACCTGCGTTGTTACAGTACAGGACAGTACAGTACCTCGCCGTCATTCTTGCCGCGCCCGCACCTAGACACCTGTCAGGTTCCGTGCAGTCCGAATGTGCCAAGCACTACAACGGAGAGCTATTGGCTACAAGGCAAGCCATCTTTCTCGGCGAAGCGGTTCGCGCCTGACTCACCTGCGCGCCTCCCACCCGGACGTTGTCGACTGACAATGACGCCTGGCCGCACCTGCCGACGGGACCCTCCCACACGACGCACCTCTGGTATTGTGTACAATTTTTGGTTACAGCAGCACCGCACTGCCTGCACTGCAGCCTGAATTGGCCTGCCTGGCGGTGTGTCCGTGCTCCGGAAGCCTCGGGAGTCCCTCGATCGCCCTTTTCCTCGCTTGGCCTGGGACCCGTGGGATGGCTGGTTGCCCGGCGCCCCCGCCCCGGGCCCGCTGGCCAGCTCCAGCTGCCGCCTCCCGCCTCCCGCCTGCCACCTCCCCCACTTTCACCCACTCACTCCAGCTCCAGCTCCAGCTCCGGCTCCGACCCTTCGCCACGACCAGAAAGTCGAGGTACGCGCCGGCCACCCAGCAGCCCACCCCCGGCGCCGGTCAATAACCACAGTCTGCGCCGATGAGCGCCAGCCGTCCATATTCTGTACATGGCCGCCAGCCAGCTCTCGATGCCCTCATCTTGTGGACATGCTTGTAACTTGCTCCCCATGCCTGGTCCGGCGCCGTCCACCTCAGTCAGTGGCTCCACGTCTGCGGCAGGCTCGGCCCTCCGTGACCGCAGCTGCCCCAGCGCCGGCGGCGAATAAGAAGAGACCGGAGCCATGTCCCTGACCAGACCTAGAATCTTGGATCTTGACGCCCTCCTTCCCTCGCCGTATCTTAACAGCCCTTGTCGTGCCTTGCCTTGCCTTGTTGCCCGCCTGACGACTTATCCGCCCGTTGAGCTCCAGCCTGCTGGCGGCTGGCGTACGCGCGCTTCCCGTCTCAGTTTGCATTGACCATCTACCTCGCCTAATTGCCCACTCACTGTCGACACGTCGGCGTCTTGTGCCCGTACATCCAGCATTCGGCAAGCCGAGGAGGATAGACGCCGTCACGAATCACGGCAGCTGTAAGCCCGCAAGCTCTCGTCGATACAGGTCGCGCATATCCAACGCTGCTACTGGTGCCCGTTGCGACGTCCGCCTGTCGGGGTTGGCGGTGAGGGCGTGGACACTGCCGGTGATATCGGCTTCTCCCCCACTACCTCTTGGGCTTTGCAGTCCGAACGTTTTGCCCCCGCTGCTTCGCCGGGGCAGCTACTTCAGAAGGCACGTCGCCGCCGTCAAATCTCAATCCCTTTTCGGCCATCCACGTTGTCGCGCACTGCCCTGTAGGCGCGCTGCCTCGCTTTACCATGAACATCGCTGCGCCGCTGCGGGTGAGCGCCAGCGCTCTGTTGCTCACCGCGGTGTTGGCTAGCAGGGCGCACGCTCATGGCGACGCCGCGGGCGCGACCATGGACATGGACACGGCCTTGGGCGAGGCCGGCCACGAGCAATCCGCATCTCAATATGCGCCGACGTACTTTGCTCACCCAGGCCACGTCGGAGTCATTTACGCTCACATCGCTCTCATGGTACTTGCGTGGGTCTTTGTGCTTCCCATCGGTATGTACAGCACAGCATAGCACTGCGCCGCGCGCAGACGACCCCCGTTTTCGGCTTCGTGTAACTGACGCTCCCGCCAAAAAGCCGTCATGCTCTCTCTCGCCAAGTCGCGGTATACCATCGCCTCTCAGCTCTTGTTCTCCATCACAAACGCAGTCGGCATTGTCTTTTCAGTCATTTACAACGCCAACACGCCAGACCTGTACCCCAACAATGCCCACCACAAAATTGGATGGATCGTCACGTCCGTCGTCTCGGCCCAAGTCTTTCTCGGTCTGGTGGGCCGCCTTGCCGGCGCGGTGACAATTCGCCACTCCTGGAAGTCGCCCGAGTCTTTGGCCTTCATGCGCCTTTCGACCGAGTTGCCTGATGATGAGTATCGCATGTCCAACGACAGCGGGCAGGGCACCGAGCCCAACACCGAATCGCTGCGCAGCAATTCCCTGTCCACTCTCGATGGTGTCGGGGACGACGAGCATGACCTTCCTCTGCACGCTCGGCGCAAGGAATACCAGCACGACAACGAGCTGGCCGACAGCTCTCCGTCTCCTGACGCCACCAGCTGGGCAGCCACCAGGGCCACACGGGTCATGTCGTCCAGTGCGTGGCGCTACTTCGACTTTGCTTATCGGATAGTCGACCGCATCATTCTGCCTTTTGGCTTCATTGCGTTGACCACTGGCATCATTACTTTTGGCCGCTTCTTTGTGAGTCGTTGGTGATAAAATCATCGTGACGGCATCGCTAACCGTTGCACCTCAATCAACGACAGGAAGGAGCCGGCGTTTTCAGCGGATTGGCTCACTGGATCAAGGGAGGCGTCTTCTTCTGGCTTGGGCTCTTCACTCTGGGCCGCTGGTCCGGCAGCTTCGGCGAGCTTGGCTGGGCCTGGAATGTGCGACCTCGCGCGCGGCACCACCAGAGGAGCAAGTGGCGCCCGTCTGCTGAGTTCGTCGAGAGCGCTCTAATCCTGTTGTACGGCTCCACAAACATCTTTCTCGAGCACCTCGGTGGCTGGGGCGGCGAGTGGTCGGCTCAGGACTTGGAGCACATGGCCATCACTGTCCTCTTTATCGGTGGCGGACTGGTAAGTCTTGCGGCCGTTCGCATTCGTAAACGCGGCCTATTGTGCTAACATTGCGTGTCGTCCAGTGCGGGATTCTCGTTGAATCGACGCGCATCCGCGATCTCTTGAACACAACCGTGACCGACGCTGCGCCGGCAGACACGTTTCCCGACGAGGAGCGCGAGCTGCGAAGCCCACCGACCGCGTATGAGTTCTCGCTGAACCCGATCCCTGCACTCGTCATCTTGCTTCTGGGCATCATGATGAGCTCCCACCACCAGTCCACCATGATTTCCACCATGGTCCACAGGCAATGGGGCAATCTCCTCCTCGGCGCTTCCTTTGCCCGCGCTCTGACGTACGTTCTCGTCTACCTGCGCCCGCCCAAGTCGGTGTTGCCTTCCCGGCCTCCTACCGAGCTCTTGGCGTCCTTCGGGCTCATTGCAGGCGGTATCGTCTTCATGGCGAGTGTAAGTCGGCTGCACCTACCATCCTTACTCCGGCTCCCCGTAAAGAGTGGCATCTAACGGTGACGGCAGAGTTCGGACACGGTCGACGGCATGATTCACTATGACCTGGACGTAATGTTCATGTACACGGTGACGATGGGACTCGTGGGCATGCTCATGGCGTGGGAAGTAGTGGTACTCGCCATCAAAGGCTGGGCTACCCGTAAGGAGAGGCAAACTGCCCCTCGCTGTGCTTATGCTTAATGGATGAGAAAATGGACAAGTACCGTAAATTTGGTCCGTTTGGCAAGCTGCACAATATTGGCGTCGCTTTTCGAACAAGCAGTCAACTTCTCGAGGACTTTCATGAGGCTCAACGGCAGACTGCCCCAGCTGAACCTGTTCTTACGTGGGCTCAAAACGTCTGTACTCGCTGGCAATCCGATGAGGCAATGGCCGCACGTGCTCTGCGGAGACGCGCAGCATTGAACAGGATGCTTTCCATCATCGAAGAGCGGTGGGTGGGCCAAGGTGGCAGAGAACAAGACAGGCCGGCAATACTGAAGGAAAAGCTTTCCATTGAGGAATGGAAAGTTGTTGCAGCGCTTCAGAAGATCCTTCAGCCATTCAAGATCGCCTCAAAGCAACTTCAGGGTACGGGCATCGCTGGTACGCGCTCAACTACGGGAGGGTTTGACGAGTACTTCCCGGTGGTGGAGATGCTTCTTGATCACCTTGAGCTAGCTATTCAGGGGACAATTATCGAAGAGAATGAAGACCACACAATGAAAGAGGTCCATCTATTTGACGACATGGATGCGAAGACCCGGAGACTCTTGAAGATTTACATCAAGCTCGGCTGGAAGAAGCTCAACGACTACTATGGCAAGCTGACATCTACGGCCTATGTAGCGGCAGTTGTATTTCACCCATGCAAGAAATGGAGGGCTCTAGAGCAGCTTTGGAACCAGTTGCCGTCTCGCCAGACCTCGGGATGGAAGAAGACGTACGAGAGAAACATAACAAAGGCATGGGAAGGGAGGTACAAGAATGTGGCATACGACGAAGCCAGCAACCACAGTTCAGCAACTCGGAGCAACAGTGCCTTGGACTACATTGAGCGCCGACTTGCATTCAGCCGGTCACTGGCCTCTCCCGACTCTCGGGGGCGACAAAGTAAACACCCAAAGCCAGCTGCGTTGCCGACACAAGACGAGCTTGATCTCTATCTATCAGAGCCACCGGTAGATAACATTGCCTACAAGTCCGACCCCATTGCTTGGTGGAGGGACGTTGGCGCTGTACGGTTTCCTCGGCTGTCGTATATGGCCGTTGACTTTCTCACC
Source organism: Purpureocillium lavendulum (assembly GCA_029168975.1). Classification (NCBI taxonomy): domain Eukaryota; kingdom Fungi; phylum Ascomycota; class Sordariomycetes; order Hypocreales; family Ophiocordycipitaceae; genus Purpureocillium; species Purpureocillium lavendulum. Next base: position 172,596 of record JAQHRD010000016.1, read on the forward strand.
ATACCGTCATCCTCTGCCGAGACGGAAAGAGATTTCAGCAGTTGCGGAAGGATGGTAACACCACTCAGGTGTCGCCTACGGCGGCACATTGTCGCGATGGCCCAGTGCCTTCGTTCATGGAGCAAGGTCGGCATATACCAGCCATCCCTTCCCTTGGGACTCCTTGAAGAGGACAATTGGAGACATGCTCTTCAGCGAGCGAGCACGAACAGTGTAGACTGAGCTCATGATGACCGGAAGCGACGTGATCGTCGATCGATTTCGATCGATTTCGATCCAGCTTGGGATCGATCGATATCGATCGACTGAAGGTCATGATCGATATATATCGATCGATTAGGCTCACGAATCGATCGAATCGATCGATTTCGAAGCCTGCACCACCCTACTTCGAGTGGGTATATCCTATTTGGGACTTCGCTGTATTCGGACGAGACTTGCGCTGCATACGCGACGATCCATCGTTGAGTCCTCTCGCCGGGTTTGATCTTGAATTTCTCGGCATCGCTTACGCCCCAGAACGCCTGGTAAGAGCTATAACTCTGCAAGATACCAGTGCGCTGATAGTCATTTCCCTTAGAGACATGTGTTGCTCCCCTTCGCATCCACGGCAACACTGAAGGTGCTGCATATCCGCCAGTCGGCTCCGGATCTTGCGCGTTACCCGTCATGGGCCTTAATTCCCTCATTGGCGGCGTCCAGAGCCAAAGGCTGCGTTCTATCCGAAAGCGGTCGCGCTCTGCGAGACAAATTCCGCCATTTTGCCGAGTGGATATTTGGGCCTCAGGGGATAACATCATTAAGAGTTGTTGCTTTTGGAGATTTCGCCCATGGCGGTCGGAGACGCCAGGACAATGTTATCATTTGCAGAAGCACTGGAGGAAAAAAGAACTTTCGGTTCCTTGGCACACATGAAGCGCAATGGCTAGATATGCTAGAAGAGTATCGCAGTGCGTTCGAGGCTTGCCCTGCCGAGGGGATTTTGGACTATCGATAATTCACCGACTCTGATAGTAAGGAGGATACGTGGGCGAGCCAGGCGCTTGTAAGCCATTGGGGTAGTTTGGGTCAGCGGGCAATCGCAATTGGCATGCTCCATCAGCATGTTCTTGAGCACATATACGCTTGCCGTTAGGTCTGACAATGCGCCTGAGAGCTTCCGACGTCCGTGCTACAGGTTCTCGTGCTTGGTTTTGAGCTTGTGTTCGTCCAGACGCCCTTGCGAGCGGTACTTATTGGCGGTGATGCGGTTTCTGTCGCGGACATGTAGCGCTCTCGGGGCCAGTCAAGTCGGCGGTGATCTTGTTGCTGGATCGGCGCCCGGCATTCTTGTAGCCGGGTCCGTTGCTGTGCCGCGACAGCGACAACGGCAGGGTGATAGGCAGACATCCCAATAATAAATAAATACATAATTTTGGCATATTGTTATGTATTTATTACTATGCCCTCATATTGTTATGTATTGTTAAGCTTATCAATTATTATTAATATAGCGTGAAGGGGTGGTCGTCGACGACGTCGGCGACGTCAGCAATTGGAACAATGCCGCGGTCTACTGCTGCAGAGTTTGCAAACCAAGTCATTCTTCACTCAATCGCACGGCATTGTAGCCCCCTGACACATCAGCCGAGAGCCGCCCTGTCGCAGGTACGCGCCTTACGCAAATGACTGCTGTGCAACATCATGAGTTACGCTGTAACATAGCGGGACCCATATTATTAAATATTAATAATACATATTGATTGGGCTCGATCATATTGTTATCGATATCGATATGCTTAACAATAAATATGCCCTTATCAATAGTTAAATATATATTGATTACTGGGATGTCTGCTCCAGAGAAGGATCGGCACCAATTCAGACGAATACAGAGCACCACCTATCCACTATGGGCGAATCACTGCGGAGAAGCCAAATACAGAGAATCCCTCGGAGGGTTTACCGCGGAAACCGGATTTCATGAGCACGGGAGCCTTCGAGTCGATGCCCAGCAGCCGGTCGGCAACGCCCCCCGCCATCGCCCGGTACAGATTTCGAGGCAAGACATGCATCGGAAGCGACGACGCCGATGGTTATATGTCAATGACACCCGCATTTTCGGGAAGGGTAGAACATCTAGGGTCTCAGTCACATTTTCGAGGCATGGACCCAATTGGTAGGGTAGATAGGCGAATACCCTTCCATTCGCTGGAGTGCGATAGCAATGATGAGATGGGCCGAGTTCGCTTGTCGCACCAGGCAGGTAAGTCTGAGACACTCTGGATACTGCATATACTGCTTGCAAGGACGGCTCCTGATCAGGTCTCCAGGCGCTGAAACCCTTCTTAATATAAATTCCAGACCTCTCGCCGCTGCTCGAGAGGACTCAGGAGTGCGACTGAAATGCCCTTCAACAAGCCACCGCATCATTTCTACATCTAGTAGATCGGACTATTCGACGGTAGCTACCAAGCAGATGCCGAACCGCTCACGCCGCCGCGCATCGGCACTCGATCTCACCCACAGCGACGATCTCATCAGCGACACGGCTCCGCGAAATTGAACACACGCCCGTGTGTCTCGGCGGGCACTCGTTAGAGCAACGATGGTCATTGCCGCCGGTGATGGCGCTGAAGGTGGCCGCTCGAAGACGATTGCTGCAAGGCGAAGGTAATGGCTATCAAATTCACAGCAATGAGTAACAGGCAAGATGACGACAAAGATGACTACGCCACCAAGAACAGCTCGAGCGGTATGTCTGCAAACATTGACGTCGAGAAACATGGGCGTCTCATGGACCGCTTCTTCTCCGAAAGAGAGTTGTACTACATCAACCGCGACCATGGCAACTCAGCGATCTTCATGGAGCATGTCGCACTGCACGTGTGCATGACTAACTGACGACCGGGCAGAAGGTCGCCAGCGAATTGAGCAACGAAAAACTCTTGATTCTTCTATCTAATGAGTGACTGATGTCGGTAATTTATACCTGTACCCGTAGGTGTTGTAGCCTTGGATTGGCCGTAGGCATCTGAGACATCGCAGGCAGCAGATGCGTCGCGTGAGGTTATTCCCACCATTGGTAGGCAGCGGTGCTGTTAACGGTCTACGTGAATGAGCGGCTTGATGTTGACAGAGCACATGGGCCTCAACTTGGATGATTCCGACGATTGCTTAGAGGCGAAAGAGATCGCAGCGGATATGTGCTCGGATATTGACGATGGCGACGACGACGAGTCCTTGGCCGAGAATGTCTTGAGCTATCTGAATGTAGGCATGGGCCTGAAAGGGCCGAGGCAGCTCGCAGACCACTTTTTGTCGGAGGAGGAATTAGATTTCGTCAACGACACCCAAGGTGACTCGATGTCATTCATGATCTGTCGTCCGCAACCGCGGACTAGGAATGAAAATGAATGAATGAGATGATGATGATCTAGTGATGATGATGTCTGACTACAGGAGAAGGTGACGTCTTATATAGACGGAGCCGACATATGCCGCTAGAGTCATAGAACCTTCTAGAAGCAGCAGGCCTCTTCCGACATGATCTCTCTCGGCCTCAAATTCCACAGAGAGAATGACTGCCGAAAAGCCAAAACCATTGCGGCAGCATTTGTAAGGCGCACAAACACGATGAAACAGAGAGTGAAGAACGGGGGCCAATTCACGCAGTTGTTGATCTCTGGCCCCTCTCTCCCTCGAACTCGAAGAGAGAAGACCTTATAATACTCCTAGTACGGCTGCTGCCTGGCAGGCAGCAGCTGTTGCCTACGCGACCTGGTCTGCTCGTGACAGCATTGCTCAGCAATGATGACCGGGGCGGGGACGCAGGTTTCGGCATACGGGGGCGCCTAGCCGAGGCAAACATTCTGCGCGGCGGTTTTTGACGCCCAACTAGACCGCTGCGTGCTTGTGTCGCACAATACCACTCAACTACAAAAGTAGGCGCCATACTTCTCTGTGGTGTTGCTGTTCATACGGCGGGCGGCAGCTTGCACCTTGAGAGACTCGCAGGTTGGAGGAAGCGGGCGCGCCATTCAATTGCATCCACTGGACGTTCTTCAGCGGCTGGATAGCCTCACTTATCATAAGTGCGAAGAAGATGTATTACTTGGGAGTGGGATATACTCAGAGAGGCGCAGTACACCTGTATTGGAGCCGAGAGTCGACCGCTATCTTTCCGAGGGTCTTGCTGCCAGCCGCTCTGTCCAATCTTGGTAGGCTCCCAATCCACTCGACAGATTAGGAACGGCGAACAGCTGCTGCAACGCCCGGCCGCCAGAAAAACAACATCGAACGATTCCCCGTTTCCAGGGACGACCGATCCCCTCCCCACCCGAGGAGGACCTCCGGGTCCTTGTGCGATTGGACGCCAAAGCGCCGGCGAGGAAGCACGAAAGTTACGCGATCCGGACCCATATCGCCGCAAAAGCCGGCATCGGCCTTCACCAGATCCCGGCCGCCTTTCCCGTGAAGTCGGCCTGGGCCGTTCGCACCACGGATACTGCCACTAGGGATCTCATCGTCCAGCGCCAGGCCGAGTGGGCCGACGACCTCGGCGCGAAATCCGTCGAGGTAAGCCAGAACTTGTAGACGTACGTCGTATCCAACTGTCCTCGCAGACTTACAGACCTGCAAGGCAAGGAAGCCGACCATGACGCAGCAGTCAGGGACGAAATTGCCTGTCAAACTGGGTTGACGCCCGTCAGCATACGCCCTAGCCGGCACGTGTGAGGGGACCATCAGGTGACTTTCATACGTGACGGATGTCTCCCTTTGTGAAAATTGTGCAAGTAGTTTAAGTGAGAGCTTTCCTTACGAAACTCTCGCTCGCCTTTTTCTCTCCTTGTAGACAATCACTCTGTCCAAGCCGCACTCGACCTCGTTCGTGCCTTGTACAGTCACAGCTCGACTCGAACGATCTCCCAAGCAAGACACTCATACTGTCTTTCCTCGGGTCCAGGTAGCCGGGGTTGGCAGACCAAGCATGGCCGGAGCTCACCTGGTGGTTCCTTGAACGATCAAGAACCAAGAAAATAACAGCTGCAAACCTGGCTCCATTAGCTCTCGCTACTATTCCTGCGCTTCCAGATTACGGCTCAGGCGGGCTTGCAACCAACTGTACTATTCTACCGCTTGCCATCGAACTATGCTTACTCAAAGAAGTCGCAATAGCTTGCCATGAAGCAGAGGTTGGCATGAAGCTCAAGTACCGGGATGGCGATTATAGTCTGACACCATTTGCGACACAGCCACGCGCTATTGGGTCCACCGTCATAACATGTAGCCAACGCTAAGCCATCTTGAGATACTGTTGTGTCTGCCGAAGCCGAAACTCCGAAGATTCCACGAGTCAAATCCCAGGGCGCGTCAGGGTGGCGATCAACTCAACGTCAATCACGAGGTTGTCAACCAGATTGACGTCAATCAACTCAACCCAACTCAACGGAGCTTGTTCTTACTAATCAACCAACTCAATATCATCATGATATTGAGTTGAGTTGCGTTGATGAGTTGATTGGAATTGACTGAACCCGATTTCCCAGTGCCTGGTGCCGGGTAGCTGCGGGCCTGGATCGCGGAGTCGGTGCATGGTAGTGGGTACTTTGATAGCACCAAAATCTGCTGTTAGTGAATGTACTGTAGAACATGCCTTAACGTGTCATTGCCATCACGCGTTAACGCGTCGCGACGTGCTCGTCGCTCACTCTGCTGCTAACATCTGCCCGACCTGGCCTCTCCTTCACGGCACGCTTCTGCAGCGCTTACTTGCCTATGCTCAACACGTCCCAACGTTCAGATCTTGGAACAATGTCTTTCCCTATAGCTTCTCCGCTATCGCTGGCTCCACCGTCAACAGCTCCATCAACACCAGAGCCGTCAACACCAGCCGAAGCCCGTGCCAGCCGCCGAGACGAAGACCGACTCTTCCGCCACTTCCGCGGCTACACGTGGTCCCAACGAAGCAAGAATACAAAATCTTGGGTATGGGAGTATGGCTTCGATATCGAGAAGGATTCAGAGCGGCGTTGGGTTTGCAGATTGTGCATCCAAAGGAACGCGCCGAAGCCCGGTAATGTAATTGCATTTGGCACTCAGAGCGCTGAACGATATCTCTGGAACCAGCATAAGATTCAAGACCCGTCTGAAAGAAGTTCTGCACCGGCGTTCTTGAAGAAGCCATCGAAAGTATACCGGTCGATAGATAACAAAGGTTTTCAACATCGATTTGGCCGCACCCCGACACCGAGCAATAGCAAATCGCTTTATCAAGAGCTTCGATAGGCATATCTTCCAGCGTCTAGTTGTCCAATGGCTTTTCGAGAGCAATATGTCCTTCCGAGAAGCCGAGAATCAGAGGCCGCCAGCCACTTTTAGGTACCTCAGCCCATCTGTTGTGCGCCGACGCTCGCGTCGGTAGTGGGCCGAGGGGATGGTCAACCAGTCAACGCAACCTCAACCAAACTCAACACAGGGGCGAGGTTGATCAACTCAACGGAGGAAAAGCTTATTAAGCCGTCAACTCACTCAATCGAAGGCTGAGGTTGAATTGATTGCGTTGATCGCCACCCTGCCCCGAGCTCATCCGGTAGTAGACATGCCTGTCTGGTCATGATCACGACACTCGCCCAACACACACAAACACACACAGGTAGAGAGAGAGAAAGGAATACCTTAAACAGAGCGTTCCACAGCCCTGAAGCCGCAGCAGCCCGGCTCCAGTTTCATCGTCCCCACTCTCATCCCATCGCCTGCGCCTGCCCGGCGCGCGAGGAGTTGGCTAGCTAGCGGCGCACAGTCGAGGCTCAGGGGCACGCTGCAAGACCTTCATTTGGTGGCGTTATTGCATCGGCATCAGCCGAGTCCGCCAACGGCCCAGCCCATCACACGGGCCAACAAACACAAACCATGTACCAGGCAGATTGTCATCCCGTTGAGTGGAAACGCATGTGGCCAATGAGAGTAGAGCTTTTGCGTTCAAGTTATCGCCGTAATATCAGTCCTTCGGACTGAATTGAGGTCGCTGCAGGCAGTGGAATAGCGGGAGAGAATACTCGCCCGTCGTCCACCAATTGGGACACCCACGCTAAACGACAACTGGTCGAAATAGGAAAGGCCAACTGAAGCTTGGATGCTAGCGTGGTTGCATGATCGGCAATCATCCGAGCTTGACGCTTGTTCAACTGACCCTGCGCCACCCCACCTCCGCAGTCCGCAGCGTGGTCAGGGCTGTGCGAATTGTACCAGTATGTGGCCGTTCGTGACATGTCATGCCGCTACCCGCAGCAGCTCCCAGGGCTGCTGGGCTCTGCTCGTAGCCACCAATGCGGTTGTTGCGTACACTGGTATCAAGGGGGTAGCATAGTGCCAGATCACGCACTGGGTTTGGGTCAACATGCAGGCACTTTGGCCTGCCGAAGCTCACGCACCACGGGGCCAGGGATCAACGAGGTAGCTTGGACTCACGTCTACCAGGCACGGCAATGTTTTTTCCTTCCACGCAGCGCTCCCCCATCCGCGCAACGTTTTCCTTTCCAGCCAACGTTTCCGTTCCAGCCAACGTTTTCCCTTCCAGCCAACGTTTTCCCTTCCACCCAACGCTTCCCCTTCCACCCAACGCTTCCCCTTCCACCCAACGCTCGAGGCACCATCGAACGCGCTAATCAATACGACGATTTGTCAATCACACACTCTCAGAACCCTCGCGCGACTACCGATCTCCTCCAGCACGTCTAAGTCTCCTCTCGACACGGATACGAGGTCGGAGCCGCTATCATGGCATCCGTACTCTGCATTTGTGGGAAATCCTACACAGCAAGTAGCCACAGGAGTCATCGGAAGAAGGCGCACTTTGACTGCTGCGGAACTATTTTGTTTGGCGAGGAGTGGCTTAAACACCGCAACACTACGGGCCACACCGGTGAAGAGGTTCCCGCATGGACAAAGAGAAAGGCTCGTTATTGTGAGAAGGTAGAGTGCGAGCTTGGGTGCGGGTCGACTCTCCGACGTGACAGGCTGAAAAGGCATCACAAATCAGCGCACTATAGGTGCACCGACTGCATTCGAATATTCGTCTTCACGGGGAAGAAAGAGCACGAGCGCAGCACCAAACACGCCTCCTACATGCTGGTTCCTTCGCTTGATAGGGAGCAGCCAGATTCTGCTACGGAGACATCGACACAGAGGACGGACGAGCCCACAGTGCCTCACGAGAGCATTGAGACTGCCCAAATGCGCAACAAGTATGGTTCTCTTATTCAAAATCTGCTTCGCGAATGCCAGAACTCGAAAGGCTCCCAGCCCAGCCACTCAAGGTGGGATGATAGCCTGGCACGCCTAAACCGGATCTTCCCTCCTGATCGCGACGTCTCGATTGCGCGAATCGGACCGATATCAATGGTGGCCGACGACGCAGACGTTTGGTATACTACAGAAGACGACATAAAGAAAGCCATGGACCAAGACTTCGTCTTGCACAAACCTACGGTGGTGAGATCACGTCAACTGAGAGAACGGGGGCAGGAACTCAACCAGTTCTTAGAGATTCTGGGCGATCATTTTGGAGGTGGCACAGTGGACGTCCAAGACCCAACCACTACAAACAAACACGCCGTCTCCTTGCCTGTCTACGAAATTATCGACCGATTAAGAGAAGGCACGGACATCCAAGCAGGACGACTTCCCGTGAACCTGCTGAACTTGAAGTATCCTGGACAAGCCCCCCCGGCTCCTGCATTCCTCAATCTGCGTCGGTTCGATGTCCTCCCGGCAATCAGCTCACGTCTAGAGGCGGAGTTTACCGGACAAGCGATCGCCGGTAAACGGGGCCACGCCACGATGGTCGAGGCCAGGGAAGTCGACCTGGACCGCTCCTTGACCTTTTCGTTGTTCGCTCAGCGAGGCTCCTTCACCGGATTCCACGTCGATAGCCCAGATGGGACATGGGTATGTAACGAGTGGGGTTTAAAGCTTTGGATCTTCGCTGCAGGCACGGACGAATCCGAGATGGCCAAGTTCGCAGATGAAGGTGATAACTGGGTTCCCGATAATGTTGTCGCTGTCGTGTTGGAACCGGGCGATACGCTTATCATGCCCCCGGCACAGATCGTTCCTCACGCTGTACTCACGTTGGCAGACTCACAGATGACAGGTGGCATGTTCATGGATGCTCATTGCATTTTAAAGTCGATTGAGAAGCTCCTCTGGATAACGACGCGCCCTTTGGTCTCGAACGAACCAATCCCGCTCCAGCTTCTCAGAGGCTGGGATCACTTACGTAACCTTTTCTATGACAGAAACCAGTCTGCAAGTGACCGGGCCAAGTTCGAAGAGATCACGAGACTTCTGCGCGAGAACTTGAGCTGTCAATGCACCGGCTTATGTCGGAAGTCATGTTCCGCCTGCAGATGCTCATCGTCGGTGGCGCAGGACCAAAGATGCACCCCTTGGTGTCATGCTGCCTCCACAAGGAAAAGAGGCAGACTCTCCAAACGCACAGGCACAGTATCCGGCTGAGTGCGGTATCGTGCTGATGCACAAAGGACTTTTCAATTTCCCTTCGGCCGTCAATCTCTACCGGCGAGTTCCTACCGGCCGGGACAATGGTACTCAGCGAGATTCGGTGGCTCAGAATATCTTTGCTTGATACATAAACATGAAGCATATTGTCTTCTTCGTGGCGGTGATAAGTCTGGCGGCTTGGGTCTTGTGCCCCGGTCGCTGGCGGAGCGTTGCCTACACCTGTCCATTCGCAAAGAAGCGTTGAAGGAGGCTCTGGGAGGAATGAGGCCGTTTATTGGCAGTGGCAGGCTTCTGAGAGGCTGCGGCTTGGATGCATTGGCGGCTGTTCGTGAGCCGCGCAAAATGGCTGTGTCTCGTCCACTGCGGTTTCCATTGGTTGCGTGGGCGGTAACCCAGACTGCCCATGGCGCACCCGCAGCCGAACCAGCGTTGTTGTTATTGAAGTTTCGTTAGAGGAAGTTACATTGTCTGCCTTTGTATCGGCTCAAAGTCCGCGAGTGACCACCTGCTCACACCCACAAATGGGACCCCGGCATGGTCCTTGTCGCGTCTCAACGGATGCCTGTGATGTACAGCGTCTCGCGCGAGGATCCTCGATGCGTGGCGACCAACAAAGATAATAGCCGTCCTTTGGCTGCAACCATCCTACACCTATTTTTGGGTGTGTAGCCCGTGACCCACAAAGTTGACTGGAGTCAGCTCCTCCGATACTGCAAGTGGCGTGTTTGAGGTGCTGTACTCATCGCAATCGGACACAAAGCACCCATGTCCAGGCGCGACAGATACCCTTAGACATGAAATGCCGTGTGATTAGCAACTGATCATCATGTTTCCCGTCGAGACAGCGAAAGATTTCACTTCAATACACAGTGCAAAGCCTTTAAACCCCGTTGCGGCAGCGGAGCCAACCCTGGGTTGACACCACCCACGAACGCCATGGTGTGCACCGCGCGGACCTCTGGTTCGAGGAAACGAACTATTGACGACCGGGGACAACTCAGACGGCGCTGTCGGAGCTCCTTGCCGACGTCATCTGTAGGGAACCGCGTACCACGCGTTACACATCCGCTTTCTCGCTGACAACATGCAGAGCAGAGAACGGGGTGGGTCATCGAACCAGCCAAGGTCCGGCTCGTCCCCACCGACAAAGAGTGGTACTCGTAGTCCTTTTCCCCCGACGCGGCGCACCTTTTCTCCAAGAACCTAAGCGATCAAACGCCGCGGTGTATAATGAGCTCTGCACCGGCCTGGGAGTTAGCTTCGAGGCCGTCCCGTTGCCCTTTGTCCCCGATGCAGGCGCCGCTAGTCCCTGTCAAGGCTCCGGAGCACAGTTCCATGGGGTACCGCAGCGCCAGCAACGTCACAGCCGATCCTCCGCGGAAACGCCGGAGCTAGGCGAACGAACAGGGCCGGCGGGGAGTCGGAGGCGCTACTGCAGAGGGTCAGGCAGCTTCACGAACGCGTCGCGCACCAGACGCCGGGAAGAGACTGTTGGAGCATGAGCTGGAGGCGGCCGGGGTGGAGTGTGCGGTTTGGCGAGAAGGGCAGGGGACCAACAAAGCGCGCCATAGCGGGCGAGATCCTGCTGTGCAAGTGCCTGGATGTGCTGAACGCCATCCCGACCTCAGTTGCCGAATTGAAAGACGAGATCAGCGAGGCACTAGGGCGGCACGCATTCAGAACGGGTTGAGCTTCTTGGTCTAGGTTAGTGATCTCAGAGGGGCAAATACGAGAATTGGTGCCTGCCCCACTCGGCGCCAACTCTCCCCTGTAAAAATTCTTCGCTTCTCCGAGCTGTTAGCAGCTTGGTTGTGCGGGGTAATTTTACAGGCCACCCGACCACGCTTTCGCCTTTGGGGTCCTACCGGGACCCTAACTCTTCGGAGGGAGGCACGATTGAAGACCTTAGGAGAGTTCATCTTCAATCGCACGAAGGCGCGGTCCTGCTTGACCGCACGTACCTTCAGAACCGAGGCGCGTGCGGTTCCCAGCAGCTAGCTGCGGTCGGTTTTTCTCCTTGAAGGCAAGCCGCTCGCGGCCTCTGTTCCCTTCGAAAGGTTTTTCCCTCCCGCTACGCCTGGGCCGTTTCTGGCACTCGGTTCCTGGGGTGCAGAACGCGGCAGCGGTGTCGGCCGAGGCGTAAGAGAATTCTGGCTAGCAAAACCGAGGGTTGACCTCGCCTTGCCCTCGTGGTCCTGAGCTTTGTAAAGACGGACATTGCTCACAGAGGCCGCGAGGACGGGCAGCGCGTGGATCCCGCTGACGGGTAAGGGCCTCGCATTCTAGCGCCAAAGAGCCGAAGCCTATGCTGGATGGGACGCTATTTATGGCGGTCTTCGGGCCTATGTGAGGAGCCGCGTCCTGGTAGCACGGCCCGGCGCAAAGCGGATTGATGGAGAATCCCAAGGGACCGATTAAGTCTACAGCCGGTGGCCTAAGTTAGGAGAGGATGCAGTACTGTAAATAGCGCCTAGCTCAGCACGTCTTTTGTCCCGATAGGGAATACCCGCAAGACGTTAAATAAACACACACACACACACACACCCCACTCGGCGCCCCAGAGTTGCATTCTTTGAGTGGGGCCTGGACTGTCGCATATGCTATGCGCATCATCGACTCCGCCCCCACGCTGGATGTTGCAGCTTGCAACGGCGCAGACATGGGCGCAGTTCGAGCCGATGCAGGAGGTGCGCGAGTGGCCAGGCAAACTGATTAAGGGTCGTTGCACTTTGCCAGGCCATGGCCGGCCATCGTCACCGGAACATGCCGTAGGCTGACAGCTGGACGGCGATGTGAACGGATCCACATGTTTGTGCGTGCCATTCGATTCGACGTGGCCGAGGTCAGTGACGCTGCCAGACGGAGGACCGGTCGCGCGCTGATCCAACCACACCCGGCCCACTTCTGGAGGCGCCGCGCCACGCCAAGGCGGTCACGGCCGCGCCCGGATCCGCCTGATCGATCTGATCCAAGCTAGTGTTGCAGGACCTGTCCCGCGCGATCACGGTGTATAGTACTGGATGAGCTTATTCCAACTACATCTCTTCTTCACTGTCAACGCCTATTTTGCCGCGTCACTCCGAAGGGGGATGAACCGCGATGAAAGATGCATCATGGATGGCGGTTCATTGTCACAATGGGCGGTGCGCAGTGGCGCTCAGGCGGAGGGCACAAAACAGCCCATCCCACTTGGCCAAATTGGCGTTCCAGCGTGTCGGTATCCAATGGTAGTACTGATGCTGGCGAAGAATTTTCATCGGAATCCTCGGCGCTTAGCACCAAGCAAACTGAAGGGCTTTGCAGAGCCGTTATGGCGCCTGCAGGCACCTGTCGCCGCCCCCCCCCCCCCCCCCCCCCCCCCCCCCGGGGGGCGGGCTTACCCCCGGTCCTATAGGGCCCTCGTAGCCCTCGTCCGATAGAGCCCCACCTTGTGATGGCTGCCCTGGCCTGCAGCCCCCACCAAGGATGCTGCAGGACCAACTGCAACCGCTGGAGGAGCTCGACGCGGAAAACTCCGGCAATGCAACCGGGTGGCTCGAGCGCCGGCAGGCATCTGGCCAGGGGTTGACATGGACCGTTGCAACGCTGCAGCACATAGATGGAATCGACGCATGTGACCTTGGATCGTGCGAGATCTGGCATTGAAGCTTGCTATTGGATCTACGTCTGCCGTGCGCAACGTGCCGGCAAATGTGCCGGCATGGTTCGAACCTGGTAGAGCACTGCTCCTGGGTCAGGATGCAATGGCATCGGATGCCACGCGCGCTCTCCTGGATGCGTTTGGCGATGAGGATGGCTGGGAGCGGATGGCCCTGTGGCCCTTGTATTTTCTAGCATGTGACATGACCGAAGGGATGGCGCCACGTCGCGTGCTGGTATCATGACAGGGCCGTCCACGACGGGCATGGCGAGCGCAAGCGATCCACCCAGGGAAACAAGGGGACTGGGCGGGCAGACTGGCGCTGGGGCACCTCGCTCTGGATACCTGCGGACATCAGCAGCTGGGCCGGCGGCTGATCTAACGCCGACCTGAACAGAACAGTTGCGGGCCCCGTACGCCTTCAAACGGTCAAGGACCAGCCCTTCGGGGGTGTCGTCGGGACCTCACAACGGCGGGGTCGCTCCACTCGCCCCGCTGTTTGGCCGCGAAGTGTCTACATGATCTTTTGCGAATGGCTCGGCGGCTTTGTCGCCGGTGACAGAAACAGCAAACAGGCCGAGACGATTCGACTGGATGGCTCCACCTTTCACAACGAAAACAGTACATCCAGAACCGTTGGTCGACAATACGAAGACACTAACTCGACAGGGCTCAAGAACAGGTGCTGCCGGAACATCAAAGGCTTAGCTAGGTGCGTCGTAGTCGGCCGGCCTGCTGAAAGAGAACGAGGGCCCCTGCCTACCTGGCTTGCAGCGGGGCGGGTAGACGCGCGCTTTTTTAAATCAGATCAGATCGGCTCCGGGTGGAGATGGGGCCGTGGACGTTTACTCAGACGTGCGATTACCTGCCAATACGCCGTGGTGACAAGTCATGGGGTCGAGCAGAGGGCTGAGAAATAGAACGTGCTCCGGACCTATCCCGGACATGGTTGGTCTGACCTGCATTGACGTGGTGGGGCTTGCAGGTGGTCTGCATGATCGGACGGTGTTGTGGGCTGATGTGCTCCACAGAGATGTGGCAGGCACCATGGCCCATCCCGTTTGTCCACGGTGAGTATCACAGACGTACGGTGAGCCTGAGCCTGCTGAAGCGTTAACTCAAGGCGTGCAAAGGGTCCCTAAGCAAGAAGCATTTCACACGACTACCGGACGGTCCCGGTGTCACACGCAGGAAAATGTCGCGGCCGCACAAGACCGCAGCTCGCGTGGTGTTGTCATCCAGACAAGACATTCACAAGGGGGACAGAGGAGGATGCCGCAGGGGAGCGGGCACAGGAGCCTGTGTAGCTCGTCATTCAGTGAACGTTATCTTCCTTCTGAACTAAACTGTCGCGATAGTGGCGCCTGTATAAAGACGACAGAGCAGAGAGAAGGGGAAGTGCGGAAGTCCACTTTCTTTCCGTCTTTTCTACGCTATCCTTGTTGCCCGTTTCTACCTGACCCTATGCCTGCCATGTTCTTTCCTCAGCAAGGCAGTGCGATCCAGCCGCGGCTGCAGTCGAATCGTCAGGAGTTGACACGCACGTGAACCCAAGGCTCGCGGATTCTTGCCCATCGGCTTCATACGAGCCCTGCGGGCTCCACCGGTGGTCCCAACGGACGGGCGCAACCTGCACGACGTTTCGAGTCAAACACACAGAGCCAACTCCTGGCAAACACAAACCTCCTTGCTGCCCTCCAGACTTTGGGTTGCGGAGGCTCCCCGGGCCAAAGGTTCGTTCCGTCTATTCATCCCGGCAACGCCCACTAACATTGCCGACAGTTCTGTCGCTCCTCATGAAGTTCAAGGTCTCGCGTTCGACGATTCTCAGCTCAGCTGCGAGGAAGGGTGCGTCGCGATTGGTGCGAGATGGCGCTGACTTGAGCTGACCCAGCCAGACCGATGGAACAATGGCAAGGACAGCACCCTGAATGGGATGACCGGTACGTCCGCTTGGCTGAGCGCCTTTCCAGGGTGCTGATTGTTGACAAAGGACTCTAGGATCCGCATCATGTCCGTACCGGGATTCTCTTATTATCACAGTGAGGTTGATATCTGACTACCTGTCTAGGGAAGAACGCATTGGGACCTTGCAGCTCCAGGTCTGTTATCTCATGGCGAAGCAGTGCAAGGATGGTGGGTTTGCCACCGAGGAGATGGCTGCCCAAGGAGCAACATGAACGCTGTTTTTGCTCTACATGGGGAAGGGCCATCCGGAATGGCGTAACTCTGCTCCTGTTATCTAATCGAGGACGGGCTTAGAGCATCTGTGACGGGGGGGACGCGCAAGGCCGCCCAAGCCTTCTTAATGGTGTTGCAAAGGATCAGACCGCAATGGACTGCATCGCCCCGGTGACCTAAACTCAAATTGATTGCTTCAAATCACATCTTTCACAACTGAATGAACCTAATGTACTGAGCACGGGATGATGACCGCTTATGACAAGTACTGCAGTACAAGAAAATCCTGCCGCGTGAGCATCCCGTTGTACGTCCCGTCAAGTCTTCCATGCCATGCGAAGCTTCCACGGTGCATGTGGCGGCCATAGCCAACCATAATCGGCGACAGATTGACGACACTAGAGGCCCTTTAGTATAGATGGGATTTGCACAAGTCTGTGTATTCCTCTGCTTCTAATCTTGGCCGGCCGTCGCTTCAGGGCATCAAGCAGGCCACCATGAAGCACCCGTGGTTTGACCCGCCACAGGCCGGCGGTCATGAGCTCAGGGATGTATGTTATTTAACGTGGCTGCTCTCTGTACTTTCTTCTGTGTCTGAAAGTTCCCGACAGTGGGTTAGCTGTCGTAGTCCCCGACTGCCAGCAACCGCTTGGCTGGCTCTTCTCGTCTTGCCGCGGTCCGCGTGCCACGGCGTCACGCAATTGGGGCAGGCCGCTCCACAATAGCCTACTGGGACTCTCGTGAGGCAGGTATAACACCTCACCTGCAACTCGCCACAAGGGCTTTCGATTTCTGTGCAGTGGTGCTTTTCGATGGTTTCGCGGTGTATTGTTCGCAGATGCCGACGTAAATCCTTTCGTCGCCTAAATCGAAATGGAGCTGAGCGGGCACAGCGGGAGTAATCGCAGGAGAGCGGGCCTTGGCGGCGTTTCTGACATGACCCGTAATGTGAGCGCTTGTAATGACGATCCAGGTCTTCCTGCCGCTGAAAAGGAGCTGTTGTGCATGGCGCATAAAGGCAACAGAAGGATGCCACGTCTTCGCAGTCAGAGCTGGAACGGTCAGCGTCAGGTAAACAAAACAGAAATCAGGGGATGATTACGGGGTTCTGTTGTTTGCATGAAGCGGGTTCGCATCTTCCGGTGCGTCGTCGGCGATGGAAGGAGGCGTAAGACTGGGCGAGGTAGACTGGCACATACTCGGGGCCAAAGTGCCTTTATAGCCGCTCATCATCGCACTCAGGATAGAATGTGGGCGGTCTTTCTAAGTGCGGCAGCGATATTTTCCGGCGCCCATCCCGCAGCTCCGTGCAGTTGTGATATAAAACAATGTGCGCGCGACATGCAGATTGCACGAGTACAAGAACAGCGTGAGTGGTCGTGGGTCTTTTGTAGGACGCATCTGGATCTGCAAAACAAGTTAGCGGCTCTTTGACCTAGGTGCGCCAGCGAGCAACTTAAATTCGTCGGGCGCACACGACGAGAACCAACAGTGGCCCATGAGATACATACAGTACTGCAAAAACATAGGCTGGTAGGGCAAACCGTCGTTTTACCCGGCGACGTTCCGATGGCGACCATTAGAGAACATTGATCCTTGCCAGTGCGAGGCAGATGAGTGCTGTCGTCCTCTGCAAGAAAATGGCGTCAGCGCAACCCAGAGCTCGGCGCGGTGGAAAGCTTTGGCCCAACAGACCACCAAAGCCTGGCCGTTGGTTGCCTGCCGCACGCCAAGAAAGAACCACTTGTACGCGAGGTAACTATTCTGCGCCAGATACCGACAGTTCACCTGCCGGCACAGCCTATGAGCCATTCTCTGCACCCAGCCCTGTGTGGCGTCCTGGATCCTGTTGGACGCCCGAGAAGCGGCGCGGTCGCAATTAGGCCAATCAAACAGTGATGGGCGCCCTGAGCGACTGCTTTTTGGCGCTGGAGCTTGCTGGGGGCCGCAGTGCGACGACTCTGTTGCGACGCAGCAGTCCAATCGCGGCGACGGCCGTCGACCGGGGAAGGGCAATGGCAGGGCGCACACCTGCAGTATTGGCAACCACGGAGCACCCCTGGGTTCTGATTGCCGCTCCCAGCCTGCCCTCTGTGGCTCCTTGACTAAATTCCAACCTCCCCCGCCTCCACAGCAGACGACCCTGGGTCCGTCATGTGCTATTGCCCCACGAAAATTGAAACAAGATCACCGAAATGACCACTGCCTGTGAAGACCTAAGCAGTCAGGCCCCGACGGAGCACGACCACATCGGCAACGCCCTGTGCCTATAGCGGACACAGGCCAGGCGACGAGGCCGGACCAGATGTTAGGAGCACCTTGCGGGCAACATCAGGCAGCGACATAAACGCGTAGACGCGGCACAAGGCGGGAAGATCCATCTGCAAGAACTTTTGGCGACGATGGCAGACGAACGACCGAGTGCGCAGGCAGACATCAGTAGCCGAAGATCAGCGACAGGATCGGTCGGTCGGCTTCGTCGGATTGGGAACGGGTGGAGTCGTTGGTCCAGCTTGGTGATTCCATGGCGAGCGAGGATTCCATCGTGCCCCCTCCCCCCCTTTCTGTTCTTCCAGCCCGGAGCTCCCCAGTTCTCCCCCAACAGCAATGCATCGACAGGGCTCTTTGTTACATCGGCTCCTTTGTTGCAACGCCTTGCCGACACCGCGCGAGGTGACAATGGGCAGGCGCGTCATCGGCATGCCGCAGGACCGCCCAAGGCCGCCGCCTGGCCAGGGGCTCACGAAGTAAGCCGGGAGCAGTTGGTCCATATCGGCTGGTTGCGAGGTCCATTTGGCTCGCCAGGTAGAGATACCCTGGACGGGCTGGGCTGCCCCGGGCGGATAGATTGCCGCCGCGAAGATGCATCCGCGTCCGTTCTCGTACGATCCAGCAGCTATCACCATTCTCAGCAGGCCTAGCGCGACATTTGTCACCTTATCGATCCGATCCAGGCGCCACGCCAAGGCGGATTTGAGGCGCGGTCTCGTCCGGCCTGTTCCTGATTGCCCGCTAGAGTCTTGGGCTATGGTGACAGGTGGTGACAGATCCGCCACGCCGCCCCGTCACTGAGCCAGTCGACGACGACGAGGTTAATCCAACTACACATACCCATCGCCACGAGCGTCTATCCTGTACGCCAGTCAACGCGGCAACGGTCGACGCCAACTGTGTGCACTGCGGTCCGCAGCTGCTCACTACGGGGGACGTGCGCGGCGATGCGCGAACCGAGGCGACCAAACAGCCTATCCCCCCGACCCATCTGCTCTCAACTGCGCAGCGTTCTATTGCGCCGGAACGCCAACGGTCATGCTGGTGCGCACTCGGTCCCGGTCGGCGGTTCGTGGGTGTTTGCTCATCGTTCCTGTCCGACATCGCGCAGCGCTCGTGGGCCTTATGTTCTCCCTCCACCCGACTCATGTGTTGCCGAGGGGTTCGTTGTTATATCGCCATGGCTCATTCCGCGTCACGGCCAGCCTCCGGCGACCTCCAGAGGAGCCATCAGGCCGCTGCAGGCCCTCTGCATGTCGCCTAACTCGGAAGCGATGCGCCTGCCGGGCTCCCACCCGGCAAAGAGAAGGCACCGATACTGCCGGCGGCAGCGTCACAGCACATTTCTTTAACCATGGCCGGAATCTTGACCCTATATGGCATCATAGTAGCCGAGATATGCTTGTTGTACATTTTATGTCGGCAAGCCGGCAGGCCAGCCGGGTCTGGACGTAACCTCTTACAGGTGCCATGTTCGCTGCCCGCATGGGCACTAATACGGTGAGGGCGATGAAGGCGCCGGTCCGGCTGGCCAGCATGTGACAACGGGAGCGACGGCGTTGGGGTAGAATGTCGCCTGTGATGGTTGGCGCTCCAACGATCGAAGTAGAGACCCTGGCGAGGCCGGTGCTCTGAGCGGTCATCTAGGATTCCTGCGCAACTTGGATGAGTTATCGTCGACCTGGGTCGTTGGCGAGCAGTTTGCGGCGGCAAGACTCTGCCAACTGACCAGGGCAGGGATCAACGTTGGAGGAAGGTCGCTGGGCCGCGGAAGGTGGATGGCGCTTGCTTTCTCTTCCGAGGTCTTTGGCATAGCTTGTCGATGCAAGCTGCCTCGTTGGGATGGTTGTATGCCTGGCTTGACTCGGCCCTGGCCGGCGACAGAGTGATGCTAAAGAGCCGTTGGGCTTGCATGGTCTAATGTGGGGCCGGGCAAGTTGTCGACGACAGCGGCGAGTGGGCGTCCCGTAGACTAGGCAGGGACTTTGGGCAGCTCGTTTCGTGAGCGTTGCCGGCCGACCAGCTCAGGAATGAGCACCGAGACCCTTTCCCCTTTTGTAGCTGCCCGCCGTGCGCCCTTCCCGAGCCGGAAGGCGCCCCAGCTGTAGATCACGGCTCAGTTGTGGGTGGGCCGATGCTCTGCCTGTCACAGACCTAGGCGCAAGCGCTAGCCCTCGACCAGGATGTAGTGGGAACGAGGAGCAGACCCAGATGCTCCTGTTCGCGTGCTGCCCTCTTTTCCAATGGCGGAGAATTCACATTCCTTGCCCGAGGGAGCCGGTCGCGGCGCGTCTATATGTCTGTGTTGATAGTGACCAATTCGCGAAGCGCGGAGCCGCTTGGCGTCTCTGTCGGGAGTCAAGGGCCGAAGGGTGGGATCGACACAGGGGGGGACAAGCCGATGTGCAGGACACCAGGACGCGCGCTGGTCCGCTGTAAAGTGCCGTGACGAGTCATGAGTGGAGAGAAATGCAACAGGCTCTGTCGCCCCGGACTTAGTTGGGGCCCGGGCTTACCCCGAACGGGATTGTGGGGGCCGCCGTGGACAGCGTGAACTGCGCGGCCTCCAGGTACTGAGTCTGTGTTTCAGAGTGTGGGTGGCGGACACGCTTTGGGTCTGCCTCGTCGGTGGTGCGGCGCTGTCAGGTCGGTGTTTTAACTGACCTCCGCCAACTTGTGGGCACGCGCAAAGGGAGCCTGAACCTGCTACAACGTTAACTCAAATGCGCGCGGGCAAGTTCATGTTTTACAGCCAAAGACAGCTGTGCACGGAAGTCGCCGCCAAGGGGTTTCCAGGACTAATGCCCGAAGCAGTGGCGGGTGCGTTGCTCCCGACACAAGCGGCTGTGATGGGTGGGGTTGCAGCATGGAGAGCAGACACCGGAACATCTGCGAAGCCTCCCCTTCCATGTAGCGTTTCATTCTTCTGGGTCGTGCTGTCGGGCACGGCGCCGGTATAAAAGATGGCAAGGGCAACCGGATGAGGGCCTGCGCCAATTGACCCTCTATACGGCTCCTTTACTTTCCTTTACTAGCGGCCTCTAACTCGGCTGTGTCTGCCATGTTCTATACACGGCAGGCTGCGCCGATCAACGGGCGGCCACGGTCGACGAACCAAGAACTGGCCCGCGCGGGCACCCGTGGCCCTCCTTCTATTGGGCAGAGGCATCTCCTCGATCCCGCTGGGCTTCTCCCAGCGCGCCCGATGGGCTCGGCCGGCGCTTTCCAGGGCCGACCCGGATTACGACGCTCCGAGCCTTTCACGCGAAGTCAACTGTATACACTGAGCCAACAAAGTCAAGCGAACGTGCTTGCTGCCCTCCGCAGTCTAGGCTGGGGCAGCACCACAGACTCAAGGTGCGCCGTGATTTCTCATGCTACGAGCACTCAGTGTGGCTAACAGACCGACCGACTCAGACCGGGCCCTCCGGTCTGTCGGTCTGGGTTCATCGTGGCCTCCGGTCTGTCGGTCTGGATCCGTCTGGCTTCAGCAGCCCGGTCGGTCTAGGTCTGACAGTCCGACCCCGACATTTTACCGGACCGCCAACGGGGCTCGCCGCATAACATACGAAGACTTCATTGTTGCTACACTACCAAACCCCTCATGAGCCAGTGCTTTTGCAGTTGATCTGCCTCGATTACTTTTGGTGCTAGCCGGTTACGCTCGTCCGTAATCATCTTCTTCGTCTGGCTGAACACTCTCTCGCATTCGGCGCTCATGCCTGGAATGGAGAACAGATCGAGTGCCATTCGATACAGGACAGGATATTCCAATTGGCGCCGATTCCACCATTGGATCGGGTCTGCAACGTCCAGATCCTGTGGGTAAATGGCTCGCGTCTGAAATAAGTCGAGCTCGCTGACCGTCTTGGTTTTCTTTCGCTGCGTATTCAAGGACCGTAGTGACCTTTTCCCAAAGGAACTGTAATCGTCGACTTCAGCATCGGTCTCACAACCATCAATCTCCAAAAGCCCTGCTTGCGCCTGCGTTTCCACTTCAGCCTGACGGGCGTATTCGTCGAACAAAGTACCCACAGCGGATTGCATGTCGTTGTACCATTGGGGCTTATCCATTGCGACTTTCGAATGCCGCTCAAAGTAGTCGTAGCCATAGGATGGGTGAAGTGCTAGCGCGACTCTATAGACTGGTGTACGATCTGTTTTGACGTAATAGTCTTCGAGCTTTGCCCATCCGCAGTCAATTCCCGACTTGAAATGGGAGGCTTCCTCAAACCGGGTGTCATCTGCAGCCTGCCTAAACTTGACAAACAGATAGTCCATGGTCTTCAGCGTTTCCCACACGGCGCCATGGCCGCCCTCCGCTCCTGGCGTGCTGGCATTGCCCTCCATGGTCTTGGTTAGGATGTAAAACGGTTTCAGAAAGTCGTAAAAGCGCTGCAGCTCAACCCAATCCATAGCGGTGAGAAAGTCCTTTGAGAGGTCACGGTGGCCGGGATCGTGTTTTGGTATCTGCCATCGAGATTGAAACAGCTCGATAGCAGCTCGTAGTTCGAGTGCTAAAATAAGCCAATCACGGTCAGCACGTAGCCGGAAAGGCTGGGCCAGTGGTCATACCGCGCTCAATCATCATATAGATAGAGTTCCAGCGCGTCTTGCCATCGACAACAATCTCCAACGTGAAAATGGCATCATCCCCTGCGATCTCAGCCTGCAGTTGTCGCAGTGCCTGTCGCCGCTGGTCCGTTCGGCGAATGTAGGTAGCGAGGTTATGGAGCCTTCCGATCGATCCCTTCTTGGCCCAGATGTCAAAACTGAACTCATCTGTAGCTTCGCGAAGCGCAGCCTCGAATTTACTGACGTTGGACCCGAAAATGACGGCGCGAACAACTAGGTTAATAATGTGGCCGATACAGCGCAGACGGCGGCTGCTTACGTCCATTGGAAACCACCTTGCAAGCGCCTCCAGGCAAGTATCGTTGCTTTCGGCATTATCGAGCATAAAATATCCAAGCTTAGAGCCTACTTCGTACTTGTCAATGACCTCCTTGACGTAGGAGGCCATATTTTCGCCAGAGTGCGGGCCAATGAGGCGCGGTAGTCCGAGGAGGACATCCTGTTTCCTGCCTTCACCGTCCACGAAGTGCCCGACGATGCCGATGTAGTGGAACCCGTTGGAAGCAGTCCAGAGATCAAAGCTTAGGTGGACGCAGCTCTTGGCTCCCTTGACGAGGCTGAGAATGGTCTCTCGACTTGACTCAAAGGTATGACGGATCCATGAACAGACCGTTGTGTGATGCTGTGGGAGCAACTGGCTTGCAGGCTCCCCACCGCTCGCTATCAGCCAACGAAGCCGTTCGCTAGACGCTTGCCGGAAGGTAACATCTTCGAGAATGATCCAGTCCACGAAATGGGCTTTCCACGAAGCCGCATCGAAGTGGGGGCGAAAGGGAGAATTTTGAGCCGCTTGGCGCGACAATGGACGCACAGAGCCGGCCTCGGACCTGGCAGCTAGAGTAAACGGGGTTGACAGGCTTGTACTTCCGTCACGGAATTCCGCGACTTGATGTTGACGGAGCAGGTGCCTTGCAGCATGCGCGGTTCCCGATGACGCGTATAGAGCCGTCGAGTAGCTTCTCTTCTCATGGCAGAGCTTGCACAGCCAGTACCGTATGCCTTTATGTTCTAAATTTGCGCCATGACGGTATATCCATGACTCTTTCGTCTTGGTGCCGACGACACGCCTGTGGCGAACCCTTTTCCTGGCACCTACCAGCCTCTTGCCGCAATGCCAAATGTTCTCCCAATCGATGTCGAATTCGCATTGCGAAGCATCGTCCGACGTAACTTCTCGTGTGGTGCTGGTCGAGATCGAGGGGAGGTAGGACGCAAGAGACTGCGGTATAGAGGATACGGGACTCGGAGACCGGGCGGATGACATAGTGCTAAGGGGATACACCTTGGAGTATTCTAGCATAACGCGAAGGATGCAATGGGTTCCGGGCAAAATGCAGACGCGACTGGGCTCGTAAACAAGAATTTAGTTTGCCAGCAAGGGCGGCGGGCCAATGGCAGCACTGAGACACACGTCCATTTGGGCCGATCAGACCGACTCAGACCACCCTAGACCGACCGGCCTGTCCGGTCTGTCGGTCTGACGAGAATGGCCGGTCGGTCTGTCTGCGGTCTGGTCAGACGGACTCAGTCGGTCTGTCAGACGGTCTGTCTGTTAGCCACACTGCTTCAGTCCATCCAGCGCGTTGGCGGCATCTCCCAGTAGTTGGCCAAAAGTGAATTAAGGGAGCGTCAACATGTAGCAGCTTATTCGCAAGAACTCCAGTCCGTCCAGCAGATTGGAGGCATCCCTCGTGAATTGGCGGCATCCCGAATAGAGTGCAGGATGGTGGCATCCCGAATGAACGGCAGCATCCCGCAACAGATCGCAGCCAGAACTGGACGAAGTAGTGGGGCTGACTGGCGGCATCCCGAGCGGATTGGCGGCATCCAGGATGGATTGGCGGCACCCTGCAGCAGAACGCAGCAGAAGTGGACAGAGCAGTGAGGTTGACTGGCGGCATCCCGAATGGACTGGGCGGCATCCCGCATGGATTGGAGGCACCCGCGGTAGCACCCGGCCAGAACTGGACGAAGCAGTGGGGTTGGCCGCAAGTCGACTGGTGGCGTCCCGCATGAACTGGCAGCATCCCCGGACGGATTGGCGGCATCCCGCAGCAGAACGCAGCCAGAACTGGACAGAGCAGTGAGGCTGGGAGCGTCGAGGACTCGACAAGTACTGTAAACCCCCGAATGTCACGCCCCCAAATCCGTCAGCATGGCCAGGGCATGTTAACAGTTCTGCGCCTCGTCGCCGAAGCGGAACCTCGTATCACTTCTAGCCCTTTCGTCTTATCCTCCTCCTCGTTTGCTCCTCCTCAACGTCCACAAGCCTCACTTTCCTGACCGCAGTGCCAGCTTGGGACACGTCCCGCAAGACAATAGTATTAGTCCCACTTGTCGTTACCTTCTCGAAACAGTTCTTGGCCGCCAGATTATTTCCATGCGTGTCATACAGGCAGAAATTCTTCCTCACGTACAAGATCGTCCAAGGGAACGCACCATGCCTACGATGGCCTTTCCAAGCGAGGTTGAACCTTGAGAATGTCCCAACAGTATGGGAAATCCGTGATTCCAGGTCGAATGTGTCTGGCGGCGATCATTCATGCACCGACAACGTGAACTGCTTGGTGTGCGGCTCTATCGTCCCGTAGATCCCGAAGGCCTCGTTCGGCGCCAACTAGCTCTATTCATAGCTGCTAACCTGCCCCCTCAGAAGGTTTTGTGGGATGGTAAACCGAAACTTACAAAGACAGTGCTAGTGTTCGCCTTGGAACAAGATGTCGACGACGAAGCTGCAGTTTCTGGCTGCGCTCAAGCGCGCAGACGACGGCGTTAAGCTCGTCTCCGAGCACTCAACCCCCCGACTGCACCTCGACAACTCTTGTTGTACAGACCATTAAAAGTTCTATAATCGCGTCGCGCACATTCCTTGTGTTCACTTGCTCCCGTGACTTATGGTTAAAGCTTGCTGGCCATGGTGGAAGCAATTGCGGAGAACGTAATTTCGCACCAGATCCGTTGCGGTTATGCCGTTCGATCGAGACACCTGCGGATATAGCAAAATCTGGGAGAAAGCAGGACGGAAGGGCGAATACAACTTGGATTTCCAGGGTCACGAGGCGGCAAACCACCACCGAGCTCTGACGCAGTCACGCAGGTAACGCCGTCATGATAGATCCGAGGCGGCAGATCAGCGCTGCTCGTGCGATAACACGATTGCTAAGGTACTGTTGATAGGATTGCGCTGAATCTGTGTGTAACAGGCCCGCATGGTCCTGTCGTGTTGTGGGATTGTGTCCAGACGGGGCGATGGTGCAACTAGGTCCAGGCTCTCCCGGGACTGGATGCGTCCACTACGCAACATGCGCCAATCACGGAGCTGACCTCGCATGTACGGGTTCGGCCAGGTCCAGGACATGCCTTCACGCGAAGCACCGGCCATGTTAGGCAGAGAATGTGCTGCCTCTAATGGGTCGTCGACAGTCCCGTGCTGGCCTGGTGGCATACGGCGCACTAAACAGCGCTTGTTACCCGCTGAAGCTGACGGGGGCACAGCCCAAGGTGCACGAAGTGGCTTGGACCCGCTTCTCCTGGGCAACGCAACGCTTTCCCTTCCACACAACATTTTCCCTTCCACGCAACGCTTTCCCTTCCACGCAACGCTTTCCCTTCCACGCAACGCTTTCCCTTCCACGCAACGCCCACGCAACGCGCATTCAAGCCCACATACTCTCATGCACCTCGCGCGACCAGCGACGCCGTCCAGCACGTGCAAGTCTCCTCTCGACCACGGATACGAGATCGGAGCTTGCTATCATGGAACCCGTGCTCTGCATTTGTAGGCAACTCTACACAGCAAGGGGCCACACTGAAGTCATCAGAAGAAGGCTCATTTTCGTTGCTGCGAAACTATCTTAGTTGGCGAGGAGTAGCTTAACCACCACAACACGGCAGGCTATACTGGTGAAGAGCTTCGTACATGGACAAAGAGGCAGGCTCGTTACCGTGAGAAGGTAGAGTGTGAGCTCGAGGATTATTTCCATCAATGCCAAACGAGAGTACCGCGACTGAGCACGTTGAGTTGCATGGGCCAATGCCTGCACAAAAGCTCAGCAACGCGAGTGTAAGTGGTACTCGCCCATTTGCCGAAGTCGATGTGGTGCTGAGTCCAGCAGCTTTCAGAAGCTTGCATCATTCTTGGATGGACATGCCGTTTTTGTATCTCAGTCCAAACCGCCCAGCAGAAGCGCGCTTGGGAGCATAGACGCCTAGACATTTCTTTTACCGTGACACAGCATAGGGAAATCCTTCCTTCTTAGCGTAGTAGTTTACCCGAGGAACGTGGAACGAATGGAGCAAGCGGTTCCACCGCGTGCTTTGGGTGCCACTGCGGAGGCTCAAAGGGAAAGCCTCTTCACGGCCATCCCACCCTGAAATCAATTCTGAAAGCCTTCAACCTACGTGGACCGTGTTCACCGTTGCAAACAAATTTCTCAAATCACCATGGTCCTTCCGAGCCATTGCCAAGGGCAACAACACGATTCCTGGGCGCCACACAGCCTGTAGGGTCAGCACGATGCAGCTGAAGCTCTTGGGGCTCCCCAGGACGATGTCGTTGAAGCGCGAAGTCAGGGTAGTGGAGCCTGTCCATTTCTTGAAGCCGTCAGCACCATGGAAGCTGGGTGATGTTCCAGTCCGTTCATACGCACCCTGTACTTCTTCAGAATCTTTCGGAAGGCCACTATCTGCGCGTTTGCGAAACGCGACAACGCCTGGATGTCGTCGCTAACACTTTGTCTCCTGTTCATTGCGTCAGGCGACCGGCATTAGCGGAACTAGTTTCAGTTCGTACGACTAGCCTGCGCGTCGGATTCCAAGTCCCAAGCCCAATCATTCAACCCCAATGCCGCCAGTTCGGACAGCGAGGAAGAACTCCTCGTCAACGAGGGCACAACAACCGGGCATGTGGAACGTGCTGCGTGCGCCCATTGCGGAGCAGTCAAAGCCAAGGTCGCAGCCCAATCCAGCCGAAGCTCGACCATATCCAGCTGAAGCTGTTGTCAGTTCGGACGTATTGGTTACAACCACGGGATCCTCTGGCTCGGCTCCGGCTCAGGCTCCATTCCCGCCGAAGCATATCGGGGCTGTTGAGACAGTCAGGTCCGTCTCGAAGGGACAAACGCAGGCCCATTTCGTATCTGATAAGGAATGGACGGAAGGATGGCAAAATAAATTGAACGCCGAAGAAGCTGTCATTCGGCCACGCGTTTATACTGACTAAGCGTTCAGAACTACTCTATGTCCGCGCAGAGCAGTAGCTTACTAGTGCGTTATCAAGCCAACACATCGAGCAACTTGCGTCTTCGGGCTCAGTCATCTACCCCAGCCTGACCCACTTCGAGTTTTCGCTGAGTGACGTCAGCTACGCAGCGCACAACCAGAATAAACTGACTGACGCCGCGATGCTACAACTGGCGCGCATTTGCCCGAACCTGCGTGTCGTCAAGCTGCAAGGAGCGCAAGCGAGCCGCCTGACGGACGACGCACTCATCGGCTTCCTCTCCAACTGCTCCAATCTGACCTCAACAGAGGTCAGCGGCCACGAAGCCGCTGGCACCATTGCAGAAGCCTCCTTCGACGCCCTGCGGGAGCATCCGGCTTGGGCTCCCAAGCTAGAGATATTGCGCATTCCACGGTGCGAGTACTTGGCTCGTAAAGACGAGGCCAGATGGATGAAGGCTATGCGTGCCCTGTCCAGGGAGCGTGATACTGTCATGCGCCGATATCATGGCTATCACGCAGACTTACATGGCATCGGTAAATTGTTTCACCGCGCCGCTGCCAGGGGTCTCCAGGGGCTATATAAAGGAAAACTTTGTGCGAAGATAGGAGAGGGCTCCTCAGAGATCAATAGTCAGTCTGGCGCCCATATGCTGCTCAACACTCCTTGCTGCTAACCCCACCATGACAGATACGCTGCTAACTGAGGTAGTCAGCGTGTGGCAAGTCAAGAAGTGGGGGGACTGACAGTGATCGGAATGGTCTGGTCTGGTCTGGTCTAGGGGTGACCAGACCAGACCAAGCCACTTTGGTCTGCGAATTCTTCAGACCGGTTAGACCAAGAAGACCATTAAGGCTAACCCGTTTAGGAATATCCCTCTTGGCGGCATGACAAAGTCCCTACAAGAATAAGGTTGAAGTAGTACAAGAACGAGGATTGTCGTAAATCGCGCCTGCATAGATCTTTGATGAATCACATGAAACAACTGTTGGTGATCCAGCTGTGTAGGATAAAGCTGCTGCGGAATGGGGGCCCGCCACCCTAGAACAAACTAAGGAGTAAAAACACAGCTGTTCCTCATTTCTTAGCACGCTCAGTGAGACAAACGGAAAATATAAGTTTCTACTTCATTGATCCTAGTTGCTGTAAGGGTTCACATGATGTATTGTCACTTTGGCGCTACTTACAACTGCGAGTTTACTCCAAGGTAAACATAGAATGGTATCCTATTGGAAACGAATGGCGAAGGTGAAAGGTGAGCCGCGAAGCGGTCTCTGACATGGGTCGAGTGGGGTATTGAGGCTAATGCTAACCTAGCCCGATACAGTTATTCTAACCGCTTTAGTCGAAAAATCAGCCACCGGAGTCGCTAGCGCAGTCTAATTTTGGCAGTTAATGGTCTGACTGGTCGGACCGGTCAGACCATGGTCTCAAAAAATCCTCAGACCAGACCAAGTCTTGGCGGTCAAGACCAGACCAAGACCAAGACAGACCAGACCATTCCGATCACTGGGTGACTGGGAGCTTGAGACGTCCCTAGATAAGTACAGGAGAGGGAAGGTTCAGCGGCCGTGGTAAAGGATCCGTGATCTGCGTCGTTCTACAGCGACATCTCCCGCAGAAGCAGGTTTCCCCGTTAGGAGATCGTCCCCCGCCACGTGACGGGGATGCAAGGTATGTGAGGGGGTCTGAAGTTCCGTTTCTGTGTTGGCCAGGTCCTGCTGCGTTTCCTCCCTGGTCGCGTCTCCTGGTTGCAGCTGAGGACCTCACCTGGTGGATAGGTCTTCCAGGCATGCCGCGGCAGTTTCTTCAGAGATGTTACTTTGCTGGAAGCGTAAAGATACAATCTTGCCGCACATTCATCTCAACATTCATGTCGCAATTCTATGCAAGCCCACACATGGCCAGAGTCACCGCTTCGGGACCCTGCCTCGGCGTTGACGTCGCCAACGTAGCCAAGCCCCCCGGCCCCGACTCGCGCCAGCGCAACCGCCGTCTCGCCACCTTCCTTTGCGCTGCTTGGGGCGAAGACGCTCGACTC
Source organism: Purpureocillium lavendulum (assembly GCA_029168975.1). Classification (NCBI taxonomy): domain Eukaryota; kingdom Fungi; phylum Ascomycota; class Sordariomycetes; order Hypocreales; family Ophiocordycipitaceae; genus Purpureocillium; species Purpureocillium lavendulum. Next base: position 202,089 of record JAQHRD010000016.1, read on the forward strand.
GACTACGGAGTCTTCCGTCGACTTGTACCAAGACTCGGTAGGCGCAACGTTCTTCACGAACATGGCCTTTTGGCTGTACTCGGCAGCAGCTTTGCCGCCGCGAACTCGCCCACCGCCACTTTGTCTAGTGCCATAGTCGTGCTGTGTTGGACGGATGCTTCTAGAAGGTTCTATGACTCTGTCGACATTTGCCAGCTTCGTCTATATGAGACGCAGCCTTCCACTCCTTTCTGTAGCTAGAGATGAACAAGTTCATTCACTCTTTTCCAGTCTGTGTGTGCAGACAACATGCTGTGATACGATCCTGCCTCCCAGCGCAAAGCTTCCAGGGCGAGGAATGGCTTTATGTTGTTGGGTTTGACGAAGCTGGAAAACATGCCCATGATGACGGTCCCGCCGCCTCTGCGTAAGCACATGACGGTTGATTCAACGAGAAAGGTTTTCAGTGGCAGGCAAATTAAGAAAACAGAATTGAGAATGCGCGTAGAGGATGTGCCGGAATCCTCGCCGCACCTTTTGTCACGGGCAGGCAAGGTAGGCAACACAATTCTGCCGAGAAGGCAACAGCTGCTGCCTGCAAGGCAGCAGCAGTAGCTGGAGTCTTATATGGCCATCTCCCATCCAGTGAGAAGTGGGGGGAGGGCCAGAGATCAACGATGGTACAATATCCCGTTCTTCACTCTCTGTTTCGTCGTGATTGTGCGCCTTACACCTTTCCACCATCAACCTCCACAACTGCACCCATTAAAGTCTGAATTTAATTTTGCCTCCCGAATGACACAGGCAAGGGGAACCAAGTGGGATTAGCTGACTGCAGATCAAAGGAACCCGAGAGTTTCTTCGCGCCATAATTCTCAACTTTTACCTTGTCATTCTCGTTCGTGATATGAATCTGCTGCTTCGTGGAGGGCGAATTGTCGCTTTCCTGATAGTTCTGTGGGCGAAGCGTGATTCCAGACTGTGCACCCTGGAAGACCGTAACAGGAAGGTCATACGTGTCAGGCATGTGGTGCATGCCCAGGTTGAAGTACAGCACAATGTCCTCCTGGTCGAGAGACTCGCCGTCGAAGAACTTGTTGAAGTCAACAAGGTCAGGCGTAATAGGGTGCGCAGAAACTGGCTCCGTGTCTTTGCGCTGGACTGCATACAGCTGGTGTGACGCCCAGTTGACTTGGTTCGGGAACTGGGTCGAATTCTGAACCGTAAGATGGATGCTTGAGCCAGTTGAAGGGTAGATGCGGAAACCGGGATACTCGCCAAACTTGTTTGGCTTATCCTTGTTCACAACGGAGTACTGCGCGGCCGCATTCGGAGCCCAGTTGATCTTGCCCTGATCCTCGTTGGTGACGAAGCTTCGATCAGCCTTCATGGTGTTGACGACTTTGCCCTTCGACCACTCGTAAACCTGGGAGTGGGGTACGAACTGAGTCTTTGACAGACTGTTCTTGGTTCCATAGATATCGAGGTCGGCCTTGAAGTTTAGCACATGGTCGTGCATTGATCCTGAGAGCCCGTCGCGAATGCGGAACCCGTAGTTCCGAGGCTCAGTGCCATTGACAAAGTCCGAGGCCTGGATATACCCAGAGGCCCTCACGAGCACCTGAATGGAGCCGTCGTGGAAGAACTCGTAAGTAGTCTGGTAGTCGTAGTTGTCCACGGTACTGATACTGCGCACGAGAAAAGCAATGTTCTTCGTAGCATGGTAGTAGTCGTAACCCTTGTGACGGCTCAATGGGTAGTCCTTGGGGTATTCAAAAAGACAGAACGCATCCGCATAGGTTGCGTACGAGGGGCAGTCATATCCGGGAATAAGGTTGAACTTTGTAAAACCAACAGTAACATCCAGGTACGATGCGGTAGTCTGAGCCTCATCCGGTCCGGCATAGTGGGCGAGAGCCTCTTGCATCGCGAGCTCATAGATCACCCTCTCGCCCTTGAAACGAACATCGTGAAGCGAGATTCCACCCGGGCCCGTGCTGACGAAGAATGAGAAGTCCACTAATACTCGGTTAGACAATTTTGGCGAGGTCTTGGGTTAAACATACTCCATGAGACGTAGTTCTGCTTGGGGTCAAACTCGTGTCGGGCGCCACCTGGAAGGATGGTAACTGGAGGAGGCTTATCATCATGGGGCAGCTCCTCTCCATTCCACCTCTGCTTCTCTTCGTAAGGAGAGCGTGGGCTTCGGCGCTGGAGATTGCTCCTTCGGAGTATTCTGCTGTCGGCTCCTGGTCTACGGCCGTCGGAATCAGTCGCGGAAGACGTGCGCCTTGTGCTATTTCCTGGACCTTCACAAAGGTCGTCCACAGTCGCTTTACCCTGATTAGCATACAGGAGGGGCGTTGCCTTTGTCAAATTGCCAACGGGGAGCGGCCTATTGGTTAAATGAGCGTTAGTCCACCGCACTAGGAACCGCGAGGCTAACATACCCAACCATGTATTCCCGGCTGATGCAGTCACGTCTGCCTCTGCCCATGGCCCGGGCATACCGTGCTGGTTTTGGACCCTTTTTGCTCAAGTACAAAGTTGCATCAGTCTTGTTTGGGGCAAGCAACCACATCACGTCGCCCTCAGTAAAGTCAACGTCGCCAGGGCTTTGTGGTGTCAGCGGATATTCATCAGCAGGGGCCTTTACACGCACATGGTAATGTTTACTTGGCGCTTCAGAAACGAGAGAATGGATTTCCGCTCCACGGCGGAGATGTCAGCGAAAATGTTGTCAAAAGGGGCAGTTGAAGGAATGTAGGACCCGTTCACTTCACGCTTGGAGTGGTGAAGATGCATATGGTGGGAACTCGGGTTGGCAGACACGCTCCCAATCGCCAGAGAGGCGAAAACGGAAAGGAACCTCATGATAACGAATGTAAGACTTGGGAAGAAAGGAGTGTGTAGAGATGCGACAAATTTCTGGTATCAGCGACTTCCAGTCGATATATATATGTTCATTACGGCATTGTGAGTGACAGAAGAGTCCTCCTTAGCATTGGAATTTTTGCCGCGCCTCGAACCGGAAATTTGCCTTTCCACTCATTGGTTCATCCGCACCATGGATACTGGCAAAGTTCCAAACGCCTAGTTCCTCAACAGGATCTCTCAGGTACTCCTGGGGTCCCAAGACAAGGGGAAGAATGGGGCAGTGGAATAGGAGAACCCGGTATTGTCCTTCGCGTCTGATACGAGTTAGGTCTGTGCGCGATGATAATTGCAGTTGGGCCCTTGGGGCTGAGTATGCCTATCCCTATCTCCACGTTCGCAATGACCCTTTTATTTAGGCCTCATCGGCCGTAAGAGAGATAAAAGGATGCATAGACTGACTCTTATGCCATGATATGGTTAAATCCCTTCTCTTCGACCTAATCTTGAGCACAGCCTTATTTCTCCACATACAAGGTTCCTCAGGGTAGCGATCTGGGATTGGCCACTTGTCATGGAAACAAGCCTGGCTGTGATTCAGATGGGAATGACAATGCGGCAGAGTGCAGGCTCAATACCAGACCATTCCGATCACACGTTGGGAGGTTGTGGGTCACCAACATGTTCCTTGAATCTTCGTACCAATTCGGGACGATATTTGCAGTAAAAGGAGGCCCGAGGGGCTATGCAAAAACTCTCGGCATACCCCCGAGAGGTGTCCCGACACAGCGGGTTGAGCCAAGGGGAACGAGCTGATACGCTGGCGCCCCTACCGCTGACATGGGTTCTGCCGTACGCAGCAAATTTGAAGCCAATATTGCCGACATCCCTCCCTTAGTGTACAAGAACATCCCCATCTCATTGCGTTATGCCGTGGGTAGAAGGATTGGATACAGCACATGCCCGTGGGCGGCGTGAAGACTCATGTTGCACATTGACTTTCCCTGATGGTCGAAGCCGAGTTTCTTTCCAACTGTTGGGCATTCGCATGTCCTGGGCCTGCTACGGCACGCGCACTAACATGTCCATCCACGTGTGCCCTCTGAATGTGCAGGGCTGGAGGCGTTCTCGTGAAGGTCCTATTGAACGGTCCGCATTAACGACTCAGGGGAGCCCATGTCTCAACATCAAGCGCTCTTTCACAGCTAGTAGACACGACAGCGTTGGTTAGTTGTCCATGGTAAGCACATTAGAGCTATTGTGCGTCAAATCCGTCGTTACATTTAGCTCAATTGGTCTCAATCGCAGCTCCGGGCTAGTCATAAGAAGCTGGATATTGTGTCAGTCATTTGATAGAAAAACAAGACTCTTTCGGTGCCCGATTCACAGGGACTTTCCTCCAGGTCATCAGATTGTTATACATCAGTGCCGTGCGCCATACAAGGAAGTAATAGGATATTCGTTGCCATGCGGCGCCATGCAGGTACGTCGGCTGTGCACGCTGCGCACGATGAGCCACGCTGTACCGTGGTTACACCCCTGGCGTTAGGGATGGGTTTTTGACGTCATAAACCCCAAGTGACCAATTGACGTCACAAACACCAACTGACTGGTAAATTACCGTCATAAACTTCCTTCCTAATTGAGTTTAGTGGATTTAATATAAGGGGTTAGCGTTTGCGGTCATCAGTTGTTCCAGCCCAGAGCCTTGAGTCTGGGTACGTACCACAAGGCGAAGTCCTCACCTGGCCAGCGACTCCACTCAGCCAGAGCTCGACAATGCTCGTGTAGTAATGTATTCAAGGGTTTGGGAAGCATTGGACTTTTTCATGGGTCTTCGAGTTGGCATTCTGGCAATTTTACACTGGTAAGAGTCACGTGATAAATGACCGGTCATAAACCTCGAATTTATGACCGTCATTTACCTCGGGGTTTTGGTAATTTACCTCTAGGTAATTTACCTCGGGGCAACCCTACCTGGCGTGGTTTGCCCCTATCCGGGTATGAGTCAGGCGGTCACCCTTGATCGGCCAGGTGTCGTGGCTCGGCTTGGTATTCTCGCACAACTGGATGAAGTGCAAGTTGAATGTGACCAGGACCGATGAGTACTACTAGGGGGCCCTAATGAGTCGTGCCCCCCGTCTTGTTCCACCAAGGACGGGGGGCACGCTGACCAGGAAAAGGCGCCACGACCGGGAAATGTCCAGTACTTCGAAGCCCCGCCAGATTCATGAGCGAACCAAGTATCTGTTTTTCCGGCTTCTCGTCTGAGGAATCTCTCAGACCGTCGCCAGCCCCGACGTCCAGACTTGCAAATAGATAAATCAAATCAAATCCAGGGTCCGATTTGATTTGATTTGGATAGCAAAATCATGGATCTGAATTTTTATTTTTTATTTTTTTAATTCATAGTCTGTCCCAGCCGCCATTATGAGCAGCTATGCAGCGTTCAGCTATAAGTACAGGTGTTCCGGCTCCTTGCATCCAGAGATCGAGTCGCTCCGCAGAGCTGCTTCTTCCTTCCGCTCCGAGCACTTACACCCTACTACTAGCTATAATGACTGTTCTGTATCTCTGACTTGTCAGGCCTTTCCTGGCCCTCCTCTGCTTCTGTTTACCAATAATCACTCGTCTGCGGTAATGTTGAGCACTGTCGATGGTACTGCCTAGAGGGCTCCCATCCTGCGATGTTCTTGGCTTCTTGTTCTGTATGTTTGCACAGTGCTACGTAGAGTGCCGATGTGACCGTATGTGTGGCAGTGGAGTGTTTGGAGCTTTGCTCGTTGATGTGTTCCAGGTTCGAGTTGACTTGAGGCCATGTAGATGTTATGCCCAAAAGACGCGTCGGGACGCGTCGGGACGCGTCGGGACGCGCCTCTTGGAGTAGCCGTCTGCTAGGACACAGGTAAACTGTGAGAGTGTAAAGTATGTTGTGTTCCGAATTGAAGTTCTGAGCTGTTAGTGGTGTTGGTGTTGTTATGATGTCCATCTGTTGACAATGAATCACCCAACCTCATCTGTGCCGCCCCCGCGCGTCCTCGTCAATCTCGTAAACCGTAAACAGTTGTCGGGCAGGACAAATGGAGTACCCAGTTCCATTCTCCATCGTGGGGCGTACGTGAAAGGGGCGGCAACTCCCTCTACCGTACTGGTTCTGTATGGTGCTGTTTCGTGAGGTTCGGAGGCTCGATTTTCGGCGCGCCGACGCGTTGTTGACAGGCGGACAATCGCGTTGCTGAACTCCTCTTGGCACCCAGAGACAGCCGAACTGTTTTTCTGAGAGTTCCCAGCGGACACCACGTAAGGCCGACTTTGTTGATGATGGTGCATGGGATGCCAATCACCAATGTCGCAAGTATTGCCCAGTCGTCTGCGCCGAGAACGTTTCGCTGGCTAAAAAAGCGCTTGAAAACAAGTCGAATCACAACGAGGAGTGCAGTAATGACACCCATGGACAGTGTTGCTAATAGTACAAACAATACGTATATTGGCAATATGGGACCCCTCGCAATATTATTGTATTGCCAAGAGTGCCATATTGTATTACGCAATATGGGGCAGAGCCATATTGTATTGCGCAACATGACGTTGGTCCATATTGTATCATATCGTCAAAGACTCGACATATTGCCAATATATATCGTATATTGCACGTGACAATATAATTCAATAACCCACATGAAACGACCGTTACTTTATTCACTAGCAATATCTTGCAGCCCAAGCCATGACTTCAAACACTCTAGCGCTTCAATCACATCCCTCCCCAGTCGATTTCGACGATCCGTGATGGTGATCTTCGCCCCAGAGAAGAGCCGTTCAGGCTCGGCAGACATTGCAGGAATTGATAGTATATCCACGGCCATTTTGCTCAGGTTGGGGTAATTTTTCCGCTGCGTCTCTTCTAGCCACCATGAGAGTGCGTTTGTGAACCCATACACCCGCTCAGATTTGCAATACCGCTCATACTCGTCCCTGATGAGCGATGGCTGCAGATGCTTGTTCCTCCAGTTCAAGAACTCGTTCGTCGTCATCGACGGGGTCTCGCAGAAGGGAATAGCTGGCTCCACTGGTCTATACTCGTTCCACAGCGTTTGCAGGAGTTTCTTTGACGACTCAACCCACTCTGTTTTCCAGTTCTCCTGTATGTAGTGCCATTTGTGCGAGGGATGGAGCACGATCGCCGCTACATAGGCAGGCGATTCATCGGTAAGACGGTAGTACTTGTCCAACTTCGCCCAGCCCGAGTTGTACATCGGCCCCATCATTGGATCGCCTGTGTGTGCTTCCTTTCCCGCTTCAAACTGCGCAAGCATAAAATCCATAGCCAGGAGGACATTGTCGAGAGTTGCAAACGACGATTCGAGTGCCTTGGTAGTCATCTTGAGCTTCTCTAGAAAGGATTTGACCTTCTCGAGGACGATCCAGTCCTCTGCGGAGAGCTCGTCGCCGGCACAATCTGCTTCCGTCCACTTGCTGAAATAGCCATCTATTGGTTCTCGGAGGTTCAACGCGGCTCGCAGCATATTATACCACGAGCTCCATCTTGTGTCGTTGTCTCGCGCAAGCTTGCGGTTGCGGCTAAGAACTTGGAACCTTTGGCTGCGCTGGACACTCCGTTGGATGAAGACGACGAAGTTATGAAGCTTGCCGAGAGGGCCCTTTTGCCGCCACGCCTTGATCTCTTTCAATGTCGCATTATTCCCCGAATCGTCATGCTCGAGTTTCTCGTTGTCCGTGACGAAGAGGAAGGCTTTCGCGGCGAGGTTGATAATATGGCCTTGGCAGCGAAGTCTGTGTGTTTTGGCTTCGTAGTGAATGTCAAACCGACGTAGAAGTCCTGCGAGTGTTAGGGCCAGTCGAAAGACACAGGTCATTCAACTAACCAAGAGAAAGAGATTTCATCATCGTATCATTATTGCCTGCATTGTCCATCACAAAATAGCCGAGCTTGGAAGCAAAGCCCCAGTCCTCTATCACTTCCAGAATTGCATCTGCGAGGTGAGACCCGTCATGCTCACTGTCGATGTCCTTTAGCGCCAACGTATGGTGTTGCAGTTGACCGTCTTCCGTAACATAGTGAGCGACCACGCCTAGGATAGCCAATGTGTTGGGGGAGGTCCAAGATCGCAGCTGATATGTACTCTTGACGTTGCCAATTGTATGCGCTGCTTGACTTTCTCCTTCTCGGTGTCGAACTGCCGCGTTATCCATTTCTTGACGGTTTCGTGCGTGTCTGGAAGCCAAGTATCGACATCGGTGTTTAGATAGACAAGAAGCGCTCGAAATTCAGGACACTCCACAAGTCGAAAGGGCAGGGAGCAAGCCGCAATGAACCGCACGTATATGGCTTCAAGTCTGTCGGGGTCGACCGAGTCTCCAGGTTGATCGTTGAGACGGCGGCGTTTGCGGGGATTATCCTCAGCCGAAAGACGGGCCTGCTCCAGGATAGTCCGGATGCTTGTCACCTTCGCGGATCGTGGAGCGCTTTTTGGCAGACCGTGTCCTTCAGGAGGAGGGTCTGTTAGGTGCTTTGCGGGAGCTGCTGTTCCGCCAGAACAGGAATACGTCTTGTCACAGTGCTTGCAGCGCCATTCCTCCTTCCCAGTCCGCTGGTTATAATACCGCGTCTCCCTGTCCTCGTCCGGCATATGGGAGAAGACCCATGACGTTCTCGGCTTGGCGCAGGAGGTTATCGAACCCGGGCGAAGTCGCGACGATTGCCATTGTGAGGTTTGGCTCTCGTTCTGGTCACAATTTGGCTGGCTGGTTAGATCCGAAGCGTCATCCGATATTGACGAAGCATCTCGTTTTCTCCGGGCAAAGGCAAGCCGCTGCTGAGGCATTGAGGCTGTGCGTGACAGTCTCCACTAAGCATATCGCCATTTAGCAGAGCGACTGCAACGAGTATCCAGAAGTTGAGGAAAGGTAAGACAGACAGAAGAATAGGGGGAAATGAAGCTCGAAGAAACCCTAAGCTACTGCGGTTCTCAATGCTGGACGTGATTGGTTAGTCGAGGGTGCAAGCTGAGACATACTGGTCAGCCGTGACACTGGCTGCGTGGGTTGTGACAGGTCACCCTAGAGGCTCGGTTCAATGCTGTTGCCAACGCGTTTTTGGTCCGGGTGCTCGCATGTCAATCGGACAAATTGTCAATAAACGTGCCAAAATTTTTGCCAAAAGGCGACCAAGCAATATAAATAATATACTGGCAATATGGACGTGCTGATATTGTATTGTCTCAATATGGGGGCGCCCATATCATATTGTCACAACACAACAGACGTCCATATTGTATTGGCACAATATCGACGGTGTCCATATTATATCGTATGTATTGCAATATATTGTTTTGTTGCCATATTATTAGCAACACTGAGGATAACTACAGTACCCTTTGCCTCATCTCTCAAATCATTGTCTTGCCTGTTACAATACTTGAGCAACTGCAAGCCATCGACTTGTTCAACCCGTTTTCTGCCGGATGGATGGCGTGCCGGGCAGAAGAGTAGTACAGGGTGCGCTGGTCTTCCCGATCTTGGGTAGTGTTGGCCCATTTGGCCGCGCGTCTTTGCACAAACCACCCAACCCCCCCTTCAACTACGGAAGCCGTCCTACCAAGCATTCGTCTAGGCTGTAGTGTCCAAACTCTGAGCTTCACACATCTTCATGTACATCTGGCCGTGCCTTATGAGCTCTTCATGCGACCCAGCCTCAGCAATCCTACCCCCGGAAAACACAAATATAGTATCCGCATATCGAACTGTGGACAAGCGGTGTGCCACCGCAACGGTGATCCTGTCGCCGCCGCGTCCAGCTTCCATGACCGCCGCTTGGATGACGCGTTCCGAGTCCGTGTCCAGCGCACTCGTAGCCTCGTCAAGCAGAATAACGGAAGGGTTTCTGACGAGTGCGCGGGCAATGGCAATGCGTTGGCGCTGGCCACCAGACAGCTGGCTGCCGCTGATGCCGCAGAGCGTGTTGAGCCCATCCGGCAGGGAGCTGACAAAACTCCATACATTGGCAGCCCGGCAGGCGGTCTCGATCATCCCGTCGTCCACCCTATTCACACTGGGGACATTACCATCGCTATCCGTATCGACACCCATGGCGACATTGTCGCGGATGCTGACAGGAAATAGTACTGGCTCTTGTTGGACAAGGGCGATCCGACGACGGTAGAGCCTTGGGTTCAGTGATGTCAGCGAATTGCTGCCGTCAATGATAATTTGCCCGCTAGATGGGTCGTAGAATCGCTCGAGTAGCGAGATCATTGTGCTCTTCCCACAACCTATGCTCCATGTGAGCTATTGTTATTCATCCCTGAAGATCTGGGATCGATCTACGGCATCGCACCTGATGAGCCAACAAAGGCGACAAATTTGCCGGGTTGGATCTGTATGCGTAGTTAGCGGTCTATCCAATAGCGAGTGTCATTAGTCACACCTTCAAGGATATGCCTTTGAGGACGTAAGTGTCCGACGCAAGAGGGTAGGCAAAGGTGACGTCAGAGACATCGTAAGACATGCAACCATTGGCAGGTGCCCTTTGTCGATTCTCTACCGTTTCCTGTATGGTGGGCACAAGGTTACAAAGCCAAAAGTAGTAATTAGCCGCGGAACTAGCCTTTGTGAAACCTAACAGTGTGACAAGTAAGTGCACGCGCGGAGCCAGTGCTGCAGAATCTCCTTGCTACTTACCACCAACGAAGCTAAAGATTTGACCAGCGCCTTCTCCTGCAAAGTACACGGCCATGAAGGACACAATGAGCTGATAAAAACTGATCTCGGTCTGTGATAGCAGCTTCGATCCCCACCTTGTTGCCCTAGATATTAGCCAGTGAACAGGAGCAATCGGAACAGTCGGTGCCTTACCAAAAGCCCAGTGCCAAGACAAAGTATTCGACGGACTGTGTAATTGCAAAGAAGATCATCATCGTGAACAATAGTGGCTTTGATCCAGCAATGGCGCGGTCTAACTCCGCCGTATACCTCCGCAAGACCGTCTCCTCAATGGCCAGTGACGACACTGTGCGGATGGCGTTGACGGACTCGGAAGCCACAGACGCACTATTCGAGAACCTGCTTTCGATTTCACGGTCCATACTTGTCTCTAGTCGAATTTGGACGTGTCCAGCTAGCACCATTGGTGGAATACCGGCACATACTCCGACGAGGCCGAGCTTCCACGAGGTTGCAATCGAAAGAATGGCGCAGGCAATAATCATTACTACACAGATGACAATGAGTGCAATACTGAAGCCCATAAGCTCAAAGACTGCTTGTGCGTGAGAGTCAATGCGACTAATCAACGCCCCGACGGTGTTTTCCGGGCGGTCAAAGAACCGGAGGTCCTGACGCAACATGGCGGACAACATATCTCGTCGCACCCGCTGTGCAAGGGTCTAACTGGTGTTAGCATGCCAAAATATATCTTTCTGGACCGGCAACCGACCTGGGAGATGATGTTTGTTGTCCAGCCGAGGATGAAGAAGATGCAAAGCAGACCACGCGCCATGACGAAAAACATGAGTGAGATGAAGTTGCTGCGCTTTTGCACGTCGGACGACTTGACCACGTCCAAGACTTGGCCGAGAAGGAGGGCTTGACCAGGATACATGCCAGCTGCCAAAGGATTAGTCTGAATCGATGGTAACTAGACCATGTACGATTTTGAACTTACAGCCAATAACGCATCCGATCAGAGAAAGTGCGTACCACCTCCAAAGCTCAGGGGTGCTGACGACGAGTTTCAGAACTGTGTGGATAACACCAATTCGAGGAACGAGGGTGAAGTCTTCGCGATCATGAGGTTCCAGTGTGGTATCTGCTGCAGTACGAGCCCCCACCAGGCAGCGACCTTCCATCAATGCGTCGGCGTTCTTGTCGTCGTCGGACATGTCTGTATCCTTAGCAGTTGCTTGGGATAACAGGTCTTGGGCTTTCACCAAGGTAGAATATGTACCACCTCGAGCGACCAGACCCTCGTGCGTACCTTGCTCCAGAATCTTGCCTCTGCCTATGACAACAATACTATCAGCAACCCTGATGGTCTTGAGTTTATGAGCAATGACTATTGTGGTCCGGGACTTAGATGCTTGATCTAGTGCTTCCTGCACAATGGCTTCTGAGGTCGGGTCTAATGCGCTCGTCGCTTCGTCGAGCAACAAAACTTTTGGTTCCGATATGATGCTGCGAGCGATGGCGATTCGTTGCTTCTGACCGCCCGACAAGAGGCCACCCCGTTCCCCAATCCGGGTGTCGTAACCTTGTGGAAGCTCTTCAATGAATTCGTGTGCGAATGCGACTTTGGAAGCGGCCTTGACTCGTCCGCGCTGCTCCTCTACCGGTGAAAACTCCCACGGGGTACCAACGAGGCCATGAACAATGTTGTCGAATACCGTGCCGTTGAATAGAACAGGCTCCTATTGGGGATGAGACTTGCGGAAGCCAGTGGCGCGTCATTCAATGAACTTACCTGTTGTACAAGGCGAATGTTGGTCCTAAGCCACTTGAGGTTCAGATTTTCAATGTTTGTGCCATCTAGCTTGATCGTTCCGCATTGCGGGCGGTACCACCGCTCTAGGAGTCCGACAATCGTGCTCTTGCCGGAACCACTAGCGCCCTACAAAACAGAAGGTTAGACGGCCGTCCTTCTACTCTTCGTCACTCACACAACACACCACAGGTGCCGTCACTTAACCGGCTGGGACAGTCAGGTCAAAATCATCGAGCACCCGGATGCCTGGTCGCGTGGGATAGCTGAATATTACCCCCCTCAACTCGATGTTTCCTGCCGTGGCTGTCGGTTTCTCTCCCGAAGCATCAAACGGGTCAGTATCCGACGAGTGGTCAATCAAACGGAAGAGTTCTGATGTTGCTGTCGACGCCCGACTGAAAGTAACAAAATGCGGTGCTACGGAGTTGATCATCCCCGCAGCAACGATGACGGAAAACAATACCCTGCCAACGAGTTACGTCAGAATTTAAGGAGAGAGTAGGAGGCGTGACTCAATCTGGGTGCATACGTAGAGACTGTGCCGATACTTTGCTCTTCTCCGCGAGCAATCATGCCGATTCCTTGCCAGAAGGCAAGCCCCATGCCGGCAAACACAACAAAGTATTCGCCTCCGAACATGAGCCCATATAGAGGACTCTTTTTGTCTCCGAGATGCCGTGCGTCCTGAAGGTATTGTTCGTACTTGGAAACCAGCCGCGGGCCAAGGTTGAATGCGTGCGTTGTACGCGCATTGCTGAGCACAGTTTCAGCAAAGGCGCCGGCCGTGGCGTAAGTCCTGAGAATCCTGGTCTCGATCTTCGCATCGAAGACGCTGACACCAGCCACGACTATTAACAAAGCAGGAAGCATGCAGATGATAATCAGGGTTAGTCTCCATTGCGCTTTAAACGCAATGACAAACGCAGCGACTAAGGTTGCTGTGGCTTGAAACACTTGCCCCAGCTTCTCCGCGATACCTTTGTGTATGAGTTTCCCATTAGATGTCGCCTGCATCGCTATGGAGCCACTCGTGCCATGGTCGAAGTAGCTCACTTCTTGACTAAGGTCGGCGCGCAGGTATGCGTACTGTACGTTTCGTGTCATCCTGAGCGCAACGTACGTAAGGAGCGACGCGTAGACGTATGTAAAAGCGAGACGGGCTATGCCGATATACACAAAGTAGAGACTGCATATCGAAAATCAACGCTGTCCACACGGGTTACGGTAATTCAACCCACGAGTACTTGGCCGCACTGTCCATGAAGCTGGCAGGGGCATTCCCTTCGACCGTTGTGAAGCCGCTGAGCAGGTTGATGAAGTTGCCCAAGACAAGATTTACCATGGCCAAGGCGACACCAGAGCCAATGGCTGCAACAATGCCAACGAACTCTAGAACATAGTCGAAGACTGACCCGTATTCGAAAACCCGCTGTACAGCGAATTACACGTTGTTATGTGTTCTTAGTTGCGGCACGGCTCTCGTCATACCAGATATCCGTTTCGGGCGCAAGGCTTGCTGGAATTGAGGGAGTGTGATGGTTTGCCATGGATCGAGGTTGACGGTCGTCTGGGAGCAGCAGCTGGCTTTTCAGTAGCCATTTCTGTCATCTCGGTAGCATCACTCATCCACGTGGAGCGTTGAGTCAAATGGATCAACTATTCCGGCCTAAGTCGGCGTGGTGGGTGGTATTGTAGGGTCCGAAGCCTGTGCATTTTCAGAGACGTCGAAATAACCCTGTTTTGCTGTTATTAATGGTGGCGACGTAACAAGCTCGTTGATGTACTTCGGCATCTCAGCGGATCGTCCAAAGTGCGCGATCTGTCACGGAAGAGATAAGGACCGGCACGTCGGAGTCTCCGGGCTGCGGGACCCCACTTGTATCCTGTCGCCCCGTCCATGCATATTGACACAGCCCCAAGTCATGCCTGTACGGTAGTGATCCAGATGGCGGGGTGTCGCATATCCAGCCTGCGTAGAGTGGCTGCAGCTGCCTAACAGGCAGCTTCTTTATTTCGTGACCGCTCTTCGACTTGCCGCCAAGCCACCTGCGCAGTCCGCAGCTTTGTCAGGGGCTATGGGGATTGTACCCGTACGTAGGCGTTTCGTGTCATGTCATGCCGCCAGCAGCAGCAGGGCCTGTGACAAGGCTATTAGGCTCGGCTCGGAGCCACCAATGCGGATGTTAGCATCGCCACAACCAGAAACAGCTGCCATGGGCCGCAGCACACTCCAGAAGGTCAACTGAACAGCCCGTTGCCCGTCACAGGCCACCGGCTGAAGACTCATGCGGTCCATTTGGGTCAAGGATGGTCCGATACGGCAGCCATGGGATCGTATGGGGCGTGCTGGGCATTTCAGGAAATCTGCGGCATGCGGTCCGAGGCAGTTGCCACACTGCTCCGGCGCTGCGCAAGAGAAGTCGTCGTGTCCGACCTTTCCGCATCGCTTGCAGGAAGGTCGGCGGTCACAGTTATGTCGGGCATGGAAATCCCAACACTTGTCGCACTGACTGGGCACGGCTGGTTTGTCAATGTATCGGGCCAGTCTGCTGGAGCCAAATAGCCTCCAGGGCTTCTTGGTGGGCTCGAGGAAAGACACTATGAGTGTCTTGCTTGGAAGATCATTCGAGTCGTGCCGGCTTGGGCGTATGCTGACGGGCGTCAGCTTGGTTTGACAGGCAATTTCGTCCTTGACTGCCGCGTCGTAGTCGGCTTCATTGCCGTGCAGGTCTGCGAGTCTGCGAGGACAATTGGATACGACGTAGGTGTACCATTTCTTGCTGACTTCAACGGATTTCGCGCCGAGATCTTCCGCCCATTCCGATTGGCGCTCGACGATGAGGTCTCTAGCGGCTGCATCCGCGGTGCGAATAGCCCAGCCCGAATTTACGGGAAAGGCAGCCGCAGTGCTGGATAGACACGCCATGAAACTGAAACTGGGGTGAGTTTCAGTTTCATAAACCGGGACAACGGTATAGTTTCAGTTTCATATGAACCAGTTTCAGTTTCATATGAAACAATATTCTGATGCAGATTGAAGCTCGCAGTAGGTATACACTGTGTTTCCTGATAGCCCTAGGGCGTTGGCATTGCCTGCTCTTTACCTATACTGTAAATCCCCAGCTTCAACATCACTTTTCGGCCCCTTGTCCGCTTCTATATCTTCTTGGAGTATCCTCACAGCCGCATCAATATCCTTCGCAGCTCTGAACACACCGGCAAGAAGTGGCCTGGTCTTGCCCTTTGGAACACTAATCCAGCTCTTGATGCACTCGCATGCTTCTACCATTTTCGCAGACATACAGCTTCTATCCCACGTGACCTGACGTCTTGCGCCGGAGAAAATTCGCTCTGCCTCTGTGGACATTGGTGGGATACAGAATACGTCAATAGCCATACGGGAGAGGAGCGGGAAATTCGCCTGCTGGGTCGGTTCAAGCCACCACTGCAGCTCCGTTTGTTGTCCAATGCCGACCGGTGAGCCCTGCGAGGAATGGTCAACATCCGGCCACTTGAATGCTTCAAGCCAACCTACATAGATAAAGCGGTCAAATTCATCCTTCACCTCGCTCGCTGAGCTGTAAACCTTTCTCCTCCAGCGATCAAACTCATCGAGTTCTTGCACGCTCTCCTGTTGGTTCTCCGGGAGTTGGTAGCTCTTGTACTCTGTCGACCAAATCTGCTTTACAGCCTTCACGGCATTGCTAACCCAGGCCGGATTTCTCTTCCACTGCTCACTTAGATAGCTCTTCCGGAGTGCTGGATGGAGGAGAATGCCGGCCACGTACACGGGGGCTTGTTCGGTAAGCTGGTAATACTTCTCGAACTTTAGCCAAGCCACATGGAAGCGCGCGTAGAAGCGCGGGTTGCTGATCGCCCGACTTTGAGTCTGTATGAAGTGGTGATGGAGGAAATCCATGTGCGATAGGACTTCGTCGAGCGTATTCTCTCGGCCTTGGCGTACCGAGATCTGGTGGAACACCTGTAAAAACGCGTGAATCTCTCTGAGCTCGTTCCAGTCGTTGTGGTCTAGCGCGTCTTTTTCCACTTTGGCATGATGCTCTTGGATCCAGTCCATGAACTTGGCCCGCCTCTCGATAGCCACGTCAATGAGGCGAAACCATGAGTTCCAACGTGTATCGTTGTCTCTCGGCAAGGCTCTGCCAATCTTGGCCTTGAAGTCGTTGTGAATGCTGCTAGAGCTTCTCGAATATATGCACAAGTTGTGGAGCTTGCCCAGGACCTTGAACTCCCGCCACTCCTCTGTAGCTTGTGCTTTCGTAACTTTAGCCCTTGCTGTCTCCGATTGCCTGCACAGCCGCTCATATGCCTCGTCAATCCCCTCTTGTTCATCATCTTGGATCTTCTTTGCCTTGCTCCGAGAAAGGAAAGCTTGAACGATGAGGTTCATGATGTGGCCACTGCAGCGTAGCCTCCTGGCAACCGGGTCTAAGCCCTCAATGCCCTTTGCAATATCTTCCAGCATAGTATCGTTAGCTTCGTGATTATCCGTCGTGAAGTAGCCAACTTTTTCGCTGAGCTCGTATTCTTCGACTACTTCTAGGAAAACCTTGGCTTGCAGCTCCCCGCTGTGGCTGCCTTTGAACTCGCGCAATGACAACAACGCTTGGGCGACTTCTCTTGTCTCCGCATCGACAAAATGGGCCACAATTGCCTGGTATGCCGCCTTCTGTTCCGATGAGGTCCACATGTCGATGGTGAAGTGGACCATTGATGAAAGAGAATTATGAAGCTTCTCAACAAGGCCATGTTTGTGTAGGGCGAAGGTGTTTTCGAGAAGCTTCGGGACCGCTCTGCGGCTGCGTAGGAGGACGTCCCGAGCCATGTAGTTGCAGGAGAGTATAACGGCATGAAACTCGGGGTATTCGATGAATGTGTGGGCGATGTTGCGAACCGCAAGAAGCCTGGCGAGTGCTTCCTCGAATGCAGGAATGTTAACAGCGTTTACCAGGTGCTTTTCTTCATCAAGGTCCCGATTGGCCTGACGTTCCTCCTGCCTTCCAAACATATCCGTAATGGTGCCATGCTGCTGTTTCTTTAGATCTGACCCTTCGACCTGCTCTACAACTCGGATACCATGAAAGTCACGTAGGTGCTTGCGGGCTCGGCTCAGATTTGTTGTTACGGAGTTGGGCTTTTTCGAGGAGTCGCAGTGCTTGCAGTACCAGATTTCGTGGTATGAGCTATCTCGAGCTTTCTCTCCTCTCTCTCTGTTGGGGTCACGCGCCTCGTTCCAAGTCCTTGTATTTGTGCGGCCCTTAACTTTAGCGCGCTTGTCGGCTCGATCAGGGGGACGGTAATCCAATGTGCGCTTCAAGGGAACTGGTGAGTCAGGTGAAGCAGGTGCCAAGGGTTCATCAGAAGGCTCTGATGAGAGCAAGGGAGCAGGCGAAGCTGATGACATAATTACGTTTGGCAAGATTCCAACTGAGCTGAAGGCATTTGGTTTGCGAAGTTTCTTCGTTAAGTATTAAGATATCTGGGATTACACGGCAAGATATGAAACCATATGAAACCGACTGAAACATATGAAACTCGGAGAGTTACAGTTTCATATGAACCCGCGTCCAGTGGCTGTTTCAGTTTCATATGAAACTGTATGAAACTACACGCGTGGCTATCCAGCACTGCAACTGGAGGTCAAGACGCATGGAAGCAAGGACAAGGCCGCCTCAAAACAAGTCATAAGAGCCGATCACAAGTGACTTTTTAGCAGCACACCGGTGAACGTTTTGCTCCGGGCCTGGGCCCCGGGCATAGCATTTTGTTCCCCGCAGCACCTATAACAATTGCCCCAACGTAACCCTAAAAAACAATACAGTACGGTAGTACAGTGCTGTAGTGAGGAGCGGTTCAGACACCAGATACTGGTAAAGTCGCATAAAACAGGCTTCAATGACGTCTTGTGGGATGTATACCCGGGATAACAATAAGGCCGACAAGAGACATGTTGTTCGCACTAGGTGGTTCGGTAGTATCGTCTTCGCAACATAAAGGAGTTCCTCAAGTCGCTGCCTGCTTGTGTTTGTACTGTAAGAGCGGCTGATCTCTTGAGGTGCGTAGCGTGCATCTCTGATCGGCGTTGTGCAGCTACGGATCTGCTCTGTCCTGCTTGTATGTACATACTTAGCCGCAGCACCAACTAGCAATCGTCATTGGCGCGCTAATCCAGCACCCTGCACCTGGTAGGCAGGCCGGCGCGGACGGCACCTAGGCAGGTAACGTTGATGGCTCCTTGACCATCCTTCTGATCCGCGGGCATGTGTGGACTGGCGGTTGGGATCCCAGGACACTGCGGCTACTATTTAACGGCGAAGTGGCCGAAAGCTTTGTATCGGTGCCGAAGCTCAGCGACGAATTGATCTCTGTCGAAGATTGACTTGGCAACCCTGAGATCTGCGCAAGGCTCGAATGATATCGAAGTTTCTGGTGAGCATAAGCCATCTAATAACAAAAAGGAACGCTTGTGCTTCTCCAGACAGGCCGACGCATGCGGGGTGTTTCTGCGCCCGCCGTCGTGATAATACGTTCATGTGTTGTCAATCTGCAAGCGAGACATGGACATCTGGTATTGGCCCTTTTGCAAGCTCACCCCCACGCCTTAAACCTTCCCGTTCAGTAAATGCTCGAATGGAATCAGGCTGAAAGTCCATGTTGACCTGTTTCCAGCAATGACGGACACCGTTATCTGGCTCTCTTGCGTAGTCATCGGCGCGTGGGTTATGGCCTACCTTTACAGTCTCATGGATCCGCCGTTCGAGGATGTTGATGACATGCTCGTTGGAGCCTTACCTACAGCTAAACGTAAGTTCGACATAGTGTCCATTGCCTCGCGTGTCTAAGTTTAATATACGTTGCGCAGGGCGCGATGTGTCTAGGAAATAAAGTCTCGTTCAGTAGACATGGATGGGTCCAAGAGTCATCCGGATGATCCCCTTCGTGTACGCCGGGATCCGAGAGTAGCAAAGTCTCGTTGTTATTGCCGGTAAGGGGGAGACTTGGCGAAGGGGCCCTATGTCCTGCGGTTGACGAAGTCGGATCGGATCGGATCGTGTCACACATCCAGCAAGCCCACAGTGGCTCCAGCTGCCTAGTAGGCAGCTGCTACTGCCTAAACCCTAACCCTAATCCAATCTACGAGGGGGACCTAATGAGTTGAGCCCCCCGTCTTGGTGGAACCAGATGGGGGGCACGCTGACCAGGAAAAGGCACGACATGAACCACCTGGTATGAGGCATGTGTAGGTCCATACTCATGCTGTGTCCTCCCGTTGAGAACGAATACTTGGCCGCATCAATCGCTTCCCGTTCTTCACTGCATGTTTCGTCGTGTCTGTGCTCCCTTACAAGGCATAAAAGCGCGTCGTGTCCATGCTCACGTCATTCCAGATCGCGGAGGCAAGATAGTCGAAGAAAGGCCAACAGCGACGATCGCGGAATCAGAATGGGTTGCGTTGTCAGCAGATAATTTGACAAAGTGCCTGCAATATTAGTTTTTGATGCGTAGGCCCGAACCTTTGCGCCAGCATCCAGCCGCAGCCAGATGTCCGCTTCTTGACGTCGTTGCGTGTGTCAAAATGTGAGATTTGTTGGTTGTATTGGCCTTGACCACTGCCCAAGTCAAGAGGACGAAGGTCCCAGTTCTTATATACACAACAGAGATGTCCAAGTGGGTCCGGACGCATCCTCGGTCTGGGGCGGACTATCGTTTGACAGCGTGGTCTCACGCTGGGTCGTACTAGCCACGGCCACAAGTCCAATTGGCGCCGTTACAAGCCGCCACAACCGCGCCCATCTACGACCCTTTCCAGAAACTGCCTTCCCGACATTCCCTGGCCATGCTGATGGACTTGGGGCGTGTGGGGGAAATTGACCGACATTTCGGGTGTTTACTCGAGGCCGTTGGCGATCCCTGACACAGCCTGTGTTTGAGCTTTGACCGTATCCAGGGTCCAAAACACCACACATGCAAGTGCTCGGTCTTAAGATGCGTGTTATAGCATCGGACTTCTGTGAGCAACCACGCCGAGCATGTAGGATATACGATGTGGTGCTGGCTCTCTGTGCGACACTTGGCTTACGGGGGTGAAAGTTAAATCGGTCCGGAGTGTGCTGTTGGAGGGATCGAAGTCTACTGGCCCTCAAGCAGGCTTGCCATGGGATCAAGCAACGAGGTTTACTTACAAGCGGTCCGACGATGTACCAGTGGGGCTTGGGGCTCACGTACGAAACGAACCAGATTCTCAATTAGGTAGCGTCGAGGCCCTATAAGGGCTTCCCTCTGTTCGTAATAAGTCCATGCCACGCCCTAGATACCCGTAGTACAGTAGGTTTTCCTACCCAAGTGTGTGACACCCTACAGCAAAATGTTTCAGCCCGAGTAGTCTTTGCTTTCGGTTAAATTAAACCGCCTCTGTTCTGGCTCCCCTAGCAAGGGTGAGGTGCGTCGCAGCACTGATTAAAAACACCGATGCATGCCTTCCCTGCTGCGTTTTTGGGGCAGTCGTCCCTCGAAAAGACTGATGTGCATCCAAAGTTGCAGCAGTAATGGGCAGTCTTGACATAAGGAGCGTGATAGTAGCCTCCATGAGGGACGGCCATAGCGGTAGCCATAAATAAAGCTGTAATGGTTATGGTATTCATATTGACTTGCCCAGGACAGATTTTTTGCTGGGAAGTTTTAGGGTCGTCGATAAACTGCTTGGTGTAAATTTGTCGGGTGAAAACACACTGAAAATGAACTCCTGGATGTCTTCGTCTTCTGGCCTTAGGGTTAGCCCGATACTTATAATTTGAGCAGAAACGCTGGCTCTCAATTGAGGTCAATCGTGAGTATTGAGTTGGCGAGATGGGAAGGCACGTGTAGGGAGTGTACAGAGCCAGGTTGTACCTAGCCGACAAAGTAATTATTAGTCACTTCGCTGGGGCATGGAGTAACTTTTACCGGACACTACCCAATACTGTTTACCGAAATCCGTAGACACTCGCACTGGACACAAGTATCATTTGGTGGAATGACAGGCTATTAGACCAGCCGACTGATCCTTTTAGATTTAGGTTGGCAGTAGCAACCTTAGCATTTTGCCGCACAAATACTTGATCGAAGCATGCGGCACAGATTGAATTTGAGGTAATTGCCACCGCCGACGTCCAAACGTAACTAGGTGTGCTGCAACATAATCCGGGCAAAAGTTTACTATGGTAGCAGTCTGATTTCAGCCAGCCGTAACGGAAAGCTCCTGCAATTGAAGAATGTTGCCATAATTCTATTTTGTTCTTGCTAGCTCGAGTGCACCTCGCGTCCTATGATCCCGCCCTCACGAGATGGCATCAAGGCAAAACTGATACATCGACCAAGGTACCTGGGGCGACCGGCCCGAGTCAGAGTGCCTGCTCTTTGGAATCTTTCCGGGATGAACGGCATGACTGTGAGTCGGATAATAGACTCCACGTGGCTACGTCAATTCAATAGCGATGGCACCAATCGGCCACGGCCATGATGTTCGCCGATGGCGATGGCAAAGAATTTAAATTTACCAACGTCATCGCGTCCACTGGAAGTAAGCTGCCAAAGTCTTCACGTAGGAATCTTCTCGTGTTGAGAGCTATCAACGAGCATAGTAACTTCTTGGAACACTAGCTACCAGATCTTCGGCTCGGTGCACGCCTTGACCGCCCTCGAGCAAGTTCTATTGTGACCAAATATAGCGAGTCGTCTAATACCATCGGGGGTTGACTTGTTAACGTGACTGTGCGAAATACAGAACAAACTGGCCTCCCCAGAAACATTGGGACCTTCGTTCCTTCTCTCATCTAGAGCCGATCGAATACCAGCTCCCTAAGCCGCCGGAAGAATTGGACCCCCTTAGTCGAGTCCGAGCCGACGGCGCTATCGTCACTATCGCCGTCCACGGCCGAAAACCACATTTGAAGTCAGGCAAGCGAGAGGTAACTGAGACCTGAAGAGGCTACTTGTGTCAACCACCGCAAATGTACCGATGCGCTGATGCCATAATTAATACTCCTCGACATTATTGAGTTTTACGGGAGACCATCCAGGGACGGCTGCCACGGCTATTACCACATACACTGAAGAGAGGACGGCTGTAGCCATCCCAAGAACTTCGGAGGGCTATCAATGGGCTCCACCTGGTATTTCATGATGTCCTCGCCTGTAATAGCCGCTTGTTCTTCCACATAACGGCTGCCCGGGCTCTGTCGTATGTCGGATATTACCTCTGCGAAAGTCTGCACGACATGACATGGGGCCTTCAATGGTCATGAACTCACATCCGGTTTTTGGGGCCCTATAATATCCGGCCGACTATACGCGCAGGCTGCCTTTGGTGAACTCTACTCCTAGTGCATCACTCCCTCTCCGACTCCTCTCCTACCTCCCTCCCCTCTTTCCCACTCAGTTAAGCTAGGAGAAAAGATGTGTAGAGCTTGACCGGGAAGCCTCGAACTTAGTATGAGAACGGATTTGCCAAACCAAGACGCCTTGGATGGCCAAAAACTAGATGTTAGGTACCCAGTTTGAAAGGAAGATTGGAATTTTACTTCGACGTAACCCACTTTCTATAGGCAAACAGACATCTCCCTGTGGCAGTAGGCTTTCACAGGACCTACCCGAGCGAAAAATTAACAGAAGGATTCTTTCCGGCAATATAGGCTTTGCGACGCTCGAACGTTACTTCGAGTCTTCCCGGTTAGCGTGATGTCTTCAGGCTGGCTGGGATTATTGGTCTTCCTTAGAACACGTCTCAGCTCAAGGATGCAGGGTCTTCGTAGACTACGACGTAACTCCACTTTTATGCGCAGCTCATTATGGCCTAGGTCTGGGCTTTCATATTTAAACGAGCCATGTCTGTCCGACGACATGCTTCGTTCGACCACCACTTGCAACCACAGCCCCCCATCAGTACCAAATTTACGATACTACGCCCTCCAAGCCGCCACCATGAGAATTGTCTTTGCGTCAGTCATTACCCTGTGGGTGGCTACTTGCAGCGCCGCAGCGTGTGTTCGCCGATGTGATGAATGCCCCCGGGGCACGCATTGCGAAAATGAGCCTGAGATTGTGCGTAGTTATCTGCACTAATTGAGGTGTACTAACTGACGCAAACTTTAGTGCCGGGACATAGGAGTATGACCTAGGCTGGAAACGGAAAACACCCCGGGAATCATCACTGACACTGTTTAGTACCCGCCTAACTACCACCTGTTGTGTGTTGGGGATTATTAAACTGAGAGGACTCGCCGCGGAAGGTACTTTACATCAGGAAATTAATGCAAATAGGCTCACCGCGAGTTCCTATTTGCGAGCCCTTGTCGATATTAGTAGGGTAGTTAGCGCACTTGTGTCCAACTTGCGCCGGTACCATCACCAAACCCATTCAACATGGGTATAATTCTAATTTGGATTTCCATGAGTCAAGAAGAGTTCCCCCAGAAGCGTTATGGTCGACCCTAATGACGAATCACAACGTGTGAAGCAGTTGCCGTTCGTCAGTCCTGTGGAGTCGAGGCCCCGGCCGATGCACATCAGGGGTCCCAAGACAGTTAAACACGGCACTCTCGAGAGGCATTGTGAACTCGTCTGTCCTGTGTGTTGATGTCTCCGCAACGGAATCTGGCGGCTCCCTATCAAGCGAAGGAACCAGCAGGTAGGAGGCGTGTCTAGTGCTGCGCTCGTGCTCTTTCTTCCCCGAGGAGATGAATATTCGAGTGCAGTCGGTGCACCTATGGTGCGCTGATTTGTGATATCTTTTCAGCCTGTCATGCGTGGAAGGGGGAGCGTTGGGTGGAAGGGAAAACGTTGCGCGGACCGGGGAGCGTTGCGTGGCAGGAAAAACATTGCGGTGCCTGGCAGAAGTGGCCCCGTGGTTCGTGAGCTTCGGCGGGCGTAAGTGCCTGCATGTTGACCCAAACCCAGTGCGTGATATGACGCTATGCTACCCCCTGAGCACTGATGTTCACGACCTGTCGGACGAAGCACACAGTCTGAGTGGCACGGCCGGTGCCTCGCGTGGAAGCTCCCCGACTGGGCACGAATCCAGAGCGCGAGGGGAACCACAAGCGGATGTTGCACCGCGTTAGGCAGCCTATTGGCGCCGTTCGGTGTGTCCGCATAAAGGGCACTGGAAATCAGACTTGTACTTCGCCCTGGTCCTGTGTCTCTTGAACTTGGGCATATTCGCAGTTATCCGAGTGGCACGGCAGGGACAGCAGCGGATCTAGTGCGCGTTCCTTTGCGGAGGCTTTTTTCGACACAGCCTGCAGGCACCGTGTTGGTCGCCGGCAAACCTACTTGTGGCGTTTGGTGTGGCACATCTCAGAAGCATCTCGTCGTTGCGGCGCAGCCTAGCCCTGAACAACTGGTGTGGAACCTAGAGCTTGGGTCTGGCGGTCCACGATGACAGTGCCCGGATCGGTTTTGTTCGCGCTACAGGTGTCACTCGCATCTTGTCTTGGCTTGGGTGTGTCAGGCAAGCATCGTACGCTGCTTGCTCTGGGCCAGCCGTGGCTTATGATAGGAAGGTCGTGATGCTGTTGGCCTTGCAGCAAGTCGCTCTGGGCGTGATCCCTAACAGCGGATTCACCGTCCACTAGTAGCAAGTCTGTATTATTTGAGCACGTTGAGGTGGTTTACACTGTGGAAGGGCTGGATGGAACGTCGTAAAATCTTGGCCCCCTAAAACTACCACTGGCCGCCGGCGGACGGCCCTAAATCACGGGCCGCTCAGAGGCCAAGCCCTGCGTTTCACCGTCATAATGCTATGGTACATTGCCCAAGCCGCTAGAACGGGGCGTTCAACGCCTTGTGGGGGTGCTCCTACGTGAGACGTGAAATTATTGCAACATCCCTTTTGGATAACTAACTAACTAGTTACCTTTTGCAACCGGTACAAACACGCCGAACCTACCTGTTCTGCCCCCATATAGAATCCTCTCTGCCTCCCCTTTGTCGTTGTGGGCATCTTCCATTCTGTGTATAGGGCATGACACTGATGTTCGGCCGACTCCGTTCGCTGCCAAGTCACCCCGCACTGCTTTCGTTAGCGAGCACATGGCTGCCCCAGTGTCTTACGTCGCAGCGTGCGGGACTTGACGGCTCGGCAGAGGGAGAACGGTCAGGGCCAGGCGGCTAGTCGGGACCCTTTGCCCAACCGCCTGCGCAGTAATCAGTCGCTTGTTCGAGGGTGTCGTCTACAACCGTTGCCCTCCACCAGGCATTCCAACCGGGACTGTGCACGCAAGCCTGTCTTACTTCCTGTGAGAAGCCGATACTATTAATACTGCGGCCGGCCTAGCCTCTAGCCGCAGATCGTGACGGCGTAGTATGTTCCGGCGACAACCTTGTATGAACCAGCTCAACCAGGCCGCCCTCGAGCAATTCGTCCGCCAAGCCGTCAACCGCGAGATGATCGCTTTCCTTGCCAATGCCGCACACGCAGTGGTTTCCTGTCCATCGACGGTCATACTTCCGGCCTCAGCCAATATCTGCGACTTGCCGTCGCCGCCTTCGAGTAGCATCAATTCCCCGTCCGATCGATCCGTAGATAATGGCTTGCCGACACTGGAATTGTTTATCACCCAGCTCGTTATCACTTCCAATGTACAAGTATCGACGCTCATGTCCACCATCGTCTTCATGGCACGTCTCAAGTCGAAGCTGCGGCCGATGCCACAGGGTCTCCGATGCACCCCCCATCGCATATTCTTGGCTTCCCTCATCCTAGCTGGTAAGCTACTCAACGACCACTCGCCGGCGAACAAGTACTGGGCCGGTTACTCCTCCATCAGCACGGGCGCGTATACTTTCGGCTTCAATTGCACGGAGGTCAACCTGATGGAGAAGCAGCTCCTCTTCCTACTGGAGTGGAAACTGCATATCACGGAACATGATTTGTACCGAAAGTTGGACGTCTTTCTGAAACCCATCCGCGTTAGGATGGTCGAAGAAGTGCGAATGCAGGAGGCGCATGCCGCCATAACCAGGTTTCCCGGATCTGGATGCTGCGCCATGTGCTCCCATGCCACGGCAGCAGGGGTTCAGATACCCCACGAGGCAGCCGTCCGATTACAAAACTTGATTTCGCGTTTGATACGCTTCGCCTTGAAGGTCGGTTTATGTCTCGCCCCAGATTGCGCAGTAGTGGCGTCCTTTCTCCGACGGATATCAACCCGCTACTGAACGGACCTATGTGTGACCTTGCAGCGAAATGCTTTGACGGTGCGGTCCCCGACGATGCGACCCACCGATGTCGAATAGGGTCATCCCAACGTTACCTGACTGTCACCGTCTTTCCGAACAAGTCAGGTTTGACCCTGGCATGTTGACGCAGTACCCTCTCAGCTGAAAGATCGGCATGGTGAGGTCGCGGAGCCACTCAGGTGAGGCCAACGCTACTACATTGGGTTAGCCTTGTGATCTCTGGCAAGACTTGCCTTCCCAGTTTGCCAATGATCGCTCCAGACTGGCCCTGGGCCTCACACCTGTCGCCGATGGATTAGGTCAAGACATGATGTGACTCATGTGATATTACATGATTTGAGGATGGGATGCCATGTTGGCACCAAAATACCAGCTCGAACTACACATGTATTTCATCGGGGCAGTACAACAACAAAGACCACTCCATCCTCCTCTACCCTGCGTTTTCACCGCTGCGTGGGCGTCAACGAAAGCAAGGCAGTCGAAATACGGTGCAGCCATTCAACCCGCCGTTGACGAAACCATTCGCGGATACTATGAACTGGGCCCTTCCAGTTCCAGTAACTACCGTGACCCTCATCGGGTTTGTGCCGTGTTTGCCGGTCAGCAACGTACGGGTAGTTCGCGGTGTGTTTCTGTCGCCCACAGGTGTCATTTGTGGCCCGTCCTTCTCCCCTCGTCCATTTGAGTCCTCCCGATGCAAACTATAAACCCAACTGTTTGCCGATATACCTGACCACGACAATGTATATCCGGTCGCAGCGCGACTGCCTGCCCCTGCCGTAATTCTTACGTCGCGGGAGGAGGCTGCTCCGTCCCTTTGGCTGGTCCATCTCGTCGATATTCCCTCCCAGGGTGCCTTTCGCGGCTTGTACGCAGGAGACTCGGGTGACGTCCTGCGAAGGTGCCAAAGACGAGATAGGTTACCACGATGGTGCTCGTTGGCCTCTTGCCAGCAGACGGTTCCGTGCGAGGCAAATTGGACACTTGGAGAAATCTGTCCTATATTCTAGACGAAAGCTGCTATATCAACTGTCCCATCCTCATAAATTCGCGCGATATTAGCGAAACGATCGCTCTCAGCGTTGCCATACACTTCTAAAACGATGCCGTTGGGAGGCAATATCTGTATCTCAGGTTGCAGCCCAGGCCTGTCATTAACAATCAAACTCTATAAATTAGCTTCACTTCCAAGACTGACTAGTCTCGACCTACCAGATGGTCTGGAACAAACGCGACTCCGGACCCTTTGGCTACGCTGACCAATTTGCGGCCATTAGCCAGCACAACACTGTATGCCTTCCCTTGGGAAACGGCGAGGATTTTAACTGCCATGTGGTACTGGAGAGAAAAATATATTGGTAGCTATAATTCCAAGCTGCAAACCTCCAAGTCGTCGCCGCCTGTGGGCGAACAGGACACACTGCCAGAATATAGTTCGGAGAAAACAGCTGGTCGATGAGCACCGGCAACTCATCAGCTGGACAAGGATGCTGGATCTGCGTAGCTAGCCCAAGGCGGGCAGATCTGCGCTGTATTTTCTCCTCTGGGGTAGCGATCCCGGCGACGCTCATTGTCGGAACTCGGACGGCATGTCTGAGAACCATGCTATGGTTATCGACCGCCTATCTTAGGAAACAAGGGAGGGACTACTTGGTGGGGAGCAAGATTACATACGCCGACCTTATGTTGGTCACTTGGCCGATGGTGGTACCTTTGGTGGCGCCAGATGTGGACCTGCCCGCCTTTGAGACGTACCATGCCTGGCTGAAGGGTATGACGGACCGTCCAGTTGTTGCGAAGGTGTTGACAGCGAAGAGGGTGGCACTGGGTCAGGGCTCGCAATAGTGAAGCCAGTTTATGGACACCTCAAACTGCTCAAATAGTACGTGTGACCGAGTCACATGTGATCAAAGTTCACGAGCATGCACTGGAGCAGGAAGGGCCTGGCGCCTCCCGAACGGTGAGCTGTTCGACGCCCGGAGCGCGACCTAGATGCCGCCAATGTAGCCGCTGTACTCTCCGGCTGTCCTATCTCTCCCAATAAATTAACCTTATCGTGCTAGAAGAATGCTTCATTCTTCGTCAATATGCTGCCGGCCACATAGCCTTTTTCGCCAATATTTTTCTCTCTGCGCCTTGTCGGGCATCGCTAAGCAGTTTTGGGCCATCTCTTGCAGTTCTTTGAAACTAATCGTATCTCCGAACGACCGATCGTCGTGGATCTTCAAGACTCGCGGGAAGCGCAGAGTGTAGTACGCAGTATTAGCCGGCTTGTCGAAGCCAGCACCCACAAGTTCAACTATATATGGATGAGCAAACAGCTCAACTGGACGTAGTCGCTGAGCTGACTCCAAGACGACATCAAAATTCGGTGTGGACATGGCGAAAGGCATTCGAGTGAAGTATCCCTGTCGGTTTAGGAGTACGATATGATCCTTCGAGATACCGTATCTGTCAACGATATCGATAATCCGAATCCTCGGCTTTGCATCAAAGCGGCATACCTCATCTTTGTTGTCCACGCATCCAATATAAAATGCCGTCCACCATAGCTTGCCTATTCCAATGTCATGCTCATCATCGGTGTTGTAGTGCCCGCCGACGATGATGAAGTCGGCAGAGTCACCGAGGCTTGGGATGTAGTCTTTCTTGAGTTTGATGAATAGTTTACTGTTGTCGAAAGTGAAGTACGGGTCGTCGCAGCCTTTCAGCACCAGTCCTTCCCACCGTTGAGTAATAGCTCGAGCGAATACCGCAGTCAGCTCTTCAGCTGCGTTCATCGAGGAGAATGTAACCACCTCGCGGGATCCTATATCGGCATGGCCTGGGATGCGACTGACAAGAGACTGAAGCCTGTGTCGCCGTTTGTCGAGACTCTCCCTAGCACAAAAGGTGTCATCAAGGAGAAGGAGGTCGTAAAACATGACCATGAGATGCTCATTCGCAGTGACTGGGCAGTCTTGGGCTGCACCAAGAAGCCGCCCTGATCGTCTGACGTGCTTGCGGATCCGGTGGAAAGGCGCGATTGTCCGAGTATCATCATTCCACACAAGGAGCTCTCCCTCCAGTATGCACTGCTTCTTGATCGCACAGTCTGCCGCGCCAAGTTTTAGGCTTTCTCGTAATGCACGACGAAGTCCCATGCGGTCTCTGGTCGAGTCCCTCCCGCCCTTGGAGAATATCTTGATGCCGGACTCACGGTTGCTTAGATCGACGTGAATTTGACAGTATTCGCCGTCGTACTTCCGCTCCACGCTCATGCGCCTCAAGCGAGCTAGTTGGCAGCAATGTCTGATACTCCTTGCTTTTTCATAGGCAGGCCGCGAAATCATCACACCAACCTGTGGCTGTAGCACGTCCCACAGGTGGTCCCAACTATGTTGCACTGGTTGGATTGGCGTTTGCTGGGTGTTTAATCTCCCTAGGAGCCTTGTCGCAGCCGGGATTGAGTTCTGAAACCGAAGGAGGTCCGAGAGAAGAGGATGGAATCTGCGCATCGCCAACATGTCTGGGATACGAGCCGGGCTGTAATTTTTGGACAGCATGCGCACCAACCATTTAGCCTCGTTGCTGCGCAGTCTTCGGAATACACTAGACAGAAGCTCTGCCGAGCTGGTTGAATTGCATTGTTCTTCTTCGTAGTCGTTTCGTAGATCATCAGATGAGAATGGCGACAGGGCTGCAAGCCGATCGAGGATACGATCCAGCTCGCAGAGAGTCACTGTCGGGCCTATCCGGGGTTCGCAGTCCGTTATAGCCATCACGCGCTCGACGCAACTTGCGAGGCTTGGGCCATTGCTAGTTTGCCATCTCTGGAGTTCCTTCATTCGGGATGATCCAAGACATTGAGCCCGCTGAATAATCCCTTGGAGCTGTCTCCGTGATAAACCGAAAACCCGGTCCGGCCTGCGTTCAGGAAAGAGACATGACAAGAAAGCCACAGCTTCCGGGCCCCATCGTAGGATGGCTTCATCGTGCTTGTCGAACCAGCCCGCAAGGGTGCGGGCGTCGAGCTCTTGGACTTTTATGAGACTGGATGACTTTGTGTGGTTTCTTTCGAGCTCACTCAGGAGATCGCATAAAAGGTGGAATGGGAACGGCATATCGTCTGCAGGTACTGTCTGTAGCCAGAAATGCGACAAATTGAAGAACGATGGCGAATGGCGAAGGGACGAACGAGTGAGTCTAGGCACAATAATAGATCGGTGCCATTCCAAGGTTATAGGTTATAAATATATGGACACAGCGTCTTCTCTGCCGCATTGCTCTGGCCTCCGAAGCGACTAGTCGCAAGCTAAGTAGCTGGCCCTTCTGACAACGACGTCATAATTCTCTTCGCCACGGCTGCTGCGCCCAATCTACCTTGTCAAAATACTTGATGTGACAGGATGCGACATCCTCGTGGCTTGAACGACCAGTGCGCGTGGCTGAATTGGCCGCTCGTATATGTCCAGCGGCATAGAGATTTCCGGTACACCTGCGCATGGAGCCGGTACGTTTGGAGCAATCATCGACGAGGTCATGAAGCGCGCTCCCTGCATTGCTGGTCGCGCGAAAATGTGTCGAGATGGTACGTACGCTCAATCGTTTGACATGAAGTGCCTAGAACTAGTCATGCAAAGTGGCTCCATCCCTCTGCATATTTTGAACACGGCTAATCTTCTTTGATGACGCTTCATGGTTGCCTTGCTGACTTCCATAGCTTCCCTCGCGGCGGCACTAGCTGCTCTCGCGATGGTAGGGTTTTCCTGTATGCTTGCGACGGCCCGTTGGATCATATTGTTCGTGTTTTTCAGCTCGTCTCGTATGTCGTTGATGGCTCTGTTGGTGATCTCCGCTGTGGTTTTGGACTCGGTTTGCGCGATTCGAATATTGTCCTCGACTTCGCCGAAATCCGGTCTGCCTTGTACTTTGAGGATGAGGCACAAGCTACCAAGATCGCAGCTCTGACCTTGCGAGGGTCGATGGGTGATCCGTTTGCGGTGTCAATTAACGCCAATGCCGTCCGTGTGTAGGTTCTGAATTTCCTGGCGTGCTCTCGGTAGTCGATAGGCCAGGTTTGGTCCTCCGGCCACGGGGTCGTCATGATGCTGACGTCGCACTGGGCGATGCGACGGGCACTGGGCTATCCAATTGACCTTTGGAGCGTTGCCACCACGACGCCACCATCGCATCGCCGCCGTGACCAGTGACAAATTGCTCGTACGAGTCCGAGCCATTTTTCGGCCGGAGATGTGCACCGCACCCATAAAGCCGTTATGCCGTTACCGTGACCAAAGGGGGGACGGAAATTCTGTGGCAGGCGATGGCTCTGGCGCTGCGAAGACAGCTACGCAGACGTTCCAGGATGTGCGGTTTCGTAGTCTAACAGTGGCATATGTACTTCACCCGATAGCTACCTTTCTCGCCTTCCTTTCTTTCCTAGTTTTGCATTAAGCGAAAGCACCTGCTTGCTGAATACGCCCCGATCCTACCTCTTACAGTTGCAGCGAATACGCCGTGAAACCAGAAACCTCTAATCTCGTTAATTGCTGCTGGTGTTTTCTGTAGCGGTCTTGTTTCGTGCTGGGTGTTGTATGGCAAGGTCAGGCGTACTCCGATCTTTGGCGATGAGAGAAAGGCCTCCGAAGAACGCATGCTTGACTGTGAGCGGCTCTGGGACTGTCCGTTCGCAGTCTCCATCGATAGCCGTGCTGGTGAAGGTAGGTGGTCAATTCGCAGCGTGCTCTCGGTAGTCAGCTGCCGGGTTTGGTTCTCGGACCAGAGGTTCACCATGGGTGCGACGCGTCTGGGCTATGTGATAGGCACTGGGCTATCCAATTGACCTTCCGGAGTGTGCTGCGCCCCCTTACATGGCAGCTGGTTCAGGTTGTCGAGGTCGCCCTCCGCCACTGTCCACAAGGCTTTACTCGGTGAGAGTGCGCAGGCTTGGGCAACGGATTGTTGCTGCATTAGTCAGAAGACACCATGGGAGTGCTTGCTGGGGGCGGCCGCTTGTTGCCGCTGCGACCACGTCCAAAACGAGGAGGAGGTTGGTTGAATGGATAGTTTGAGTCACAGCGACTGTCCACTTCTCGCCGTTGGCTCTCGAACATCCCCAGCCACGGTGTTACGTCGATTCCCTGGAAGTCGGCCAGAACCTGATGGACGGGAGTTCAACATATGACAACTGACTGGC
Source organism: Purpureocillium lavendulum (assembly GCA_029168975.1). Taxonomy (NCBI): domain Eukaryota; kingdom Fungi; phylum Ascomycota; class Sordariomycetes; order Hypocreales; family Ophiocordycipitaceae; genus Purpureocillium; species Purpureocillium lavendulum. The sequence continues at coordinate 234,860 of JAQHRD010000016.1, forward strand.
AAGGACTTCAGCCCATCCCGCGGGTTGGCGGCATCCCGCATGAACTGGCGGCATCCTGATTGGATTGCAGGTTGGCGGCATCCCGAGTGGATTGGCGTTATCCCGCATGAACTGGTTGGCGGCATCCTGAATGAATTGCAGGTTGGCGGCATCCCGAATGGACTGCAGGTTGGCGACATCCCGAATGGATTGTAGGATGGCGGCATCCAGCATGGATTGGCGGCATCCAGCATGAATTGGCGGCATCCCGAGTGGATTGTAGGATGGCGGCATCCCGCATGCCTGAACTGGCGGCATCCCGAGTGGATTGCAGGTTGGCGGCATCCCGAATGGATTGGCGGCATCCAGCGGCATCCCGCATGAATTGGCGGCATCCCGAGTGGATTGCAGGTTGGCGGCATCCCGCGGCGGAACGCATCCAGAACTGGACGAAGCAGTAGGGTTGGGTGTGTCAATAACTTGACAAGTAAGCCCCCGGAATCTCGGTCATTTTCTTCCACACGCCCTCAAGTCCAGCATGGCCAGGGCATGTCGGGAAGGCAGTTTCTGGAAAGGGTCGTAGATGCGCGCGGCTGCGGCGGCTTGTAGCGGCGCCAATTGGACTTGTGGCCATGGCCAGTACGACCCAGCGTGAGACTCCACGCAACAACGTCGAGAAGCGGGCATCTGGCTGCGGCTAGAGCTGGCGCAAAGGTTCGGGCCTACGCATCAGAAACTAGACTATAGTGCTGCGCTTAGGGCGCTCGCAATGATGTTGACAATGCACACAAACGCCAATGGGAGGGTGACTGCGCCTAAGGTTGCAGGGAACAGAATGGCACTTCCGGCCGTCGCCCGCGGGTGGGGGGAGTGGGAAGGGGCAAGGAAACCCTTGTGGTCCCGGCCTGCAACCGCCGGAGGCTGGGCATCAAAAATCGGATGAAGCGACGGCACAAAGGGCTGTTGTTCTCGACCGCATGTGGACAAGCTGATCATCCAGCCCTGATCACAAAGCGATTGCGCCTCTGGCTGAGTCTTTGCGAAAGGAACTGGGCAAAATGGCGTGGCGAGCGGCACTTCCGGCGGCGGTGGTCGGCAAACGGACAATCGGGTGCGGGGAGCCACAGGCGCCAGCCGCGGCCGCAGGTGCCACTGTCCGCAAGGATTGGTGCGCAGGCTGTCGCACCGGAATGCAGCTGCGCCGGCCGTGGGCGGGCAACAGCAAGAGCCACTGTCCACATGGCGAAAGTGCGCGAGCCTGTGGCGACGGAACGCAGCACGCCCCCCCGCCGCCCACGGTCGCGCAACAGAACGGCAGGCCTGAGCTGGACAGACTGTGCAGACAATTGCAGCTGCGGCCCATCATCGGCCTTGGCCACAAATGAACCTTTTCTTGGTAGCGTCCTGGAAAGCTAGCGGACGTTGCCTGCTGCTTTCTCGGGCGGTCGCATCCATTGCACCTCGCCCTGGCATGATGGTGCGTCCGCGCCGAAAGAAAATTGTCTTGCGGTCCAGCTGCGCCCTGGACTTTCTTCATACTCGTTTTAAGGGATCAAGCAGTCAGCCTCAATTCATGAGTCTGGCGAAAAGCATGCCATTGTAGACTTGACACCTCTATTTAAATGAGACTCGCCGATATGACGAATGAATAAGTCGCTCAGTAAGGCGATACGTGCCATTATTCTTGTGAAGAATAATGCGCACCTCAACGCCTGACGCTGGAAGGCGGGTATACCGCCGGCTTCATAGCCCAGGAAGGGTTTCGAAGGCTCGTTCCGCAGCGCGTATCAGGTCCCTCAACAAGCGCACCCCCCTGTAGTACAGACAAAACCGATCCTCGGCCCTGTCATCGTGGGCCGCCAAACCCAAGCTCTAGCTTCCACAGCAGTTGGTCCGGGCTAGGCTGCACCGCAACGACAAGCTGCTTCTGAAATGTGCCACACGAAGCGCCGCAAGTAGATTTGCTGGCGACCAACACGGTCCCTGCGGGCTGTGTCGACAGAAGCATCCGCAAAGGAATGCGCACTAGATCCGCTGCTGCCACTGCCGTGCGACTCGGATAACTGCGAATATGCCCAAGTTCAAGAGACACATGACAGGGCGAAGTACAAGTCGTATTTCCAGTGCCCTTATGCGAACACACCGAACAGCGCCAATAGGCTGCCTACAAGGTGCAACACCCGCTCGTGGTTCCCCTCGCGCTCTGGATTCATGCCCAGGCAGGGAGGTGCTGCCCCCGACAATACGCCCCAACGACGGAGCCGCCCTCGCTTTCGCGAATACGGCCAGGTCTAGGACGTGCCTCCACGCGAGGCACCGGCCATGCCACTCAGACTGTGTGCTTCGTCCGACGGCTCGTGAACATCAGTGCTCAGGGGGTAGCATAGCGCCACATCACGTACTGGGGTTTGGGTCAACATGCAGGCACTTGCGGCCGCAGAAGCTCACGAACCACGGGGCCAGGATCAACGAGGTACGTTGGACCCACTTTTGCCAGGCAGCGCAACGCTTTCCCTTCCACGCAACGCTTTCCCTTCCACGCAACGCTCTTCCGTCCACACGACGTTTAGTCAACCACCGTTTCCACTGTCAAAATGTGAGATTTATTGGTTGTATTGGTCTTAACCACTGCTCAAGTCAAGAGGACGAAGGTCCGAGTAACATATACACGACAGCGGTGCCCAAGTGGGTCGGGACACACCCTCGGCCAGGAACGGAATATCGTTTGACATCCACAGCACCCTCCGTCGGAAGCGCGCTCCCACCGGTGACGAAATACTGTCAGAAACATGGTCCAGAACGTTGGAGAGTCCACCTCGACACGTAGATTGCGGGTCGGGTCCGGATCGACTCTCCAACGTGAGAGACTGCAAACATCACAAAGTATCGCACTACCAAAGCACCGAGTGCGGTCAAATATTTGGTTTCGCCGGTGACAGACACCATGAGTGCGACATCAAACACGCTTCTTACACGGTGGTGATTTTGTTTAATCGGGAGTAGCTACTGGTGCCGGGACATTGACGCCAGGGCATACGAGCCTTACGTGATGTAACGGGCTGGGCCCGTGTGGGTCTCGGCTCCGCTCTCGACCGGGGATCCACATCGGCTCCGGAGCTCCCTTTAAAAGCTCGTGTTCTGTTCTCGAACTTTCTTCTTTTTCTTCTTCCTTTCTTTTCTCCTCAGCTTTAGGATACTCGTTGCAGTCGCTCAGCTAGTTGTCAATACACTGAGTTGAGACCGTTACACGTGACAGGTACTCAAACGCCAGGCTTGTGGCTATCTTGCCCGGCGCTTACGCGTCTTCTCTCTGAGTGGCTACCTGTTCTTGCTGCTTCATACCTCATGTCCCTGCTCTCACGCTCCTGGGTGCCTGTCACTTTCACACCATGACGCTGCCGAAGGGTCTAGGTGACTGTGGTGAACCGGCGAGGCCCTCCTGTTGAGTGTTTGATGGCATCGCGCCGGGCCTACATAACGGGGCTTCTGGGAGATTCCGAGCGGAGCATAAAGCAATCTACAATCATTGATTACTCTCGTCAAAAAGCCGAGGCTGCTTGGCTAGACCGGCTGCTGCTCGGCCAACAGCAACAGCAGCGGCAAAGAATATCCATCGGGGTGGGACGGTATTCGCAACGCATTGACACGGCGCTTCCGGGCCAGCACACGCGGGCCATCTACGACGCTCTGAATGCCAAGGAGTCCAGGATACTGATGCAGCTACGAACAGGAAAGTGCAGGCTCAACAGATACCTGCACAGCATCAGGGCTGTGGAGACGGACCAGTGCAGCTGCGGCCAAGCAGCAGAGACAGTCGACCATTTCCTCTTCCGGCGCAGACGGTGGAATTCGGAGAGGGAAGGCATGATACGATACAAGCGGACCAAGATGGGAAACTTGTCCTTCTTCCTGGGAGGCAAGTCTGGATCGGATGGCGAAGAATGGAAGCCCGACATGGCGGCTGTCCGAACGACGATCAAGTTTGCAATGGCAACAGGAAGGCTGGATGCAGACAGATGAACAGGCGGATCTGCGATGAATTGGACAAATGGACTGGAATCAAGCGCGTAACATCCTAGTCGCGCAGCCTCGCACTGACCGACCAAGCTCCAGCTGCCGAAGATGGGATGCTGGGCACTCGGGGGGAATGACCTCAGGGCAGGACAGTCAGTTGGCGAAATGAGGCTGCAGTTGCCAAGGAAGGAAACCATTGTTGGGCTTTAGGTGTACGGCTTTCAGGGTAGAATGAGCAAATAGCGCATCGTTATGGCCCTTTAGGGATAACCCCTCCGGGCGTAAATAAAGTACATTACATTACATTGACAGCGGTGCTCTAGTCTCTTCCCCGTACCCGCATTATCTGACAAGCCGCCTACTTCAACCAAGTCCCCGAGCGAGCTTTCTTGTTGGCTTCAACACTGTCTCGCATCGAGGAGAGAATTTCACCTGCGGACAGGACGGAAACTGCGTTGTTGTAACGGGCTGGGCCCGTGTGGGTCTCGGCAGTCGCTCTCGACCAGGGTCCACACGAGTTCCAGAGCTCCGCTCAGGAGCTCGCGCCCCTTTCCAGGGTTTTTCTCTTTTCTTCCTTTCTTCTCCAGCTTTAGGATACTCGTTGCAGTCGCTCAGCTAGTTGTCAACACACTCAGTTGAGACCGTTACAGTTGTGCCTCGGCCCCCTATCACCCTGACGGTGGCGGTTGGTTGGCCCCAACGCCTTGGACGACAATTGGCACCTTGGCGGTGTCGTGACTGGGAAGGAAATCGGGCGATGCAGCAAGGTTGAAACGATTCGTAATGATGGAGACAGGGGAGGAGACGATACCACATGTCAGTTCCAGCGAGGACGATGCCAAGACATCACAATTACTACCTTGTGCATTGTCTGACGCGAACAAACTGTGTCAACGTGTCAACCGGGATTGCAGCGCCATTATTTACTCTTGCTAGATGCGTAGGTTTCCAATTCGATACGCCTAGGAGACTGCTTGGCAACGACTGCAGATTGTGAATCGTTAGTCGGCATTACAGACCACTAGCGATTGATCCGTCCTGAGTGTTTTGTGCCTCAATTGTGCTTTCTCTTTCAGGTCCGGCGGTTCATATCATTCGATTCGTATGCAGGGCCATTTCAAGCGACGCCTCCTCGTAGGGTTGGGGCCTGTTACTCACACTTCCCCACTGGTGACCAGGATGATGAGTCGGCCCGCGAGAGACGAAGTCGCCAAGGATGCACCCAGTCATCGTACGAGAGGATAGCTCCGCCGCCAGTGTGTTATTCCTTGGCGATGTCGTACATATTCATGTCGGGATTCAATTTAAAAGTTTCGCACGTTTGTTGAGCGCCATTATAACGTTAAATAGAAATGTCGATCTGTCGACGGAAGGTGGTCCCAATGCCTTGATAGCAAGATCTTATTGACTGACAAAGTCCATTATAATAGCATTTTGGCTTAGCTTACCTGGTGACCTACAATGCGCTTCGATAGGGACGTCTTCCCCATTGTGGTGGCGATATCGGCCCTTGTCGTTGATGTTGTCGGTGCTCCTCTCAAGAGCTGCAATGGCACAAATAACGAGTCTGGTGAGAACCCACTACTTCCATGTCTGTTCCAGCTTGATATCGTTGAAGCCTGTCCGGCTAGGTTGAGGTAGAAGTACCGTGGCTATTCACCCAAGCTAACCCAGCTATATGAGTTAGACGGCATTCTGAAGCTATACAGCACAGGCTACTGCAAGCTCAATTACGCAAACAGCCTCACGAAGGTTTCCGTTGATGCATTGGGTGAGCAGAGTGGCGTTGTCTTGATCGAGAACCGCGCCAATCCTCCCATAGAGTCAGACTTTGTATCTTATTTTACTGAACTCCTGCGCGAGGTGGACTTTCGCGACAAAATGGTCTTCTACTCGGGTCTGCCGCATCCCGTAGATGCCGAGAACTTTGCGAGGTCTCGTGGTCGGTACACAGTGGAGATGCTGCTTGGTAAGAAACACGAATGGAGGGTATTTTGGAATCTGCAGAAAGACGGCGGGTATTGGGCCACTTGGCCCGAAGCCCTTGCCAACTTCTGGGACCTCGCATCGAAGGCATTTGCCCAGCAAAGTGTCGGTGATGTCTGGGTGTACTTCGGAGAGGCTCGCGAGGTGGAACAGAGGCACGCGAACTCAACTTGTGGTGCAGTATGGTGCCGGGTTGAAAAACCAATACTCCTGGGCTCCCTGCAGTCGGGGACGGTACGATCAATCGAGAAATTCATCCAGCAGGATGTAGGAGAGCCTAAATATGGTGGGTCAATTATGACTATGAACGAGAAGCGAAACGAACGTTTTGGCATCGAAATCGTTAATAGCTGGACGCAATAATTGCGGAATCTTTAATGAGCGGACCAGGGCAATGTATCTCCGAGTTACCTAGTTGGAGTGAACAAGACAGGTGGCGTTTCTGAAGTAATGCCTGACTCACAACACAATCACCGAACTGACTCATCACGCAGTAGCCTTACGAACATCTGTTGATATCGCACGCACGCTGAGCGGTCTGACATGAAAGAGCCATCCCATCGTGCGAGGTGCTCAGGTCATCCTTGCTCGCGCAGATGGAGGGTCAGTCTGCTGCGGAGGACTGTATCAAAGGCTCCTTGGATGTCCATTGTCACCAGCGTGGCAACCAGTCCGCGAGCAAATGCTTCCTCTATGTCGTGCACGAGAGCAGCCACCAGGTCGACGGCGGATCTTTTCGGGAGGGCCCCAGCTTGTTGCGGTGGAGTACACCATAATGAATGGGATGTCCACGCCAGACGGCGTAGGATGAGCCTCTCAAGACCCTTTCCTAGGCAGGAGAGCAATGGGGTTGATCGACAGGCACGCGGTGTCGACAAATGTCGTCGACCCGGCTTCGCTATCATGACCACCTCCGCGTCCCTGAATGGCTGGAGGTGGTGGCCAAGTCGGAGACAGCCCTCGCAGAGGCGACGGACATGTTCGCCTATGATATGCCAGGCCGCTCTGAGCATTTTGACAGTGTTGTTGTCAGAGCCGGGCGATGTGTTCCCAGATGGTCGCGTCCTTCACCTCGGCTAGTAATACGTCCTGGGAGAATAGCGTTGGTCTTGTCGCTGTGGCTGGGATCCACGGGTCGGGTATGTCATCTTCCGAAGTTCGCCTTCCCAGCGTGGCTCGTCGGAGGGCATTGGCTTTGTCGAGCTGCGTTTCGTGTACTGTATGCAGCAGTTCCCCGTCAGGGCACCAACCCACGACACGAGCAGGATCATGAAGGGATGTTACGCTCTGTTAGCCAGCACACAACACTTTTCCCTTCCGCGCAAACCTACCCCTTCCGCGCAACGCTGAGAACGACAAGAGCAAGACCATCGCGAAGCACTACGATCGCACCTGATCTGCGTAAAGGGCGAATATGACGCTATCTTTGGTTCTAACCAGTGACGAGGATGCCTTCCAGAAAGGTGTTGGTGCGTACCGCAATCTTCGAGACTGGACAAAGGAACAGCGAGACAATGGTATAAAACCGGCCAACGAAAAATTGCCTGGAAATACCGGCGCCTCGCCGTCGCAGGATGCGGAAGGTTTGGCATCGAGCTTCACAAGCGAGGCGTCCGCCGCCGAGACGATAGTCACAAGCCAAATCACGGTGCTACATCCAGAATCGAACGCGCAAACTACGTACGAGTCTGACAGTTCGGATGACCCATTGTCGCTGGATTTTCAGCCCTTGGACTTTGAGCCTCCTGCCAAGCGAACAAAATCACGCTCGCGGTCTCCGCGGAAAAAGGCATGAGCGCGCCATCTGCTGGTCCCTTGACTTTATGTCGCACTAAACTCTGTTTGCGAGACTTTCCCTCCGCCTCTTCGTTGGACCGTGCGTACATTCCGTGCGGTCGCCGTCCCAGGGCATTGGCCAAGAGGTGGAGATGTTCGCCCACAGCATTTCAATCACCGCGGGCGGATGCCTTTCGAGGCAGCAAGTGTGGCCCGGAACAGCCTCCATCATCGCGGTGATGTAAATTGAACCTGGCACCGAGGAGCAATTAAGACGCTAGTTCCCGACATGCCGGGATACTTTGGGCCACGACCGCGACCTTCGTGTACTGCGCAGGGTTGCAATGAAGTGATCCCGGCTCAATGGATTGTCTCATATGAGACTCAATCGTCCTTGGATGAGCTTAGGAAGGTTCTCCAGCCGGAGTGGAGGGCCTCGACCAGGCGAGGAGCGTGGCCGCCCTCTTTGTCCGACCGTGAGTCGCGTTGGGGGACATAAACACAAAACAACCCGAGAAAGGTGGAGAGTGATACTCGCCTAATGGTGAAGCAGATACTCTGAAAGAAGGGGCTTTCCGACGACATCGCCACGTGGGCCTTGAAGCCTGTGCCTGCTGCACTGTGTATCCCTTCGGCCGGTGAAGGTGTAGGCCTCCTTGGGAGTCATGGCAGTATCTTCCTGCAGTAGTAAGGGTGCACTGCGCCGTCTGCATGAGCAGTCTGGATGTGCGTCTTCGTAGATGAAGCGCTCGTGGTAGCTAGTCAACGTGATTCGGGGGCTCGGCGTTGTTGATCCCTTATACCCTGCCCATTCCTCACGTGGGGGGCTTCCGTCGGTACCGAGCAGCATCAGGACCGAACCGGGGACCAAGACGGATTCTGGGAAGTGATAGACACGGTTCCTGGATCCGCTGCCCAGCAGCTCAAGGTGGAACGTGTTGAGCGAAATTGCTTCTGAGCAGCCCCGTTGATCCGTGTATGTTAACTTGAACTGATCGACGGATTAAACTCTCCATGCCATGAGCTCCAATGCTTTAACTACCGAAAAGAAGGAAAGGGTTCACTCCCAGCTGTACAGTACATGTACAGTTGCAGAGAGGCACAGTGGCAAGCGACTGTTGGCGATGAAGCGCACGACCTGACAGGCGACACGAGCGGCCTCGGCGACAATTCTTTTGGACAAGCGACGACCGTGAAGAAAGCTACAAACAGCGGCAGCATAGAAAACCGAGGCTCTAGCGTGCTCTGTACCTGGACGCGTCTGAACCGACAGAAGGATATGAGAGACATCATCGCTGAATAGTTCGAAACTATCAAAATACAGTAAGAATTCATTGAAAAACTGCAGCAGAATGCGTAGGACAAGAAGAAAGTGCGCGATGCAGAACAGGGGTTGTAACTAGCTGTTGAGCAGCTTGAAGCTATCCTGACGCGTGGCACTGACTACCCACAGCTATCCTACGGGCTCCCAGCCGTCTTCGCAATAAACTAACCAAGAATCCCTTTCAACCGGCAATGCGACGCCATCCAGCTTCACCGACACGGTCTACTGCGCCCTTGACATCTCGCGTTGAGGTTGGAGAAAATGGCCACGTCACTACCGGCTATCCTCAGGGCGGGGGGATGAGATGAGAGCTGAACAACAGGAGTTTTGGAACGAGGCCAGCGACATTTTAATTGGGGCAGCCGATGCATTCCATGACTCAGCCAGAGCAACACCCCGCGTATGGATCCATGGTGCTGTCCCTGTCCAAAGGATCAGGCCTGCGGCGCAGCTGACGTACGGGGCTGGACCTGGAGACTGCCAAATGGGTCCTGTCCGTGGGCCCCAGGCCTATTGGACCCACGCAACGCTTTCCCTTCCACGCAACGCTTTCCCTTCAACGCAACGCTTTCCCTTCCACGCAACGCTTCTCTTCCACGCAACGCTTCCCCTTCCACGCAACGTTTTCCCCTCCACGCAACGCTCGAGGTCCCATCGACGCGCTCAATCAACGCGACGCTCACGCGACGCTCTGTCAATCACGCACTCTCAGAGCCCTCGCGCGACTAGCGACCTCCTCCAGCACGTCCAAGTCTCCCCTCGACACGGATACGAGATCGGAGCTTGCTATCCTGGCATCCGTGCTCTGCATTAGTGGGCAACTCTACACAGAATTGGCTACAGAAGTCATCGAAAGAAGGCACGTTCGCTGCTGCGAAACTATTTTCGTTGGCGAGCAGTGGCTTAACCACCACAACACAACAGGTCATGCCGGTGAGGAGCTTCGCGCATGGACAAAAAGACAGGCTCATTATCGTGAGAAGGCAGAGTGTGAGCTCGCGTGCGGGTCGACTCTCCACCGTGACAGGATAAAACGACATCACAAATCAAAGCCCTATAGGTGCACCGAGTGCGATCGAATATTCATCTCCATCGGCAAGAAAGAGCACGAGCACGGCACTAAACATGCCTCTTACATGGTGGTTTCTTCGCTTGATCGGGAGCAGCCCGCTGCTGTTGCGGAGACATCGACACAGAGGACAAACGAGCCCACAGTGCCTCGCGAGAGCATTGAGACTGGCCAGATGCGCATCAAGTATGGTTCCCTGATTCAAAATCTGCTTCGCGAATGCCGGAACTCGAAAGGCTCCCAACCCAGCCACTGAAGGTGGGATGATAGCCTGGCACTCCTGCACCAGATCTTCCCTCCTGATCGCGACATATCGATTGCGCGAATCGGACCGATATCAACGGTGGCCGACGATGCAGACGTTTGGTATACTACAGAACATGACATAAAGAAAGCCATGGATCAAGACTTCGTCTTGTACAAACCCACGGTGGTGAGATCTCGTCAACTGAGAGAACGGCCCAAGGAACGATGGCCGACAGCAACACGCTGCTCATCAAGTCCATTGGCAAAAAAAAAAACGCCAAAGTACCTGGTCGACATGCTACTCGCTTACGGCGCAGACCCCAATGACAAGAACCGCGAGGGCAAGACGGCGCTCTTCGAGGCCGTCACGGCAGGGAGAGCCGACATAGTCACCCGCCTACTCGAGCACGGCGCAAACCCGAACTTGCCGGGGCCTACACACACGCTTTGGCCATCAGCATACCACCCTCTGTGCCTGCAGATCCTGCTCGCCTACGGCGCCGACTACGAAGACGCCAGGTATCATGGAGCTGGCCACTAGCATCAATAGCATCGAGGAGGTATGTCCCAGAGGATTGCTTCTGTCACGTATCTGCGGCCCTCGGCGCGTGACACGCGGTCGCGTCGCGTCGTCGATCTCCGAAGTGGCAATTTAGCGTTGCGACAAATGCCCAGGTGTAAGCCACAGCTATCTGCTCCCGAATCAATGCCATTAGCTTCGCGAAGGTGGCGATTGGCGTGCTCATAGCGGACAGTTCTCCGCGGCTGTACGCTGGCCTGGGTCGGCGCTGAGCAACCTGCGCATTGGGTGATTGGCGCTAGGAGCTTCACACCCTTGCCATACTGCTTGCCAACGCCAGCGAGATTTCGATTACTGAGCACTTCAAGCCTAATCGTTGGATTGCGGTTGACTTCTCAGCAACTCATGTGTTAGCGAAGCGGGCGCCAGGGGGCGGAGCCATGGCAAGTCGCGGAGGATTCTTGATCTCCCTGAAGCCGATGGGTCTGGGCTGTGTGAGCCATTGGGCGTTCGCTACACCCGGTACGCACGGCAGTCACGGCACGATTGTGGCCCAGAATCTCGCTAGTCTTGCACCAGGAATAACGCCACGTTGTTCGTCGCAGAGTTAACCGTGTCCCCAGAAACTCGAACGTGATGTCTCAGCCGGCACGGTCGACACGCATGCTTCCAGGTGCCGGAAAAAGCGGCGTTGTCACAGGGCCAGAGACTAAAGCAGTTGTATCTTTATCACACTCGTGAAGGCACGTCGCCACTGGCTATTGCCCAAGCTGGTGTCTCAGGGTCTGCCGTGGGGACGAAGCCGAAAGACGCAGATTGCCGCGCGCCAAGACGGAAGGAAACGCTGGGGAAAGCGTTTCCAAGTTATTCCTTGCCGAATTAGGCTTAGGGGATGACCAATCAGGTTTGAGTTGGGCACAGAGCAAACTCGTCGGTCGAGAAGTACATTGCGGTATTTCTCCAAAAGATGGGGTGTGCCTCCGCATCCGGTGAACAACTGAACGCGGCAACACGGCGCCTAATGACGATTGCGTGACTGGCCGCAAAGCAGACGCATCGTTCCTTCACATTTTTGCTACAACCTCCATCGCGTTCTCGAACTCGTATCGGCGCCAAGTTCCTCTTCCATCCTTCATGCGCCGTATACACTGTTTCTCACCTGTCTTTGCCCTTATTCCTCGTCAAACCATCACGTAGCCGCTGCTGGCTGGAACTGTGGCAGAAAGGCCCCGGCGTTACCTGGGCGATAGGCGTGGATGCGCTGGGCCAGGACCCTTTCCTCGGTACTCCACCAGTCACCACGAAATATCCACCGCAATCATGATCAGATTGCCCTTCCCGCGACATGCTGTGCAGGCCAAGCGTACCCGAACCGCCGCTTTTACTGTCTTCACGCTCATCGGCCTAGCTTGGTTCTTCCGTGACCTACTCTGCACGACGTGGACACTCGCAGCGCTCCGTGTCAGATGGCGCGATGGTGCAGATCAATTCATACTGTCCAAAGCGCACGACGACTTTGACATCACCTTTCTTGACTACGACAAATATCAACTATCGGCAGCGCCGCATGAAGACATCGTGCCGCCGATACTACATCATATCGATTTGGGCCAGCCCAGCCGCCAGTGGGAAGATATTTGGGGAACGGCGGTGCAGAGTTGTATCGACCTGCACCCAGGATGGGAGACGCACATATGGACGGAGAAGAAGGCTGTGCAGTTCGTCGCCGAGAAATACCCGGACCTCCTCGAAACATGGGAGAACTATCCCTACCTGATCGAACGCGTTGACGCTCTGCGGTACATGGTACTGTACGAGTATGGTGGTGTGGTTCTTGATATGGACCTCAAATGCAAGAGAGCACTGGGTCCTTTGCGGCGATTTCAATTCCTGGCAGTCGAGGCGCAGCCCACGGGCTTCAGCATCGGGTTCATGATGGCTAAACGACACAACACTTTCGTCAGCGACATCTTGCGCAACCTGATTGTCTACGACCGGCAATGGCTGGGATTACCGTATCCGACCGTCATGTTCAGCACTGGTTGTCATTTTGCGTCAGTGATACACGCGCGCCAGGCCAACCGCACAGCGCTCAAGGTGTTGCCCGCGCCCATGCATAGCCTCAACGGCCGAGTGACGACGCCCATCTTCGACCACCTGGGTAGCTCGTCTTGGCATTCTTACGACGCCCGCCTGATGACTTCACTAGGTCGTCGGACCAATCTGTTATTTTTTTTCGCCATTGGCGTGGCCGCCACACTGTGTGTTGCCAGGCGGATAATTTTGCGGTGGCTGTGTTGCCAGCCGTACGCAACAACCGTGGGCAATACCCTCTTCTCTCGATTTCTCGATGTTCTGTCGTCGGGAGAGAACTATGAATAATACGCCTGCGGTGAACTTGATTGCAAGATGGCCTCAGCGGTCCGATAGCGAAGTTGACGGGCAGACATCCCAGTATTGAATATATATTCATTCATAAGGGCATATTCATTCTTAAGCTTATGCATAAGAATAAGAATAGAGAGGCTGGCAATGAATACCGGCGTAAAGCGCCTTCTTCTTAGGCCAAGTGCAATGTAGGGACGTGGGCCGGCCATGCTTCCTTTATTACGGCGATTGACCATCGCCTCTCAACCGCCGAGGATTGCCTGAGGCAAGCTGATAGTGACGGCCAATCTTTCTGGTGCAGTATGGCAGGGGTGCTACCAGCCACAAAGTGACTGATCGCTGCATGAATGCATCACAAGACACCACTTGCAAAGATGGAGCCATCTTCTAGGCACCGGAAAGGAGCTGAAGCTTCGCGCCTCGCAGAGTGCGTAATCAACCAATTCAACTCAACTGGGGTCTCGTGGCAGTTGGATTGGCAGCCCGCGAGATATTTTTCAGTTGGGTTGAAGTTGGAACTCGTTTCTCTCAGTTGGACTGCCGTTGGTTGATGAAAGCCAACGCGTATCTCCGAACCACATTTTAACCCCGATCGCGGCTAACCTCTTACCACGAGGGCAGGACAATACCCTCCCGACTCCATGACCGTAAACTCTGCGCCATACCAATACTATGTTGGTCAAGACGGGTCCGCAATGGCGAAACCATCTTTCCTGCGCCACTGAATGATCTTTCCGTCTCTGCTGACATCGTGGGTATCGACAGCAGGTCGGTGGCCATTCGAGCAAGATTCGGGTATTGCATCTCGTTCTCCCGCCACCAAGAAAGGGGATTGAACTGGTATTTGTCGTCGGCAGGAGCAAAGTTGTGAAGATACCGTTCGTACTCGTCGACTGGTGCTGAAGCATTTCCGGCCCTGTCATCGGAACCCACCCGCTTGCGCTTGCCTAGCGACTGTGCGAAAAACGCGTCATATCCTGAGACCATCTTTCTACCACTGACCTTCTGGTTCACAGCTAGGCCAGGAAACTCATGATCGGTGTACTCTTCTTTCCACAGCTTCGCGAGCCTCGCAGAGTAGTCCTCTTCCCAACGCCTCGCAGCTGCGTGTCCTTCCCAGTGGTATTTGAGCGCCGGCCACCCAAAGCATGGGTGAAGTACTACGGCACCGATATACGCAACGGGCCAAAGCTTGTTATAGTACTCATTGAGCTTCATCCAAGCAAGATTGACATGGCTTGCGACCATCGCAGCGCTCTCCTCGCCCAGGGTGCTCAATATTACCGCAGACGAGTGATTATTGGTCAGACAGAAGCAGAGGAGGGCCAGGAAAGGCCTGACAAGTCACAGACACAGAACAATCATTATAGCTATCAGTATGGTGTGACTGCTCAGAGCAGAAGGAGAAAGCAGCTCTGGATGGAGCGACTTGTATCTGGATGTAAGGAGCGGGAACACGTGTAGTATAGCTGAACGCTGCATAGCTGCTTCATAATGGCGGCTGGGTCAGTCTATGAATTAATCAATCAATCAATCAATCGACCTTGGCACAAGCTGATTGTATTGGAAATGTATCGCTGGAGGAAATGTGTCGCTGGAGGAAATGTGTCGCTGGAGGAAAGGTGTCGCTGGAGGACATGTGTCATCCAGCGGGGCGGAAGGTGGACCAGCCCTCAGAGGGTGCTCAGCATGATGTACGCTCGCTTGGCATGATGCCACTCCTGCAGAACTGCGACACACCTCCTTCGTCGCGCCAGTTTGCAGTGTGACGAGTAGCGGCTACCAAATCTCTAGAGGTGCCGACGGTGATCGATCGTAGGGCGAGGAGCCAGTAACACCAAGGCAATGCCGCCAGTTCCAGGTCGGAGAGTACGCTGGGACAGCTGGTTTGGGGCTGGGGATTCGCTGGTAGAGCATTCCGCTGCCTGGGAGCGGGTGGCAGGCCTGGTCGTCATCTTCCCTTGCTGCAGCACCGCCTCCCGGCGCAGCTCAAACAGCTGCAGCGCGCCGACAACGTAGTTGCACTGGTGCTCGCGCACGAAGTTGGCGCCCTCGCGCGCGGCTCCACCACCAGCCGCGTCTGCTCGCCCGGGCACCGACTTGGTCTTGACGTACTCCATGGCCGCTTCCAGTCGTCGCTGTCGAGCTCGCGCAATGCGCGCCTCACCTCGGCGTCGCACCAACGAAACTGCTCGTTGGCGATGCGCACCAGCTCCTCGGGCGAGTATGCCAGCAACTCGGCCTCAAGCTCGTGCAGCAGCGCCTTGGGCTTGGGGAGCGAGAGCCAGACGCCGTCCATGTGTGCGAGCGGCGAGACTCGACGATGCGCCATAGTCAGACCGTTGAAGCAGATGAAGTGAAGGTGAAGTGTGGGGCGTTGAGTGCCAACAGCGTCGAGTGAGACGGTCCCTCGTTGTTGGTTCAGTCCCGTCGTTAGGATTTCCAGGTGGTAGCAGAAGGTCCAATATCCCCCATGCCCACTTGTGCTCTGGCCAGCTCGCAAGAGACAATAACTTTGTCCAGACAACAGCCGTACTTACGCAGCGGGCGTCTCTCTATACTCATTGCAGAACTGGACATCCACCCATGGTGGTATGAGCCACATCGCAAAAGCTGGATACGAATGTACCTCAACAGCTCATGGCCAAGACGCCAACGCCCTGGCGGCCCGGCAGCACTCTCCAGGCCGCCACAAACGGAGGCCACAGACAAACTGTGCAAGTTTTCTTGCATGAAAGAGTCAACGCCAGCGCCCAAGTTCAGCATTACTACACTCAGAATCCAGACTACAAGATCTATCTTAGCAGAGCAGCTGGCAAGGACGGGCTGCTTAGACAGGCAGAAGCCGAGGACCTATTTCACGTTGTGGGTCTCAGCACCAGTCCCGACAGTTGTTCAAATCTCCACAGCAGGTAGCCGTGATAAGTCAAGACGTACAGTACAATACCTTGATGTCCGGTACGTGCGCAAACAAGAATGAGACTGGATGAGATAGGAGGTTTGAAATCCGCTAGCTACAGTACAGTACTGTACTATACCTAGAAAGCCCTCTGAAAGGCCGTAAGGAGCGGCCAGAAGTAAGGCTGCCTTCTTTGTTCCACGGCTCCAAGATTCGGCCCAGCTTGTGGAGCTACAGTACAGCTAGGCTTGAAATGAAGGACATATGGACACCGGCCGCTGCTGCGACAGTGAACATTGCGTGTAGGTTGTCACGACTTGTCCGCTCATTGACTACTCGCGCTGCTGCAATTCCCCGCTTCCTGGACTGATACAAATGGTGACGCACACACTCCACTTCAGACCATTTTCCCTTGTTGGAGCCGTGACAGCCCGCACTTGCTGTATTTCGTATATGCTAGTTGATTACGCCCGGTGGCGGCTTGGCCAATAGGGCTACTATCTGCTTATTTGACATTCTTGTTAGGCAGTCCTTCCCTGGCTGCCTGAGCATCCCTGTTATGTCCAATTTCTCCTTTGATCTTCTGCCTTTCTGGCTGCATTACCGTCGCACTACGGGGTCTCGTGGGATTGTATTATTAGCAAGCAAACTTGAAGGCTATTCTTCAAGTGTTCAGAGTCCTATCTACGGCGACTGAAGCGGTGCCTGCTGTTTGTGGCACGAGGCGCTAGGTGTGGGTTAAGTTGGAAAAGGAGGGTGGGTGGTGGCCGTGGCCTGGTCAGTCTCGTTTGTTGTCAAGCCGTCCTGTGGCTAACGTAAATCGAATTGTCGCTCGAACTGCCGTCATGTTTGGTGTCCATTTTGCGTCGTCCGACAGTGACTTTCCTCCGAGGCAGAAAGAGAGATTACCCCTTTGCGCCTCACTGCTCCGTAGGATTTCAGCGCGCTGTTCTGTCCATTTTGCGCAGTGGAACAGGAAATGCTCCACCGTCTCCTTGGCGTATCCGCATGCGCATTGCTGCGACGGTGCTGCCGCGATGTTGTTGAGATAGCCATTTAGCCTCGATATGCCCGTTCTGAGCTGTGCCAGGACGTTTGCCTCTCTCCATGACAATCTGTCGTACAGCTGCAACGTATGCTTGCCTGGAAGTGCAGCGTCAACTTTCTTCGAGAACCTTCCGACATCAGCTGGTATTTCACGAACGACGCAATGAACCGATCGGGCCAGGCCGAGCGTCGTCGATCGCATTCTTGGGAATTTGAGCGTCGGATTGGCGCCTTGGCT
Source organism: Purpureocillium lavendulum (assembly GCA_029168975.1). NCBI lineage: Eukaryota > Fungi > Ascomycota > Sordariomycetes > Hypocreales > Ophiocordycipitaceae > Purpureocillium > Purpureocillium lavendulum. The sequence goes on from JAQHRD010000016.1 coordinate 252,346, forward strand.
TGGTGGCATCGCGCGCCTGTACCTTGGCACACTGTAGAAGCCTGTTTTTAGCGCTGGCGGGTATCCACAGGACAGCCACCATGTTTCCGTTGCGTCTGAGTGCTTCGATGGAGTCATATATGCATCCAACATACTCTTGGCCGGACTGCCGGCGAGGGTTGCGGAGTGTGAGGGCGGCCGCTTTGTTGCTCGTCAAGAGTGCAATGCTGCGGTACCGCAGCTCTGGCAGGCGCCGAAGGGCACATGCCATGGCCGCTAGCTCCCCGGAAAACGGATTCTGCTCTGTCCTCATGCCGAGTGTGAAGGAGAAGGGCTCGATCTTCGGTCCTCCCCGTACCGAGTACTGTATTAAACTTGACTTGAGAACTTGACTTGACGGGAAGTCAAACTTGATTGAGACTTGTCAAGTTCGAGCTTGATTGTTAGCCACACTGGCACATGGCCCTGACACACCATACGCAAATCCAAATCAGCGAGCAGCATGACACGAGTTGGACGACGCTTTCTACGCATGGCACGGAGTGATATGCTGCCACCTCATCTGGATGCAGCCCCATATCCAAGGTCTTCTTTCTGACTGCGTGGGCCGGGTGACCACATCTGACCACCCTTCAATGGTGTGGTCTGCTTGTCGGGAACCGGCGGACACGATAGCGAGAGACAACGATCAACGACACCCAGCAATCGGCGTCTGGATCTGGCTTAATTTCCACTTACTCCATGTCCATACAGAAGTGGGCGAGTGTTTCCACAATGACACAACACACCTCGGCTTCATGACAGCGCCGCTGTGTAATGAAAAATGACTGCTGGACAATTGTACATGGGGCCAATGTCTGCTTCTGCTGGCCAGCGATTTTGGAGCCGTGTCTGTTCCCGAGCTTACTGTATGCAATTTCGACTTCCATTCGGCGAAATGAAGAGTTGAACAAGCCAAGATCTTGCGCGCGACCGACCGCTGATCGCGGTGTCGACACACCGTGGCATCCAACTCCAATCTCCAGCCATCAGTCGACACGAAGTTGCTCTGCCTCTGTTGCTGCTGCCCAGGCGCGGCGAAGAAATCCACACAAACAGAAGCCGTCGGCTTAGATTGAAACGGTTTCGTGTGAGCATCAACTTCAGCATCAATAAATACAACCATTGTTAGGATGTCGAAGCCCACTGCGTCTTCCGTTGCTGCTCGTCAGTTCGTCATTAACTAGCCGACGTTCAAGAAAGAGTACCACAGCCATGAGGATGCTGGGTCGATTCCAGGTTGACGTGGGTTCTGCATGCGCTCCGGTGGGTTTCAGCACGCGCAGACCCTTCCATTCAGCCTCAATTGCCAAAGGTCAACCTTCGTATTTCCTCCCGGAGCCGAGCTCAAACACCGAGTTGTCCATATTGCCGGACGGTCAACCCGCCGCGTCCTCCGCGTCCCGACCCCTCAGGGTTCACCATGGCTCCGTCCCGGTTTCCTCCGTCGCGGCAGCCCCTACCCTCCCCGCCGCTCCCCCCATGCGGGACGGCATCCCTACAGCTGGAGTCGACTTCCGGTCCTTTGGCAAAAGGGCATCCTGGATGGGGAGTGCCACGGGAGACGGAAGCACCCTTGCGCCACAATATTCACGGCTGCCTGGTCAGCCGCACGTTCAAGTTTCTGGACCAGCAGGTCGGCACTCATGCTGGACAGGTTTCTACGAGCATATCTGTATGCGAGGGAAAGGTGAAACGGCAATTCTGCCGGGGCCACCGGTCGCGTCCAACAATCCCCGGTCGCTGCATTAGACCGGTCCGTCGAAGGTTTGCACTGTTGTATGTCTCGAATGACCAGTTTCGGACTGGCTCAGTGCCCTTATCCGATGGTTGGCCGACACGAAAATACACTTGCTGTGAGGAATCACGAGATACGCGAGACTCTGGTGAAATCTGACGTGCATGTAGATTCCAGAAGAGTGCGGGGAACTTGTCTCCAGCTTGTTGTATGTACTATTTCCGATCGTGGCATCTATTCCATTGAGCGGAGCGACTGCTCGCGTATCTGTATCCTTGTCATGCACCAAATAATAGGTCATGTCAAATTGTTACATGACTTCGTGCGACTCGCTCTAGACGTTAACCGTCTTCTAAACGTGCTGCTGCGTCCCGCGCTCCTCTTCGGCAACGCGCTGCTTCTCATCGTAGGCGATATCCTTTTGCTCTGCGTCCCTGTTGCCGTACAGACCAATCTTGTACCAGGGAAGCTCGAACAAACGGTCCATGCTCTCGAGGCTACGGCCGCTGGTCTCAGGCACGGACAACCATACCCAGATGCCGCCAACAATGGTGACTATTCTTTGGTTAGTGCGGCATTGCACGTTTACCGCGGAGAAGAGCTTACCAGCTGCAAAGCACCAAAAAGTGCCCATGGGAGAGATTCCGCCGTAGGAGACAGGGAGCAGCATGTTGGGGACTGCACGAGTGTTGCCGTATTGGTTGGCAAAGTGCAGCGTCATGGCCCAAGATGTGGCCAGAGCACGGATCCTGAGAGGGAATAGCTCGGCGGTGAGGAGATACTGCATAGAGTTCCAGCCAAGGGCCCAGCCGCAACCAGAGATGTAAATCATGGCAATGGCACCGCGACTCGCGCCCTTCTTGTCATTCGGCAGTACGAAGCCCTTGACGACACCCATCTGGGGAACGGCCGTAAGGAAACCTGCAACATAGATCATGGAAATGGACTGCAGGGTGATGCCGGTGAGAAGAGCGCGCTTTCGGCCGATGACATCAACCAGGAACAGGGCACACACGAGAGCCGCCATCAGCTTGATGATACCAAAGACGGCGGTAACCAGCAGTCGCTCTTCGCTACCAGTAATGCCCAGGAGGGCAAACAGGTCGGGCGCGTAAAGGGTGATAGAGCCAGCGCCTGACCACTGAGAGAGGAGCTGGACCATGGTGACGAGGTAGACGCGATAGAGGTTGCTCTTGTCGAGGAACATCTCCTTGATCTTGCCGAGCCAGCCAACGCCCTTTGTGGCCTCGAGCTCGTGGTCGAGAGCGGCCTGGATATTGGTGATCTCGCCGACAACGTAGTCACTGTCGACGGGGAGCTGGCGGAGTTTGCTCATTACGTCGGCAGCAAGGTCGGGCTGGCCCTGTTTGACTAGGAAACGTGGTGACTCATACTGGAAGACTGTGAGAATGAAAATGATACCGGCCATCATGACGTGAAGGCTGGTGGGGACGAGCCAGCGGTTGTGGCTATGGCCGTCGATGTGCAAGGCGGCTCCGTAGTTGGTGAAGTAGGCGAGGACGATACCGACGTAGACGGCGCCGGTGAAGAAGCAGGTGCAAAGACCTCGTACCGATGCAGGGGCGACTTCGGCGATGTAGACTGGTCTTGGAATATGTCAGAGACGCTGAAGAAGCCGAACAAGCAGATTGGCTTGAACTCACCCTACAACAGGCGTTTGGCCAACACCGAGACCAGCGATGAAGCGGCCAGCATAGATGGCGCCCAGGTTTCCATTGATACCTCCAACCATGAAGATGATGATGCCGATGACCCAGAGCGAGCAGAGGACACGGGTTGCCTGGATACGACCAATCCGATCGCAAATCAAGAAGGCACTGTGGGAAAGTCACCATCGGCATGTGCTGTCTTCGTGTAACCAGCCCCAGGAGGCAAATCTCATGGTATACGAGACTCACATGAGCGCGCCACCGACGGACCCAATCTGGACCATGGCGGAGACATTGGCCTTGATGTTGGCCTGGTCGACCTTGGAGTAACTGGAGTAGTGGATCATATCCTTGAAGTCTGGCGAGTTGAAGGCGCCCGAGATGAGGCCTTCGTCGATTCCGCGTGCGGCGCCGAGCAGGCCAAAGGAGACGACGGCAAACCACAGGCGCCAGTTGAAGACGCCTTCTGGCTCGCCCAAGTCCCGGAGACGGAAGATGTTGACGGGCTTCTTGACCCCGGCTCCCATGGTCACTTTTTTTCTTCTCTATTTTCTTCTTGTCGTATACTTGTGAGAGAGAGGAGAGCAGCAGTGCAAGTGACACAAAGATATGTCCGGGGTATGGGCTAGGGAATGGAGAGGAAAATGTCACGAGGACGGGCAGCGGGTTTGGGAGGAGGAGCCCAGGGCGTCGGTGCGAGAATAGATCTCTTTATGTCCCTCGACGAGCCACGGGAGTGTCACCCCAGGCTCGCCTCGACCTGGAGGCGAGGCCGAATACCAGCCGGCGCGCACCGGAAGAGGGCATGTAGGTACGAACAGAGACGACGATGGAGACTAAGGTGTGCCTTCCCAGGATGCAAGCCGCTAGGGTGGATGCATGGGGACCAGAATCCGGGGAGCCAGGGATTCTTTGCCGGGGAAGGTGTCATGGGGGCGTAGTGTAACAAGTCAGACTCATGTGGATGGGTTAGTTGGTGTGGTTGTGCAAGTAGTGGTAGGATAGAGGTCGTGGAGGACGAGAACGAGGCGGAGGCGTAGCAGCCGGCAGTGGGGCGCCTACCCACGGATTTGGCAGCGAGGATTCGCTGTCCTGTGAACTCGCGTGAGCAAGCTTCTGTGCCTGTCTTCGTGGTGGCGCTTGCATTGGAATGGCACGCCAAGGCGTCACAAACGGACAGAGGGACCCATATCCTAATACATCCTCGTGGCTCTCCGGAATGCAAATGTCCACCAAGGGACACTATTCATTGTTTGACTTCGTGGCTGGCTTCTGCGCCCTGCTCCACTTCGCCATCCCTACACCATCCGCCAAGTCTTGGTTTGACCTGCATTGTGCCGCTCATAGGTAAACAGGGTGCATACCCTTTGTTCTCAAGTACGAGGGCTCACGCTCACACACGACGCAATATCACGGTTGCCCTTTTACTGTTGTTGGGAATTGAATTGTCCCGTGCGGCTACTAAAATAGAGACGCAAACACCGAAGCCGTCGCCATCTCCAACACTTTGGCAGACCTGGCCCCTTCACCTCCTTACTGCAGCCAGCTCCGATAACTCCCCCGGCGCAGCCACACGAAACAATGCATCTAATAATTCGGGTTCCTCCCCGTCGCACAAGGAGCAAAACTAACGGAATATGGCGCCCGTGAGCGATGCTTGTGGTCCAGGTGAAGCCTCGCCTTTCCGTTTTCACATCCTAACCTGGTCGGAGGTTGGCCGAGCGAGTGCCTTGGTCCCGTCGAAGTCAGCCATTTTCCGGACGTGCGCAGCTCGGGACATCACCACACGGAGTGCCAAGCGGCGGAACCAAAGAAGCATGAGTCGGTCAGTCGAAACTGTCGTATGCGGACGCAGCGATGAGTAAGGCCTTGAGCATCTTACAATCTAATGTGCGAGAGCAAGAGCCGGTCCAACAGAGTGTCGCACTGCACATTCTCGTTGGCCACGCCACTATTGGCAGGGATATTAAGCTCTCTTCCGACCGATCAGTTACAGTACCGCGCAATGTAACAATGTTGCATGTCTCCCCTGCCGTCAGTGGTAGTAGCTGCCAGGGAGCTACTATTGCCTAACCAAGCAAAACCTTTCACTCGTGTATATGTACCTAAGAGATGCACGATGGCTTGCAATATGGGAGTCGTAGCTCCTCAAGATAATGACTGCATGCCAAATGTGGACCACGTGGACCCGATCGTCTGATAAACCCTCTACGGAAAGGCAGAAACTGGCCGCGAGCCATCTACCAATTCGAACTCCGATATTCCATCTGAAGGTAGAGAACATGCCAGGCGCGCGCAATTGCGTGCCTCTCCAGCCAGAATCGTGCGATTGCGCTCCGAATTGTTGTTTTTGCGCAGGCCGTAAAGAGGAGGCAGGTTGCCTACCAGCGCCGCACCGAACTCTTCCACCGAACCCCAAGGGAACCGCCGGACTTGCGAAGTGCCGTGGCGGTACACAGGAAGCCTCACAAGAGCAATAGCGATGAGGAGGATGCGCATGGAGAAAAGGGCGATCAACTGCAGCCGGCTAGGATAAGTGAGCTTCAGGCCAATTCCTGATTTCGGATCCCAGGCTGGTCGGTGCAGTGATGTAATTAATCCCGGCGATTAATTAGCGATTCAATGAATCTGAATCTGAGGTTGGATTATTTATCTGAATCGTAGCTCTGCAGGATTAATTAAGTTTCAGTGATTAATTAAAGTGGATACAGCGGACTTGCTCCTAATTCATTGGCTCCGTTTGGCACATTTGCTTGGCCGTTGCCACACGGAGAGACGGAGGTAGCACGTCGGCATAGAGTGTTGATCCAATCTGTACCCGTAACCTAGATTAAAGGATGCCAACAGCAGCTTTCCTTCAATTCTGCAATGAGGTGCTGAAGCACCGAGCCACGTCGCCGCTCTCAAATATCATGGTTTCTGCGGATCAGTCGTGTGCCCTTGCCGAGGATCTCGACAGTCGGGCCGGGACCAAGAGGCCTCGTGAGGACTTCGGCGTCGCTGGAGAACCTGCACCGTCCTCCGAGGCCTCTGATACTGCAGCATCAAGGAAGCGCTTTCGCACCCCAACAGCAATCGATGTCTGGGCTGAAAGCCGACAGCCAGCGAAAAGCGAACCAGAGCGGAACCGGCACGGCCAAAGAATATGGTATTGCAAACGGTGTGCCTACACTCAAACAGCCCACAACAGAGTTCGCGATCACCTCCGGGACAAACACTGCATACGAATTTCCGAAACAAGGACCGCAAAAATGATTGGTCAACAAAACGCAATCGACAGGCTATTTGAGCAACAAGCTGCGAGACAGGAAGGGCATGATATTGAGCAGGAGCATCATCTTCTTGCGGCGGTGGATGACGAGTTGTACAACCAAGCCCTGGTCAACCTTTTGACGGCTCATAGCCTGCCACACAGCCTGGTCGAGTGGCCTGAGTGGTACGCCATGCTCCACACAGTCAACTACATGGCCCCAGGAGTCGTTACGCAAAGTCGGGGCCAAGTTCCCAAGCTGCTGGAAGCCAGCTTTATCACGCATCGCGAGAAACTGAGATCAAAGTTAAAGTCCTCACTTACACAGGTGCACTTCAGCATTGACATCTGGTCCTCTCCCAACCACCACAGCCTCCTCGGGATCGTGGCCCACTTCATTGATCGGGAGTGCCGGCAGTTGCGCAAGGCCTTGCTTGCGCTCCGGGAGCTTGAGGGCGCGCATAGCGGGGAAGCAATTGCAGAGACCTTCCTCACGGTCATTGATTCTTATGGACTGCATGGCCAGGTTGGGTACTTTACGCTTGACAACGCTTATAACAACGACACAATGCTGCAAGCCATTGCGAAGGCCTGCGACTTCGACACCGCTCATCGCCGACTCCGCTGTAACGGACACATCATTAATCTAGCTGTGCAGGCGTTCTTGTTTGGCAGGAATAAGGATGCCTCCGATGAAGCATTGCGCCAGGTGTCACAGCTATCCAAGGACGAACAGGAGGGTGTTGCTGACAGGCGAGACACGGCAACTGCATGGCGGCGCCATGGCGCACTTGGGATGCTTCACAACCTTGTGGTATGGGTACGCTCATCTGGCCAGCGCTATCAAGCGTTTTCCAAAGCTGCCGGTCGCATGATTCCCCAGGACAACTCCACCAGATGGAACTCCTGGTATCTGATGATTCACGTTGCGATAAAAGCCCGCAAAGAAGTGAACAGCTTTATCGATGACCACTACACGGAAGGCGACATCAGCCTCGATTATCTCCACCCCGAGCACTGGCAGGAGCTTCAGGAGATCCACGACTTTCTGCAGCCATTCCACGAGATCACCAAAGACACCCAATGGGACAATTCATCTCTAGATGAGGTGATTTGCTCTATGGATTTTCTTATCACGCATTACAAGGCCTCCACAGAGAAGTTTCGACACAGCCTTACCATGACTGATCGCATCATGACCAGTTGGTACAAGTTCGACGACTATTACAGGCGCACAGATGACTCCCCAGTCTACGCCGCTGCAATCTTGCTTCATCCGAGCCTCCGACGAGCACATCTGCATGAGGCGTGGAAAGATCAGTCACAGTATATCGGCCCAGCAGTGGAGGCCGTTCGCAAGTTGTGGGAAGATTACAAGCCGCGGCAAGTGCCGACAATCAACGAGGACCTTTCTGCATACGAGGCGTACAAACAGCGTATCTATCAACCGCCGTCTTCCCATGACGAATTCAATCGATTTATAGATGGCCCAACATTGCCCATTGGCTCGTCATCTGCTCTTTCTTGGTGGCTTGAGCCAACCCAAGCAACTTCATTTCCAAACCTGTACCGCCTTGCTGTCAACATTTTCTCGATACCAGCAATGTCTGCCGAGGCGGAACGAGTGTTTAGCGGAGCGCGCCGGACGATAACCTGGGACAGAAGTCGGTTGTCCGTGAAAACTATAGAGCAAACAGAGTGCTTAAAGCACTGGACTTGGCTTGCTGGACCGCGCCTTCATGTCCCCTGACACAACTGAGGTGTATCGGGACAGAGGTGGTCGAAGAGTCCTCAACGACCCAGCCCAGGAAGCAGCAATACCACTGTGAACAGGCAAAGAAGCATACGACAGCCCAAAGTTAATTAATCGCTGAATCATTAATTAATCATTGAATCCTACTCCCGATTCAGTAATTAATCTGAATCCTTGGCCCGATTCAGATTAATTGATTAATTACATGCCTGGGTCGGTGCAACAGTGACTCGGTGCGCCCATTGCAAATGTCACTACATGTTGGTCGTTATTCTTCCGCCCCGTGCAGGAGAGTTGACGGGTGCCGAGAACGTTCCCTGGGCTCCACAGTGAATGCTCTGCGCAGAAGGGAATTATGGGAAGCCATCTCCGTTCCGACTCGCGTAGTCGGATGACCAGGATAGTCTCGCCTTCTAGCATTGAACCCCGGCAAGGCTATGGCTGGATTGGCGTGAAGGTGGCCCTTGCCAATCCCTCTTCGGCTGCGGGGTCGTAGAGCCTGGAGAAGACAATTTCGATCGAACAAATTTTGTGGGGTTTCGCAGGCGCGCAGGCAAAACAACGAACCATGACATAGCCCAAAAGGCTCTGCTGTGGCACAGCTAATTGGCATCTCGCTCAAGCACCCCGCGCCAACTCTGTGGTCTGGACATTGACCGAACCGGCGCCGTGACAAGGCTGAGTGCCTGACAGTCTCTGTACCCCCATCCCTGCTCACACGGTTCTGGATGTGAGCAAATCCACAGTAACCGGTAACGGACGAGGACTTCCCTGGAAAGCCTGACACAATCCAGCGCCCTGGATTCCCCTAGGCGTATGGGTCAGACAACGCGATGCCAACTGTGATCCCTGTGTTTTGCTTGTTTAGCAGTAGCTGCTGCCTGTCTTAGCTACCTGGACAGGCAGCTACTACCACTGAATACAGGTGAGAGATGCGACACTTTTCTACATACGCTTGGACGGGACTCGGGGGCGGCAAGAACGCAAGCGAGTTTTCAGCACACATTCCTTCTGTCTTGCGATGCAAAGCGACTCGGTCCAGCGAAGGCTGCTCGAATAAACGCGGATCACTACTGGCACAGCCAACGTGCCGCCAGTGGTTGAACCAAGGCCCTAAGGCCAGTTGACTGACTCCACAACTTCTCCACCCATCTAGATCGCGACCGCCATCGCCGGAAAACCGGGGCGTCGCTCAAAGTGGCTTGACAATCGGGCTACGGGGGGTTGCATGACTCCGTGCTGCGGACGAGGCGCAGGAGCCGTGACTCCACGTTGGCTTCGGCTCACGATTCCCGGATTCGGGGGGGCGCATGATTTACGGAAAATGCGTCTTCCAACAGTTGGAGGTTTTGGCTTTCGAGGACCGCGGTGGTGACGTCCCTTGCACGGAAGATACAGCATATTGAGCTAAACCTACTGTCTGGGGATGCCTCCGCCCTCCTTGGCCCTTTCATTGTCTCGAGTTTCGAGTCCGAGTCGCGAGAAATAGGAAGAAGTCAATCCGCGGGCCTTTGAGTTAGCGTTACTACGGCTAGTTGGAATCGCATCGGCCGGTGTTACTGGGCTCAACCTTGTAAGCGGGGTACAAGACACCATGGCGGCGGTGATGCGTGCGCCTAACAGGACGAGACATCTGCCGATTCAGATAAACTTATCGAAGAAACACCAAGTGGAGACCTGCGGATGCGGGTAGGAGCGAGGCGAGATGGTCGTCAGTCGATGGTGACCATCACCCAGTCCGCCCCTAGCAGCTTTTATCGGTTTTCATTTACCGAGCTTCGTTACGAGGGTCGTCCAAAATCGCCGTCTCGCGCTTCCTCGTCGTGTTTGCCCCATCGGCGGCTTCTGTTGCATGAGACCTACAATATCCTCGTCGCCTCGGCCGGGGAATTTGCCCCGCGCGTCAAGCATCTGCGGTACAGCAATACGCCCATGGTCATCCTCTGGTCGCGATGCTGGATGGTCTCGCAACTTGAGATTGCTTGGTCTGCCGCTGCATTCAACACTACAATTGCCATGCGCCGTATGATCCATGCCCTCTTCCACGGCGCTGTCATGGATTTGTCGCCAATAACGTTCCACTTGTGCCCACTTCGCCTCTGTGAGAGCATAGATCCTGCTGGTGGGGCCGTAGTTTTCTGCTGTTCGAACCAGGTGCCTTGCGTAGTTGGTCCGCGCAATATTCCAGTCATCCCGGTATTTGCCAACGGTTGCGGGTGTGACCGTATCCAACTTGTATGGCAGAGGAAAGATAGTAAAATTCGCATGGCCGAGGAGACTGCACCACTCATCATCCTCCCCAAAGTCCAGCGGTGGGCGGGGAAGTAGATTGCTCGTGTGATCGCGTTGTTGTGGTGCTACAACCGTCGTAGACTTGCAACTACGATCACCGTTGTGAGATGCCGCCGTTAGTGATGCTGTGATTAAGCTAGGTGCGACTGATGACGATGCTGGTGCTGGAGCCGTCGCTGTCTGGAAAACGCACTCTTGGCGCATTGTAATCCCAATGCGGGGACGAAGAGGAGGAAGAACTGGAGCTATTGACAATGTACAGCCATGCTCAAGGTCACACATCTTCTCTGGCGGTACGTCGATGATGCCTGGCCTTCCGCTGGCCTCGGCTCTCTGCCAACCAAAATGTGATGCTGAGGAGCTGGGCAGCATTGGGGAAGGCTCCTGGAACAGTTCAGGCCCATGTTGAGATCTGGATGTGCAAGATGAGCAGGTGGAGGCCCGGCGGGAGGCCGGAGGCGAAAGGGCACACCCGGATGTGACCCAGGTTTCCCGCGACGATCTATCATCTGCGTTAGCTCCGTCGCCAATACATACAGAAATTGTGGACCCAAGTATCCTGGAGCTTCTGTTGTGTAGTAGCGAGCCACGCCCTACTATCAGGGTAATGCCACAAGGGTGCACAAGAGCCGGGCTCGCCAAAACAAAGCCGCAGATTGCTCAAAACTTACATACCTAACAAAACCAGGCGGAAGACGGCTGTCTGTATCCATATGCAGGTGGATAAGGTGAGAAACCCGCCTTCTAGCAAGATATGCGTGACGATACAAGCGGAGGACGTCGCTTGGGGAACCTGAGCTGGCGTGCGCCGTTGGCCAAAGGTAGTCGGCCATTCCACCTGTTAACTCTGTGGTTGATTTCAGTGGATTCCATACTCCATGCAGTTTTCCAGGGCAATATATATGTTGTTTTTATAGTTAAGTTACCCATCTTTAGAGTTCGCCTCCAGAACCCCCGGTCCAGGTCGAGTAACGGCGTGGTAGGATCTCCCGGATTGGATGAGAGGGCTAAGGTAAAGCACAGGAGCGCGGGGCTGGGCGGTGGCTGTGGCTGCTCATTGCAGGGTGGTTTCTTAGCTGCGTGGCGGAATTCTAAAGTTAATGGCAACCCCTCGACGGACGGACGCTGGCCGAAGGCTGTGCTGACACTGCGTGGCCTGGACGACCTAGGCGACTTGCTAGATCAGTTCAGTCGGATCTTTCGGACTCGTTGCAATCAGGACATACAGCGTCCCGTCGTTCATTCACGAAGGATTGGAAGCACGCAGAGACAAAATTGGCCGGCGCATAGTGTCGCCCAATGTCGAGCATGGTAAAAGCATCCCACCACATGGTAAGTTGAATGGACGTACTAACATATTACAGGACTATCCAGCGACAGAGAGATAACGAGGACCTCGTAGTGTGTGTGATCACCCTCATCCAAGCGACGCCTGCGACGTGCTGGGAGCTGTGACCCACTCTGCCCAGACCAGGAGCGTGGCTCCTGTCGTGCTGTGGGATTGTGCCCAGACGGGGCGCTGTTGCGTCTAGGTCCAGGCTCTCCCGGTACTGGATGCGTCCACTACGCAACATGCGCCAATCACGGAGCTGACCTCGCATGTACGGGTTCGGCAAGGTGCAGGACATGCCTTCACGCGAAGCACCGGCCATGTGCTGCCTCTAACGGGTCGTCGACAGGCCCGTGCTGGCGTGGTGGATGCCGGGCATCTTCGCCGTGCACTTTGTCGTGTAACCATACGGCGCACTAAACAGCACTTGTTACCCGCTGAAGCTAACGGGGGCACAGCCCAAGGTGCACGAAGTGGCTTGGACCCGCTTCTCCAGGGCAACGCAACGCTCCCCCTTCCACGCAACGCTTTCCCTTCCACACAACGCTTTCCCTTCCACGCAACATTTTCCCTTCCACGCAACGCTTTCCCGTCCACGCAACGCTTTCCCTTGCGCGCAACGCTTTAGCATAGTCGTGAGTCCATTGAAAGCAGAGTACTAAATACAGCCACTGGGGCTGAAAGACGGGCGGAAAGGTAGACCGGAATGCGAGGCTGAAAGAACAAGTTGGTGCTCTGTCGCATTGACGGCCCACTGTCTTCGCGTGTAGTTTTAATCCCGGACGACCTACCGAATATTCGCCAGATCACGTCTTCCCACAATCGACACATCCATCGGTGACGATCGGACACGATTCGACATCTGTCCAGGCGTATTATTTGAATCACCACCTTGGCGCTCTTAAGGGGACTGGCAGTCTCAAATCGTTGCTGTTCCTTTCGAAACTGCATGGTTTTACATCTGGCATCCTCCCGGACCCCTTTATGTGTGTGTGTGTGTGTGTGTTTATTTAACGTCTTGCGGGTATTCCCTATCGGGACAAAAGACGTGCTGGGCTAGGCGCAATTTACAGTACTGCATCCTCTCCTAACATAGGCCACCGGCTGTAGACTTATTCGGTCCCTTGGAATTCTCCTTCAATCCGCTTTGCGACGGGCCTTGCTACCAGGACGCGGCTCCTCACATAGGCCTGAAGACGACCATAAATAGCGCCCATCCAGCATAGCTTCGGCTCTTTGGCGCTAAAATGCGAGGCCCTTCCCCGTCAGCGGGATCCAGGCGCTGCCCGCCCTCGCAGCCTCTGTGAACGATGACCGTCTTTACATCGCTCGGGACCACGAGTGCAAGGCGAGGTCAACCCTCGGTTTTGCTAGCCAGAATTCTCTTGCGCCTCGGCCGACACCGCTGCCGCGGTCTGCACCCCAGCAACCAGGTGACAGAAACGGCCCAGGCGTAGCGGGAGGGAAAAACCTTCCGAAGGGAACAGAGGCCGCGAGCGGCTTGCCTTCAAGGAGAAAAACCGACCGCAGCTAGCCGCTGGAATCGCACGCCGCTTGGTTCTGAAGCGAGCGTGCGATAAAGCAGGACCACGCCTTCGTGCGAAAGAAGATGAACTCTCCTAAGGTCTTCAATCGTGCCTCCCTCCGAAGAGTTAGGGTCCCGGTAGGACCCCGAAGGCGAAAGCGTGGCCGGGTGGCATGTAAAATTACCCCGCACAACCAAGCTGCTAACAGCTCGGAGAAGCGAAGAGTTTTTACAGGGGAGAGTTGCCCGGACCCCTTTACCGGTAGTTACCTGTCACATATCCAGCCTACCCGGCACCGGACTTCTTCCCGAGATGAAATCGGCGCAATCACCTTCCTTTGTCATCATACTTTCTTGGCATGCAATTGTTAATAAAGTGGCGTACTTCTAACCAATTTGCTTAACATCTGCACCTTCAACCCCCTGAGTGTGAAGGGTTCTAATAGTGTAAATTACAGCTATGTAGTCCTCAAGCGTTTTACATTCGAGCTGAGGAAAGAAAGAAGGGAAAGAAATGAGGAGGGCAGAAATCCTCCAACAAATAGGGTAAGTCGTCGCCACAGCAACAGCGCTTGGGCCGACAAGGCCCTGCCTTGTCCACCAGGGGCACAGCCCGTTACATTACCTCCTTCCTCCCTTTAAGCGCTGTTGCTTGTGTTGTCGGATCTTGACAACTTCCTTAGGGGTGCTCTCCCATTTCTCAAATGCTTCTGTGTCCTTGAGATGGTCCAGAGGTTCCCAGGTCGGCGTTGTGTAGGAGTGCCACTTCACCAGGAGCTTCCTCGAGCGGTTCTTCCCTCGTCCCACGACTTTCTCGTCTAAAATCCTTTCCACTAGCCATTCTTCGTGTCCATCCACTAGCATCGGGCCTTCCCGCAAGTCTTCGATCTTTTGTGAGGGTAGCGGGTTGGCGGAGGCAGGCCTCAGCAGGTCGACGTGGAATACGGGGTGTATCCTTCCGGGCACATCCAACTTGTATGAGTGTGAACTCGTCTGCTCGATCACTCTATACTTGGCATGGAGCCAGTCCAGCTTCTTCGAAGGTCTAGCCGTCTTGACATTTCTCAAATCCAGATATACCCAGTCGCCAACTTTGTAGTTCGGGGCGGCTTTCTTGTGTTTGTTGGCTGCTCGTTCCTGCCGATCCTGCGCCCATGCGAGGGCGGCTTGTGCCCAGTCAGATGCTTCCTGGATCCTCGCGACGAAGTCTTCGGCAACCTTCTGCCCAGGTTTCGTAGCTGCTGGGCGATCTCCCTTCAGCTGGATGGGGTCCATGTGGTAGCCATGCGTGAAGAAGAAAGTGCTCATTCCAGTGGCGGTCGCGTCGCGATTATTCAGGGCTGCCGAGACGACTGGCAGGAGGTCTCCCCAGTTGGTTTGGGCGTAGGTTACCCAGGCCCTCAACAGCTTCTCAATTTCCTGATTCATCCGCTCTTGCCCCCCGTCCGTTTGGGGATGGTACGCCGTGGACAACCGCTGTTTGACTCCCATCAGCGTGCAGAGGTGTGTCCATACATCGCCTACGAACTGTGGCCCTCGATCGCTAGTAATTGTGGTCGGGATGCCATGGTAGGGAAAGTATCACTGGGGTCCGATTCAAGTGTCCCAATTCAGTGTGTGTAAATCATGGAACGCCCGCCCAAATCCGGCCGATATGGCTCTGAACGACGCATTGTGGATCCCATTTCAGACAAAGCTAGACACAAAAACGTGGACCCTTGATTCGGACCCCAGTGTAACACGAGAAGAGTCTCCGCGCCACTGCTTCTGCTGAGATGTCATCCGGCAGGAAGCGATGGACGCGGCAGCACGAGATGCCACCAGACGATGTCGAGAAACCGGCTTTCAGCTGCGATGTATAGTATAGTAGCGTGCAACTGGAGAATTGTGCCAAGATCGCGTGTCCTAACGGTGATCTGTCTCTTGCCTCCATGGGGTGCAATTCCCGCACCCGCGACCCGGCAGGTAGTCGACAAGATAGTCACTAGGGAACTGTAACCCTTAGCCCACTAAAAGGAAGGCTGGTTTCTGCCTTTGCCTTTCAGTGTCATTCGCGGTTGCATTCTCTCCAGCTGGACAAGGGGCCGCAACAGGCGCGTTTTTGCCGCGAGGGCCATCGCATCCATTTGCCGCTATGGCGGCTTGTTGCCGCGAACTATTCTGGCCTTAGGTCTCTTACGTTCTTCAGAGCCGCAAAGGCGTCATTGGCGAAGCAATGTCCAAATACGACAGCCTCCGTCACCACCACGTCTTAGACCAGCTTCTGGACACATCAAAAGAGCGCCGTATTCTCGTCTCTACTGTACCTGGGCCATACCGGCCGTGGCAATAATAACTGTAATTGGATAAACGGACAGGCCCAGAAGATGGTGTGGCTACCGTAAGTCCGTAATGCAAACGTACAGTAACGGCTAAGTGCTCACCATTGTGACATTGCTGTCCCTACTCTGGACTTGCGTCCACATGCGTGTTCCTCGGAATCGCGTGGTCACCATCGGACGCGGCAGCAGCTTAGCGAACTAGATCTGCACATCCAGAATCAGGGCCATGTGGCCCCATAAGATCCTGCATAGAAATGGACACACCTCCACGCAACGACGTCGGGAAAGTGACATGACCTGTAGCAGCCGACAGCAAGCATACACTGGACGGCAGGAAGCGCAGACCTGGCAGCTCGAACGCGGCAGCAGGAAATGCCACCAGACAACGTCAAGAAACCGACTTTAGCTGCGACGTAGCGGTGCACCCGGAGAATGTGCTATGTAAAGCCGCGTGTGCTACGGTGATCTGCTTGTCCAGCTTTGCACAATGTCCGCCATTGCCCTAGTCGACAGTTAGACGGCACAAACCCTGCGACTGCGTCTCGGCACAGGCTCCACGTCAGCGAGCGGCATGTCTGGAACCAGACGAGGCCGTCCACGTGAAGAAATTGGACGAGTTAATGGCATGTTGTCCGTCTTCGCGCCCTGCATGGCGGCTTTCGTCCGGGTCTGAATGTTGATGGCCAAGGCGGACCATGTGGCCAACGCCATTCCGCAATAATCTGCGCGGCAGAACTGGCCGTCACCATGCAACCACGTTGCGAAGCTGACATGTACTGAAGCTGCCATACGCGACGCAAGAACTGGACGAAATGGTCTCCCCCTACTTCGCAATGATCTGCACGGCAAACTCTGGCTGCCGCTACGTACCAATGTCGGGAAACCGACATGTACCGTAGCTGCCAACACGACGCAGAAAGGATTGGTCGGCGCACGTCCCTGCCCTTAGTGGTCTGCATGTCAGGCATCGGACGAAGCGGGTCCCGGCCGCCGCATCCACTTACATGTTCCACGTCACTGATCGACCACGTGAGGGAGCGGACAAAGTGAGATGCAGGCAAACGGCGCGACAAGAAGCCAACGATCGGTGGGTAACTGCCACGTGTAGAACAGGACAATCGCACGCTCTTGAAAGAGTAATCTGCATGTCGAAAACTGGACGGCGTACCCGCAGCGTCGCAGAGCACGTGGCCCTGGCACACCACGCGAATCCAAATCAGCGAGCAGCATGACACGAGTTGGACGACGGTTCTACGCACGGCACGGAGTGTCAAGCTGCCACCTCATCTGGATGCAGCCCCATATCCAAATTCTTCTCTCTGATTGCGCGAGCCAGATTGACCACACCTGACCACACTTCAATGGTGTGGTCTGCTTGTCGGAACCTGCGGATACGGTAGCGGGAGACACCGCTCAACGACGCCCAGAAAGCGGTGTCTGGGTCTGGTCAACTGCCCACTTACTCCATATACAGAACTGGGCGCGTGTTTCCACAATGCCACAACTCGCCCCGGCTCCATGGCAACGCCGGTGTGGAATGAAAAGTCTCTACCGGACAACTGTACCACATGGGCCAATTCATGCTTCTCCTTGGCCGGGGTTATGGAGCCTACCTGTCCGCACTTTCGGTGCGCAAGGGCGCACGGGATATGGCCAATTGGTCACGGCCTTCCACACCACGGCAGAGCCGGCCACAATCACAAGTCCCTATGCTGTCCTTGGCCGAAGATGGAACATTGTACACTCACTCACTCACTAGTTGATTACGCCCGGTGGCAGCTTGGCCAATAGGGCTACTATCTGCTTATTTGACATTCTTGTTAGGCAGTCCTTCCCTGGCTGCCTGGGAACCCTTGTCATGCTCGATTTCTCCTTTGATCATTCCGCCTTTCTTGCTGCATTTCCATCGCACTACGGGGTCTCGTGGAATTGTATTATTAGCAAGCAAACTTGAAGGCTATTCTTCAAGTGTTCAGAGTCCTATCTACGGCGACTGAAGCGGTGCCTGCTGTTTATGGCACGAGGTGTTGGGTGTGAATTAAGTTAGCAAAGAAGGATGGGTGGTGGCCATGGCCTGGTCAGTCTCGTTTATTATCAAGCCGCCCTGTGGCTATCGCAAATCGAATTGTCGCTCGAACTGCCGTCATGTTTGGTGTCCATTTTGCGTCGTCCGACAGTGACTTTCCTCCGAGGCAGAAAGAGAGATTACCCGTCTGCGCCTCACTACTCCGTAGGATTTTAGCGCGCTGTTCTGTCCATTTTGCGCAGTGAAACAGGAAATGCTCCACCGTCTCTTTGGCGTATCCGCATGCGCATTGCTGCGATGGTGCTGCTGCGATCTTGTTGAGATAGCCGTTTAGCCTCGATATGCCCGTTCTGAGCTGTGCCAGGACGTTTGCCTCTCTCCATGACAATCTGTCGTACAGCTGCAGTGTGTGGTTACCTGGAAGTGCAGCGTCAACTTTCTTCGAAAACCTTCCGACATCATCTGGTATGTGCTTTACGATGCAGTGATTCGATCGAGCCACACTGAGCGTCGTCGATCGCATTCTTGGGAATTTCAGCGACGGTATGGTGCCTTCCCTGGTAGCATCACGCGCCTGTGCCTTGGCAGTTTGCAGAAGCCTGTGTTCAACGCTGGCGGGTATCCACAGAACCGCCACCATGTTTCCGTTACTGTTGAGCGCTTCGATAGAGTCATATATGCACCCAGCGTACTCTTGGCCCGACTGCTGGCGAGGGTTGCGAAGAGCGAGGGCGGCTGCTTTGTTGCTCGTCAAGACTGCAATGCTGCGGTATCGCAGCTCCGGCAGACGCCGAAGTGCACATGCCATGGCTGCTAGCTCTCCGGAAAACGGATTCTGCTCCGTCCTCATGCCGAGTGTGAAGGAGAATGGTTCAACCTTCGGCCCTCCCGCTACCGACGCTGGGAGGTCGACGGCCCCGCCGACTCCTACTAGTCCGTTCCGTGCTGAGCTGCTCACCGCGACGCGAACTGCCCAACCTAGGTCTGCCGGCGCTGCCGCGGTCGTGTCTCCTTCGTCCATGATGGCTTGTAGTCGCTTCGCCCACGGAGCCAGTGTGAATGGATTGATCGTTTCCAACTCTTCCATGGGGATCTCATTGAGCACAGTCGCCACTTGGTAAAACGGCGAGCGTCCGTATCGTCTGAACTTCTTGACTCTGGACGCCGCGTTGCGAAGTGGGTTCGTTGGTGGCAAGGTGTGCAGGTTAGTCCACATCTTGATTGCCCGCCCCCAGAATCGTTCTTGCACGCTGGCAATGCTCGCTTCCGCCTCCGCTACGCTCGTTGCCACCGTGAGAAACGTGCCGACAATGGCCTGTGCTCCAACTCTCTGGATTCGATGGATGGAACCGGCCCGCTTGTAAACGCATCTGTGCATCCAGACGTTGGAGGCATAGTCAACCACTGGGGCCACCATGGCCGCAAACAATTGCCTGGCGGTCGCTGGAGTGAGACCCCTGAGTCGCTGTAGCTCCATGGCTGCCTCCAATCCTTTTGTCGCTGCCCAGGCAATGTGTTCTTTGTACTTGAGCTGAGAGTCCATGATTACACCGAGAACCTTGGCGTGAATTTTAGGGTGGACAAGCTGACCCTTAATCACGCAGGGCTGCGCGTCCAACTTGTACGCCTTTCGAGTGAAGTGTATAATGCACGTCTTGCGTGCCTCAAATGTTGCGCCGCTTCTCCTTTCCCAGTCCAACGCCTCCTCGATGATCGCCTTGATCCCGTTACGGTTGCTTTGCGCCGTTGGACCTGTGACCCACGCAGAGAAGTCATCTACGAAGGCCATCGCCCCGCCGTAGCAGTCAATCCGGCGTTGCACCAGGTCCGCATTGAAGAAGAGGAACAAAACCGGCGACAGAGGGGAGCCTTGCGGCAACCCAGCCTGTGGCAAGCTCCGCACCTTCGACACTAGTCCGTTGATCTGTATGGTTGCTGTGCGATCCGAGCAGAAGGCTTCGACCCAGCGGAGCAGAATCTCCGGGATGCCCCTCGCCCGCAGTCGTTGAATGAGTCTCTGCTTGCAGACCCCGTTGTAAGCTCCCTTGACGTCGAAGGTCACGAGGCTGAGGATTCGTCGGCCCCGCCACGCTGCGTAGATCTGTTCTTGCAGCAACATCAGTTCTTGCTCGGCAGATCGCCGTTTGCGGGCCCCAAAATGGTTGGTGGGCAACAGTCCGTAGGTCTCGACAGCATGTGAGATCCTTTCTGCGATGACCGACTCCAGGATCTTTCCCAGCGTGGACAAAAGCGAAATGGGCCTCCAGGCCGTCGCGACCGAGTAGTCTGCTTTGTCTGCCTTCTTGAGCGGGACAATCCTCGCGTGCCGCCACTGGTCGGGCAGTTCGCCGGCTTCAAGCGACGCCCTGAACAGCGATAACATTCGTAGTTTTACGACAGGCCAAACTTGTTTCCAGACCATGACGGGAAGTCCGTCTTCGCCAGGAGCCTTCCACGACTTTGCAGCAAAGAGTTGCCGCTCGACCTCTTCCAGCGTAACGTCCGGCATAACGACGGCAGCGCCCCGCTGGGGCTGTGGGCCCTCCTCCTCGATGACTTCGGGCAGGGGAGGGAAGAATGTCGAGAGCATTTCTTCGGCCTGGTCCTTCGTGCTAGCAGTTCGCGTGCCGTCGGCTCTTGCGAGCTGCGGCACCCTGCCAAACGCGGAGCTGTCTCCAGACTTCAGATACTTTGCAGCATTCCAAATATTGTCGTTATCAGCGAGAAACTCGTTCCAGTGTGCCTTCTTCTGCTGTCTGACAGCGTCATGATACTGCTTGGCCGCCCCCTTGGCAGTGGCCTCGAGTTCGGCGCACGGCTGTCCTGCTCGTCTTGACGCCCTGGCGCGGTTCCGCCAGAACGTGTGGATACGCCGGAGCTGGGTGAGATCGGCCGTCCACCACCGCTAGTTGGATCCCAGATCACGTGTGGCTGCCTGGTAGGCAGCTACTGGGTTGTAGGCAACCACATATGTCGCTACGTATATAAGAGCACCGAGGCAGATAGCTTTTACAAAAATACTTCGCCACGCCTCGCACTTTAGAGCCGTGGTGCGAGGCGTACAATCAGCCGGAGGCTGCAAGTGCGTGGTCAACAGCAAAGCGGGCCGGAAAACTCAAAATCCACAATCATGCATTCGTTGCGTCGTGTCGTCTTTGAAGCATCAAGTGGAGTTACGCAGCCACGGATTCTCTGTGACAATATGCCTACTCCTAAACCTTTGGTCCCTCATCTTCATCTTGATACCTTCCGGGGGGGATGCGTATGTCAGATGATTGCGGTCGAACGGAGCGTCGAGCATCAAGCCCTGCAGCGTTTTCACACGCGAGACGGCCACATAGCTCAAACCCGTCTGAAAGTCACGGCACGACAAATCTGTCACGATCTTGTCTTCGGTGATGCTCTGCGACTTGTGAACCGTAATAGCGTAGCATACGGTCAGGGGAAACTGAGTGCGAGTGCAGAGTGTGGCTCCAACGAGGAAGTCCCGGTTTACTGGGAGAATCGGGACAATATGTCTACCATCCGCGGTGGTGAGGAATGCCGGTCCGGTGTATCTGTCAAACTCCATCATAATTGCACACGGTTGGTCTCGGATGGGGTCAGCGCCAGGTGCCCAGCCAATGTCGTACACTGTACCGCGAGCGCCGTTGCAGAGGCCAACTTGTTGCCAGAGGTTGCACGTCAGCATTAGACGGGCACCAATGCATACAGGGAACTGTTTCGCAAGGTTGCCTGCCTTGTCGTCCGGAGCAGCAGCCGCACCGGGGCCAACGTTCGTAGCGATGACCTGGACGACCGGTCGGCTGAGGCGGTCAAGATGGTAATGGTTGTATTCGTTCACCCGGTCTCTCGTGGCGTATACCCGTAAGGCGTCGGCGAACTTGGCGACCTCTTGATCATCTAGCTTCGCCTGCACGCGGCCAGAGAGAAGTTTCCACGACTCGTGGGATAGTTGGAGTAGCCGCAGCTCCCCGAGAGCCTTGCGAAAGGCCGCCTGATCATCACCGCACTGCCGCTGGACAACGCAAAGGAAGACAGTCTTATCGAAGCGCATATATGCGTTCCTTCCCTTGATCTCTACTCCCTGTACCTCCTTATCGTAGTACAGCGGTTTCTGTAGAACAGGAGGAAGCTGGAAGAAATCGCCCACCAACAGGATATTGAGTCCGCCAAAGAACTCCTCGTTTCTATGCGGAACTGCCTCGCGGAGACGGTCGTCGATCCAGGACAGCATACGCAGTCCCAGCATGCTTTTCTCGTCGATGATTAGGTACTGAATATCCTTCAGTTTCTTCTGGAGCTGGGCCTTGTCGATGGCGGAGAGGGGCCTGAAGTCCTTGTTGATCGGGAGGCGAAGCAGCGAGTGCAAAGTGGTGCCTGAGATATGATTCCCTGCGACGCCCGTCGGTGCGGCACGCCAGACAGGTGTCCCTCCCCCGCGTGTCGCGGCCTGGAGGTGCGCTGAGAGCAAGTTAATGAGATACGACTTGCCGGTGCCACCGCCACCATCCACATGGAGTAACAACTGGGAACGGTCCTGGGCGAGAAAGTGACCCATCACCGTGTCATACACAATGCGCTGCTCCGGATTCAGGGCATCGCGTGCTTCCAAGGGCTGATGCTCCACATCAAGGTGAAAGGAGCTTTCCGCCTTGCGCTGCTCCCAGTAGTTGCCGCTGAGAATGTCGTCGCAGGCATATCGTCCAACATGAGGAGTCCAGTCATAGTTCACGTCGATATCTCGCCGGCCAAGTACGTCGATGTCTTCTTCCTCCAGCGGCCGCTCTGGCAGCATGCGGGCGAGCTCATGCCAGTCCTCCTCTGCGATGGGTTCGTCATGCACCTCCTGCTCAAACTCATCGTCCTCTGCCCGCAGCTCGTTTGTTCCCACGTCCCGATAATGGTCGTCCTCATGGAAATGGTGTCGCTGCCGACAGCACTGGTACGCGGCAGCAAAGGACTCAAACCGCTGCCCGTCCACGGCAAGCAACTCCTCCGGGGCGCGGTGCGGATGGGCCATCATCAATTTGACACGGCAGAAGTCATGAAATTGGGTTGAGGCTTCCACTGGTCTGTACCGAGGAAAGTAGGCCAGAACCCTCTTCTTCGCGTTCGCACGTAGTCTCCTCCACGTCTTGAGATTGTACGACTGCAGGTACTCGAGATACGTAATACTCTCATGCTGGTCATTTCTCTGCAGATACTTCCGGTAGCTGCCGACCGCCTCAGTGACATCATCATCAACGCGGTACGACCGCGCATGCTGCTCCAACGGGCGGCAGTCGACGTACACGACCATCCGAGTCCCTTCCTGTAGAGGGATATTGAGCAGCAAGTGGGATATTTCCTGCGCTGAATAATCTCTCTCGGCAATCAGCTTATTCATAAGGCGAGAGGAGAAGGACAACAGAGGTTGGTGGTGTGCTGTATGCGGCAAAACTTGATCCGCCAGCCTGCAGTAAGGCTCTGTCTTCTTCTCCGATTTGCTGCAATACTTGGCAGCATACGTAATGACCGCTTGCAAGCTGGTGCATGGAGATATGTCAATGTTGGCCAACCATCCCAGAATGATGGCAGGGTTGAAATGGTTCATGAGGCTGTCGTTGCGGGCCGCCTCAAAGATGTAGTACGACTTGCCTTCTTTCCTGATGACTGCGGCCAGCTCCCGCAGGGCACGGGGGAAGTCAAAACGACACTCCCTTTCTGGGCTCGCTACGTTGGCCGCCTCAATGTCGGCAGCAGCTCCTTCCATGTCCCTCGCAAGGTCGCCGCTTCCTTTTCTGACACGCAAGCAGTACGTGGTATTGCATCTGTGGCGCTGGCAGCGGTTGACGATTTGCAAGAGCCGCAGGAATGTCATCTCCACGCCCAGCGGATCCACACTCAGCGGATTACCTTCCCCCTGAGGCACAGTCCTACGGGGCTCCGGGTTCACGGCCGTGATGTGGAAGCCCCACGTGCGTGCGAATATGTCACGAGCCGCTTCGTCCTCCATGTCGGCGGCTGGGCCTTCTTTCATCCAGTACAGACCGTGGTTGTGCGGACTACCACGGCCTTGCCATTCATACCGATCCCAGTAATCCGTGACGTTGAACTTTTTCCGCAACACGATGTCTCGAAAGAAGCAGTATCGGCGATGGAAGTGGAAGGCAGCAATGTGAGGGTTCTGCCGCAATAAGTGCCGCGACAATGCCATCCTTTCCGGCTCGGACGCGCGCAGCCATTCTCCATATCGGGGCATGTGTTGGTAGAGGCTCCGCCAGTGCAGATCGGCCGGGCTAAATGTGATAAATGCGCCGGGACAGCCCAGGCTGTATGCGTACGCCTCGAGGTCCTGCCTCTTTCTGTTCCAAAAGGGGCGCGTACCGCGAATCGACACCGCATGCCTTGTGATGGAGTTGATCAGCGCCTGCGCCTCGGGATCCTCGCTGTGTTCGAGTGCCTGAATAAGCTGCTCTCGCGTGAGCGGTTCTCGGGTGCCATCATGTCGCTTCACGAAGAATTTCGATCGCGCACGTGCTTGGGACCGCATCAGGGTGTTGAATGCGACAAAACGGAACGTTGGGTGCCGCGCAAAACGCCCGTCGTGCCACCGCATCGCGTGCTCGATGTAATCCCTGTACTCAATCGACCGCAAGCGAGGCTCCACAAAGTCGGCTCTGCCATCTGGAAACAGGCAGGGGAAGGCCAAGGAGAGCAGCGCATGCGAGCGATTGAACTCATTGATCGGCGTGTGCCGTATATTCGGGAGCCGCAGTTCATGCTGCGCCCGCCTCTGGGAGTCCGTGGCAAGAGGAAGACCCCCATTCGGTTCTGGTTCGCCCACGAGAATAGACCGCAGAGCATCGAGCTCCGTGTCCTTGGCCAAAAGGTCAGGCACCGCAGCCGCGTCTTCTAGCTCAGGCTCTGCCTCCTGGTCCTCTTCCGGCCCCACATCGGCAGCCTCCACCTGGCTCTGGGGGATGGCATCGACCACATTGCCGTCCTCGGGCAGTTGGCTCAGTCGCTCGTTGTCAATGGCGATGCATCGATAGCCAGGATGATGATGGCGGAGGTAGTCCAGCCATATCATCACGGCCTGGCGGCGCACACGGAACTGGCGGGTAAATTGCCGACTCAGGTTGGCGTGGGACGACGTGTTGGCAGGACGTAGCAATACCGTGTTCAGCTCCCGTGGCAGAAGCGGGAGCTGGTTATACACCAAGCCAACTTCGCGAAGAAAGTGAACGACATGACCTCGATACTTGTACTGCTGCCCTCGCACCAGCATGATGTTCACATGAACATGGACGCGAGCAATCAATGACTCTTCTGAAGATATCGTGAAAAGGAAGATTGAGTCGATCAACGCCATGGTCGCGTACGCTTTTGTCTGCGAACCCGTTGTCCGGCCCAAGCTCGGCATTGTCGGACATCACGATGCCACCATATCTTGGGCGGACTCTTGCTCCAAAGTCGACAAGAGTGCAGGGAATGCCGAATCCTCTTCGGGCAGGAGATATGCCTACCAGCCCGCCGCCTCGATACAGCCGTCTCGATCCGCAAGACCGGCTGTCCACTGTGATCAACACCAGATCGAAGAAAACCGAGCCTTGCATCTGGTGCGGGAAGGCTTACACGCGTAAAGCCATGCTGTGGGACCATCTGGAAGCACATCTGCAGCGGGCTAATGGGGGTCAGGTTGAGTGTCCAGAATGCTCTGTCCTGTCTGATAGCCCAATGGCCTTCAAGGCCCATGCCGCTCGTAATCATGGGAGGAGTTTCAGACCGAGGATTAAACTCGTAGCAAAGACGTCATAAGTGGTTATTCTTTAGATAGTACGTACATGCGTGTTGGCTGGGGGTGTAATCGCGCTTTCGAGCAAGAAATTAGCTGTGAGCCGACTTGTGGCTAGAAGCGCCATCGTGTTGCCGAGTAGAGTCGCACGCCTGGGACGCGCTATTAATTAACCACGTCCTGCCTTGACCTGTGCCGGAAACACTGGACAAACTCGAGCGTCCTGCGGACTCATGCGTACAGGCAAGTCGCCTGCCTTTCTGGGGCCGTCTTCAAGATCTGGGACGAAAGCACGCTAGCCAGTGCTCAGCGACTCCACAGATGGTAAAGTCCTGTCACAGTTCCACACCTGTACACAGGAAAGTCCGGTAGCCTCCGAAACGCGCCGCGTTCGTCAACTGAATGGGTAGCATCGAGCGCGGCCTCTTCATACTCTGCTGGTTCCGCCACCTTCTGAGTGCCGCCAACAAACCTCCTATCAAAGGCTTCAGTAGTATGACTCAAATGCAGGCCAGAACGGGGTATTGGGCGACTACGTTTCCCAACTGAAAGTTGGCCTGAAGCCCCTTGGGATGTAGGTCGATGTTGCCGTAGACAGAGCCGAGCAATGAGTTATGAGCCAAGTTGGGGTTGAGTGAGAAGATAATATAACTACGATGGCTGTCGACTGAATATCGTACATGAGAAACAGATACACGACGGTACGAGAAGAAACATAGCAAGATTGATGCCGAGGCACCATAGCGAGGAGAGAACATCTCTGGTTCTGCTTGGGACCAACATAACCTCATTTTGTGGCTCATCCGCAACGGTGTCCTTTGGCACACCGGGTCGGGCAGGGACGACCGCAACATGAGCCGTGCCATAGTCTGTGGGTGTTCGTTTCGTTTGTGGTGAAGCATCTCGGAGCTTCGCGTCTCATTATTGTATGTGGTGTCATAGCTGGACCGGCAGTCGCGGATGTTGAGTCGCGGCTGATTCGGAAGGGACGTAGGGGCGGCCATCGTGAAGCGACGGGATTCAACTGCGACGGTTGGACTGCATGAGTCTCTCTGCCAGGGTGATCTCGGTAGACCTTGTTTCGTAAGTGTACAAGTCGAGCATCGACACTGCTTCAGCCGGATGAGAGACGGCATCGCTGGAGCATACGGCGGTTTGCTGTCCGTGACCCCTAGATGAAGCCTTGCCTCAGCACAGGAACGACGAATGCCGAGGTATGGTAGGTCAGAGATACATACCCTGCGAAGGCTTGGGTCTGAGGCCAATCGGTATGGTGAGCGTCGACAGAGTGCACATCGAACGCAGACTCGTGTCCCGTCTCCACGACCTGACGGCTACGTCGTGTCGACGGGGGGCAAGTAGCATATAATCAAGGTTCTCTATTCACCTGACACACTCCCTTGATTGACAGATCATTTTACTCAACAATTTGCTGTGCTTGCCAGGCGTCGTACCATGTTGGGCGGCATTCTTGTTTCGCCAACGAACCTTCGCTAGAGGATCTATGAGACAATGTTTGCGATGCTCACGAGCTGCCTCGGATCTATTTTCCCAATGACCTTTTTCTGAAAGATAAGGCTGATATCGTCTTGGCCCAGGAATGGCAAAAGTTCGCCGGAGAGGCAGGTCGCCACGGCCTCAGCGTATGCTGGTCCCATGACATGAGGAAGCCAGTCCGACGCGTGCCTTAGAAAGACAGTCTGCAACTCTCCTGGGCTAAACACTGAATTTGGCCCTCGACTTGCCAGCGCACTATTATGGATGGACAGAGCGGTCTGCCAAACGCCAATCTCAAGCAACACTACGCCTAGCGCGTATATATCGTGGACTTTGCTGAAGCGGGTATTTGGGGGCCCTTGCCGATCCGGGTGGCGGTAAAGATTTTTTTCGAAGTCCTCATCAAACGTGTTCTGGGTTTCGCCGGTTTCGGACTGGTTGACCAGAGGAAGGACCGCGGTGCAAGAGCTCTGGGAGGAGTATCGAAGTCTCCCGATCGAGCAAGATACTATCCCGGAACAGCCGACTGTGTCGAGGATGACAACGGATCTTGATGACTTCATGGCTTCAATTAGGAAGCAGACCTCTTCACGTTCGAGTTTGCTGGTGAGGGTTCGACCCGCTGCATGCCGCTCATCTTCACGACGCGAGCCGGCAAGCAGAACCAGCACGGGCGCCTCGAGACTGCCGGTGCGTATCGGAATAGGAACCCGCTTATCTGCATCTTGGGTGGCCTCTCGTTTTACCTCCTGTGTCGTTGGGATCTCGGTAGTGAGCCATTTCCCGATTTCAGCCGGCGCTCCGCGTGGTACGATATCCGCCTTATCAAGGGTAACGGCACTGACCGAACGGCGGCCTTCTCGTACAACTCACAGCGCGATTGGGTTGTCAAAGCTTTCGCTTACGCTGGGGTCACGTCGCAGAAGAAGACACACGTCGGCCGTAGCTCGGGGGCGAGGACGGCGGAACTGAAGGGTATCAGTGAGGATCAGATCCGCCGGGCTGGTCGTTGGAATCAAGAGCAGATGGTCGGCTGCTATTTGAACTCGCTGCCTCGCAAGTTCATGCGCACGATGGCCGGCCACCCGCCGCAGATCGGATGCTTCGAGATACGCCGTGCCGGTGTGACGCCTCCGGAGGTCCTCCTTTCGATGATCTGGCCTGAGCTGGACCGTTGGCGCGGCCGTTTCGGCCCGGGAACCGAGCAGGAGAACGACTTGGCGGCGATGGGCTCGACAAACCTTCTTTTCTATCTGCGCGAGGTTGTGTTGCAGGATTCGGTTATTTTGATGAAGAAATACCCCGGCAGCCCTGTGTGGAATCACCCTGTCTTCCGGGCATCCGGCTTACGCGCCGTTCGCCCAGCAACTATCGGACTTCATCGTCGAAGAGGAGCGGCCAAGCCAGCTGGCCGTTCTAGTCCAAGCGATGCCGGTCCTTGCCGACTACCTTCAGTCCGTCGACGCGCGGAACGAAGCCAGGACTTCCCAGCTTAGGACTGAGCTGACGGAGCAGCTCCGAGCTACAGAAGAACGCCTTGCAGTGGCCCAATCGTCACTCTTTTCCAGCGGTTTCAATTTGCAACTTGCAGCCGCGACTCCCACCCCTGCCACCACGGCCGCGGTAGCGGTGGACGCCGTTGGACAGGTTGAGCCAGGGGACGGAAGCCGATCTGTCTCGACGCAATCGAGCATTATCGACAGCCGTGCCACGAGCCCCAGAGCGACAGATACGATAATAGTTAAGCCAGAGCCTCCGCCACAGTATCAAATGTGCCGAGCAGTAAAAACTGTCGAGGCACTCTGGAGTGAGTGGACGAATGGCCTTCGCGGCGGGCCAGCCGTTGCCGACCTCGACAGCAGATGGGGCAGCCGGTGGCGCGCCGGCCGGCAAAATGAATTGCAATGGTATTCGTTGCGGCTCGAGGTCATTAGGGAGATTCGCAAAGTTGCGAAGGCTCACAGGTGTAGTGAGGAGGCAGCGATGCACGTGGTCAATTTACAACAGCAACAAACCGAGTGCTCGCTTGACTTACTTTGTAAACAGCTTCGGGCGAATAGGAAGGCGCAGATTGGACGATCAAAGAAGTAGAAACACGTCATTTTGGATCCCCTTGGACCCCTGCAAGTGAACGAGCTCGTGCTGCCGTGACAGCACTCCAAGCAGCGGGATTTGGGTCGGTCGGTCGGCTGGCGGCCGACCGTGGATATCCTGTTGATCTCTGCCCTCCCTCCAACCTCGGTTGGAGAGGAGTGCTCTCTTAATACATCGGCATCCTCCGATATGTCTCGGAGGTAGGTCTCAGAGAATTGCTTCTGTCACGCATCTAAGGCCCTGGGCGCGTGACACTTAATACCCGGGTTATAGCATCGCACTTCCGCGACAACTATCGGGCGCGGATCGCATAGACATAAGTCTGGCTCTCTGTGCGACAATGCGTGATAAGCAGGACTTATCGTGGGGTCGATTTGCGGAGTAATTTCGGGAAATCGTATGCGATTACAGAAGCACCATCTGATAAGTGCACGGCGACACGCACGCAAATATCTCCACGGCTAGTAGCCCAATCGACGCCGTTCCGGGGCCTGGAGGACTGCTGCACTCCGGCGAAGAGTTCGATTGAGGAGTAGCGCCGTATAGGCTGCTGTCCGTCGAGATATTTGCGTTGCAGCGCCTCGAACAGGTAATGGGGGGCTAGGCTCGGCTGCAGGGACTGCGAGATAGTAATGCACCGATCCTACGGCCCTTTAATCCTCAAAAATGCGTCTAAATAGATATATATATGTATTCAGACTCTACTAGACGGCTGGCTTACGGTCGACGACGGGCGGTCCGCTTCCCCCGCCGGGCTCTCCGCCCCCGACGGCCCTGGCCCAGAGTCGGACCTGGTCCCGGGCCTGGACCTGGGTCGTCGGGCACGGGGGTCCCTACCTGTACCCGTATCTGGCCCTGGCCCTGGCCCCGATCTTGGCCCAGCCGCCGGCGCTGTTTGAGCTCGTCGACGAGCCGGTTCAAGCTCCGGCCGGCGCGTAAGTGCTCTAGCTCTGCAACTGCCTCCTCCTTGCATTTGCCAGACGCCATGCGTGCCAAGAGCTCGTCCCAGATCACCTTCCGCCGACAGAACTGGACTCTGACCCCGTTCCCCGGGCGCCAGCGGCTTCCCCACGTCTCTTCCAGCTCCCGTACGGCCTTCTGACCTGCAAACCCTTCCTCCCACTCCTTCCAGACGTCCCGCACCGTAAAAACCCTAGCCAGGGCTGTGACGATAGGCATACCTGGTACCAGAGGCTCTTGGGTCGGGGCCGGGGCCGGGGCCGGAGCTGTATGGAGATTCAAGGTAGGTGCTGTCGACAGAGCCGGCGTCGGCGCCAGCGCCGCTGCTGAACCGGCTCCGAAGTAGCCGGTAAAGGTGATAGGGACCTGGCCCTGGAGGAGGGCATCGAGGCCGCCCTGAATCCCGTCCAGCCGGGCCTCAAGCCGGATGGCGAGCCGCTGGCTATTCTGTAACAGGGCCTCCCGCGTGCTCTCTAAGACGCCGCTTAGTTCCGGCAGCGCGCGTCGTACGAGCAGGCTTACTGGCTCCGTAGCCCCTACCGCGGTGGACCGCACGGCGACGGCGAACACGTCCCACTCGGGCCCGTTAAAAGGGGCGTAGGCGAAGAACGGTAGCGACGGGTAGCGGGGCTGTAGGACAGCAAGGTCCTGCAGAAGTACTATACGCAGGCGCCGCATAAGCTTAAGGAAGCCGTCGGCGGCTAGGTCGTCGTCGTCGAGACCGCCTTCTGCCCAGCATTGCCGGCGCGCGCGCGCCTCAAAGCGGGGTTCCCACTCCTCGATCCACGGCCACAGGTGTTTTTGTAAGACGTATGGGGGCTCGTGAGCCGCACGCGCGAGGAAGTAGTCCCCCGGGGAGGCCGAGAAGCCGGCGACGATACGCATGAACTGCCGCGGTAGGTGCGTAAGATATGCCTGGCAGAGCACGCTCTGGTTCCAGCGGCCGGCCTGCGAGATCTGGGCGAGCGACGTGCCGTGAGTCTCGGCGTCCTGGGCGCCCACCCTGCGCGGGAGATGCGTCTTCTTGGACGCGATAAGGCCGGCAGCGCCGAAGATACGCCAGGTCTCTTGTAGCTGCGTCGGGTACGAGAGCTCCTGCTCGCGGTCCCGCCCGACGAGGACCTTGATCCGATCCCAGTCCTTCCGGCGCCGGAAGGACGGGGCTGGTTCGCCGGCGACGTGCCAGCGCCAAAAGAAGAGCTGTGCTAGGGCCCCTTGCGTACAGAATAAGGGGTCCTTATGCCGGAGCGCGCCCATAAACTCCTTCCTCGCCGTCTTATTTAGCTTGCCGTCCCGTAAAAGGCTTACCAGGCAACCACAGGGGGTCGGGCCCTCCGAAGGCGGATAGTCGAGCAGGGATAGGTCTGCAAGCTCCATCTTACGGCGGTTCTCCCCCCGTAAGAGGTAGTAGTGGCCGAGGAGGAGGTCGACTCGTGTGCGGAGGTTTTGCGGCGTATACGCGGCGCCACTGAGAAGGAGATGCTGGATCCGGAGCCATTCCTCGGGGGAATAGCCGGCCTGGATCCCGTCGGTTCCACGGTCTTTAAAGGAGGCGCGGTCGTGCTTCCCCCGCTGCCGGCCCCGTTGCTCAAGGAAACCTCGTACGGCGGCGCCCCGGGGATTCTCCGTATTCGCGTTGCCGTGAGCCACCTGGAGCCTCCATAGCTCGATAACGGCCGCGATATAGGCGTCGATAGTGCCCCTCGTAAGCAAAGACCCTACGGTAAGGTCTACTGCAGTCGTCGCGAGGCCCGTGGGTGGCACGTAGCCCTCGCGGTCGTCCGCGAGCAGCTCGGCAGCCTCGGCCAGGGGGACGTCCAAAGCTTCGGCCAAGCTTTCGGCCTCTGCCATGGCCGCGGCCTCGAGCTGCTCCTGTTCGCGCTGCTGCCGTACCTGTACGGCCTCGCCGTTGCCGTTGCCCGTAAGCTTACCCCGCGCGCGCGGCTTCCTCTTCTTCTGCGGCGGCACAACGCGTCGTAACAGGATATCCTCTTTGAGCCACGCCGCCAGCTTGTCCGGCGTCACGAGCTCGCCGTCGGGCCAGCTGTAGAGCGAGCCGTCTGCCGCAGCCCGAGGCGTATGGCACCAGGCCTATGGGTATTCGTCCGTTAGCCGCCCAGGAGGCCCTACGAGACAGGGATGGAAGTGGAGGGCCAGCCTGGAGGACGCGCCTTCCACTCCCGCTGCTTCGCCGCGTAACTCCGCGCCGTGTTCGCCGGCTGTTCGTCCTTCTTCGCCTGGATGCCCGCCCTCCGGGCGGCACGGGCGCGCTCGTCCGCCGCCGTGTACGGGTCGTCCGCGGCCATGTCGGTCGATCGAGGCCTTCCAGTGTGACAGGTTTGCTGGCCTTCGGCGCGAGGCTGGTGGAAAAGGCCGATAAGTCGGGCGGGAACTTATCAAATGCACTTATCAGGCGTCGCGCACACGATTTCACACGATTTCTGGGACGCGGTTTTGCGGGCGATAAGCGGTCACGTGGTCTAAGCGAATTACGACGCAATTGCGGGCGCCACCGATAAGCCGCCGGTCAGCGCATGGCATCCTCCACAGAGCACAGCCCTGGCTAGGCCCGCTCAATTTGAACCAGCACACCGACGGTTGATAGAAAACATAAAAGCAGCTTGCCCGCCATTACCCCTCCCCTACCCGTGCCACGCCCCACTTTATTGGCACTCGCGAACTCGCACCACCTAAAGGTGGTGCTGACCACCAAACTTTGAACACCATCAAAATTTGAACACTTCAGCACGCACGGTATTCAACCATCGCCACTGCGCTAAGCCCAACATCTCAAAGTCAATAAACCATGGAATCGCGACTGGAAGAAGCTATTAAACACGCCAGAGACTTTCCTTACGCCTCAATTCGGTCTGTGGCGAAGAAATTCGGGGTAGGGCACACGACGTTGCGATATCGATTGAAGAAGCAGACATCTAAATCGCCACGCACTGCGCCCAATAAGAAGCTATCCGATGCCGAAGAGAAAGAAATCTGCAGGTATATTGATCGTCTTGATAGTATCAACCTCGCTGTACGGCCAGAGTTCATTGTTGATGCCGCCAACGCGATCCTTCGTGCCAACGCGCCCGGAGCAGAGCGCGATGATCCGCCCACTGTAGGTGTTCATTGGGCCACACGGTTTATTCGGCGACATGGCTATTTCAAGCAGAGCCAGAAGACGTTAAATGCCGACCGAGCAGCTTCTGAGGACTTTGATCGTGTTGTGGAATATTTCCGGAAGCTGCAAGACATCATTGAGGAAGAAGGCGTCCTCCCTGAGGATATCTGGAATATGGATGAAACCGGCTTTCGAATTGGGGTTGGTAAAGACCAGCTCATTGTCACTAAGCGCAAAAGATCGCATTACTTCAGCATCCCGGAGAACAGGGAATCGGCTACGCTGGTCGAAGCTATCTCCGCTGGTGGACGCTATACCCCGGCCTTTATCATCCTCGCTGGTCAAAATCACATGGCACATTGGTACCATCAACAGGAGCTGGAACCCGAAACAGTTCTCCGTCCTACGCCCAGTGGTTATTCGAATGACGAGATCAGTCTAGAATGGATTCAGCACTTCGACAAGCACACAGAGAAATGCCGGAAGGGGTGGAAACGCCTGCTCATCTTGGACGGCCATGGATCGCACCATACGAAGGAATTCATCGAATACTGCGAGAAGCATGGCATTATCCCCTTCGGCTTGCCTTCGAACCTCACGCATTTGCTGCAGCCGCTAGATGTAGTGGTGTTTCAGCCATTAAAGCATTACCATGCTAAAGCCTTGGATCTGATGGTTCGCGACGGCCTCGTCAACATTACGAAGATTGAGTTTCTCGGCTGCATCCAAGACGTCCGCAGGGAAGCTTTCAAGGAAAGCACGATCCGTTCTGCGTTCAAGAAAACAGGTATCTGGCCATTCTATCCCCAACCGGTCCTGGATCTGGTACGGAGCAGGATGGCGGCGTCGAAAACGCCTACCCCGCCTCCTCATGGACCAGAATCTTCGCCATTCAGTACGCCATTGACTGTCCGACAAATCAATAAGGTAGCCTGGATGATAGACGAGGGCCTGGAGGCAGTGGGAAGTGTTAGTCCGGACTTGGCTCATGATATCAGTCGGTTTATCAAAGGGTCCTTGACAAATGTTGCCGAGCTGCTCCAGGCTAAGAGAGACCTGGGAAGGACGAGGTATGCAGAGAAGATTGCGAGCCAACGCAGGGCGATGAAGAACAAGGTTCTCCAGTCCGGAGGAGTGCTTACAGTCCAGGAGGGACGGGCAATGGTTCGTCGGAGAGAGCAAGACGAGCTTGACAGAGCACGAGAGAAGATTGGCAAGAGTGAAGCCAAGGCAAGGAACGGCTTTAAGCGTTGGTTTTTTGAAGCTGCAAAGATTGCACGACATTGGAGGGCTATCGGAAAGCTAGCCCGCGCCGAAATATACGAAACCGGGAACGAAATGCGGTTGCTGAAGAGGTTCTAGAGTAGGTAGTGGTGGAAGTGTTCAAATTTTGATGGTGTTCAAAGTTTGGTGGTCAGCACCACCTTTAGGTGGTGCGAGTTCGCGAGTGCCAATAAAGTGGGGCGTGGCACGGGTAG
Organism: Purpureocillium lavendulum; assembly: GCA_029168975.1. Taxonomy (NCBI): domain Eukaryota; kingdom Fungi; phylum Ascomycota; class Sordariomycetes; order Hypocreales; family Ophiocordycipitaceae; genus Purpureocillium; species Purpureocillium lavendulum. Next base: position 287,196 of record JAQHRD010000016.1, read on the forward strand.
TGGAACACATCATCCACGCAATGGCTAGTGAGCCCGACATAAACCGAGCCGCCGTTCAAGGTCAATCTGTGCCCGCAGAGCTTGAGTCCAGTCTGGCAATATGCTGTCTGATCCGAGGTATTCGCTACAATGACGGCTTTGCGACGGAGCTGCGGGATAAACCCACCATCCCGTCCATCAGGAGAGCCTTGAATGCGCGAGCGATTATGAGCAACCGAATACCACCTATCGCGACCGAAGATGAGATACCTTACTGTTTCTGGCACCCTGACGTGCCGGCCGAGCAGAGTTTGCGGCAACTACTTCAACAATATCCAGAGTCGGCAATATTACGGTACGGAGCGGGACGGGCATGCGCAGTGGCCGGATATGCGTCCCTGTATAGAGAACTCGACCTCCTACCCGAAGTAGGCATTCTATTAGGCTTAATAAACACAGCCCTTTGTTTGCTTAATATTAATAATGTTAACATTTCGCCACATAAGAGTCCCAACAATACCAAGAGCCCAAACAGTTGTCGCCGCGATGAACAAATACTTGTGAGCGTCTTCGTAGGCATGCTGAATTCCCATTCGAGTAGGTGACCCAATCGGGTACGACAATTGCGTCACAATGTCCATGGAGATGATGGGGAGATTTGGCAGCTCTTCAGACGGAAGGTAGTCGGCAAGCTTTTTGGGAAGGACATCTTGCCAAATGGCGGCAGAAGCGGTCAACCCCACAGCTTGGCCAATACTCGCACACATTGATACCAGAGCGATAGCGACAGCAAAGTATTGTTGCTCCTTGACAGCAGCCAGAATGGCGATTTCGACGGTCAACATGATAGCGCCGCTGCCGAACGCGATAAAAGTCTGGGACATGGCGACGTAGCCGATGTAGCTGGCGTGACGGAAGTGGATCATGAGACCAGATCCGAGAATCGATAGAGGAATTGCCAGGCAGAGCGTGACGTATTTGTAACGTCCAGTGTAGGACATGAGGGCGCCAACAAGGATGGCAAACAAGAAGCCACCGACAGTATATGCCGACACAACGTAGCTGGCATGTGTGACGCTCAGGTTATTGACCACCTGTAGGATGGAGCTGAAATACATGCCCCAGCACATGTAGCTGAAGAAGAGTGTAAAGGAGAGGAGACAAGCGCCGGCCACTGTGCGGTCCTGGAGAAACCTCCATGGAATGAAGGAAACGGTGGCAAAGAATCTCTCCCAAACTCCAAATACGATAAGGAGTAAGACTCCAAAAACGAGGAAGCAAATGATGATGGCAGAGCCCCATCCCTTGGCTTGGAAAGTGTAAAGATTGAAGGGGAGGAGGAAGAAAGCGACACCGGCGGAAAGCGTGACAAGACCAACGACGTCGAACTCGCGCATGTAGTGGCTCACAGACTCCCCGAGTGAGCGCCCACTCGCTTGCTTCGGAACCATACCCGCTCTCTTTGCCTTGAAGTAATGGTACATGAAAAGGCCGAAAAGAGGGAGAGTGGCTGCAGGGACGATGATGCTCTCCGTTCCAAAAGCCCAGCGCCAGCCAGCCCCGTTCAAAAACGCCGTGGAAACTGGTCCTCCTAGCCAGGGAGTGATCAAGTTAGAGGAGGCGCACAGGGACTGGATGAGACCTCGGTTGCGCAGCGAGGTCGTGTCAGCGACGAAGACACTCAGACTGTATCCGACACCATTGATTCCGACTGTGTAGAAGACTTGGGATGCAGCGTAGGCTTCGACGTTGTTGCAGGCAGCCGACATGATCAGTCCGATGGTCGCGAGCACAGCGCAGAGAAGAAAACCCTGCGGGCGGCCGAAGACATCCAGCGTCTTGGCAATGCTCAGATTGGTGACACCGCCAATGACAGAACTCAGAACGCTAGTGGTTGGCGTGAGGGAGTGCATGGCGAAGTCGGAGGTGATGTAGGGAAGCAGGGCGCTGCTGACTCCCGCCATGAGACCCTGGACAAAGTATACGAGCCAGATCAGGACGTAGGCTATTAACAGGGAAATGGTTGACCAAGAAATGGTCACGGCCTCGATCTTCTGGACACCAGGCTGAAAGCCAGCGTCAACAGCCGTGTCTTGGTCCGACCCGTGGGCACTGTCGTGAGTATCGTGGTCGTGGCGGAGGATCTTGCCGTCGCAGGCCGCGTCGAGCGCGCCTTGATTCTCGCTGTCGCCAGCCATGCCTGCAGGTTGTTGTCGGCGGATGGTAGGGGGGTTTATCGTCGTCTGTCGGAACTCGAAGGAATAAGTCCAACGGCTGAGGGCGGAGCAATGAGCAGGAGAAGGGCCACTAGGCGGTGGCAACTGGGAGAGTTTGAGGAGATGTGCAGGGAGAAGGAGAAAGAATAAGGGGTTTTAAACCCAAAGGTCACAGCGGGAAACAAAAGAGCAGAGAGTGTCTTGAGACGATGGCAACGGTGGGTAGATCAGAAGAGTTCCGAGACAACAACCTGTCCTGGGCCAATCCTCTTTGGCGACTCGTAGACCAACAGGATCAACTTAACGGCCGTGGCTGGTTTCTCACGACAAGCACGGTGGTGCCGACTTATGAGTCCCCCAAGGTCCCCCAACAAGTGGCAAGCCACGCAAGCCCGGAATGTCAACTAGTTATCCAAATGTCATTATTAATTTTCTGCTTTGAATGCCTGGTTCGGAGCTGCGACTTGCTGGGGGTTCCATCCATGAAGGTGTCACTTGTCATTGGAAACTAGCTCTATTGTGCTCATTTTCGAGCACATTACTGGGATTGTCTTGGCTAGCGACGATTGACATCAGCCACGATACTAGGGAGCCCATGCCTGGGGAGCCCATGGCACAGAACGCGGCACGGGCGCCTGCATGAGCCAGTTCTCGACCAGGGCGTGTTTTATGGCGTAATTCCAGTGGGGAGCCGTCCCACCCCGGCTGGGAGACAACGGTGACGACGGCATGGATCCTTGAGTCTCTGTCTGCATGGCCCGAGGGTTGGAGTCAACGTGCAGTCTAGCTGTGCGATGGAAGTTGGTTGGGAACTGCATAACTTGGCCAGTTGGCTTGGCTGCAATAGGCACTTGATGAAAGCTCGGGTGCGCATTATTTCTCAATTACTCGTCAACTGCCGCTCATTACATCAGACTGCCATTGCTACTCGACTATGTCTTGCTTGGCCCAAAATTGCACTTGGACAGATGACAGAGACGCTCCCGCTTGCTATCTACAATGGCCTTCCTCGCCGACTGTAATCGAACAGCTTTGCATACTTGATGAACTCTTCGTCCGTCTCAAGCATCTTCAGCTCCTCCGGCAACACGCCAAGCACCAACTCCACGGCGCCATCTAGTCTCACTGGAGAGATGATCAGGAATCGAAACCGTCTGTGGCCCCGCTCAATCTGCGGTCGCATGGCTTCCGCGCAGCCTCCCGCAAAAAAGCCCTCGCCAAATGAAACGTCGCTGGTCTGGAACAGCATCAAGTTGGAGATCATTACGTTCATATGCTCGATGCCCATGTTCGCCGTTGCAGGCTTGCTGTAATCCGACATTGATTGCAAAAGTGTAAACGCATCATGGACCAGTGGAGGAGTAATCCGTGCCGCTGCTTCACGAATGAGACATGCAACCTGTCCTATGCTTGTGTTTGGTGAACAGAGTGTCTCGATAGGCATGGTGACTCGGTTGAGTATAAGCATGCTGCCCATGTAAGATGATGGCAACAACGACGAGAAGTAGGGGCGACCATCGATAGGAAGTTCGAGGATTGATAGTTCACTCGGTTCGAATGTTTCGTTCCGGATTTCCTTGGCCACTCGATATCGTGATCTGATTGATGCACGCCAGAAGAATGCTTGCACGATGTCAATGACTGACGTGGCAAGCCCCCTGTCCTCGGGATCTGCAAGAACCTCTTGTTTGAGCTTCTGTATGCTCTCACCGGGAAGCAGGAACGTGGTTGTGCTCAAAGATCGCTCAGCAGGAGCAGCTGGCCACGTAGGCTGCCGAGGAAACACTGGGGCCGGGGGGAGAGCCCGCGGAGGGCGAGCATCCTGGGTCGTGGGTGATTCGGCGACATAATTTCCTTGCTTTCCAAGGGTCGCATGGTTTTCACCGTTGCGAGTTTCAACAGTTTCGTCAGGGGCAAAAAATGGCAGAAAACCCCATACGCCAGGGTCTACCTCATGAGCCGCTTTAGCAAATCCTTCCTGCTCGTAGAGAATCTCTGGCAGGCTGTGATTAAAGCTCTCAGGGTCAAACCAATCACACGTCGCTGCTTGGTCCCCATCAAGATATCTGCAGCATTCGGCCCAAACCTTGAGAGCCACCATGACGCCCACGCCATCGAGGCATGTGTGAATGAAGTTGGTGGCCAGAATACACCCGCCCTCGACAAAGTTGGCTTGTGCAACCAGGATGTCGGCGGGCATTGCTGGGAAGGGGTAGCAGTCGAGGACAAGTTCGTCACTGAACAACGAAGGCGCGAACCCGGCTTCTCGCATCTTTTCGAAGGACGGAAGGACATGGGAGAGATCCTTGTAGGCCAGCTGTCTCGGTTTCGAAGAGGCTGGCGATGGGCGAGGAGGAACAGTGATGCGATATTCGCCTTCTCTGTAGTCGAATTCGTGCTCCGAAGCACGCATAATTTTCCCGTCCAGCTCTGGAACAATTTGGAAAGCACGAGCAAGTCCGTTTTGCAGCTTCGCGAAAGCTTCTTGGAAGCTCACGCCTTCGCGAAGGGCAAAGTAGAAATTCAGCCCCATGTAGTGATTAGGATTCACCGCATCGAATGGATTCATCTTGAATCCAAGTCGTCGCTTATGTTCAGCTGCCATCCTCCGCATGTTGGTCAGCTCGCTGCTGGAAGATTGGGAGTCCGCCGTGTCACTTGGGGCCGTTCCATTGGCTGTGATGACGAGGGCACCGTTCTTCGGTTCGGCCTTTTCCAAGATGCTCGCAAGCTGGACAGAAAACTTATTTATGGTCGGATTCGCATATAGGTGTCGTGGAGCAAGTTGTTCCTCAAGGCCTGTGGCAGCTCGGATGATGTTGATGACCCGGAACACAAGAAGGGAGTCGAGTCCTAGATTGAATACGTCCTCGTCCGGTGATGCTTTGAGATCAGGCAGTACTGAGCAAAGAATATGGCGAATCGAGTTCGTGATGGTCTCAATCGAGCTTGTGTTCACCGCGAATGTTTCCAACTCCTTACTCTCCGCATCCTCATCTCTTGTGCTGTAGAAGCGATCGATGAATTCCGCGTAGAGATCAAGAGTGGCGCGCCGCTTGATCGTTCTCTTGTCTGTCCGGATAAATGGTTTCTCTGGATCTGCGAAAGCGATGTATTGTCGTTGCAATCGAGACTTCTGGAGAGTCGAACTGTTCGCCCGCTCAACAGTCAACCAAATGCTGTCAAAGAGTTCGTTGTTTCTTGCTGACGGATCTTTCAACTCAATGAGGAGACCCGCCTGAGGTTTTCCAGATCCAATCATGAGACAGCCGTCTACTGCAGGATGTGTTGTGACAAATGCCTCCGTGTCCAAAGGAGAAATCTTGAAGCTATTTGACAGAACGACTACATCATCACTTCTTCCCGCAAAGGCCCAAAGATTCGGCTTCGTGGGGTGTCTGATGTACAAGTCCTTGAGGTTGATGGATTCCTGGTCTGGGAATGTATGGAAGATGCCCTGGAACAGGGCCCAGTGCTCGTTTCGGTGCACCCAATGCTCGAATTTACCTGGCTGCACCTCTCTGAACTCGAAACCGGAATACGAGTGAAATGCGAACCAATGCCAGTCCTCCCTTTCCACCCAGAGGTTGCCGATAAACAGGCCTTCCGTGGTGCCTGTCAAATTGAGCACTCTGACCACGTCATTGACTTTTGAAACAATGACTGGACTGACAGGACCTTGGGAGAAGAAAGGTCAGCTATACAATCACTCCGGATGGAAAACCTCATGCTTACCGCCGGAGGCACAAATGAACTTGGAAGACTTGAATTTGGCCAAAACCTTCTCATCTTCGCCTAGCTCATCAACAAGCGACGGAACCATACTCCAGATATCAATCTTCGCATGGTCTGCAAGAGACTCTATAAGCGCAAGGTTGGGTATAACACCTGAAGGCCCCATAATGCAATGCAGGTTGAACAGTGAAGGCATCAAAATGTCCATGATGATACCGGCACCCTAGAGTTTGTGAGGGTTAGTCGCGTAAGAGAATGAAAGGTCTATGGATAGACACTTACATGACTCATGGGAAATGAAGAGTATATCCTATCCCCTTCATTCCAGTTGTCTGTCCATGGAAGCAGTCCACCATCACCTTCAGTAGGTGGGAGTAACCGCACAGCGTCCATAGTGCCGATCAGGGCATGAGTCCAGAAGATTGGTTTTGGAACTCCAGTGGTCCCGGATGTATGTAGAATGCAGAAAGGGTCATTTTTGGCAACCTCAAACGTCTTGTCGTAAATGAATGGCTCGGTACCCTCGGCATTCAAAAGCTCATCGACGCCAGGTAGTTCGATGATTTTCATATATTTGTTCTGCAGAATCTCTTCTACAAGTGGAACCGTGGGCTGCTTGCCAGGCTTGACCAATATGCCGCAGTTTGCTGCAGAGAGAACGGCTGAAGCACCACCCAGGTTGTTTTTTGGGGACAGAAACAGCGCCTGCAAGAAAGGCGTTAGCACTTGTTGCGGAGCGTAGGTGGTATGACATTCTTGTACTTACAGCACAGCCAGCCTTGACGGCGGCATAGGTTAGAAGGATGTGACGAATATCATCTTCAAGCACCAATCAATTTCACGCGTTGCTTTGTTCAAAAGGTTTCCACTTACGGGGTCCAATGTAAGCCAAAGGCTGAATCTTGGGCGATTCTTGCCCGTTTCTGTTCGCACCCCAGTTCTGTTCCCCATTGAAGACGCCATTCGTGGGTTGAACGTGTTTATGAAGCCACCAGGCTGTTTTGTCAACACTTTGCGCGAAGGCGCGGGCAGAAATATGCTGGAGTGCGGGGGAATCCTGGGAAAATGCCGCAATTGAGTACACAATGCGATCTGGGTCTTCGGAAGCCAAACGATCTAAGATCTGGGGAATGAGCCTCTTCCCATATTCCAGCGACCTATCAACGGCCATTGCGAGTGTTACTATCCAGGAGAAGTTTAAAGATAGAGTGGATACCTTTGATAATGGAAAAGGAAGCCCAAGAACCGTATTTTTAAACAATCAGGAGGCAGACGTGCTATATACTGACATATTGGTAGAAACTTGTGATTCCCCCCTCCCCCCCCCCCCCCCCCCTGCAATATCTCAAGCGCGCCAGCCTTGTCGAGAACGTCTCCGTATCTCCTGCTAAGCCTAAACGTAATGGGTGTGCCTCCGTATTTGTCTTGTAGCTGTTTTTAGCATCTCAATGAACCGGCTCGTCCCGATGCCCCATAGCCCCATTGAGCACGCCGGAAATGAAATTTCTGTTGCGCCTGGACTTTCCGTCTGGACATTGATCCGCTCGGCCGTACCGCCACCTAGGGCCCCTGGACCATTTCTTATTCACAGCCCGTGGTAATCCGTGGTAGGGATAGATATTGGATCAAACCAGCTCGCAGTTGGGCCAGCAATGGAGACATGGTGATGGTGGTTTCATAATGGTCAGCTGAGGCGTTCAGATTGGCCGGTCTTTAACATGGATGATGAAGTGCAGAAGAAATTGACTCAATATCTCTCAAGAGGCGTCAGATACCTACCAGGAAGATGACCTCAAGAAAGGTAACACATGAGCATGTTATCATCAAGGTGCATAACGCGCGCCACTATCTTCTCCGCCAAACCCCACACTTGGCTCTAATTTAACATGGGGTGCGAGCATATTATCAGCTTGAAAGATATAATACCGCACTCCACATGCACGCCACCCTCTTCCACGGCCTAACCCCAAGTTTTGCTCTAATTTAACATGGGGTATGAGCATATTACCAGCCTCCTCACTGTCTCACTCCACGCGGCTCAATTGCAAGCTGAACTCATGTGCGCTTTGGTGTGGATATTCTTAGACCCCTGCCGTCTCCCTTTGATAACCGAGCTTCGGGATTTTGAGAACTTTGCCAGTGTATTGTGCTCATCCACTGCAATCATCGTCAGATTCCATCGTGCTTGAGAGTATCTGCCTACAAACTTTGCCTTGAGGCAAAATTGAAGTTCGACAGTCCTGGCAGAGTTTTTTTACATCACCCAAAGGTTTTCTGCTTTGCGCATTTGCACTCTCCCTTTCAATTTCCATCCAAAAACGACCACGACCAACCAAGGCGGCTAGCCTTTGCCGAGATGGGGTCAACTCACGAGCCTGTCCAACCAACACCGCCTCCCGTATCAAGTACATGGTCTGCTTCCGAAGCAGGCCATACTTTGCGGTCCGTCCACCAGGCTACAATGAATGGAACGACTGAGACTTTCAATGAGAAGTCGTCTGTCCCAGAGACTTCTATCGTAGAGCTCTCCGACTCAGGGACATCTGCCACTCAGGGTTCTCTTCCGGACCAACCTGAAGGAGAACATTCTGTCTCGGAAACATGTGTCAAGATCTTGGAAATCATCTTCGACTATGCCTTGAACAAATTCAGTGACACCAAGGAACGGCTCGAGGCCGGCAGGCCCAAGTTCTTGTCTGTCATCGACAGGTTTGTTGCTGCTGGAACTCGAGTGGAAATGTGTCTCCCTGCATTCCCCTTTAAGTCGGCAAACAAGGTCTACAAAGTCCTTGGTTCTCTACCTGACAAAGCCGAGGAAATCGCTCTTGAGCGGTTGAATACGATGTGTATGCGCATCGGGGAGATCTATGCGCCGGGTGCAAGGTGCACTATCATATCGGACGGAGTTGTCTACAATGGTTTGTTACTGAGCGAATCGCATGAGCAGGTCCAAGTCCCCAGCTAATTGATATATTCAGATTTATTGAGTATATCGGATCGCGAAACATGGGCCTACGGACAGGCCCTACGAGCAATGGCTGAGCAAAAGGGCTTTCAACATATCGTCTTCTCCAGAATTCGAGACTTCGTCGACTTTCCCTTGCCAGAGGTGATGAAAGAAATCACCTATGTTGCTAACGTAACCAACTTTCGACGGTTCCTTTTCAATCATTTCGGAAAAGACGACCTCGATATTGAAGACGAAATTGCCGCGAATCCCGACACCAAGATGACGTACCTGGGCTATCGAAGATTTCTAGAATCGGATCTCAAGTATATCTTCCCACTCGGCAATGGTCGAACAAGCAACGGCTACAGGAGAGATGTGAAGTATCTTGCGAAACAAATGTTGATTCGAGGATTTGTGAGTAGCACCTGTCATACGCTCACGCTGAGCAAATTGTTCCAGCTAACCACATATTGGATAGGCTTTTGCAGGCGCCGTTAAACACGCCTTTCCGCATCACTTGAGACTTTCCATCCATCAATCCACGGGCGAACACAAGATATCCATGAGCTTGCTCAACACTAAGACCGGTTTTACAACTCCTTGGCACTGTAGTGTTGCTTTAATGGCGGATGGCGAGTGGTTGAGTGCTCCCATGGGCGAGTTTCGGAAGGAGCCCAGGATGAAGATCATCTATGAAGATGGCCGCCCCAGCTATTTTAAGGAAACCGAGGGCAACGATAGGAGCGCTGAAAACGCTGTGCATGAAGCTACCACGAACACCAACGGAGGAGACCAAGACGTACCGCGTCGACGAAGACAAAGCGAACCTTCAACGGCTATCCATTCACATTCGGCGGAAGTGGAAGAAGAGAAGGTCATTGCGCTTGCGAAGTCCATATCAGCAGGCGGCTCCAGAGACCATGATGGCAGGGCGGTCAACCCTTTCGTCGGATCTGAGAACCCTCAGCTAGATCCTAACTCGAGCCAATTCAGCGTGAGAGCATGGCTTCAAGCGGTCATGAACATAGCATCCAGAGATCCCGAGCGATATCCCAAAGGGGTTGCAGGTGTAGCCTACAGAAATCTGTCGACTCATGGAGTAGGACAATTCATGGATTATCAGAAGACGTTTGGAAACTACCTGTTAGGGCTGATCAAGTTCGCAAGAGGTCTCGCTAGTAGGGGGAGTCAAACTAGGATTCAAATTCTGAGAGACTTTGACGGCTTAGTCAAGAGCGGAGAGATGCTTCTGGTTCTCGGAAGGCCTGGGAGGCAAGTCCCATTGAAGGGGGTCATAGCCCCCAGTGTTGTCAAATGCTAACTTTTGTAGTGGTTGCTCAACCTTCCTGAAGACTATTTCTGGAGAGACGGATGGGTTCCACGTCGGAGAGGATTCTTATCTGAATTACCAAGGCATTCCAAACGAGACCATGCACAAAGACTTCAGGGGAGAGTGCATTTACCAGGCCGAGGTTGATGCACACTTTCCGCAGCTGACCGTGGGCCAGACACTTGACTTCGCAGCTCGCGCAAGGGTATGGTGATAAAATAACTGGCCTGAATAGTCAATTGGCTGACTGTCCCCGTTCCAAGGCTCCTCGTACGCTCCTCCCTGGTGTCACTCGAGATGTACTTGTTTTCCATCCATCGTCACCGCAAGGTAGCCAATACTGAATGCTTATCTAGATGTATGTGACGCATCTACGCGATGTTGTAATGGCAGCTGTTGGTCTGAGCCATACAGTGGACACAATTGTACGTGAGCTTCTTCCTTTCTACCTCCCTTTCTACCTCGGAGTGAACTAACATGTATCCAAGGTTGGCAATGACTTCGTCAGAGGAGTCTCGGGCGGCGAACGAAAACGTGTCAGTATTGCAGAAGCGTAGGTTATCGACAGAAGGAAGAATGTGGCCTGAATCCCGTTTTGACATAGTCCGTGTAGTGCTATTGGGGGCAGCGTTTTGCAATGTTGGGACAACAGCACACGTGGACTTGACAGTGCCACTGCTCTTAAGTTCATACAAACGCTTCGAACTTCAACACAGCTGACCGGAGCAACGGCGCTTGTGACGGTCTACCAAGCCTCGCAGCATATCTACGATGCAAGTCTCGGTGCTTTGAGCAGTAACGTATGTGGCCCCGCTAACGTGCCAAGGTCTTTGACAAAGTTGCTGTTCTCTACGAAGGCCGCCAAATCTACTTCGGAAGAATCCATGATGCGAAGACATTTTTCGTCAATGTGGGCTTTGAATGTCCACCCCGACAGGTAACGGCCGATTTTCTCACTTCTTTAACCAGTCCATCAGAGCGACGGGTTCGGCCCGGCTTCGAAGGCAAAACGCCATCAACACCAGATGAGTTCGCAGCCGTTTGGAAACGAAGCGAAGATCGCGCACGCCTACTCCAGCAGATTGAGGAATTTGACAGAGCATACCCGATTGGAGGGTCGGGCCTGGACGAATTCAAGAAGTCTCGGAGAGCTGTGCAAGCAATATCACAGTACGTTAGGGCCCACCTCCAGACCATACTGAGCAGCAGTTACTGAGCCAAGTTAGGCGCATCAAATCCCCTTATACTCTCTCAGTGTCACAGCAGGTGGCACTGTGTGTCCGAAGGGGGTTTCAAAGGTTGAAGGGAGATATGGGCATTGTCCTTGCCGGTGCCTTTTTCAACGCAATCATGGCACTGGTGATTGGCAGCATATTCTACAACCTCCCCAATAACACAGCTGCTCTCTATCATCGTGGGGCGCTTCTCTTTTTTGCAATCCTGTTGGCATCTTTTGCTAGTGCGCTTGAGGTTCGTTTCGATTGAACAGTGAAGGGCTTTACTGACATTGAGCAGATCATGACTCTGTACGCACAACGGCCTATTGTAGAAAAACAGGCCAAGTATGCCTTTTACCATCCATTCGCTGAAGCAATCGGTAAGTCTAACATGCAAGGCTTTCGTTGCGCGTCTTGATGAGCTGACATGTTGAAGCTTCCATGATTTGCGACCTGCCCAACAAAGTCCTTACGGCTCTCGGCTTCAACCTGGCTCTTTACTTCATGACGAACTTGCGACGCACGCCTGGCCACTTTTTTGTGTTTCTCCTTTTCGCATTCACGTGTACGCTGACAATGTCAATGTACTTTCGTTGCATTGCCGCGTTGTCTCGTTCACTACCGGAGGTAGAGAGTCTTTCGTTCTGTTTCGTCAAGTCAGATGCTGACGGTCTAGGCGCTCGCCCCCGCTTCTCTATTCAGTCTCTCTCTCGCCATCTACACAGGGTTCTCAATCCCTATCAAAGACATGCACCCCTGGTTTCGATGGCTTAATTATCTCAACCCAGTCGCTTACGCTTTCGAAGCACTAATGATCAACGAGGTGAGAACTATCCACATTATTACCAAGTGACGCAGATCTAATAAAGCTAGTTCCACGATCGGACGATCGATTGCTCCAAGTTTATTCCCGACGGTCCGGGTTATGGCGAGGTTTCCCCCGAGAACAGGATCTGCGCAACTACCGGAGCTGCTGCAGGGGCGAGCTTCGTCGATGGAGATACATACCTAGCTGTCAACTTCCGTTATGTCGCCGACCATCTATGGAGGTAGGTATCTTCTCTCAGGTTTGGGGCGACTGGGCAGTGGATGCAAGTTGGGAAGTACTGTGCTGATGATTACCATCAGGAACCTTGGTATCATGATTGTCCTGATGGTCTTTGGGTGCGCGGTCTATCTGGTGGCCACAGAATACATTTCGGCAAAGAAATCCAAAGGCGAAATTTTGATATTTCGACGACGTCGCATGCCGCACTTCCGGTTGAAGATGGACGAGGAAGTCAACGCTGATGATAGAGTCGGCGCAGACATCCTGGCTCGAGAAATGACTACGCCCCATACCCCCGGAGGTCTTCAAGACCAGACAGCAGTTTTTCAATGGAGTGATGTCAACTACGACATCAAAGTCAAGAAAAATACACGACGGCTTTTGGATCAGGTCGATGGGTGGGTTAAGCCCGGAACTTTGACGGCCTTGATGGTATGTCTGCGTGTCTCACGAAACTACGTGTCGAACAGGCTGAATGACAGGGCCGTTTAGGGTGTCACCGGAGCTGGAAAAACCACTTTGCTCGACGTGTTAGCCAGCCGCGCAACTATTGGCGTCGTCAGCGGTGAGTTTCTGGTCAATGGCCGGCCTCGAGATACAGGCTTCCAACGCAAGACTGGATATGTGCAGCAGCAAGACTTGCATTTGGCCACAACCACAGTTCGAGAAGCATTGTCGTTCAGCGCTCTTCTACGGCAGCCAAGGGCCATACCGCATAGCGAGAAGCTAAAGTATGTGGAAGAGATTATCGATATTCTCGAGATGAGGCCATATGCCGATGCTGCTGTTGGAGTACCTGGAGAAGGTGAGTGCTCAGACAATCAAGCACGCAGTTAACAAAGACGTTATATAGCAAAAGAATTGCTGTGTTTTAACAAATCAATAGGCCTGAACATCGAACAAAGAAAGCGCCTGACGATCGGAGTCGAGCTCGCCGCCAAACCTGCATTGTTGTTCTTCCTCGATGAACCTACTTCTGGTTGGTACTCTTGCTTCACGCTGAGAGAGTCTGCTAATCGCCATGCCTCTGCACAGGACTTGACAGCCAGACCGCTTGGTCCATCTGTACACTTCTTCGAAAACTTGCAGGCAATGGTCAAGCCATCCTTTGCACAATTCACCAGCCATCGGCGCACCTGTTCCAAGTGTTCGATCGTCTGCTCTTGCTCGCTATGGGGGGCAAAACGTTGTACTTTGGTGAGATCGGCAGCTCTTCTCAAACCGTGACGAGCTACTTTGAGCGCAATGGAGCCCGGCCATGCAGTCCAGACGAAAATCCAGCCGAGTGGATTCTTGAAATTGCTGGCGCGACTCCACGCTCCGAAAGCACGCAAGACTGGTCAGCCATCTGGAACAGCTCTGAAGAGCGTAAAGCCGTCAAGGCTGAACTTGCTTGGATGAAGGAAAGCCTCTCCCAACAGCCACAGTCAACCATCGGTTCCAGTGATCTCGATGCACTTCAGCCATTTGCAGCTTCTTTTGGAACACAACTTTTCACTGTGCTGAAGCGAGTATTCCAGCAATATTGGTGCACGCCTCTCTATTTATACTCCAAGATTACGCTCTGTCTATTCAGCGTAAGTCTGGGATCAAAAAACAAAATGAACTGTTCAAAGCGCTACGAGATGTATCTAACGTTGGACTAGGCACTGTTCATCGGTTTTTCGTTCTGGAAAATGCCTAATTCGCTTCAGGGGCTGCAAAATCAGATGTACGCCATTTTTATGCTGCTGGTGATATTTGCCAATGTCTGCTCACAAATCATGCCTCACTACGCATCCCAACGGACTCTCTATGACGCTCGAGAGAGCCTATCCAAGACATATTCCTGGAAAGTGTTCGTCCTGTCCAACATGCTCGTGGAGATCCCCTGGAATTCCTTCTCGGCTCTACTAATTTTCGTATCCTGGTACTACCCTATCGGACTGCGTCAAAATGCTGTTGGAGCAAACGAGGTGCACGAAAGAGGGGCGTTGATGTTCTTATTCATTCTTGCTTTCCTGAATTTTGCCGGGACATTTACAAACATGATCATGTCAGCAGTGGACTCTGTCGAGGCAGCCGGGAATATCACCAACTTGTTGCACTCTCTGTCGTTAATCTTCTGCGGGTATGTCCAAGTACTACCCGCACTCCACTCACAGCACCCCTCAGGCACCTACTGACATGTTCCCAGAGTCCTAGTGACACCAGATGCTCTGCCTAGATTCTGGATCTTCATGTACAGAGTCTCTCCTTTCACCTACTTTTTTTCGGGCGTTTTGTCTGTTGGCCTAGGAAACTCGCATATCTCGTGTTCCACTGAGGAATATCTGCACTTCTCGCCACCATCACCCTTGAACTGCTCGACCTATCTCGCACCCTACATTGAAGCTTTCAATGGTTATCTCACGCTGGAAAGCATGGGCTCGACTACTGAATGTGTCTTTTGTAGTAGCAACGATACCAATGTCTTCCTGGAAACGGTGAGCGCAAAATATGAGGATCGCTGGAGAAATTTTGGCATTTTTTGGGTCTACATAATTTTCAACATTGCGGCAGCACTTGGATTGTTTTGGCTTACCAAAGTGCCCAAGAAAAGGTCGGAGCAGAGTATAAATGATAAGACGAAGGAGGAGATGGAAGAGAAACCGAAGTGGACGGTGTAGAAGATGGAAGTTTCCTTCGGAACAGCAAATAAGAGTTATGTTTAACATAAGTCTTTGGCAAACTGTTTAGCTAGTTTACTACATAATTAATAATTCAACAGCATCTACTCTCATTGATTGGATCGGCTTCACCCTCCTGGACTGTCTGAGAAGACTGGCCGTCAATTGTGTGACACGGCAGCTACCTGCGGCTCCGTCTCGGACTTCATGAGTCTTCTAAACCAATTTCTCTTTGCCTTGTTGGCGATGCGAATGAGCGGAGTGTCGGGGTCATCCATCATATCGAATCCGTGCCAGGCTCCAGGCCAGATGTGCAGTTCACACGTAGATCCACAACGCCACATGTTCGTAGCATAAGCAACAGCAGGATCACGGAAAGCCTCGCACTCGCCGGCGTCAATGTATGCAGGAGGGAGGTTCGACAGGTCAGTCGCTCGTGCCGGTGCTTGGTATGGCGTAACCTCTTCAGATCCGCGTGCATCCCCAAGGATGAGCTCCCAGATACTGCGAATCCATGCCGTGCTGGCCGGATTGCCGTGCTCGAACTGCTGGTCTGACAGGCTTTCGCATCGGTCGTCCAAAAGGGGCGAGTAAAGCATCTGGGCTTTAATGGGTATGGCAGGAGACTTCCTATCTCGAGCCATGAGGCACGTTGCCGCCGCGAGCGCGCCGCCACCCGACACACCGAACACAATGATTGCCGCTGGATCAATTCCCATACTCGCAGCATTCTCGGAGACCCAGACGAGTCCGGCATAGCAGTCTTCCGCTTGACCGGGCGCACGAGTCTCTGGTGCAAGACGGTGCTCAACCGACACAAAAACGCAGTCGATGTCTTGGAGGAGGTCTATCACCTGTATCACAGCTGTAAATCTGTCCCCACTGACCATGCCACCGCCGTGAATGTGGTAAAAGGCTGGACGCGCAGTCTTTGCTGGTTCCTTTGGCGCAAACACAGACAGGATGACGGTATTGTTGTCGGGCCCAGGAATGGAGTGCTCCGTATGGGTCAGGTTTGGCTTGTCCTTGATGATGGTCTCCGCGTTGAAAATAAATGTGCCATGTGAACACTGTTGCTCGCCTTTTGCAACGCCGCGCATCAGGTCAAGGTCAAACTCTTCAGCAAATGAGGCGGAATCAAGAATGGGGGCGAGAACAGGGTCGTAACTTGGACGCGGGATTTTGATCCTCGAATCAAGCCTCGCAGCCTGCGAGTAGGGGAAGGGGTATGTCGACATATCGGCGAATATACTGAAGAGGCTGGACCAGTCTCGATCAATTATAGAGTATCCGTACCCTCGCCGGAAACACCAAGTCTATCCGCACCCATATATAGTTTTGCTCGTATTCCACAGCTGCGTTGCCTTGAGAGTGTGTCACGGGCAGGCTAGGTAGGCAACACGGTTCTGCCTAGAAGGCAACAGCTGCTGCCTGCAAGGCAGCAGCAGTAGCTGGAGTCTTATATGGCCATCTCTCTTCCAGTGAGAAGGGAGGGGGAGCCAGAGATCAACAATTGCATGATTCGCACCCGTTCTTCACTCTCTGTTTCGCCGTATTTGTGCGCCTTACAGAGTGAACCGTCCCCTGTCCAGAACCCTTGCAAGCAACCCGACAAAGACCTTTAGAACAACGACGTGAAGTCAGTGCAGTTGATGCAGGATTGTCGTGAGGGAGGGGCGGGTCGCAGCAAGGGCGGAGTACTCGGTTTCCTCCACTAGCTCTCTGCATGAGAAGATTTGAGGCCATTAGTTATTCTCCGGCTACTGCATCAGGGATGACCCTTGATGGCTGCAAACACCCTCTCAAACTAACACAGTCCCGTACACATGACGGCTCTGCGCGCATAAGCGGGAAATTCAGCCGAGCACATGCCACTGCTCCGTTTTCGAATGCTCTCAACGACCAAGCCACCACTGCACGAGTTCCGCTATGGCTACTATAATTCCCCCGCCTTGTTTGTTCTGACAGATTTCCTTCTCCTTCTGTGCCCAACAGCCACCTTCTTGCTAATTATCACGCTGCAATCCATGCCATCCTCGAGACTCTGACGAGCCTGGACTTGGACCTTCAATACACCGCTATGGCCGAACACCAGCTCAAGAAGATACGACCCTTGGGTATTTCCTCATCTCGAACCGGCCACCAAGAGACCTTGTGCTAACGGAGCATTGCAGGCAAGTTAGAGCAACTTTCAGCTGCTGCCCATCATATAGATTTCTTCACAAATACCGGCCTGTCAGTGCACTACAAGGCATCGCGGCCCTCGATTGTTACCGATCTTGAACAAACTGTCTACGGTGCGTTGGAACAGGTAGTTCGTTTACATCCCGTGTTATTCGCCGTTCCCGTCGTTGCAGACACCAAAGAGCCGTATTGGGGGCGCCTGCCTTCGATCGATCTCAAGCAAGCCGTTTCATTCGTCCAAAGAAGCCAGCCATTGAACATCGATAGCGAAGGAAGAGACAGAGAACTTGACGCCCTGCTCGAGACTCAGCACAACACCAGTTTCAAGTCTGGATACGGCACTCTGCCAGTCTGGAGGGTTATGATTCTGCAAGATCATGGAGCAACGCATCGGTTCACGGCTTGTTTCATTGCTCATCATTCCATGACCGATGGGACAGCCCTTCAAACCTTCCACCACTCATTCCAAAAGGCTCTCTGCGACGTTTCCTCTTGCTCGCTTCCATCGAAAGCTGAGCACATCATCTTCTCGCGTGATGACCCGATTGCCCCGTCTCTCGAGGAATTACATCCTCTTCCAATCCCAGAAAATCCGCCTAAGCCTGATATTGTGGTTCCCAATGAGTGGACAGGCAGTCCCGTCCAACTGCCCTGCAGGACGCGATACATGTCACTCCACCTGGCGCTGCATCTCATGAAGCCTTTTACGCAGGAATGCAGAAAGCACAAGGTAGCGCCAACGGCTGCCCTCCCATCTCTCGTGGCCAGACTGCTCTACAACAGCCTCCCCTCGACAACAGAGTCCTTGACGTGCAACCTCCCGGTCAGCTTACGCTCGGATCTGCCCCCCAAATTGGTTGATGGTGTCTTGGGAAATTTCATCGACGCTTTCAAGGTCAAGTTGCTCCGCTCTGACCTCTGCGACCAAGACTCAGACGACTCAAAGGTTGCGGATTCTTCAAGCATACCGAGTTCTATGGAAATATGGAATCATGCCCGGAAGATTCAAGAAGCTACTAGAGGCTACTTTGCGAACGTTTCGCCTTCTGGGGAGCTTTACGCCAAAGTTGCCATCTTCAAACTCATTCCAGACATTGGCACGGCCTTAACTGCGACACTCGGGAACCCTCGTAGCGAATCTTTCGAAGTATCAAACCTCGGGCATTTCTCACAGCCCACGAATCTCAACGGTGGATCCAACGCCCCGTGGCAAAGCGGGGACGTGTTACTCAGCCGGGGTGCATATGCTGCAGGAGGTCCGTTGGTGATTTGTGTGCTGAGCAGTGATGAAAAAGTAGGATTCGGGTTTACATGGCAGGATGGTTCTATTGCTGATGACGTTGTTGAGAGTATTGTTGATGGCTTGAGAAGGTATTTTAAGCCCGTATTGTGATGACCGGGTTGATCCCCAAAGGATAAACCGAGCGTGTTGGGCATATGTGGGCAGATGAACCGGGGCCTTGTCTGAGCAATGGGTTGCGTGTCACGTTCGGTGATGTATCAAGCGTAGATTGAGGTAACCAGGTGTTACTGACGGCTGCCGTAGCTAGTAGTTCCACATAATGGAGGTTCAAGGAGCGTGCTTACATATTTTTTTGTACTTGGGAATCACAGGGATCATTTGTCGACAGGGTTGACAATTGTTGGTGGCAAGAAGAAATGCAGTGATCATACCGTTTCATAAGACTATACATAGATACGCGTACTAGGTGATGTGGAGGCTTTCCATCGATGTGGCTCGTGCCGATTTGCAGCGGCAAAGATCTTTCAGCTCGCCAGGGTCGCCTTGGCACCCTTGAATCAGTCAATAGAGTCTGCCTCGAGGCCCCGCATTGACGCCACGTTCATCTGAAGCATTTTCTTGTCCGGCGGCAGTGCTTGGCGGACGGGCGGTTACTCGAGAGGGTGGAGTGTGTGTGTGTGTGTGTTTATTTAACGTCTTGCGGGTATTCCCTATCGGGACAAAAGACGTGCTGGGCTAGGCGCAATTTACAGTACTGCATCCTCTCCTAACATAGGCCACCGGCTGTAGACTTATTCGGTCCCTTGGAATTCTCCTTCAATCCGCTTTGCGACGGGCCTTGCTACCAGGACGCGGCTCCTCACATAGGCCTGAAGACGACCATAAATAGCGCCCATCCAGCATAGCTTCGGCTCTTTGGCGCTAAAATGCGAGGCCCTTCCCCGTCAGCGGGATCCAGGCGCTGCCCGCCCTCGCAGCCTCTGTGAACGATGACCGTCTTTACATCGCTCGGGACCACGAGTGCAAGGCGAGGTCAACCCTCGGTTTTGCTAGCCAGAATTCTCTTGCGCCTCGGCCGACACCGCTGCCGCGGTCTGCACCCCAGCAACCAGGTGACAGAAACGGCCCAGGCGTAGCGGGAGGGAAAAACCTTCCGAAGGGAACAGAGGCCGCGAGCGGCTTGCCTTCAAGGAGAAAAACCGACCGCAGCTAGCCGCTGGAATCGCACGCCGCTTGGTTCTGAAGCGAGCGTGCGATAAAGCAGGACCACGCCTTCGTGCGAAAGAAGATGAACTCTCCTAAGGTCTTCAATCGTGCCTCCCTCCGAAGAGTTAGGGTCCCGGTAGGACCCCGAAGGCGAAAGCGTGGCCGGGTGGCATGTAAAATTACCCCGCACAACCAAGCTGCTAACAGCTCGGAGAAGCGAAGAGTTTTTACAGGGGAGAGTTGACTCGAGAGGGTGGAATGGTCTGGGTCATGTCAGCGAATGCCTCACCCTGTAGGCGGCGACAGTACCCGAGGCAAACTCTTGTATTAGAGCGAATGTAGTCCGCCGAAAGCGCAAATATCAAGTGCCAAGTGCCAACCCGCTAGAACAGTTCAGAGTCGTGTGACTCTGTCGGAGGATTGAAGACGGGGCTCGTCGCGTACTCGCTCATGCTTGCCGCATTCAGGTCGTGCCGAAGTTCTCAGTAGCGTCTCGGCGACGAGACATTGGAATGTGAACGAAGCAGAAAAAAAGGGGGAAGGGGAACGCATTGCGACGGCGGCATGGAGAAGGTAATTGTCTAGACGTGCACCAGTCGAGGGGTAACTGTTTGTCAATTCGAGATGCGCCATCGTGTTAGCTTCTTGACTGACGAGCCCTGGTCGCCGACCTGCTCAAAATCAGGGCCCGATAACCAGCGGCGATGTTCAAGCCGAGCCTTCTGCCAGCTTACAGGATGTCTTTGCAAACAAACAACTGAAAAAGGAAAAAAATAGAGAGAAAGGTGGGGTGTGGAGGGTGGCGATGAACAAGGTGTTGACACTGGCTACAAACTACGCTGGCCGGGCAGAGAGCGGAGGATGGTCACGCTGACGGGAACAATGGCGCCGGTGATGAACAGGACGAGACCGTGCGCTTGTGCATCAACTCGCTATCTTGAAAACTGGAGTCGGTGTCGAACTTGGGCGTGTACTAGCAGTTCGGCGCTACGGCAGTATAGTTGAGGAGGTTGCTATTGTTAAAATACCACGTTGGTGAGCTCACGATGACGGTGTAGTGCTAACTGCTAGGATAACTTTGGCTGAGGCTGAGGGATGCTCCGTCCTAGTGTATTGCGTTCCCAGAAGGGCTCGAGTGATGAGACTAGGATGTCGAGGCGTAGAGAATAAATGCTATGGCTAGATAGCTCAGTGGTGAGCCGGGTGAGCCACACTCACCCTGCTCAGAACCTAACTGAACCGTATTCCGACTCGGTTGTAGCTGCTAAAATTTATCATCTCAGATCACTCAGCGTGCGTGAGATACCAGGACATTACCACTGCCCAGGCTCCCAGTCCAGTTTGGACTACCGCAGAGCTCGCACGTCTCGCCCATTCTCTTCTTACTCTATAAACTGATACGACAGGCCCCGCCTTGTTTTCTTGTCGAGGACTGAGTTTGTTTAGATACGACAACTAGAGAGAACGAATCCAAGTATAATGACAAGAAGGGTGGAGCAATGGCGCTGTACTTTAGCCACAGCGCAAACAGGGTAAGATAAAGAGTGACTGGCGCTAGAATTCGAGAAAGCCGTCAGCGAATTGCTTTGCCAAGCTATGTATCACGGGGCGAATCTAGGGTGCGGGCAATAACGTAGTTGTGCCTTAAGGAGGATGGAAGAGGAAGCTATCTAGACTACCGCTTTATGGTGCGCTAATGGTCTGTGCTCACGTGAGTGTCTGAGACAAAGTCGCGATGGTGCTGTGACACTATGCTCAATAATATGGCGGTGTGGTCAGACTCACTCTGCGTGCATCTGTTTATCTTGGGCGACTATACTAACCCCGTTTTCAATAGAAATGGGCGTCTACTCCTCTTCTGAGAGTCGGACTAGGGGCGAGAACGGCGCCAGGGGTTGTCGGCGCAATCGGGTGGCTCTTCACGGCGGGTCTCGGAGGCGGGCTACATGTGCTCAAAAGCAAGGTTAGGTAGGTATCCAGATCAAAGCGGGATCTATAAGCTCAAGGCAGATGCCAAGCTCAGTAGGTTCGAGCTGCCCTGTTAAGTAAATTATTGTGAATTATGGTAATTTCTTAACAGCTGCATACCAGGCGGATCCCACGGGCCAGCCCAACTGCGAGCTGGAGCCGGGGACTTCGATCAGATTTGACTAAGCCGGTTCTGGCGTACATCTGAGGGATTTGTGCGGTTCTCTCAGCCAGTACCTTAGAGAGGTCGCAAAGCCAAACGCAATCCAGCACCAGGCGCTTCGTGCTCTCCCTAGCGGACCAATCACCATGACTGCATCACTGCAAAGTGACGCCATCCCCCGCGATTGGGTGGCGAGGAGTTGGCAGTAGGTGGGTACCGAATTTGCGCGGCGCAGCTCTTTAAATTGAGCGCGCAGTCGCCCTGCTTCACCATCACGCTGGTTACACTGTTCCTCCCGTCAAGCGCAGAACATATCAAATACGAGTCCCGACTCAAACGAAACTATCTGTTACAAAATGGGTGATTGTGGATGCTCCACATCGGGTTCTTGCAATTGCGGCTCCAGTTGCACTTGCCCAAACTGCCCAGTGAGCTGCTTACTGTCGACCTCGCAAGCTGTCTATTGACCGAACCTATCCAGTATAAATGAACGAGATCCTGTCCTACGGTCTGATGATGCTTGCGTGTAGTGTCAATGAGGTCCTATTTGATGTGTCGCGGAGCTTGAGGTGGTATGGGGGGATAACTCGCGTCTAATGTCAGATATTCATGAGAAAATGGCACCTTAGTGAGGTCGGTTCTTATAATCCAGCAGCTCAGAACAGCGTCGCCGCGCAGACGGAATTTATCAGAATGGCAAGGTGCCGATATGTCGCTCCATGTCCGCAATGTGTCTCTCCGATTGTTACCGGGAACTCACTACAGGCTGGCGAACCACCAACAAACGAGCAACCGAAGGAGCTGCCTTTCAAATCGAGGGGGATTGAAGCAAAGAATGGTTTGCTGCAGCGACTTATCGTGCAGCCAGAACTGCTTGACGGCCACGAGCGCCGCCTGGAGCTGAAATTGCACCGCACCAATCTGTTCGCGAGATGAAAAAATTGCTCTCGCTCGGCAGGAAACCGGTAACTAAAGAACTAGGAAGTGACGGCCCGGTCACGCTTGCTCAGAAGTACGGAACGGGTGCAGCTAGCCACAGCCCGACCTCGCGGAACGCCTCGGACGCCGCACTTGATTCGATTGTCGCCCACACATCGGACTCGCCAGCCCGCCCACATCGCCACCGTCACCCAAGCAAGAAAGTCATGGAAGCGGAATAAACTATCACTATGACCGCCTGAAAAAGAACGATAAAGATTGTCAATACCTTGTAGTGCTTTCTTGCGCTTCACCAGAGCCGTGCTGCCGTCGATCGGCGGTCCTCCAATTCTCAGGAACTTCGCGTTTGTTGCCTTTCCTTCGGCACGCATGCCTTCTTGTGAACTGTCCAGTCCTGCTTCTGGTGTTCTTTGCCGCAGTAGGCCACCGCATGGCACCTGTCGCATCTCTTCACTCCCACGGTCGTCGCGCATACTTTGCATATCTTGACTTCCACGCAGACGCTGCTGTCCGCGGTCCCGTACCCCACAACCTTCTCTTGCCGTATTTCTTGCATCAGTGATTGCATTTCCTGCATCGCTTCCGTCTCGCACCAGGGTGGCGATCAACGCAACGTCAATCAAGAGGTTGTCAACCAGGTTGATGTCAACCAACTCAACTCAACTCAACGGACGCAATTCTTACTAATCAACCAACTCAATTTCATCACGGAATTGAGTTGGTTGCGTTGACAATGGTTGGTTTAAGTGCCGCACCGACATCGCCGACGCTGATGCCGGGTAGTTCAGCTACAGGCAGGCGGGGAGATTAGTACTTGGTAGGAGATACTTCTACTCACACCTAACAATATCGTAAATGTGGGTACCAAACAGCACACCTTAACGCGTTTGCGCTCGACGCGTCCCCGCGCCTGGTCGCGATTCGTTGGTCCAAACCGCCGGCCCAAAACCTTGCCCATCTGGAACCTGCCCCAGCATGCCCTCTCTTTCACGGGTGGCTTCTCTGGCCGCTCCGCTCTACGGCTCAATATGCCCCAAACCTGGGATTTCGAGGCTAGAAGTTGCCTAGCAGCTTCCTCTTTCACACCGGGTCCCTTAACACCAGCGCCATCAACACCAGAGCCGCCCACACCTGGCGGGGCCGGCGCCTCTCGGCGAGACGAGGATCGACTGTTCCGACACTTCCGCGGCTGGACTTGGTCTCAACGAAGCAGAAACACAAAATCATGGGTGTGGGAATATGGCTTTGACATCGAGAAAGGTTCGGATAGGCGATGGGTCTGCAGAGTGTGCATCGAACGAAACAGGCCAAAGCCCGGCAACGTGATATCCATTGGCACCCAAAACGCTGAGCGGCACCTCTGGTACCACCACAAGATTCTCGATCCCTCTGGAAAGCGTTCCGCACCAGGGCCTCGGAAGAAACCGTCTACAGGATATCCGACGATAACGAATGCCTTCAATCTCGATGTAAATGCGCATCGATAACAAGCTATTCTAGTAGTGGAATGGCTCGCCAAGGGTAAACTCTCCTTCCGAGAACCCGAGAACCAGAGGCTGCGGGCTATTTTCGAGTACCTCAACCCGTTCGTCGCGACCGCGGATGCCCATATCAGTCACGATACGGTTCGAAAACGCGCCATAGCCGAGTATGAGAAGCACAGGGGGACGGTTGTCGAGGCATGGGGCTTGGTCCACCATCAACGCAACGTCAACCAACTCAATATGAGGTCAAGGTTGATCAACTCAACGGAGGAAAGGCTTATTAAGCAGTCAACTCACTCAATTCACGCCTGAGGTTGAATGGATTGCGTTGATCGCCACCCTGTCTCGCACTGCTTTCCTCCACATAAGGCGGTGACCCACACCACAACCCGCGGCGGCGCTCCATGCAACATGGACATTGGACTTTGTAAAACGTCCGTTGAAACCCCCCCGCAGCATTCGCATGACGGCCCTGCCGCCATGCGACATGCTGGCGCATACTCCCTCATGAGCGGTATCATGGCCTGCACGAATCGTTGGTCGTATTCCGCATCTCGTCCGGCGCGGCTTGCCTCTGAGACGAGGCTTCGGGAAATACTGTGGTTATGCGTAAAATGCGCAGCTCCGACTTGCCAGATGGACTCGACTCGGACGGTAGAGGTTGCCATATATTCTTATTTTGGAGCTGTAATTCTATATGTAGGACGTATGCAGGGATCGAAACCCCCACGACGTTAATCCGTCACCCCGGATTCCGTGCGCCCGTTTTTATCTCTTTCCATCCAATCGCGTTGTGTCGCACTCGGCGGTGAAGCATGCCCAGGATACCCCGGGTAGTGACCCCAAGTCGCCCCCACATTCAAATCGATTGACTCCGCTGAAGACGTGTCGGTCAGCCCACCAACCGCCGTGAACCCTTCAAGCAAAACTAATCGCCCTCTCGATCATCTAAAATCTTGGCCACTCCAACTTCAAGCTTTCGTTCCTCAAGGCTCTTTGCGCAACCCGCGAACGGGTTGCCTCTCCTGTATGCCGCGCCTCCAGCCCACCCTGTGCCTTTACAAGGTCTGTCATGATTGGTCGCCGAGCCGGTTCGTGTCGCCGTGCCCCCGGTCCCAGCTCCCCCGCCCGCGGCGCGACTCGTCGCCCTCCGCGCCCATCGCGCCCATCGCGTCCATCGCGACCATCATGACCCGGCGGCCCGGGTCCGCCTTGTCGTCCAGGGTCACCTTGACGACCAGCAGGACCAGGGGCCCCAGGTCTGCCCCGAGGACCTGGTCTGCCTCGCCAGCACATCCAAGCGATCCCGAGTCCTACAAAACATACGCCAAGAAGGACGCCCACGAGAATGGCGACTTGGTCGTTTCTCGAGCTTTGGTGGTCAATCTTTGGGTTGATTTGCTGTGTTGGGACTAGCCCAGTGGTGGGAGTACTTCCATCGTCAGCACCTGTGTTGCCCAAGCGTAAGGTCTTGGTCTGGATGGCATTCCCTCTGGATATGGTGAGGGTAACAAAGCAGGTCTTGGAACCAAAGTCTCTTTGGTGGCCCCAATCGGCAATGGATTTGGAAGAGGATGTACGTTCCTGGAGCATTGCCATTGCAACGAGCACAACGCAAGACATAGCATCGAAGTATGTTCACACACCCGTTCCGTACTTGAATGCTGGCGTGATAGAAGCAGATGGTTCCCTGCGAAGAGCCGCAATGTCAATCTGTTCAGCCAGCATTCGCAGCTGGCTTTCAGCCTCCATCTCCAACCTTCCACTTAGCCACGTGCCCTCGCGGTGGGTGGCCTCCTGCGGCGTCGACATCTGTTCGCGACCACGTCTGCATTACGCCCAATAGTCCATTGACACGACTCTGCGGGGCAGCTCCATCAGGCAACGACAACGTAGCACGTTCGTGGCCGGTTGCCACCTACAGCCCTGGATCCGCTCGGCCCGACCCGCTATCTTATGGATCCTATCCGCTGGCGAAATTCATACAACAGTGTGGGCCATCTGAACCCTCGCATCATTAGGCAGTGATGCAGGCTGACCTTTTGGAACTGCAAGAACGGTTGGTTGCGTCCGGCTGACAAATTGGTCGGTTCGCCAGACCAAATCCCGTGGCCGGCTAACAACATGTAGTTATCACTCTTCGCATCGTACTGTCATACTTCCTTGAGCATGACGGGCCATCGGCTCTTGGACCGGATGGTAGGTGCCACCTCAGCCCATTCATGATGAAACGTCCGCAGCTATGAATCGTGTGACCACTGTCATACCCAGGCTTCGAAATCGATCGTATCGATCGATTTCCGAGCCGTGAACGATCGATCGATATCGATCGAGCGGCAATTTCTATCGATCGATATCGATCGATTACTGTTGCGATCGACATCGGACATGCAAGACGTGCAGGATGTGGGTGCTATACGCCTTGACAAGGCGGACGCGCGGTTGGTCGCCTGCACCAATTGACGGCGATGGTGTTGTGCCGTGATGGATTGTCGGCGTGGGTATGTTGGCGCTCACGTCTCGACTTGGCAGACCAGGTCTGTCGAACGCCTGACTGTTGAGACTAGCGTCGCTTCCGAGGATACCAAGAGTCAACTCGAAATTGGACAGGAGGTCCTGAATAACAGCCACAGAGAATGTGTCTTCTTGTTCACCGAGTCGTGGGTGTCGCCGTCTGTGGTGAACTTCAATGATATCCCCAAGAATCGCCATGAGAGGTAGAAAGTACTCAAAAAAGCCCGTGCCGCTGGCTACGAGAGGGGGGCCGGTTACGCGGTGAGGCAACTCTTCCGGGCCCATCTGGTCGAGATTCTCCCAAATGGACTCCGGTAGTGGTGCTGTTTGTTGTGTCAATTGCCCGGGTCATTAACCTAGGCGACTGGTGTAACACTTACCATACACCTCGCAATATGAATCAGGAATGGAGAGAACAGTATTGAACGACAGACTCAGGTGCCTGTCGAGGCTATACAAAAGCCAAAATACTCTCCTGCGCTCCTCTTTGCGCTCAATATCTGCTATTGACGCGTCTTCTCGGTCTCGACGGCAAGAACAGATCGGGTTCGCGCAAGGGGAGACCGGCCCAGGACAGCGCTCGTCCTCGCGATTCAGGCTTAGGGAGTGGGCCAATCTAATGGCCTTGGACCACCACTTAAAGCAGTCAGACTTGAAGTCACTGCCAGATACGGCGATGGAAAGGAGGATGAATGTGAGCACGTCGTCGATGACCCCGGCGGGCTCATTCGCTGTGGTTGTTGGTGGGCATGCCCCTAGGGCAGGTATGTTAGGATGAGGGATCTCGTTCTCAGCTCGCAGTCCGCCTGTCCTGCATTAGTCTCAGGTACGATTGCCATGGGAGCTAGTACCGACCATGTATGCGCCTCCATCTGTCGGGATCCCTCTCTGACATTAACGACGTTGCAAGATTGTACAAGTCATTTACAACCCTCGCCCTTTTCCCCGGCACATGCAGGACCATAACATCCGCCGTCTGTGCGACGCACCATAATATGGTCGCGAGAAGCGCCGGGGTGGTGTATCTCGGTGCTGTAGGATGCAGAACTGACTTCTTGCGAAAAATCCTTGTGAGGATGTACGGCGAGGCACCACAGAACAGCGAGCTCCCAGGGTCTGTCAGGAATATGCGAAACAGGCACTTGCCACCCGCTGAAGCTCACGGACCACAACCCAAGGGCGCGAAGTGGCTTGGAACCACGCAACGTTTTCCCTTCCACGCAACGCTCCCCCTTCCACCCCTTCCACGCAACATTTCCCCTTCCGCGCAACGCTCCCCCTTCCACGCAACACTTCCCCTTCCGCGCAACATTTTTCCTTCCGCGCAACATTTTCCCTTCCACGCAACGTTTTCCCTTCCACCCAACGCTCGAGGTCACATCGACGCGCTCAATCAACGCGACGCTCACGCGACTAGGGATGGGTTTTTGACGTCATAAACCCCAAGTGACCAATTGACGTCACAAACACCAACTGACTGGTAAATTACCGTCATAAACTTCCTTCCTAATTGAGTTTAGTGGATTTAATATAAGGGGTTAGCGTTTGCGGTCATCAGTTGTTCCAGCCCAGAGCCTTGAGTCTGGGTACGTACCACAAGGCGAAGTCCTCACCTGGCCAGCGACTCCACTCAGCCAGAGCTCGACAATGCTCGTGTAGTAATGTATTCAAGGGTTTGGGAAGCATTGGACTTTTTCATGGGTCTTCGAGTTGGCATTCTGGCAATTTTACACTGGTAAGAGTCACGTGATAAATGACCGGTCATAAACCTCGAATTTATGACCGTCATTTACCTCGGGGTTTTGGTAATTTACCTCTAGGTAATTTACCTCGGGGCAACCCTACACGCG
Source organism: Purpureocillium lavendulum (assembly GCA_029168975.1). Classification (NCBI taxonomy): domain Eukaryota; kingdom Fungi; phylum Ascomycota; class Sordariomycetes; order Hypocreales; family Ophiocordycipitaceae; genus Purpureocillium; species Purpureocillium lavendulum. The sequence goes on from JAQHRD010000016.1 coordinate 315,870, forward strand.
ACGCTCTGTCAATCACACACTCTCAGAACCCTCGCGCAACTAGCGACCTCCTCCAGCAGGTCCAAGTCTCCTCTCGACACGGATACGAGGTCGGAGCTCGTACTCTGCGTTTGTGGGAAATCCTACACAGCAAGTACCCACAGGAGTCATCGGAAGAAGGCGCACTTTGACTGCTGCGGAACTATTTTCTTTGGCGACGAGTGTCTTAAGCATCGCAACACTACAGGCCACACCAGTGAAGAGGTTCACGCATGGACAAAGAGAGAGGCTCGCTATTGTGAGGAAGTAGAATGCTCGCTCGGGTGCGGGTCGACTCTCCAACGTGACAGGCTGAAAAGATATCACAAATCAGCGCACCATAGGTGCACCGACTGCAATCGAATATTCCTCTCCTCGGGGAAGAAAGAGCACGAGCGTAGCACTAGACACGCCTCCTCCCTGCTGGTTCCTTCGCTTGATAGGGAGCAGCCAGATTCCGTTGCGGAGACATCAACACACAGGACAGACGAGTTCACAATGCCTCTCGAGAGTGCCGTGTTTAACTGTCTTGGGACCCCTGATTTGCATCGGCCGGGGCCTCGACTCCACAGGACTGACGAACGGCAACTGCTTCACATGTTGTGATATCGTCATTAGGGTCGACCATAACGCTTCTGGGGGAACTCTTCTTGACCCATGGAAATCCAAATTAGAATTATACCCATGTCGAATGGGTTTGGTGATGGTACCGGCGCAAGTTGGACACAAATGCGCTAACTACCCTACTAATATCGACAAGGGCTCGCAAAGAGGAACTTGCGGTGAGCCTATTTGCATTAATTTCCTGAAGTAAAGTACCTTCCGCGGCGAGTCCTCTCAGTTTAATAATCTCCAACACACAACAGGTGGTAGTTAGGTGTAAGGCGCACAGGCACAACAAAACAGAGAGTGAAGAACGGGGCGATTCACACAATTGTTGATCTCTGCCCTCCCTCCAACCTCGGTTGGAGAGGAGTGCTCTCTTAATACATCGGCATCCTCCGATATGTCTCGGAGGTAGGTCTCAGAGAATTGCTTCTGTCACGCATCTAAGGCCCTGGGCGCGTGACATTAGGCGGGTACTAAACAGTGTCAGTGATGATTCCCGGGGTGTTTTCCGGTTCCAGCCTAGGTCATACTCCTATGTCCCGGCACTAAAGTTTGCGTCAGTTAGTACACCTCAATTAGTGCAGATACGCACAATCTCAGGCTCATTTTCGCTGAGTGCCCCGGGGGCATTCATCACATCGGCGAACACACGCTGCGGCGCTGCAAGTTGCCGCCCACAGGGTAATGACTGACGCAAGGACAATTCTCATGGTGGCGGCTTGGAGGGCGTAGTATCGTAAATTTGGTACTGATGGGGGGCTGTGGTTGCAAGTGGTGGTCGAACGAAGCGTGTCGTCGGACAGACATGGCTCGTTTAAATATGAAAGCCCGGACCTAGGCCATAATGAGCTGCGCATGAAAGTGGAGTTACGTCGTAGTCTAGGAAGACCCTGCATCCTTGAGCTGAGCCGTGTTCTAAGGAAGACCAATAATCCCAGCCAGCCTGACGACATCACGCCAACCCGGACGACTCGAAGTAACGTTCGAGCGTCGCAAAGCCTATATTGCCGGAAAGAATCCTTCTGTTAGTTTTTCGCTCGGGTAGGTCCTGTGAAAGCCTACTGCCACAGGGAGATGTCTGTTTGCCTATAGAAAGTGGGTTACGTCGAAGTAAAATTCCAATCTTCCTTTCAAACTGGGTACCTAACATCTAGTTTTTGGCCATCCAAGGCGTCTTGGTTTGGCAAATCCGTTCCCATACTAAGTTCGAGGCTTCCCGGTCAAGCTCTACACATCTTTTCTCCTAGCTTAACTGAGTAGGAAAGAGGGGAGGGAGATTGTAGGATGGCGGCATCCCCCTTGAATTGGCGGCATCCCCAATGGATTGGCGGCATCCTGAATGAATTGCAGGTTGGCGGCATCCCGAATGGATTGGCGGCATCCTGAATGGATTGCAGGTTGGCGGCATCCTGAATGGATTGGCGGCATCCCGAGTGAATTGGCGGCATCCCGCAGCGGAACGCAGCCAGAACTGGCCGAGGCAGTAGGGTTGGGAGTGTCTATAACTCGACAAGTAAACACCCGAAATGTCGGTCAATTTCCCCCACACCCCCCCAAGTCCGTCAGCATGGCCAGGGCATGTCGGGAAGGCAGTTTCTGGAAAGGGTCGTAGATGCGCGCGGCTGCGGCGGCCAGCGTGAGACTCCACGCAACGACGTCGAGAAGCGGGCATCTGGCTGCGGCTAGACCTGGCGCAAAGGTTCGGGCCTACGCATCAAAAACTAGACTGTAGGGCTGCGCGTAGGGTGCTCGCAATGATGTTGACAATGCACACAAACATCTATGGGAGGGTGACTGCGCCTAAGGTTGCAGGGAACAGAATGGCACTTTCGGCCGTCGCCGAGGGGGGAGAGGGAAGGGGGCAAGAAAACCCTTGTGGCCAGCTCCCTGCCTGCATCCGCCGCACGCTGGGCATCAAAAATCGGATGAAGCGACGGCACAAAGGGCTCTTGTTCTCGATCGCATGTGGACAAGCTGATCATCCGGCCCTGATCACAAAGCGATTGCGCCTCTGGCTGTGTCTTTGCGAAAGGAACTGGACAAAATGGCGTGGCGAGCGGCACTTCCGGCGGCGGTGGTCGTCAAACGGATGAATCCGGCAGGGGGCGCCCCACGCGCCAGCAGATGCCGCTTCAGCGAGAGTGCGCAGGCTGTGGCAGGAATGTAGCACGCGGTCCGCGCCGCCCATGGTCGCCGAACAGAACGGCACCTGAGCTGAAGAGACTATGCAGACAAGTGCAGCTGCGGCCATCGTTGGCCTTGGCCACAAATGAACCTTTCGCTGGTAGCGTGCTATCACCACCGGCAGTCTTACCAACGCCACCTTCGCCGCGACCGGCAAGCCGAGATCAAGGGGAATACGAGGAGTGGAATGGTCTGTCGGACACAGGGTCTGCTAGTCAAGACACCTCGATCCCTATCCCCAACCCGCCAATTCCTGGCCCTGCCACAGCATCGGTCGATGCTCTTCAATCCCAGGCCAACGAATTCGCAAAGCAGAATGGATTTGGCGTTGTCAGACGCAACGGCTCCGGCGGTCCAGCCAAGAAGACAAGATATGTGTTTCAGTGCGACCGGTACGGCGAGCCTCGTGTGCCGAGAGGCGTAGGTCTCCGCCGACGGCGGTCGCGCAAGTGTGGTTGCAAGTGGAAGGTTATTGCGGAGGCCCTGGAACGGAACGACTACATGTGGACTCTGGGGACGTTTGCCGACCCTCAGCACAGCCAACACAACCACGAGCGCTCTATGGGTCTCTCGGCACATCCAGTCCACCGGAGACTTACCGACTCCGTCAAGGCAACAATTGAAGCGATAAGCCGACGAGCCGGAATACGGGCGCTTGATGTCCGTGGCATCGTTCAAGAAAAGTATCGTGGAACGCAATACACGAGACGGGACATATATAACGCTCGGGCACTCTTGCGTCGCGGGAAGCTAGGTGGATTGGCTCCGACAGCCGCCTTGATCAAGATGCTTGATGAGAGGGGCGTTCCATACATTGTCAAGTGGTCGGCGACGGAGGCCGACCGCCTTGTTGGTCTGCTATGGACCTTCCCGTATTGTCTCCGAATGCGCCTTTGGACCGGCCCATTATTGACAGCGCTTGTAGGACGTAGGCATTTGCGTGATGCCCTTACCGCTGGTCTGCCTGGAGAAGCCTCAAACCAGTGACCCGCCTGTCAGGAACCAGATGACGCAGCTGGGGTGCACCACGCACCGCGAGAGGCTGTGGCTAGATGCAGAGGCAATCAGAGGGAGCTACAGTATTGTATATCAAGCATCCCGAGATTTTCTTTAGTCTCCAGCTTCACCTTCTTGTACATAAGGATATGATGCTCGATACAGTCGCTCATCTGGCTGTCAACCCTCGCTATTGAAACGAGACCGCTGCATTATCTCGAAGCCCCTTTCGCATGCGCGTCATTGGCCTGTATGAACTGGTTAGATGCCGGACAGTCCCTCGCACGGCGCGGGATAGAAAAGTGGCTTATTAGGCGAGGGCCAATTGATTGAGGTCAAATGAGGTGTCCCCGCTCGGCGCAGTACCCGTGCAAGCCGACATCAGAAGGCCGGATCCGTACGGAGAAAGGGTCACCTCCAACAGCTTGCAGAAATCTCCCATGCTCGGGTAGCAATCGCATGTTGATACTTGCGAAGACGTCAGTGAGCCAGCGGGAAGCAGAAGGCTTCTGGCGATGTTGCAATTGACCATTGGATACTGCCAGGATCCCGCACAGAGTGCGGGCAAAGCTTGCGAGCAGTATACTAAATCTCTACGAGACCCTCGTTCACAGTTTAGCGAAAGGTCCCGAGAAGGGACAACCAGGAGCCCAGTTGACGAACCAATTTACGAGCAGTTTTGACAATGGAGGAAAAGAATCAGGACGATTGCTCATTAGGGCGGACGACCCAGATGCTCATACAAATGGTCAGCCAGTTGTCAGAGCAGCTGCAGAACAACCAAGCACGACAACAGTCGCCACGCACCGAGCGGGAAGTAGACCTTGAGGAAATGAAAACCCAGATCCGAGTTGGGCAATCACCAATTGCGATACGAGCAGCCACACTGGAAGCCCCGCCGGCCACTTCGGCCGCCCGACGCCTTCCAGCGAAACAGCACGCCTTCGATTGCGCCAGAAAAGGAGAAGTCGACGCTCCCAGAGCCCCCACGGTTTGAAGGGACGAGGCTGGTGTTTCGGACCTGGCTCTGCGAGATGAAGAACAAGCTTCGAGTCGATGAAGGCGCCATTGGAAGCAAGGCGGATCAGTTTGCTTACATTTACGCCAGACTGGGCGATGCACCACAACAGATGACGGTCGCGTTTGTCGAAGCAGGAGGAAGCGATGGTACGTCAGATCCGGGGCAGTACCTTCGGCACCTGGAAAAATGTTACGGAGATCCGAACGCAGGGACCAGGGCTATGGAAAAATTGCGGTCCATCCGGCAACGAGATAACGAGTCATTCGCAACATTCTTGCCGAGGTTCGAGAGAGAGATAGCGGACTCGGGCGGAATGACTTTGCCGGAGCATGTCAAGATCAGCTATCTGGAAGGCGCCCTCAATCGACAGATACGCCTCGCAGCAGTTCACTTGGACCTGGAACGCATGGGATATTCGACATGGATCCAGACCCTGCAGAATATATCGTCGAGGCTCGACGGGCTGAACCGGGAAGGAAAGAGGCGCGGTGAGGAACTCGCGGAGAGCTCCGACCAGGAACCCACACATGGTCACCGAGAGCCATCGCCAGCGCCTCCGGCGACGGCGAGGGGCCGTGATCGGATGAACTGGAAATCTACCGCAGTCGGAAAGCACAGCAGCCGCAGAACTAAGAAACGGAACAGCGGAGTTCACCCTGCCAAAGATGTACGTAAATGCTTTCGCTGCGACGAGGTGGGACATGTAGCTGCCTATTGCACGCGGGGAGCCCGTGCCCAGCCAGCAGACGAGACGGAGCGCCCACGGCAAAGGATGAAGGCTGCGAAATTTGAGCCTGGAGAGAGCAACAAACAAGCACGGGTTGGCAAAGCGGGCAGTCCGTATGAGACCGCCACAAACGATGGGTTGGAAAAAGAGTAAATTCCGACGAATACGCCGCCTGAAGCAATAGCAAGTTCTGATGGAAAGGAATGAAAGCAGATCGAGGACCGAATGACAGCCCTCCATTTCTAAGTCAACATAGGCGCCAATTCAGAATACTATTCGCTGATTGCAGCACTTTCCACAGAAATCCACTAAACTTTGCGTCAGCAAGCTGCGCGTGACGAGTATTTTGATCGAGCAACAAAACCTGGCCCAAACCAGCACTTCGTCGCTAGGGGCGATCCAGGAGTAGTGTGTGCTGGCATCAACGCCGACTGGTACGGCAAGAATCGGGTCTTCTTCTACATCAGTCCCGGATAAATGTGGTCATCCTCAGCCGGACGTGGATGAGCCCGGAAAACGTCAGGCTGTATTTCTGGCTTCCTACGGATAGATCCAGAGGCGGTTGGCAGGGAGAGAGAGCTCAACCAGCACTGAGCATAACGAACTATCCGAACAGTGAGCGGGCGACATTTCCAGGTTGTTCGGCGAGCGAGGAAGTAGAAAGCGTTTGCGCTAAAGAAGAGGGCTGAAGCCAAAGGAAAATTTGCACGCACTATCACGAGTACTCGTCGGTCTTCGGCCGCGACGAGCCAGACCCAAGGATGCGAACCACTCAATTCAATCCACGAGATGCCTCAATTGCGTTGAGTTGACCTTGTCAACGGCCCCCTCCAGTGGAGTTGATCAATCGGAGGTCAAATTGAGTTGAATGTCCACCAGTTGACGTGTCACCCCAGGTGTACCTATTCCCACTCCCGATCGTCTGCCCCAGTTTCTTCGAACCTCGTCATCCACGGTATGTGGTCTGCCTCATCCTCTGCACCCAAGTTCGCAACAGGGAGCAATAGTACATCCAGATCGTCAATCACCCCAGCCCGTAACCACGACCGCAGAACTTGGCACATCCCAATAATGTCTGCATCAAGCCTGCTTCGTAGGGGTGTCACCATACGCCCACACGCCGCAAACAGTCTTTCACACTCCGCTGACATGGGCTGAATCGTAAGGAAGTCTAGCGCCATTCGCGAAAGGCGTGGATATCGTCTTCTGCGCTCATGCCAATACGAGATTGGATCTCTGACTTCGTTGTCGCCGTCCTCAAACGAGGACTGCCACAACTCAAGCTCGTCCGTGTCTTCGCCATGGTGGTCTGCTGGAGAAACTCCCTCGTCTTTCACCAAAGTGCACCTAGGCGACGCCCGAGTGCGCTCACAGTAGGCTTGGAAGGGGTTGTAGTACTTCCGCTGTCGTTTCGCAGCCGGTTCCTCGCATTAAGCAGAAGCACCCCAGCGGCACCGGGTGTGGAACGGGAGGGTTATGGCCGATGGGAGCGGGCGCAATTGGCCGTAGGCGTGATACGACGGTGCAGGTCGGCGGCGTCCTGTCGATATTCTTCTCGTATTCCCGGATGGGGGGGATGGGGCCTGGGCCAGGGACGGGAGCAGACGCAGGCACGTAGCCAGTCGGTTGAGCCTGTCGGCCGTCCCACGAGTCCGTGGCGGGTGTAGGAGGCCACCATAAATTCTTCGGTGATCGTGGCGGCTGCGTCTCCGACAGAGGAGATCCCAGGTAGCCCAAGTTGAATGCGCCGGAGGTTGGAGAGTTCGGAACGGCAGTCAGTAATAATTAGTTCTTACGGCGAGCTGCAAGCTCTCGTCGCCTGCCCCGGGATTGGGAGGCGAGAGTCGATTGGAAGCCTACTAGAAGCTGACCAAAGCTTGCGGAGGTCTTGGAGCGACTGGGCGTGTGGTGGTCGGACTCCACTTTGGATGCTCGGGGCTTAGCTTGTTTGTACCCTTACCTTTGGGGATTGGAAGCTCTTGTGCCGAACCATGGGGCTTAAGGAACCGCATGTTACTTCAGCGCTACCCCCCAGTCGGCGGTCACAGAGAGCAGAGCGTTTGCTGCCGTAAGTTGTGGGCGAATACTTAGCGGCATACGGCGCGGTAGTGCTTGGAGGCTCGGGGCGGAAATGACGGCCACAGGCGACGTGGGGATAGGCATTGGGCGGGACGAGCCAGCTCCGACGGCTTGCGTTGTTCTGTGCCATGTTGAGCCTCAGAACTCTCGCGTCGAATTACAGGCTCCAGCCTGTCCGTAGCAGAACTGGGTTCATACAGAGACTCATGGTCAAGACTGGTCTCCAAATGTCCAGCAGTCGCCTCCATGTTTCAGCAGAGCTGTGATGCGGGCGCCTGGTTCGGTGGCTGCCGGGCCGTTGACAGACGAGATGCCTCCTTTAGCTGCCGCCTAATTCCTGCGCTTCCAGATTGCGGTTCAGGAGCGCTTGCAACCAACAGCGCTACTGTACTATACCGCCTACGCTGTCTCAATAAGCCACCTAGTTTGGCGTGACGCAGCCCGTGGCCTGTCGCTCAAGCACGGGGCTCTCATTGCCCTCCAGTATCGATTCCGAAATAGCCACACGCTAATGGAGCTTTCAGCCCCCCCCCCCGCGGTGTTTGCCCATGTGCGCACGGTAACCCCGGTTTGGCTTTAGGCCCCCCTAGTACCCGATAGTGTTGGAAGCACTCGAAACGAATCGACAGGGCGACGGCCGTCATGCATGCCCTTCCAGGGGCAACTTTGACGCAGCATCGGTCCCAATATTCAACCCCGGACCATACACGTCCACACGTCCATTCCACATTGGGCGGGACACCGTCCTAGTCACATCATCCAAAGCCAGCATTGGAATGATCAACAACGGCCCCGCCTTCCGTCTTCCCCTACCAGGGTAGGAACGAAATCCTGCCAGGCCTACCGCCCCACTATCCAGGCTAAAGCTTCGTCATCGTCCAGCAGGCTTGCCCGCCCTTTGCACTCAGACAGGCCTTCCAACGTTTCACGGCCGTCTTGAGGCTCGCAGCTTGCTTCCGGCCACCACTGTCCTTGTGGTTTCCTTGGCGCCCCAAAAAACGCGGCCATGCAGGCGCCCCCTCTCCTTTAGGGGCTGCTGTCGAAGTAGTAGTAGTAGTAGTGTATTTTCCGTCCAGCGGCCGTGAGGCCGCTCAGGTCCCTATGGGGCACAGGACGTGCTGAGCTGAACTATCTGGAAAAGCGCCGCCAGAAGCCTAACCCAGTGCTGCTTGCAAGACCTCGCAAGGCCGAGCTGTCGAGGACGAACCCGGAGGCGGCTTTCCTACCTCCCGCATGGTAGGTTTTCGCTAAGCACACAATACAAGTGACATATGGCTGGCCCCCGCGGCAAGTCTTCTCAGATGTCCATCCACCATTTCATCGGCTCGGAGGCGCTGCGTGTCAGAGCCTGGTGCCCGTCAGCGGGTCTTCCAGGCGCGTGGCTATAGCCACAATGGTCAACCCTTGGTTTTCACCGGTCAGAATTCTCTCGCTCGTTCGGCCAACGCTGCTGCCGCAGTCCCATGCTCCAGTAACCAAGCAAAGGAAATGATCGAGGAGCGGCGGCAGGGAAAAACCCTCGGAAGGAATCAGAGGCTGTCGCGCAGCTTGCCTTCAGGGAGAAAAACCTCCGCAACCGGTCACCGTGATTGAAGGGCGAACCCTCCAATTGCCCAATAGCTCCTTGGTTCCGAAGGAATGCTATGGGCCAAAGTGCAATTGTCGAGACCGGCTTCGCAGAGGAATATGAACTCTCCTAAGGTCTTCCTCTGTGCTGTTAGGGCCGCGATGGCCTTGGCAGCGAAAGCGCGGTCGGGTGGCCTGCAAAATCTGGCCCAGGCTTAGCGAGCCGCTAACAGCTCTTCAGGGGTGCAGATTTTTACAGGGGAGAGTTGGGGGCTGCTGTCGAAGAATTATCTTTAAAGCCCTGCAGGTCATGAGTCACGCCCGTACCATTCTCACAGGCTACACGTCATGGGCCCCGGCCTTGACAATACCTCTGGCCATCCGTTCATGCCCGCTTCTGCTGGGACTCTGACATACAGAGAGGCGCAGTTTGCAGGCGGATACGTATCCAGTCAGGATGCTACATGTCGTTGGGCGTGCTTGCCCAGTACAATGTTCCTTTGCAAGAGTCAGCAAAGTGACAAGATAGCCTCGTTTGAGGGGATCCAATAGATCCGCGCCCGGGCGCGGATTTAATCTCTCGCGCCCGGGCGCCCACGAGGAATGCACGCTATACTATTGGCTGAAAAACCCCCAAGACTGACAACAGAACAGCGCGTCTGCCAGCCTGCCTGACTCGTAGTGGGTTGGACATCAGGGACCATGGCACTAACAAAACAGTCGCTGCACATGGTTGCAACATCGTCGTAGTGGCAACATGGTTATCGATATTTGGGGTTGGCGTCGTACGCAAATGAGCCGCCAAGATGGAGGAGCAATTTTAAACGGAAGGCCAGGAATATGACCAAGCAGCGTGCACACTCTGTGCTGGTGTTCGTCACTTGTGGTTTCGCATGCGCTGGGCAAGGCCCGCCATAATATGATCATGAGCTCCGTCCCCGCAAGCAATGATGTGCACGGCAAAAAACATGTTTCACGATCACACATTCTGATTTCATGCCTTGGTTGCAATAAGGCTTTGTTTTTTCATCGTCGCCCGTTATTAGACCAATCTAACAGCTTCCATGACGTTTGTGTGGTCGTTTGTTAAGATGTAAGTACACGTTCTTCGGTGGGCGCCCGGGCGCGAGAGATTAAATCCGCGCCCGGGCGCGGATCTATTGGATCCCTCGTTTGAGACTCGGCTGACAAACAATCACGAAGTCAGGGCCACCCCAGCCGCCCCGCACCCCGCGAATGAGAGCCCCAGCACAAGACAATACGACGCGCTAAGATGCGAAACCGGGTCAGTCGCCTCATGCGCCTGGCAATTGTAGTCAACGAGGGCCTGGCTGAACGCGGACCTCCCCCTAAGCGTTCGATCCGTGCAGGACGAAACCAATCATTAGGATATCTATATCGATCATCTATTCAGTATCACAAGCAGCCGGAACACTCCGTGACGAGGACCGGGTTCCATGCACGTGGGAGTGAAGGCACGTTTATTGCCTTGCCCCATGTCGACGTTCGATGCATAGGCAAGTAACGATGCCGTAATAAGAGCTTGGCTCGGTCAAGTTCTCGTTCCGGATCGGGCCTGTGTCAGCAGGCCACGAGGTGCGGCATTGTGCGGTGCAACACGATCAAGAGACAAGTCGCGGAGACCACCAAGCCCCCGGAGAACTTGACGGTCCAGGATCTTGTCCTCGTTGAAGCGGGTCGTTGCGCATGAGGGACCGGTCATTGTGGCAGAGCTAATCAACGTCTTCCACACATTGCTTCGACAAGCAGGGAATGGAAGGCTACAGCCAACCGAGCCTCGCAGCATATGCTTGGCCGCCATTGTCTTGCTTGTCAGGTCGCGCAGCTGCGCTGGCTGAGCCCTGATCTATGGACCATTTCCGCGCCGTTGCTCTGTTGCAGGCTTTGCTTCTGGCGATGACTGCCGCACAGCCGTGGCCGGGTGTCACGCGCCCATGAACCTGAGTCGTGTTGGATAGAGGCTTATCCGAGTATCCGGAAGACTTGGGGAAAGGCCGAGAGACTGATGTACCAAATAAGTCGTGTTGGATAAAAGCTTACCCGGAACACCTGGGACCGCTGTATAGAAAAGGGGTCCCTCTTTCTGCTGAGAAGGAAGAGGGCCAGAGATCAATAATGACATCCGATCGCCTCCCGTTCTTCACTCTCTGTTTCGCCGTATTTATGCGCCTTACACCGGGCCAGGGGCGTGGACGGAACGAAGTCGTCTGCGGAACTACACCGTATATTAATTATTAGACCACCAACGCTGTAGGCACGGGTCGCGGCTTGCCCTGACTCGCTGATCAATTGCCGGTCGTTGGTTGGTATGGCATCTCACGAATCATGATCCTGGCTCGTGCATTCAACACGAGCCCGAGCGGCTGAATTATTTCGTGTTTGTATGGCAGTGGACAGCCCGGAAGCAGTCTTGGCACACGTTAAAAAGGCGCAGCAGTGGGAGCATAGGGTCGCTCGTGTCTGGGCTGATCTCCAAGAACCATGGGCGGGCTCGGCGAAGGGCCTGACGTGAGAGGTCATCTCCGCCGTCATGCGGACCGGGGGCTATATAGTCGCAGAACAGCCGGTGGAATGTCCGTGTAAGTTTATCTGTGCTTTGGCATTCGGTTCGAAGCAGAAACGCAATCGGAAGGTATCTGAAGTTCCCTTGTGACTGCTGCCTTCACTATGGGGGTTGCAAGCAGTCTTCTGCGGCGTGATGTCGCAGCGAACACCTATCAGCCCTTGAGCGTGACAAACAACCTCCCACAAAGCTCAACCAATGGGTAAGACATGTGGTCCCTTTCCCCCCTTAGGGTACATGCACGCTGTACTCACAGCGAGAAGCAAGTCTGTGTTGGGAACGCTCGACACTCCGTCCCTCGCGGCATTCCAGACTGACAATCCACTACCTAACGGCTACCCTTGGAGCCTAATGAATCTTGATACCAATTACTACAATGACCACCCAAGGACTGGAGTTATAAGGCGGTACGACTTTACGGTCAGCCGCAACACTATCGCCCCTGATGGATACCAGGTGGATGCCTTGCTTGTAAACGGAGCTTTCCCGGCACCTCTGATGGAGGCTAACTGGGGCGATACCATACAAGTCACCGTGCGCAACAATATCTCTACTCCTGACGAAGGCACCGCACTGCACTGGCACGGGTTTCTTCAAACGGACAAGCCGTGGCAGGATGGTGTGCCCGCTGTGACACAGTGCCCCATTCCTCCGGGGAAGTCTTTCACTTACTCTTTCGAGGCCGAGCTATACGGGACCGCCTGGTATCACTCGCATTATTCTGCGCAAAGCGCTGGGGGTTTATTCGGCCCCATAGTAATCCACGGGCCAACGGAAAAGAAGTACGATATCGACATCGGCCCTGTCATGCTCACAGATTGGTTTCACAAGAATTACAATGACCTAGTCGAGGAGATCATGCAACCTAATGGGAATGGCATAGTATTCTCGTCGAATAACCTCATAAACGGAAAGAACGCCTTCGACTGCTCCACCGTTGCCGCTGGCGATAAAACGCCGTGCGTCAACAACGCAGGTGTCGCCAAGTTCCGCTTCCAGAGTGGCAAGACGCACCGTCTGAGGCTGATCAACACCGGGCCCGAGGCACTGCAGCGCTTCTCCATCGACGGGCACAACATGACCGTCATCGCCAACGACTTTGTCACCGTGAAGCCATACACCACAAACGTGGTGACGCTGGGCGTCGGGCAGCGCGTCGACGCGTTCGTCAAGGCCGACGGCCCCAGGGACGGTGCCTATTGGATGCGCGCCAACATTTCCACAAAGTGTAGCCTGACGAACCAGCCGAACGCGCTCGCGGCCGTGTACTACGACGAGGCGGACGTGAATAAGGCTCCCGAGTCGACGCCATGGGACGTGCCGGACCCGGGAACTTGCGCCAACGACGACCTGGAGCTAACGCGCCCGACGATGCAGCTCCGCGTCCCAGAGCCGGACCTGACGTACGTCATGGAGGCCAAGTTCTTCCGCAACGAGACGGGGCACCCTCTGTGGTCGTTTGACCGCGTTGACTTTCGGGGCAACTATAACAGCCCGACGCTGCTGATGAGCCACCTCGGCAACTATACTTTTGAGAAGAAGTGGAACGTGCGCAACACCAAGAACGCGAGGAGCGTCCGGGTGCACGTCAAGAACCTATCCGGGGCTGCGTGCGTCTATGCCAAACTCTTCTTCTACCGCCTTTGCAGTCTAGGCTGACTGTACGATGACAGGCATCCGATGCACTTACATGGTTTCAACATGTACATCCTACATGAGGGCAGTGGCCCCGACTGGGATGGCACAATCATTCACCCTGAGAATCCGCAGCGGCGGGACGTCATACAGCTGCGGCCAAACGGGCACCTCGTGATGCAGTTTGACGCCAGCCAGAATCCCGGTACGCGAGCCCCATATCGCTTTGCTCTCTGAGCCAGGGCCATGCTAACCCGTCGTGATGATAACTAGGTGTCTGGCCGTTTCATTGCCACATTGCGTGGCACGTCTCGGCAGGCTTCTTCACGCAGTTCGTGACGGGGGCGGATGCGCTCAAGAAGATGCGCCCACCGAGCGTCGTGGCGGAGACGTGCCGCCAGTGGGGGACGTGGACGAACACCAATATCCCAATGCAGATCGACAGTGGACTTTAAGTGGAACCGTGGCTTTTAAGGGAACGTAACGAGGCGGACTTGGAGACGAGTTCCGCCTTCGCAATAGCCGCTTGGGGATATTAATCAATGACCGCCCACCTCTTGAACTTTCCCAACGCATCCTACCGCCTGCAACTAGCACTTGGCACCAGCTGGAAGGCGCTCAATGAAAGCTTCGCAGACAATTTCGTGAACGAGACACCGGCTAGCAGTAGTGCAATCCTGTTCCCCACTAGATCGGCATAAGTAACGTGAGCCCTCTTTCAGGGACGCCTTCCTAGCGCCTCGCAACGATATCTAGGACCGTATTCAAGAAATCGCAACTGAATGCTATTGGTATTCGGGGCGAGGAAATGCAGGTTGTTCATCTCCAAGCAGACAACCACTCGTCCGCTCCATCATCGCCCCGTACCCCCGCGCCCAACTCACACTGGGGCAATTTTGGCGATCGTCGTCAATTCTGTACAGGCAGTTGTTGCACCGCACCCATGCTCCACTACCTTGCAGGCCGCTTTTCATTTGTCGAGTTACCGACATCTTCCTGGTGGACTGCCATCAAATAACGGCGAAGGTGAGAAAGTCGGTTGAATGGGTCCACTCTGCGTCTGCATTGGACATAGTCACAATAGAATGTCTTAGCGACATGGAATTTCTTGTAGTGTCGGTCCAGATCCATGTGTTGATCGAATGGCTTTGCAGAGCAGGCCGGAAACAGACAACACACAGGAACGTCTGGTTCACGTTCTCGCCTGCCAGAGGAAATTAGTATCGGCGTGGTAGTTGGACGGAACGGAAAAGGCCACACTCAATCGGGCAGGGTACCTGCTCGGTGGTGATTTCGGCGGCGTGATATTCTGTTCAGCTTCCAGGACAGTATCCTCGCGGCCCGTAGCGGTTGAAGCCGACCCGGCTGACGCGTTTTGCCGGGGACAGGCGGGCCGACTACGCGTTGCCGAGAGTGGTCGCATTGCCGGCAATTACCGGCGAGAGGTGGCAGGAAAGCGTCTTTGGTGGCCGAGACATAGGAGAGGCCAGAGATTGTTGAAGGGGTCGCGGACCGCCAGAGAGCAATGCCTCTTGTATGTTGGTTTGGCTTGGTCGCCGGTGCCACCAGCTCCAGGCAAGAACCATTAACCCTTAGCACCTCGTCGGCACTTCTGTTGCGACGTGGCCGCATCGTTGGCATACCCAATATCACATAGCGTTCTCCTTGGCTAGGGCCTTACGGCTCTTCGTCAGTATGGTGACGCGGCTCGGCTGGGTGCAACAGGGCGGGAACCACCGCGACGGGTTGTCTGCTTCGAAGTGGAGTGGCTTAAGCACCGCAACACTACAGGCCACACCGGTGAAGAGGTTCACGCATGGACCAAGAGAATGGCTCGTTATTGTGAGAAGGTAGAGTGCGAGCTGAGGTGCGGGTCGACTCTCCAATGTGACAGGCTGAAAAGACATCACAAATCAGAGCACTATAGGTGCACCGAGTGCGATCGAATATTCATCTCCACGGGGAAGAAAGAGCACGAGCACAGCACTAAACACGCCTCTTACATGGTTGTTCCTTCGCTTGACCGGGGGCACCCTCCGCAGAAAGATCTTCGAAGTGACTCTTGGTGTAGGTGTCTAGCGCGCTGGCTGTTTCTCGTTTTGTGGCCACGTGCAGCATTTCATACCAACTATTCCACCTCGTACGATTGTCAAGCGGAATCATCCTCCCGGCGAGTTCCGTGAATTCTCTGATGCGCGCTGAGGAACTCTGAGTGTTGATAACCAGGTTATGGAGCTTGCCAAGTGGTCCAAGGCGGCGAAACTCGGCGCGTTGCCCTTGCGCTCTGGTGGAGTCATCTGCATCCTCGCATGATTCGCTTTGCTTCAAATCAACAGAATTCGGGAAGAGGAAAGCCTGGACTGCCAAGTTGATAATATGGCCAAGGCAACGGAGGCGGTGAACGTCTGGATCCCAATCAACGCCTTCTTCTTCCTTGAGATATGTGCTCATTGCCCGGCATAGGGTATCATTCGTACTCGAATTATCCCCCACAACACTTCCAATACGTCGCACAATGCCAAAGTCGCGCAAGACGGGAAGAAGTGTAATGAACTGCTCCTCTCCTGAATGGTTCGCCACCGGCCGAAGTGCAAGGAGAGCTTTCCGTCGCGTTTCTTGCACATGGTCGACAAAGTGGGAGCAAACACCTAAAAGAAGGAGCCGATTGGGGGACGTCCAAATGTCAAGCGAGAGGTGAACTTTGGGCTTGGCTGACTGGAGCATCTTTCGTACGACATCCTTGGCCCACTGGAAGCGACTGTCAATGATCCGTGGAATCGTCGAATGAGCGGAAGGGAGATGGTCCTTGGCGACTGGGTTCAAGGTAGAAACGAAGTGGTGAAATTCACGGGATTCGACAATTCTATAAGGAAGGTTCCGTGCGACGATCATCCAAGCTAACGCTTTGCTGATTTTGTCTTGGTCGAGGTAGCGTTTGAAGACCTCGGACTCAATCTCCGTTGTGCGGCCCAAGTCCCGTGCTTGCTGGTAGAGTTGCTCAAATCCCTCGAAGATGGACGATTGAAGCGGGGTCAAATCTTCCACTACCCGGATGCCGTGCTTACCTTCAAGATGCTTGCGAAAGTTGGTGGTAACTGCAGTGCTATACGGATTCTTTTGGGGACAATGGCGGCAATAGAGCAGGCGATTCCGACCCTTAAACTCTTCCTCCCCTTCTGCTGCCATACGGGCATGCTTCCAAGTCGCAACGGCAGCTTTGCCTCGAGTATTGCGATACCTAGACGTTGAAGAGTCCGACAAAATGGATTCAGAATCGAAGAAGGATAGCACACCTTCAGAATCCATAACTAACAAGCTCGCTATGGACTGGTCTGGTGGATGTTGGGGGTGGGGAATTTTTCGCTTGTGTGGGTTTTAGCGAGGTTCAAGGCCCTTGAGACCCCTGAACGATGAACTGGCCGGGGCCCCGGTCAGTGGCGTTATTCGGCCAATTATTGAATGAGTATTGAAATACTATGGATCCATGTCCATACCCTGTCCATACAATGGTGGTTTGCTTACTTTTTGCGACTAGAGAAGTGGGGACGCGAGGGGATAATGTCCAACGGACCCGCCATAGATAAGCTAACCCAACGCGTCCGTTGCCCCTCAGCGCCCTGAGAGACGTTCAGGGCCACTGGACGAAAAATACACCCACCAACAAACCAACGATTCTGGAGTAGGGACAGCGACTTCTATGAAACAACTCGCGTTATCTCTCACACAACACTGCCGCCATAAGTCAGTATTGCAACTTGCTCGATACCTTTTCGCCTCCATCCCACCGTGAGATTACCTCTGAAAACCCTACGACCCGCGTGGCGGATCGCGTTCAACTTCTCAGTCACCATACTACACCGCAGCTAGTTGCCAAGGGCACAAGCCGGGCCGAGGCGTCCGACTGTCACCGGATATCGGGTCAGCAGGGCGTGCTTCCACAGCACAAACAGTGGAGGCAGGGCTGGGAGTCGCGGCTGCAAGTTGCAAATTGAAACCGCTGGAAAAGAGTGACGATTGGGCCACTGCAAGACGTTCTTCTGTAGCTCGGAGCTGCTCCGTCAGCTCTGTCCTCCCGCTGTCTCGCGCCCTTCGCCCGGCTTCCTGAAACATTCTCGGCCCGGCCCCACGCGGCAGCCCGGCGGCACTGCTCAGCCTCACCTACGGAATTCCGGGGGCCTCGGACGATGGCCGGCCGTTGGGGGGAGGTTTCAGGGTAGGTAGGCGCAAGAGTCAAGCAAAACAAGAATCGTAGCGGAGGATGCGCGTGCCGTACGGACTGCAACTGGGCTTGTTTCAATGAATCAGGTTCGCATGGACAGTTGCGGTTTGTGACTTGTGAGCCGGAAAAAGCGGCTGCGCTGAGACGCAGATACGTCAATGCCCCCATACGCCGGCCCTTCATGATACAGGATACGTGTGGCATGCATCGCGCTGTCCATAAAGGTGAAAATCTTAACGACTATCAACACGGACGCGACGGCATCATCGTACGAGGCTACGATCATTTGATGACTGTCATCCTTGCGCCTTGGAATGGGGGAGCCGCTGCGGCCAAGGCTGTGTCCTCGGTTGGGAGCCCTGCCACCGAGTCGCTTCGGGCCCTGGCCGAAGTGAACGGCGCCGTACGGCTTGCACCGTACTGAAACTTGCTGTTTCCCGGGAAAGAAAGTAATTGCGGCGCAATGGTCATGAGCCGCAGCGGGGACGGTCCTCAAATATGTAAGACCGATGCCAGTCCCGTGTTGACGAATTGGTCCTATCCTTCAGCAGAAGACACTACTGTATCAAGACTACTCTCCTTCCAAGAATCCAACACCTAATCCCATGTAAGGCGACAATCAACGATGGAAGACAATACGTGCAATCACGAAACTGACGCGTTTACAGCCTCCCGAGCTCGCCCGTTCGACACGAAGAACCCCAAACCACCCAAGATGATGGCCCCCAAGTTCTACAACTTCCTCGCCGTGGTGCTCATGCTCCTCGGCCTCGCTGCCGCGCAGCAGAGCACCACCGCCAGCAGCAACAGCGCCCGCTCCACGTCGGTCGGTAGCACGGCCACCGGCGGCAAGGCCGCGACCACGACCGGCGCGTCCGCTACGGGCAGTGGCAAGGCGAGCGGCACCTCAGCCAGCGCGTCCGCCACCACCACCAAGAAGAGCGCCGGCAACAAGGCCGCCGACTCGACCCTCATCACCGTCTCCCTCGCCGCTGGCCTCGTCGCCTTTGGCGTTGCCGTGTCCTAAATCGGGCATCATGATGGACGGTCCCGTCTGTCTCCCGCAGGATGGCCTTGCGGGTCAGCCTGCTAGGTCTCCGCTGTCCAAGATTGCGAATATAATGGCAGGGAAGTATTGACGGGAAAATGGGGGCCAATATAGCAGAGAAGCAGAGACTTGAGGAACAGCATCACGCCCCTTGTGGGCGCTCTGTTGGCGGCGGCTATGATATGGGTGTGTATTTGTAATTGGGGGTGTAGTTGAACCCGGACCGGACATGGTCAACTTGTGATCCGGCCTCAGTCGTTGAGAGAGAGATTGAGAGAAACATAATTGCAGGCGGAGAACACAAGTGTTTGCATCGAGTGGTACTTGTTAGCAACAATGCCCCACGACGCACACAGTGATCTCTCCAACCGACGGTTGTATTTGAGATGGGAATGCCTCATCACCATCCGGTTTCTGGCTCATCATGCGGCCTCACCGATGTCACAGCCAGTCAAACCTCGCTGGCGGTACGGGTGTCACGATTCCAGCAAATCCCCTGCAGCGGAGTGCCTTTCCATCGAAATAGAGAGCCACTGAGGGCTGATTGACGCGACAGGAATGAGGCCAATTCGCAAGACATTCATCGCAGGCAAGCGGCAGGAGCAGAAGACGAGACGTGGGAATAGGTTGACAGGTCAACTGGGTGGCATTCAACTCGGTTTGACCTCCAATTGATCAACGCCACTGGAGAGGACAGTGGATCTGTCAACTCAACGCAACTGAGGTAGCTCTTTGGCTTGAATTGAGTGGTGTGCATCCTTGAGTCCAACTGACAGCAGGCCAACCCAACTGAAATATGTGTTGCAGGCTGCTTGTTGTCGTGTGGACTGGAGCCGCCGGTCTTACGCCGGTCTTCGGCATCCCCAGTTTTGCGGGCAACCAGAGGCCCGACGACTCCAGCAACAATTGCGACTGCAACAAAAAGCAAGACGAGAATAAGGCTTGCTCGCCTCCACCTCTTGCTGTGGCCATCGCCCGTGTTCCTTTCACTCCGTGCCGGAAGACCGTTGATGCCGCCGTCACCGCCTTCAACGAAATCTTCAGCAGGAATCAAAATAACTATGCTACCCAGAAATAGGCTTACTTGTACTCGCGAAAATGGCCATCCAGGCTCTGCTGTCGACGGCTACTCTCACAGTTGCCAAGCTGATGCTCCGTGCACTTCCACGGTTTATGTTGGACGCTCAGCATCGAATTGAGGGCTATGTATATTGGCACCGACGAAATGACGCGGCCGGTACTCAGTTTCGTTAGTGTCGGGATCAGCAAATACGAAAAGGCGGATAGTGTAATCTCGCTAGACGCCTAGATATGCTTGTAATTTCGTCGCCAAGGTTGTGGCGCCGTGCGGACGCGACCAGCTGCGCATGCTGCGGTCAATGAGCCACGGCTGGGTGACGTAGGCCCACCACATAACGCGCGAGGGCGGCGGCACAACCTTGATGACCAGAGATCAGATGGTCAATAATGTACCGTACCATCATGTAAGTTACATACAGTACTGTACAGTACTGTACAGTACGTAACATACGAGGTTAACTTACTGGTTTCGTGACAACTTCCCTCGTGCCTTTTGATGGGCCGTCTGTGGACAAGGCTGTTGGGATAGTTCTGGGATCGGAAAACGAGCACCAGTACCTCTGGCCGCGTCACAGCCGGCGCCGCTACGTTTGACCTCGTCGGTAGCCTCGCTATGCTGGTTCTCGGTGTTCTCGCTCTGTAAAGGGGCACAAGGCGTGGGCATGACAACGACGCCTCCCGGCGTACGGTCAGCATGGAATCGTGCTTGGATGCCTTGGGGACGCGTGTCACGACGCGATGGGGCGTGGCTCCTTGGTAAATGATGATTGTCATGGCCCTATTGTTGTGGAAAGGTAGACATTGACTTATTCTGCATCAAGACCCGAGCCTTGTACAGTACCTCAAGCCACTGGGCAGGGAACGCCACTGATGACCCGGCGGGCCGCCATGACAACCGGACGCCGTGTCTGACCCCAGATCCTTGCCAAGCCGATTGCGACGAATATCACCACAACGCCTGTGGGATGTGACAAGTGCGGGATTCAGGTGCAGGGGCGACAGGAGATTGACAGCTAACCCTTCAAAGACCAGCCAAGTTGCAGTTCGACTTAAGTCCCGGCACATAGATCCCGGCTGCAATCGATGCTCCGCTCTAGTCGAGGATGCGTCCGGACCCACTTGGGATCTCCGTGTATATAAGTCTGTGTCGCACAACCAGCCAGGCTCGGGCCGTATACCATACTTACTCAGCAAGGTTGTGCATGGAAGTCGGATACTATAACACGCATGTTAAGGTCGAGCGTCTGCATGCGTGTTGTTTTGGACCCTCGTTGAGGTCAAAGCTCAAACACGGGCTGTGCCGGGCATCGCCGACAGCCTCATATCCAAGGATTCTGCACCACAAAGCAGGTCTCTTCTTTGTCTATAAAGAGCCGCGCTTTGACGTGCGTCTAGCTCGAGCTCTTCAAATAATTCTCATGAATTGACTGATACCAAAGATGGACCCAGTGGGCCCAGTTGTCTGACAGTCTGGGACCTTCGTCCTCTTGCCTTGGGCAGTGGTCAAGGCTAATACAACCCACAACCCTTACGCTTTGACACCGGCAATCCCCGTTCCCGGCACCTCGCAAAATCCGCGAGTCCACTCATCATGTCTCTGCCAATGTTACTCCAATCAGTTCCAAAGTTCTCGAACTTATTCTCAGTGATCAATGTTCAAGTATACCGACTCTGATATTCATAAAGCCCTTGAGTCCATCACAAATGGTGTATCCGCGAAGAAGTCCTCCCGGCAAGGGGGTGTTCCATGGGTTACTTGTGCTGTTGGATTTTGCCCAGGGGCCTCACTAGATGCCACCCACACTAGCGCTCTTTGCACCTTGACTCTGTGTGCAAAGTCGGCGCCCAACACAACGTCGTCGTCGCCCTCAATCTGCTCTAGAGCGGCTCGTGCAGCTTCCTTGTGGAGTCCATGAAAGGAAAGGCCTGAACAGCGATCATAATGGCATGACCATGCGCCCATGGCATCGAATCCTCTGCTCTCGTCGCTCCCAATTGATGCCCCTCGCGGCAGACCTTGTCGTTGGAGCTGTGGTTGTCGCCGGGGTAGAAGTCGATCTTGTTCCAGATATAGTCTTCGAGATCGTGCCGCAGAAGCTTTCTGGCTCAGCAGCTCCGCCATGCTTACGTGGCCCATCGAGGCCTGGCAGCTCGGAGTCTCTGACAATGCCAACATGGCCTGTAATGTCTCCTTGGCGTCGAGATCAACAAATTTAACGCAATTACTAAGGAATGCTTTGTGATTTGGAGCTGTCCAGGCATCAGCAGATCGATGGACTTAGATGGTGACGACTGTAGCCTTCTGCAGTGTATCCTAATGCACACAAATTGGCACTCGAGACAGGCTGTTGGATGGAACCGTGGCAGAGGCTATTATTGATGCCTTTGGCCGTGTAGTTGATAGCGCCGATAAGCGCGTACAGCTCTGGGCGGAATTGTAGGAGAGTTTGGGACAATGACGAGCTGGGCCAGAGCCCCGAGTGCGGCCTTCCGATTGACGGCAGTTCCGGGGTGGGCTGGCGGAACGTTTGGGGTTTGAGTCAGTGCGTGTCAATGCGCTGGCTATGCTCGTATATGCATGCAATATCACTAAGGTAGTGGTAGTCGCCGAATCGTCAGGGGTGAGCCTATCGACCAAACTTGAACGCGGACACAAGCCGACTCCCCATGGCCATTGAAATCCGTGCCTGGCAGCCAAGCCACCGACAGAACAATCGATCCTGTCGCCAAGCCTTCTGATAGACCTCTTTTCTGCGTTCCGATACATACTACACCGTACCTTGTCTTCGCTCTCCAGGGAAACTTGCAATCTTGCAGCACAGATGCCCGAAGCTGAGTACTTTGAACGCATCGCTTAATACTGTATTAACTAACTAGCAGAAAATAGTAACTACTGTATATCGTAATCGTCAATAAAAGCCGATATCCCAGGAGCGCTTCTCACGCCACCCACCCTGTTTCTTTACTTGTTTGGCTCGGTGTCTGATCATTCTGTGGCCAATACCCTGGTACGAAAACAATTCACTGTGAAGCCTTTGACCACTACGACCTGTTGAGCTCAGAAACATAGCAATGGCTGACGCTCAAACGAACATCTATATCGCCGTAACCACCACCTGGGTTGCCGCCTTTGTGGCGCTGATCCTTCGAGCGATCGCGCGGCGGGTGATGAGACAGCAGTGGTGGGTTGATGATTACCTTTGCGCGTGCGCCTTTGTGAGCACACCAACCTACACTTGCGCTTCCAAGCTTACACCAGGAGACATTTGCGAGCGCTTACAGCATCATCATCATAATATGTTAGAACTAATCTTGAACCAATTCTGCCTATGCTGACTGCCTTCTAGGGGCTGCTCTCTGGAACCTTGGTCGAACCCTCGATCCGTCCCTTACTGAAGAGCAGAGAGAGGGAGTACTTGTTCACGCAAGGCGTCTCATGTTTTGCTCCGAGTTCTGCTACGCCTTCTCGATTGCCTCCACGAAATTCACAATCCTGACACTCTACTGGCGTTTATTCAAGCTGTCTTCGATTCGAATTCCGATTCAGATTATGTTTACCTTGTCCGTCATGTGGACCATTCTTCGGACATTTATGGTTTCCTTCCAATGCCTACCCACCCAGTACTTTTGGGATAAGTCGATTCATGGTTATTGCGCCATAAACGAGTCACACTTCTTCTTCGGCACGATTTTAACCCACTGTATAATGGATGTCGTTATCCTGGTCTTGCCAGTTATTGAACTCGTCAAGTTACATCTACCACTTCCTGAGAAGCTTGCTGTTATTGGCCTCTTCTTGATTGGCATCATGTAGGCCGTCTTTTTATCGCGTGGACATTCAAACGACTAATGATGCAGTGTTTGTCTCGCCTCTGTGCTCACCGTCATTGAGTCGATTCGATATAACCCCAGAACTATAGAGATGCCTCGTGACGTGGCCCCAAATTTTATTTGGGGGAATGTCGAGATAAACGTGGCAGTCGTCTCAGGTAATGAACTCTAACCTGATCCATTTGGCTTGAGACTTGCCTGCTCATGTATGCTAGCTTGTTCTCCATTTCTTCGGCCTGTTTTCCGTCACATCTTCCATTCATTTAGCTCCTACGGCACCAGCCGGCCCATTAGCCGCACGACTCATAGTCACGCTATCAAATTGAACTCGGTCCCAAGGACCAAGGACAAAGTGGTCGATGAGTCGAGCTCGTCCCATCAACTGGCGGACCAGGACAAAGACTTGCCGTGCACGCCGGATTTTTGGCCAAGGCCAGCAACAAATCAGACGGTAATATCCAGTCGCTCGCACAATTCACGGAGTTATGGCGAAGGTGGGCGCAACATATCCGGGATACATGTGCGAAGTAACGTGGTAGTCGAAGTGGAGGAAATTGAACGTCCCGATGCCATGAGAGGATCACACAACGATGCTCCGACTTAGTCTCCAACTGTCACACACTACGAGGAAAAGCTGTGGGCAAAGGAATGATTGCGTTTCCATCTAGTTATGGAATGTGGTCGCTGTCTTTTAGCGATAGATGCCTAGGGGCAGCTGTTTGCGCGATGCTGGAGGATTATTATTTAGCGGCGAAGGGTCGAGTACATGGCATGCGCTGTTTATGGCAATCGGAACCGAACACGCCGACCTGAGAGTTCGAGACCTAGGCTATCAAGGAGCATACAGTAATCTAGCCTTCTGAGGGCGTTGGCATTCACGGTAGGTAGGCAGATAGGTAATTATTTGGGAATGAATGAATGAATGATTGTATTACGCCCGGAGGGAAGTCCCTATAGGGCCTTGACGCTTGCTAGTTACATTTCCGTACGTTTAGTCCGTGACACCCCAAGCCCCACGATTTGTCGTCTCATCGCTTGCTGCTCACCAGCTTTTGTATCTCGACTTTGCGCTCAGAAGTTCTCTTATACCCTTCAATCTGTTCTTCGTAATTTGACCTGTCCTGTAGAGCTGTCAAGTATGTATGCATGATTTTTCCTTCAGTTCCGTCTTTTCATTTACGTTCCTCCGCCTGATATGACGCATTCTAGCTGGTTTGATTCTGGAGGCAGTTGGGCAGGATACAGGATGGCCTTGGTCGAAAAGTGACGTTACCCCACTTTAAGCCAAAATGGGATGCCGTTATAAACTTACAGTGAGTGGAAAATGGGACGCTTAATACGGACCTCACTGTACAGTAACAGCTCTTGGCCGGGCTGTTGTACTCCTGTGGGAAGGTCTCCAGAAGGAGCATCAGGTTGACGGGGTCGTTAAGGCTTAGCCACGGCCGGCCGGGCGGCTTCCCGGGAAGGAGTAGGTTTTCCAAGGAGGCCACTGCCAAGAGGGCGGCCAAGCAGTATCATGACGCTGTCAGACAGCAGAAGAAGACACACTGGAATGAGTTTCTCGCTGATAACGACAATATCTGGAATGCGGCAAAGTACCTGAAGTCGGGAGACAACTCCGCGTTTGGCAAGGTGCCACATCAAAGGCCAGAACGAGACCGTCCGCGCGCAGCAAGAAGCGATCCGCGAGTTGAAAGAGGCAGCTGAGGAGCAGCACACTTTGATTCGTGATTTGACCCAACAACTACAAAATAACCAAAAACAGACAGCCGACGACCTGAAGCGCGTTCATCAGCAACTTGAAGCTATCACGGCGACCACAGTCTCTACCTCGCAGAGTTCTTTCACTGACGTCACAAGTTCGTCGCCATCACCACAGTCCACGTACGCCCAAGTTCTCTCGTCCGCCAATACAGCGCGGACGACCGCGACAAAAACGTTCCACTGCACGATTGACACGTCCATGGTCGAAGATGGACAAGAGAACCGCATCACTGCTGGTGCGGTTCGCACCCTCGTCGAGGGCAGGGTGGTTTTCCATACCATGATAGCATTTCATCAGCCCTGAGGCACTCCATGTTGAGCCTGGTAACCGTCGTCCGGTTGGCCAGGCACGGCGCCCGGGTACGCCGCTCGGTAGGCCTCCAGGAGACCTTCGTCGCAGGATAATGTGGCGGTCGACAAGGTATCGGCCGTGGATGATAATGTCCCGCTGGCGTCAGCAGGTCGATGCTGTCGTTTGCTCTGCTGAGCTAGCCCTAACCTTCATCTTAACCTGCAAGGCCATGCCAGCTGGCAAGCTGCGACGATGTCGAGGGACTAGGGAGACGCGCTGGTGAAACGCGCTACGGTCTCGGCTGAAGATCGGCCCAGGCAACCTGCCTCGCGACTCCGGAAACCATTTGGGGGCTGGACCACAAGCCAGCTTGTCCGCAACGTCAGCACGAATGCGGCCCAGTCCCACGCCCGGTAGCCGCGGCCCGGCAGTGTGGCTAACAAACCGACCGTCTGACAGACCACCTTCAGACCGCAGACCGACCGACCATGGATTTTCATAAAACCGACCGACCGCAGCTGCCGGTCGGTTCAGTGGTCTGAGGCGGTCTGGGTTTCGGGCTTAAAGGATCCGCCATTGGTCGGCGCACGGGAGTAATTTCATCAATTCTGCGTGACACGACGCGTCTCCCGTCGCGACTTTTCGCGTCATTGAAGGCCCACCTGAACTTTGTCAAGCCAGGCCGCTTTGCCCGTGAATTCAAATCGGCCTACGAGCCCTGTGTTGACCACGCCGCCGTCTCTTCCGTCCCACCCATCCCTCACCCCGCTTGGTGACGATCTTGAAGCCAGGCACACATCGCCTGAGACTACGACTGTGGAAACAGATACGTCGCCGTCCGAGTTTAACATCGACTGGGATAATATCTGTCACGGTGGCAAACGACTTGCGGGCGTCAAGAAGCGGCCTCGGCACAAGTGAGTCTTGGTACCAAGATCAACAGGCTAAGTTATCTTAGCTGGGAAAGTGCGGCATCCGCAGTGGGCCAGCGCCTAGTCGCAGGACTCTGCCCCACCAAGACCACAGTAAAATATTAGGCCCAGACGATCAGCCTCACTACCACGACACCCCTCTCCGTCGCCTCCCGACAGCGCGCTGTGACACGACCGCGGAGAGGCATCGCCTCAGTGTGCTTTACGGCGACAAATCACAGCGTCGAGCGACGCCCGCGCACGGCGCAGCAAGCCTCCCGCCCATACTCGACCAAGGTTGACCCGTCTGGCGACCTCAGGCGACCTCAGGCGACCACAGGCGACCATCAAACCCCCTCGCCTTGTTCCGCTAGCTGGCAAATCAACACCGACGACGACCCATGTCCCCGGGCCTCGCTGCCCAGAACGGATGCCTACAGCTCAGCCGTCGTCGGCGGAGCACGAGCGATGGCGACAGCCATGGCCGAGGACCAGGCCCGGAGGAATCTTGAAGAGGAGTTGACCATTCAGAACGTCATACTCAGGTCGCTTGATGACCAGACGTTTGATGGGGTCGAGGAGGAGCGCAGAGAGGCCATCAAAGAGATTGAGCGCATTAAGGCAGCCTTGAACAAGCCGAGACAGTCTCAGGCATCAACCCAGCATGGCGACGCTTCCCGACACCTGCGTGAGTCCTTCCTCCCTGGCGGGAATGCACCTGTGCACATCGCGGACCCCTCCGTGACAAGGCATGGGTGCTGGCCAGCTGGTCGTAACGCAGGCGAACAGGTCGCTGTGGGCTGACGCTGACGTGAATGCAGAGGCCAACCCCAGTTCCCCTGCACAAAGCCGTGGCTCTTCGCCAGCCCTGCCGAATTCAACAGGCACGTCTCACACCTTGATATTTCTCTCCGTTGTGCGACTGAACCTCCTTCACACCCGTCGTGCTTGTCTTCGCGCTGTTGGCTGTACTCCACCAACTCTCCTCTTCCTGTCGCTCGTTCGCCTTGGATGTGTCTTGACACAGCCTGTCGCCACCCGCCACTTGCCCTTCTGCCGTCTTGGTTTCCATCTTCTTCACCAATTCAATACCCTGCCATTCCCTGGCGCAGGTGCTACTTGCTCGCAAGTGCGCCACGAATTCCGAGTGTCTTTCGTTGCCGCTGCTCCTTCACCTAACCCTACAGAGAATTTCCCACGAAAGTGCTTGCGTCACCGATTGTATATAGCTTGTGTCTTGTTGTCTGCAATTTCATTCACAGCTACTGCTCCTGGTCCTCTTGCTAACACTCCAGTGAA
Organism: Purpureocillium lavendulum; assembly: GCA_029168975.1. Taxonomy (NCBI): domain Eukaryota; kingdom Fungi; phylum Ascomycota; class Sordariomycetes; order Hypocreales; family Ophiocordycipitaceae; genus Purpureocillium; species Purpureocillium lavendulum. The sequence continues at coordinate 343,736 of JAQHRD010000016.1, forward strand.
GGCGACGAAGCGCGGCACAACACTCCATCTGGAAACCCCCACAGACACCCAGCTACCGTGAGCACGCCCCGCAGGCAAGCGATGGACAACGACATCTGGAGCAGCCCTGCCTCAAGATCGCTGCCCAGCCGTAAACGAGAACTCCAATCGACTAGCTTTGAGTCTCGAGATGAGCCCCCAAAGTCCAGGAGAACAACCCCCACACCAGCAGGAAGTTCACGCTTTCCAGTCTCGTCACAGGGTTCAGGTATCGTCGACCTGACAGGGTATATCGGCCCAACCCCTTGAACCCAATATGGAGCTAACCGCAGACCAGATCTGATATCGAGGAGGACGCAACGTGCATTGCTGAACAAATCAAGGCCGAAAATAGGCTTAAGCAGGAAGTTCAAGACCGTCGCCTTGCCCAACAGTTATCTCAAGAGTCCGAGTCTGGCCCCTCGTCGCGGGGTGGCTCGGGTCCTGCACGACAAGATGCGCTGTCGAGGCTGATGGCTACTCAACGAGCAAACGAGCGGGGCCTATCAGGGTCATCTATGGCTGGGAACAGCGGTCCCGGTGTCCAATATCCGGCGTGGGAAAACCCGGCCATGAGTATGCCAGGGGCGAACAACCCGAGCTGGGACCAGCCGCCGGCGTTTGGATTCGCATCGCCTGCTCCCGGTCGCGGATTCGCCACGGCTCCCTCAACCCCGCAAACGCAAGCTCCAAATCCGTTTGTGAGTAGCTGTAACGGGGGCTTTCCGGGCGTTACGGGCCCGACAGGGTACAGGCAAACTACAGGGTACAGGCAAACTTATGGGCATTCCTTGAGCTCCCATTCCGTGGCAGCGCTCCACGCGGGGCATATGATGCCGGGAGGCTCTTCTCCGTTCATGAGCCCGGGCGCCAGAAGGGTTCTGAGTCTCCCTTCCACGGGTGGTTCAAGCTTGATGAACGCTATCAGCCGTTCGAATCTTGTTGACTACTCGGCAATTCAGTACGAGGATGGGCAAGCATTGCCTGACAGGCTGTCCAACTTCCTGCAAGAGGTGTATCACGACCCTAGAGTGACCGAGAAGGAACTGGACGACCTCCTTCAGAATATCCGGCCAGACATGGACATTCCCGAACGCAATCGGGACGGGACCCCGGCGGGCCTTAAGGGGGCCCTTTATCTCCACCAGGAGCTTGCTCTGTCTTGGATGAAGAAGATGGAAGACGGCTCCAACAAAGGAGGTATTCTTGCGGACGATATGGGTCTCGGCAAAACTATTTCAACATTGGCCCTCATGCTAGACAGACCGCAGAAGGAGCGGCCCAAAGTGAGTCTATAATTCTGCATGCTAAATTATTACAATCTGACAAGTCGGCAGACAAACCTCATCATCGGGCCCCTATCGCTCATTCGTCAGTGGGAAGACGAACTGAAGACCAAGACTAAAAGCATGTATAGAATGTCAGTCTTCGTTTACCACAATACAAAGGCTAGCGCTGAGGACCTGCTTCGGCACGACGTGGTGCTCACCACCTACCTGACTGTTGCCAATGAGTGGAAGCGACTGCAGAAGTATTTGGAGGAGAACCGGGATCGAACTTTGAATCTCGACGACCGGAACCACTCGCTCAAGTTCCCATTGCTACACCCCTCCAGGGCAGAGTTCTACAGGGTCATCCTTGATGAGGCTCAGCACATCAAGAACGACAAGACCAAGACCACCAAAGCCTGCCACGCAATCAAAGCCACGTACCGGTGGTGCCTCACAGGCACGCCTATGATGAACGGGGTTATTGAACTATTCTCGTTGGTCAAGTTCCTCCGCATCAAACCCTACTGCGAGTGGGAGAAGTTCCGCGAGTCGTTTGGCACACTTTGGGGTAAACAGGGTGTTTCTAAATCCGTCGCGATGAAACGACTACGGGCTCTGCTCAGGGCCATAATGCTGCGGCGCAAGAAGGACTCCGAGTTGGAAGGGAAGCCGATCCTGAAGTTGCCCTCCAAGACCGAGGAAATCGTGCACGCCGAACTTTGTCTAGACGAGCGACACTTCTACAAGCAGCTGGAAGAGAAGTCGCAGGTCCAGTTCAGCAAGTACCTTCGCGAGGGATCGATTGGGAAGAACTACTCCAACATTCTTGTCCTGCTTCTTCGCATGCGCCAGGCTTGCTGCCACCCGCACTTGATTGTTGACGTCGACGACGCCGTTCCTCTCAGCGTCACCAACGAAGACGTGGGGGAGCTAGTCAAGAATCTCAGTGAGCCCGTCGTCGAGAGAATCAAGGCTATGGAAGCGTTTGAGTGTCCAATCTGCTTTGACGCTGTCCAATTCCCATCCTTCTTCGTTCCGTGCGGCCACGACAGCTGCAAGGACTGCCTCACTCGGCTCGTGGACAACGCCATGTCTATGACTGTTCGGTCAGGTGACGACTCAGCCACGGCTAGGTGCCCTGTTTGTCGCGGTTCGTTTGATCCGAAGAAGTGTTTCTCGTACGATGCATTCCGGACCGTTCACATGCCGGAGACCATCGTCAAAAAGTCAGAGTCAGACGCCGAGGACTCGGACAGCGGTGGGGAAGGCTCCGAGTCGGATGCGGACGACGATGCTGATGACGTCGACAGCAAGGGCAATCTTCGGGGTTTCATTGTCGATGATGACTTTGACGATACAGATCAGATGAAGTCCACGTCGGCCGCGGGTGGAACCCCAGCTGCGTCTGCCAGAAAGAAAAGGAGAAAGGGCAAGAAGAAGGACAAGGAAGTCAAGCCTTCGATGCTGAAAATCCTCCGCGTCGAGGCAGGGAGGAATCAGGCGGCATACAAAACGTACATGAGGTATTTGCGAAAGACGTGGATGCCATCAGCTAAAGTTACAGCGTGCATGGAGCTGCTTAAGAAACTTCAGGAAACCAAGGAGAAGGCGATCGTCTTTTCCCAGTGGACGCTACTGCTGGATCTCTTGCAGGTGGCCATGTGGCACGACGGCTTCAGCCAGAAGCCACTACGTTATGACGGCAGTATGACGGGGGACCAGCGCGCGCAGGCAGCGCGGGATTTCAAGACGAAGCCGGAGGCGACAGTGATGCTTGTGTCCCTCAGGGCAGGCAATGCAGGCCTCAACCTGACATCTGCCAACAACGTCATCATCATGGATCCATTCTGGAACCCATACATTGAGATGCAGGCCATTGATCGTGCACACCGCATCGGGCAGTCGAAGGACGTCAAGGTGCACCGCATCCTCACCCAGGAGACGGTCGAGGACCGCATCATGGAGCTACAGGAGCGCAAGAAGGAAATTGTCGAGGCGGCGCTCGACGAGACGGAGAGCATGAAGATTGGCCGTCTTAACGTGAATGAACTCAAGTTTCTCTTCAACACCAGAGATTAAGCCACGTTGGCGGACGATGCTTACCCCCTCTAACCATTTCACTCAGACCCGGGGCTGGTATGGGCTGATTCTACTTAAAATACTTCGCCACGCCTTGCACTTTAGAGCAGTGGTGCAAGGCGTGCAATCAGCCGAAGGCTGCAAGTCCGTGGTCAACAGGAAGGCCGGCTCGGCGACTCGGGAATCTACAATCATACATTCGTTGTGTCATCTAATTAAGTTAGGTAGTGCATCTTTTAGCCTCTTGTCATGTCTATCATCACGTAGGGGGCGGTATTACATCCAGTCCCGCATGACGAAAGTGACCTTGCGCAATATGCTCATCGTCACCCACCACGTCCACACACCATTCCAAGAACATCTTGAACTCTCTCCTTATGAAGTCTTCGTTGTCGTGCCAATTCTTCTTGATGAACTTCTTGAGCACACTGAAATACTCCTCGATCGGGTTGAAGTCGGGTGAGTACGGTGGTAGAAACTCGATGACTACTCCTGCGTCTTTGCACATCTGCTGGATCTTCTCGGAATGGTGCCAAGAGGCGTTATCCATGACTATCACGGACTTTGGCTCTGGGAATCTACCACAGTGATGCAATAATCGAGCTATGAAATGTACTCGAGTATGAGGCATGTTGACGGGCTGGGTCTCGCCGGCGGCTCTTCGCGCTGCGCTGTAATGAGGCCCCAATTGAGTGGCGTCGCGTTGCATGCGTAACTTTCCTCCCTCGCCGCAACACACATGCCCGACGGCCCTGGAGACCTGCAGACCAGGACGCCATGCCGACTCTTATCCAAACTGGATTGCCTCTGGACGCATTGGCTTTGCGGGCAATCCTGTCGATCTTGCAGCCACGTCAACAGCTGACGTAGGAGGACAAGGCGCCTGGTTCTGGCATCAAACTATCGATGGCGATCTTGCAACAGTGACTAATACGAATAGCAAAGCTTTCGCTATTCCAAACCGTTTCCTCTTTCCTCGTGAATGTTACCTCGTCACTTGCTGTGGAACAGCGTCTTCGAGCCTATATAAACCTGACATAGTTTACTAACTGCTGTGCCTTGCGTCTCTCGAAGATCTCTACTCCGTACAAGCACTCTCTTTCTGGCCAAAGACCAGTGGCCCAGCTGCTGTTTCATCTTGCCCCTGCCGCCAGCCTCTCCTCTCCATCTTTTTCGTGTAAGAAGACGAAGTGAATATCTTCGCTCGCCGGTTCACGCAATCCAGTGGTATCCGAGGGCCCGCTGAGCGCCGCTGATCCGGCGGGTGGGGCGAGCTGAGAATCAGCGAGCGCTGCTGGCCAATCGTATCTGCGGATATCGGGCCCCCTCGTCACGCCGGTGGCCGTGGATATTCGCAGATATCGCTACCCCCCCGCTGATTGCGTCGCTGATTCCATGTGGACGCCGCTATTCACGGTCGCTTCAGCGCCCTGCCCCGAGCATTTTGGGCGACTGGCCAGCTGGACGGCGCGGATGGCGCTGTCGCTGGGGACAGAATCCGTGGCCCGCAGCCGCGCGCATCACCCCGTCTCTGACCCGGCCGTGTCGTAGGGCTGTTTCACTCGCTCTCCTCACGAACCACCACGAGACATGGCCCGGACGTCAAACCCACGGAAGGCGAAGGTGAAAGCGGGGCGAAAGGCGAGGCTCGCAGGGGCACCAAAAGGGGCATGGCCAGGGGCTGGGCCAGAGGGGCGTGCAAAGCCGACCACCATGCGAGTTGCCCAGCGCATGCGACAGAACGCGATGAACGAAGCGGAGCTGCGTGCTAACGCTCAGACGATTCTCTCGACGATCCACCAGTCCCGACCAAACACTACGACCTCGGCGTACGGGCCGAAACAAGAGGAGTTCGATTAATTTTGCCAACGCAAACAGTACAGCGACGGCGCTACGGTTACGGAGGAGAAGCTTCTCCTCTTCCTCGTCGAGGAGGTAGCAGGCCGGCCCTTGAGGGTACGGAGTCGCAAAGCCGCCGCCGACACCCCGCAGGACGAGACTCGGCTGGCCTGGAGGTCCGTCCGAACATATGTTACCGCAATTACGGATCTTTACCGGACACAAAGGGCCCTTGGAATGAATACGCACCCGTCGCCTCGCGAAGACAACGTACGAGAGTACCTCAAGTCCCTACAACGTCGGGATGCCCAGCGGGACAAGGAGAATTATGCCGATAAAGGCCGCGATACGCTTCTCGATGGCTACTCGGAGTCCGAATTTGAGCGTGTATGCCATGAGCTCTGGGTCCACAGCGCGACATCGACCGAGTGCCATTTTCGAACCCTCGTGGATCTCCTCTTCGGCCATTATCTCCTCACCCGCGGCGGCGATCGTCGGGTCGCGGAGATCTCAGACCTCTTCACGTTCGAGTTTGCTGGTGAGGGTTCGACCCGCTGCATGCCGCTCATCTTCACGACGCGAGCCGGCAAGCAGAACCAGCACGGGCGCCTCGAGACTGCCGGTGCGTATCGGAATAGGAACCCGCTTATCTGCATCTTGGGTGGCCTCTCGTTTTACCTCCTGTGTCGTTGGGATCTCGGTAGTGAGCCATTTCCCGATTTCAGCCGGCGCTCCGCGTGGTACGATATCCGCCTTATCAAGGGTAACGGCACTGACCGAACGGCGGCCTTCTCGTACAACTCACAGCGCGACTGGGTTGTCAAAGCTTTCGCTTACGCTGGGGTCACGTCGCAGAAGAAGACACACGTCGGCCGTAGCTCGGGGGCGAGGACGGCGGAACTGAAGGGTATCAGTGAGGATCAGATCCGCCGGGCTGGTCGTTGGAATCAAGAGCAGATGGTCGGCTGCTATTTGAACTCGCTGCCTCGCAAGTTCATGCGAACGATGGCCGGCCACCCGCCGCAGATCGGATGCTTCGAGATACGCCGTGCCGGTGTGACGCCTCCGGAGGTCCTCCTTTCGATGATCTGGCCTGAGCTGGACCGTTGGCGCGGCCGTTTCGGCCCGGGAACCGAGCAGGAGAACGACTTGGCGGCGATGGGCTCGACAAACCTTCTTTTCTATCTGCGCGAGGTTGTGTTGCAGGATTCGGTTATTTTGATGAAGAAATACCCCGGCAGCCCTGTGTGGAACCACCCTGTCTTCCGGCATCCGGCTTACGCGTCGTTCGCCCAGCAGCTATCGGACTTCATCCTCGAAGAGGAGCGGCCGAGCCAGCTAGCCGTTCTAGTCCAAGCGATGCCGGTCCTTGCCGACTACCTTCAATCCGTCGACGCGCGGAACGAAGCCAGGACTTCCCAGCTTAGGACAGAGCTGACGGAGCAGCTCCGAGCTACAGAAGAACGTCTTGCAGTGGCCCAATCGTCACTCTTTTCCAGCGGTTTCAATTTACAACTTGCAGCCGCGACTCCTACTCCTGCCACCACGGCCGCGGTAGCGGTGGACGCTGTTGGACAAGTTGGGTCAGGGGACGGAACCCGATCTATCTCGACGCAATCGGGCATCATCGACAGCCGTGCCACGAGCCCCAGAGCGACAGATACGATAATAGTTAAGCCAGAGCCTCCGCCACAGTATCAAATGTGCCGAGCAGTAAAGACTGTCGAGGCACTCTGGAGTGAGTGGACGGATGGCCTTCGCGGCGGGCCAGCCGTTGCCGACCTCGACAGCAGATGGGGCAGCCGGTGGCGCGCCGGCCGGCAAAATGAATTGCAATGGTATTCGTTGCGGCTCGAGGTCATTAGGGAGATTCGCAAAGTTGCGAAGGCTCACAGGTGTAGTGAAGAGGCAGCGATGCACATGGTCAATTTACAACAGCAACAAACCGGGTGCTCGCTTGACTTATTTTGTAAACAGCTTCGGGCGAATAGGAAGGCGCAGATTGGACGATCAAAGAAGTAGAAACACGTCATTTTGGATCCCCTTGGGCCCCTGCAAGTGAACGAGCTCGTGCTGCCGTGGCAGCACTCCAAGCAGCGGGATTTGGGTCGGTCGGTCGGCCGGCGGCCGACCGTGGAGAAGGGTGGATATTGGAAGCCGCTGAGGGCACGGACGCTAAATTGCGGTGTTGTGGCGCTCAGCCGCTGAATCAGCCACCAAAACGCCCCCGTGGATATCCTGTTGATCTGACCTGTCCCAGCTTTCCTCGTGCGACTTCCAAGAATATCTCAGCCCATCATTTGGGCAGCGTCATACTCCCAAGCGATATGATCGCCGGCGTGTTGCCGCAGGAGCAGATGACTCACTGGACGATTTACGAGATCAGACCATCGACCTGTGTCGAGGCTCCGGAAATGCAGACGGATTTCGCAGCGCGTGTGTCGGGTATTACTACTCATGCGATTTCGTTCCTGTGCCTGAGGTTGGGCGGGTCGAGGTTGCTGGGGACCCTGTCCGATCTCTCTACTCTCGCATCGTCGCCCACACCAAGGATAGATGATTCAGAACTCAACAGCCCTGTACCGTGGCCTCGTTGGGTTGTTGGGACACTCTGGTTCCGTCAACGATGCTGTGGGCGGGCATTTATGCGGCGTTGCCGACGCCAAAGTATAGGTACATTGGCAAGGTCCCAGATGAGCGCTGTACAGTACCAGACATCCAAGTTGCCGTTGCCGCTAACACTCATCTTTGGCTGCAGTCCCACCTGCTGGGTGCAAGGATAGCCGTGTGACAAGGCATGGAAGGGAGGACCGTGTCACGTCATGCTTTGAGCGGCTCCCGCTGAAATTTATTAACAACCGCCCAGCCTTGCCATCAATACAGTACTCAACATCTCGTATCGACTGCGCCCCGAATGTACGCATGCAACCACGTTAATGCCACAGCGGCTCAGCCTCACGGGGAGATTAGCTCATCTGCAGATCCAATCACCGAAGCGATAGGCGCGGCGCAGTTTCAGGTGAATGTTGTGTTGTGTAGGGAACCTAGTGAATTGAGTACCGACCGAACAATTGAATCATTGCCCAGGCTTCCTTCCCTTGGGGTAAGTAAGACATTGCCCATGGCACGGCTCTTGCAATCGCAATGCAGTAGCACGTAGCGAGCCCATTCGGTCCGCAAGAACCATCATACGTGACGTTAGCAAGGTCCAGTAGCAGTATGATTCAGCTACCATTGTACCCAACATGCTTATATTACACCACCTGCTCACTGAGGTTGTCCTGGTGGCCCTAGCGTTTGTCTGCGGGGATGTGACCATAGCCTGCGCGATGTACCTACCCGGGATCGCACCTGGTCGAAGGGATTTTCGATTTGAGACAACTCTCCCTTGTAAAAATCTGCACCCCTGAAGAGCTGTTAGCGGCTCGCTAAGCTTGGGCCAGATTTTGCAGGCCACCCGACCGCGCTTTCGCTGCCAAGGCCCATCGTGGCCCTAACAGCACAGAGGAAGACCTTAGGAGAGTTCATATTCCTCTGCGAAGCCGGTCTCGACAATTGCACTTTGGCCCATAGCATTCCTTCGGAACCAAGGAGCTATTGGGCAATTGGAGGGTTCGCCCTTCAATCACGGTGACCGGTTGCGGAGGTTTTTCTCCCTGAAGGCAAGCTGCGCGACAGCCTCTGATTCCTTCCGAGGGTTTTTCCCTGCCGCCGCTCCTCGATCATTTCCTTTGCTTGGTTACTGGAGCATGGGACTGCGGCAGCAGCGTTGGCCGAACGAGCGAGAGAATTCTGACCGGTGAAAACCAAGGGTTGACCATTGTGGCTATAGCCACGCGCCTGGAAGACCCGCTGACGGGCACCAGGCTCTGACACGCAGCGCCTCCGAGCCGATGAAATGGTGGATGGACATCTGAGAAGACTTGCCGCGGGGGCCAGCCATATGTCACTTGTATTGTGTGCTTAGCGAAAACCTACCATGCGGGAGGTAGGAAAGCCGCCTCCGGGTTCGTCCTCGACAGCTCGGCCTTGCGAGGTCTTGCAAGCAGCACTGGGTTAGGCTTCTGGCGGCGCTTTTCTAGATAGTTCAGCTCAGCACGTCCTGTGCCCCATAGGGACCTGAGCGGCCTCACGGCCGCTGGACGGAAAATACACTACTACTACTACTACTACTACTACTACTAATTTTCGATTTGAGAGCGTGCTGGATTGGTATTGACAGTTGTCGGTATGCTGTGTTGCTGCCGTGTGCATGATTCGGCGGCATGACTTGCCCTGCTACGAGAGTTTGCTTCGCCGCCTTTACACCGGTGGATGGGTCAATGGCAACAGGAGCGAAACACAGGAAGTAGACGTCGTGTTCATTCTTTACTGTATTTGGTGCCTAGTACAGTAATTGCAATGAGGTACCGCACCAATCAGTCGTCATTACCACAGTCCATGACTACCCTTGCGGGCGTCCGTGCCATCACGCTCCGCGACGTGGCACACAGCCTCCTCTGGCCCCGCAGAAACCGCTTCATGCCTGACGCTTCGCCTCGATACTGCGCATTTGCGGTCGTGCTCATGTTTCACCTTGTCCAGCCGGCCCCGCATATTGGAGCGAAAAGAGTGAGCTGCCACACGGACTTGACCCGATCTGTACAAGTTACGGGAACGGACAGTGCGGGCCGCGCGTGTCTGAATGGCAGGTGCGCTTGGTAGTGAACCCCACTAAAGCCTAAGCTAGGCCCACGTAACACGGAACCAAACTGAATCTGATCAGACTGCGGCCAGGTCATGGGTGAGATGCAGAACGGAGTTCGCTCCAGCCACCGCTAATCATGCATCAATAGACCCACACACCCGTTACGATGAGCCATCCAGTCACACAGATGCTGCAAGGCGGAGCGGTTACGCCGTTAGGCAACGCGGGTCCAGAGACTCCTGCGTCGCATTCGCATAAAGTGAGGTCCAGCTATATATCGAGAAAGTCTGTCACATCTCTGGGAGTCATCACCGATATGTTGGCTGAATCGTCCCTTTCCTCGCTCCGTATGCTTGTGTTAGGTAGTTTGGTTCGGTATTTGTACGTCAGAGTGCAATCGGAGCATAAGACATCCTTCGAGTGCATCGGCTTCAGCTGCCAACCATGAGCGACGGGCTACCATCCTCGTGTGCGACGACACCTGTTGTTTCTAGACCATCGCAGTTCCCAACAGTTCTTGTCGACTCTTTCGTTCCTGGTTTTTCAGTTCTTACATCGGCGGCAAAGGCATATCTAAATATCGACATCAACGCCTATATCCCCATGGTTCTAATGGTTGTCGCCATGACAGTTGCCTGGAGCTTTGGAAGTGATCCGTTATGGAACTTTGTTCACTCTTATCTTCTGTCGTCTGTTACCATCCGCGCAGATGACGAGGCTTACAACGTATTCATCCTCTGGCTTTCGCAACAACGTTTTGCCCGAAGCTCACGGCACTCCTTCGCCAATACGGACATCAGCTCTCGTCACTGGTATACGTACATGCACGGCGACTCGGGCGATGAAGAAGAAGAAGAGTACACCGCCGCGCTACCTGAACATGCCAAATTGAAAACTGGTTCTCGAAAAGGTGGTATCCATCAGGCTTCGAAATCGATCGACCAATCGATATGATCGATATCGATTAGTCGATATCGAAATCGAAATCGATCGATTTCGTCCGGTTTTCAATCGATCGATATCGATCGATTTAATATTCTCACGATCGATATCGATGTCGATCGGGAGGCCGATCGATCGACATCGATATCGATTGCCGAGTATAGTGACGGCGTTCTTGGTAAGGTAGCGTAGGGTAGTTCCCTGGGAGGATACGGTTGCCAAACGCGTCTTCCAAAACATGCGTACATTCCACAACGACGCGGCAGAGGTACCCCCAGCCAATAAGGTAGAGCTTTCACCAGGCTATTGTAATCCCGCGGCTTTGAATATATATAGTGTCGCCACATTTCGGCGCGTGCCCCCCCCGACATGCCTCCAAACCTTCATTATGTGCCATATTTACCATGGACTTGTTCGATGAAGACATAGAGGATGCCTCCCTCACGCCGCCACCCTCGGAGCTGTCAGTCAGCTCCTCAACCTCGACTAGTCATGCATCCAGCAGGTTTCCAGATTACGAAGCTTGGACGATGGACAAGTTCAAGCGGTTTCCTGGTTTTACGTCCTGCCATGAGCCTTCCCGCGAGCGGACATGGTGGTGGCAATTTGGTTTCAGAATGAAGGATCACAATTCTGACCCACACAGAACTATCTGGGTCTGCGAGAGATGTTTGCTTCGTAACAAGCTGAACACTACAAATTACGCCTTCATCGCTTCAACTGCTGGAAGCATTATTAGACACCTGAGAAAAGAACACAGGATCGTGGTTTGTACCATCTCCCTGCCCTGTCTCTAGTGCGTGGCCAATGACATGCGAACTTGTCAGCAGTCTTCAAGGCAGGGCGGTGGCGGAGGCACGCAACGGAATCTGGTTGATATGCTGCGCGCCGATCTGACGAACCCTCGGGACCAAAGCCTTCTAAGCAATCTGCATACACTATTCGATCCGAAGATGAACCAACTGCTCATGCTCGACTGGCTTACATACCATAACCTCCCATTCAATCTCGTCAACTCGGAGCGCTTCAAGCGTCTGCTGCTCTACAATAACCCGTCCCTCCGGGAAGGGCAGATACCAAGCGACAACACCCTCGTGAGCCTTCTAACAAGCGAGTACAATCGAGCTCTGGGCCCAGTTCACGCGCTCCTTGAAAGAGCGAGAAGCATGATTCATTTTACATTCGACGGCTGGACTTCGCGACAGAAGGTATCATTTCTCGGCATCAACGCGCACTTCATCGACCGAGATTGGAAACAATGGAGGCTCCTCCTAGCATTGCCAGCTCTCAGGAAGCGCCATACTGGGGCGGCGCTTGCAGACGAGGTTGCAGATACGATATGCGCCTTTGATGTTCAAGAGAGGTACGAGACACCATGCCCGAAGGAATTCGGGAGCCGGCCAGGTTGCACGCTAATTGTTGTTCGGCTCCAGAATCGGGTACTGTACGCTAGATAACGCTACGAATAATGATACGGCAATGGAAGCACTCGCCGCAGAGTTCGATTTCGACTGGGTTGAGCGTCGCATTCGCTGCGCGCCACATTTTCTGAACCTGGCTGTGCGAGCCATGATGTACGGGACCAAGAGGGATAACTTTGACGAGTTGCTTGCTCATTGGGGTGACAAGGACTTCATTTCTGACGAAGAGGATCAGAAGCAGCTGTCCGAGGCTATCAATGAGCTAGCGGCGGACGAGGATTTCTCTGAGCAAAGCGCAGATGACAATGATGAATACTGCGAGGTTGAGACGGTCGCCGAGGAGAGCCAGGGCCAGTTCCCAATACCCAAGGTCATCAACGCAGAGGAGCTGGACAAATATCGCAAGTTTGGGCCCTTTGGCAAGCTACACAATATTGGCGTGGCCTTTCGAATGAGCAGCCAACTTGTCGAAGACTTTCACGAGGCTCAACGGCAAGCCACCCCTGCTGAGCCTGTTCTCTCGTGGGTTCAAAACGGCTGTACTCGTTGGCAATCCGATGAAGCAATGGCCTCACGGGCTCTGCTCAAACGCTCGGCTTTGAACAGGATGATTTCCATCATCGAGGAACGATGGATCCACCAAGGAGGCAAAGAGCAGGATAAGCCGACGATACTTACAGAAAGGCTTTCTATCGAGGAATGGAAAGTTGTTTCTGCCCTTCAGAAGATCCTGCAGCCATTCAAAGTCGCCTCGAAGCAACTCCAGGGCGAAGGTATTCCTGGTAAACGCTCCACGTCAGGCGGCTTTGACGAGTATTTCCAAGTGGTGGAGATGCTGCTTGACCACCTCGAACTGGCCGTGCAGGGAGTGATCATCGAAGAGGATGACGACAAGGTAATGAGAGAGGTTCGCCTATTCGACGGTATGGACGCGAAGACCCGGAGGCTTCTGAAGATCTACATCAAGCTCGGGTGGAAGAAACTAAACGACTACTATGGCAAGCTGACATCTACTGCTTATGTTGCCGCAGTTGTATTCCACCCTTGTAAGAAATGGCGGACTCTAGAGCAACTTTGGAACCAGCTGCCGTCCCGTCAGACCTCGGAGTGGAAGAGGGCGTATGAACGAAGCTTAACAAAGGCCTGGGAAGAGAGGTATAAGAACATGGGTCTTGAGGATGCCGGTCATGGCTGTTTAGCAGGTGGGAGCCAAGGTTCCTTGGACTATATTGAGCGCCGATTGGCATTTAGCCGATCAATGGCCGGCTCCGCCCCGCAAGGTCGGCCAAACCAACGACCAAAGCAGCCAGCTGTGCTGCCGGCACAGGACGAGCTGGATCAGTACCTATCAGAACCACCAGTGGATAACATGGCGTACAAAGCTGACCCCATTGCCTGGTGGAGAGACGTCGGCGTTGTGCGATTTCCTCGGCTGTCTCATATGGCTGTTGACTTTCTCACTATACCGTCGTCCTCGGCCGAAACGGAGAGAGATTTCAGCAGTTGCGGGAGGATGGTATCACCACCTAGATCCCGCCTGCGGCGACACATAGTAGCGATGGCCCAGTGCCTTCGTTCCTGGAGTAAGGCTGGCATTTATCAGCCAACTCTCCCTCTTAGTCTCCTCGAAGGGGACAATTGGAGGCAGGTTCTTCAACTGGTGGGCCGGATTAAGGAGGGTAGAGGCGAGGAGGACTAGTATTTGATGGATTTGTCCGCTGATCGATATCGATCATATCGATCGATGTCGATCGCACTAGTGATCGATCGATATCGATGGACAGCGACGGCCGCTCGATCGATGGATGGTGACGATCGATATCAACAGGATACCAATCGATCGATTAAGGCTCGGAATCGATCGATACGATCGATTTCGAAGCCTGAACCTGGCCAGCCTTGGGTGGTGCGCTTCTGCTTCCGCTCACAAATAAAACAGTTGATGTCAAGCTACTGGATCGATGCACGGGGACGGCGCGTCGCAGCGTCTGGCATTCAAACCAAGTCATGTACCTGGAGCATGAGGGGCTTGCTGCCATCAATGGTAGTATCCACTATATTTATGCCCCCATTGACTTGTCCGGCTAGGTTGCTGGTACCAAAAGAGAACAACTTTCTGGCTATACTCGGTACCGTTACGTGGGGGGTGCCCAAAGCTACTCTCGATTTGTGAATTTGTTGCCGCTGTATTTGGCCATTTGTAACAGGAAGCGAAGAGTTCGTCCTTTTCAGACTTTGCGGTGTCACTCGCGTAGGAAGCTGAGTTTGCTCTGCCTCACAACTTGTCAAACAATGAACCAAGAAAGCATGAGAACCCATGGCCTTTGCTTGTGTCCGCTGTCTGCGCCTTCATCTAGCCGGGGTTGCTTGCCCAATCTCGTCAATCACCTGCAGAATAGCTCCTTCCACAAATTCTTCGCCTCGAGCGTCCAGTTCACTGATTGGAAGGTCCTTCAGTCCGGCCATAAATACAGTCGTTGCTCCATTCTTGGCGCCATTTACACAGCGTAGAATTTGTTTTCGCCACACCGTCCTCCACTCAGAACCATCCATCACGCCAATCGCCGCAGGCACCTGGATCTCGAACGGGCCACGAATGTTTATGTTGTTACACAGGGCGCGCGTACTCCAGTAACGCTCCAGAGACTGCATATCTGATAGGTGTCGAAGGTGGATGTGGATCGTCCGCGCATCTTCGCATATTTGGCACAGCCTCGCCTTGAGTTCGACGTGCGATTCCAAACGCCTGGTCTTTGGGCACGCCGGGTTGTGACTGCACTCCTTGGGTTCGACATTGTTTATATGACCGCATTTGAGTGCAATATCAGTGATGAGATGCTTGACCATCGTGGGAAGGTGTCAACGAGGTTCCGTTGGCTTCTCTGGTACACCTGGGGCTCGCTGCCTTGTATTAGAAGTCATTCTGGCTCGACATCGGGCTTGTACGCGCTACACCGCATCGCACAGTGGGGAGCTGGACTAGCGCTCGGTCCGAGCAAGGTCTCGGAGCGAGTGGCCAGTGGGAGCGGTCTGACACTGGCTAGCGAGTCTCTCTCAACACTCTTTCTTCTTCTTGGCCTACAGTCCTGCGGAGCTAGTCAATACTAATACGGTCGTGGCACTAGCACACTGCCACGCGCATGAAGTCGTGAAGTGGCCGCCCCTGCATGTAGTCAGGCGGCAGGTCTGTACCCGTTGCGCCATGCGCATTATAATCCTTGTCATCTGCGTGCTCGGGCATGAGTGTGGAAATGGTATGGACCATTGTTATGAGAACTTTCAGCTTGCTTTGATTCACGTACAGTAGCAGAATCTAGACGAGGACGCTTGAAAGCGACAAACATGGCACCAGTAGCGATGTAGTTGCAACGCCTCATGAACAAGACGTGGCATGTACCTCCTCTTTCTCCCATCGTAGACCTTCCTAGCCCTAGCCCACAGCCCACACGGGTTTGGCTTGCTTGCCCTTGGACGCTTTGCCATTCCTGGCGGACGCGAGGAGCGAGTCGTGCTGCCCTTGTTCCCCTTCTCCCGCGCGCTCAAGGCCCCGCACCTGCGGACGAGAGTTGACCAGGCGTCGCGCTGCGGCGGGGCGCTGCAGGGGCTCGATGATCCACTCGCAGGGGAGGTCTTCGCACACTAGACTTCTTCCGGCGGATGCGATCCGTCCGGCAGCAGGCGCTAGCCTCCCCCAACAAGTATTTAGAGAAGGCGGCTGGGCGGTAGCTTCACCGGTGTGGAGCAATGGATCTCGACCAGGCATTCCGCCGCAAATGATTCTTGACTTAGTTAAGTTTGACAGCGTCATCGTCACGCTTGCCGAGCCATGCGCTTCGCCGCCAGCTCCTTCTCTTCAGACTGTCTCGCCGCACCGCGAGCGTTGGCCGCTCCATGCGGCGTTTTGGCGTCGTGGGGTAGCCCCCACCCACGGAGGCTTCCACATCAACATCCACCATGATGGAGTACCACCCTACACTCTATAGGAACTCAAACAATGAAGGATAAAACCAACTCTCCCCTGTAAAAATCTGCACCCCTGAAGAGCTGTTAGCGGCTCACTAAGCCTGGGCCAGATTTTGCAGGCCACCCGACCGCGCTTTCGCTGCCAAGGCCATCGCGGCCTTAACAGCACAGAGGAAGACCTTAGGAGAGTTCATATTCTTCTGCGAGGCCGGTCTTGACAATTGCACTTTGGCCCCTAGCTTTCCTTCGGAACCAAGGAGCTATTGGGCAATTGGAGGGTTCACTCTCCAATCACGGTGACCGGTTGCGGAGGTTTTTCTCCCTGAAGGCAAGCTGTGCCGACAGCCTCTGATTCCTTCCGAGGGTTTTCCCCTGCCGCCGCTCCTCGACCAGTTCCTACGCTTGGTTACTGGGGCTTGGGACTGCGGCAGCAGCGTTGGCCGAACGAGCGAGAGGATTCTGATCGGTGAAAACCAAGGGTTGACCATTGTGGCTATCGCCACGCGCCTGGAAGACCCGCTGACGGGCACCAGGCTTTGACACGCAGCGTCTCCGAGCCGATGAAATGCTGGATGGACATCTGGGAAGACTTGCCGCGAGGGGCCAGCCATATGTCACTTGTATTGTGTGCTTAGCGAAAGTACGTGCTTGCTATCAAGGTGCCAGCATTGCCGATATCCGAATTCTCGACGTCAGACCGCTTATTAGCGACGAAGTTGTGGCCTCCAAGCGTGACTTCCGGAAGAGGATGTGGAAGCATCTGGGTTAGCAAGGGGTCATCACTGGTGGGTTGTCCGCTTCTTGCGGCCATGGGGGCCGCTTTCGTCCCGCAGCGCAGGGAGCTTTGCGGCCATACGCAGGACTTCCAGAAATTGAAGTCCAAGCGGGGTGGGCGTGGGGTTTGCTGTGGGTGTCAGGAGTGGTGGCCCACCGCACGCATACAGATGGCCACAAGTGGCCTTGCATGATCTTTACGTAAACGACAAGGATCATCAGGAACTGGCCGAGGCAGCTTGTGGCCATCCATGACGGGTTCTGTCGTGGGGGTGGCTGGGCGAATGACGGGCGATTGTCCACTTCGTGCCAACATGGGTCCGCTATGTCCACCCCCTCCTCGCCGCTTTGGGAGGACTGGATGATGCAGGTACGCAGGGGAGCTTGTGGCCTCTCACCATGGCTTCCAGGACTGGAAATATCAGGGCCGGCTTTGGCTGCGTTTCTGGGGGTGTGGATGGGGTCACTGAAGTTCATTGTACTATTTCTGCACCCCCGACCGACCGGGCTGCAGGCGCTGTAGTCGACAAGATGACCACTTGGGAGCTGACCCACCCTTTGCCCACATCAGGACAGAAGGCTGGTTTCTGCTTTTCGGTGCCACTGGCGTTGTAATGTCTCTAACTGTGCAACTGGCCCTTCGGACGCGGCGGCAGCATACCGCACATCATCTAGACATCCAGAATCAGGTCCTGCGAAGCCATAACGTCCTGCATAGAAGTGGGCGCACCCACGTCACGACGAGAAGGTGACATGACCTGGAGCAGTCATCAACATGCAGAAACTAGACGGCAGGAAGCGATGGACGCGACAGCACGAGATGCCCAGACGATGTCGAGAAACCGGCTTTCAGCTGCGACGTAGCGTGCACCTGGAGAAGTGTCAAGATCGCGCATCCTAATGGGGATCTGCCTCTTGTCGCCATGGGGCGCTGTTCCCGCACCCCGGACACGGCAGGTAGTCGACAAGATAGCCACTAGGGAACTGTAACCCTTTGCCCACTAAAAAGAAGGCTGGTTTCTGCCTTTGCCTTTCGATTCCCGGTTGCATTCTCTCCAGCTGGACAAGTGGCCGCAACAGACGTAGTTTTGCCGCGAGGGCCATCGCATCCATTTGCTACTATGGCGGCTTGTTGCCGCGAACTATTCTGGCCTTGGGCCTCTTACGATCTTAAGAGCTGCAAAAGCGTCGTGGGCGAAGCAATGTCCAAATACGACTGCCTCCATCACCACCCCGTCTTAGACCAGCTTCTGGACACATCAAAAGAACGCCGTATTCTCGTCTCTACTGAACCTGGGCCATACCGGCCGTGGCAATAACTGTAATTGGATAAACGGACAGGCCCGGCGTGGCTACCGTACGTCCGTAATGTAAACGTACAGTACTACGGCGGTATACCGGCTAAGTGCTCAACATTGTGACGTTGCTGGCCCTCCTCTGGACTTGTGTCCACATGCGTGTACCTCGGAATCGCGTGGTCACCATCGGACGCGGCAGCAGCTTATCGACCTAGAGCTGCACACCCAGAATCAGGCCCTGTGGCCCATAACGTCTTGCATAGAATGGACACACCTCCACGCAATGACGTCGAGAACGTGACATAAGCTGTAGCAGCCGACGACAAGCAGGGACTGGACGGCAGGAAGCGACGGACGCGGTAGCTCGAATGCGGCGGCAGGAGATGCCACCAGGCAACGTCAGGAAGCCGACTTTAGCTGCGACGCAGCGTGCACCCGAAGAATGTGCCAAGACCGCATGTGCTACGGTGATCTGCTTGTCAAGCTTTGCACAATGTCCGCCACTGCCATAGTCGACACTTAGACGGCACAAACCCCTGCGACTGCATCTCGGCACAGGCTCCACGTCAGCGAGCGGGACGTCTGGAACCGGACGACGCCGTCCACATGAAGGAATTGGACGAACCAGCACCCTTGTCCATCTTCGCGCCCTGCATGGCGACCTCGTCCGGGTCTGAATGTTGATGGCCCGGGCGGACGATGCGGCCGCCGCCACTCCGCAATGATCTGCACGGCGGAACTGGCCGTCGCCATGCAACCACGTGGCGAAGCTGACATGTACTGTAGCTGCCACACGCGACGCAAGAACTGGACGAAGTGGTTTCCCACACTTCGCAATGATCTGCACGGCAAGTTCTGGTTGCCGCTTCGTACCAATGTTGAGAAACCGACATGTACCGTAGCTGCCAACACGACGCAGAGAGAATTGGTCGGTGCACGTCCCTGCCCTGTCTGCATGTCAGGCATCGGACGAAGCGGGTCCCGGCCGCCGCATCCACTTACATGTTTCACGTCACTAATCGACCACGTCAGGGAGCGGAAGAAGTGAGATGCAGGCAAACGGCGCGACCAGAAGCCAACGATCGGTGGGTAACTGCCGCGTGAAGAAAAGGACAGTCGCACGCTCTTGAAAGAGTAATCTGCATGTCGAAAACTGGACGGCGTACCCGCAGCGTCGCACAGCACATGGCCCTGGCACACCACGCGAATCCAAATCAGCGAGCAGCATGACACGAGTTGGACGACGCTCTCTACGCACGGCACGGAGTGTCATGCTGCCACCTCATCTGGATGCAGCCCCATATCCAAATTCTTCTTTCTGATTGCGCGAGCCAGATTGACCACACCTGACCACACTTCAATGGTGTGGTCTGCTTGTCAGGAACCGGAAGACAAGGTAGCGGGAGACACCGCTCAACGACGCCCAGAAAGCGGCGTCTGGGTCTGGTCGACTGTCCACTTACTCCATGTCCATACAGAACTGGGCGCGTGTTTCCACAATGCCACAACGCCACAACTCCATGGCAATGTCGGTGTGGAATGAAAAGTCTCTACAGGACAACTGTACCACATGGGCCAATTCATGCTTCTCCTTCATGGAGCCTATCTGTCTGCGCACTTTCGGTGCGCAAGGGCGCACGGATATGGCCGATTGCTCATAGCCTTCCACACCACCGCATAGCCGGCCACATTCACAAACTCCCTTTCCTGTCCTCGGCTGGGGATGGAACATTGACCGTAATTACAGCAAGTGCGGGCTGTCACGGCTCCAAAATTTGCACAATTTGTCTGTGGCCTTCCTTTGTGGCGACTTGGAGAGTGCTGCCGTGCCGCCAGGTCGTTGACGTCTTGACCTGAGCCGAAGGGGTACATTCGTATTGCCCACGCCCAACATTTGCGATGCGGTCTTTCTCGGTCCATCAGCTGCCTACCTACTGCCGCACTGTACCTAGACCTCGCCCGTCGTGGTAGGAAAAAGAGGCATCGAAGTTTGGGAATTGATGCTACTAGCTCTGGCGGAGGGTGGCCGCGCCTTCGTCCTCGATACACCACCGATCTCGATTGCGAAAACAGCCGCACGCATCATGGCTGCAGCCTATTGGCACGCGGCCGTGCAAACGGGCAGCACACGGCCGACTGCGAGCATTTATGTGTCATCGTCTGTTCTGCAGGGTACTGATGCAGCTAGGTGTTCTGGACGTGTGCTCAAGCAGCGCGACCAGTACAAAGCATTGTGGCATACTGCTGTTTACTGGAATTGTTCTGCGCAATGTGGTTCTGAAGATACAATAAAGTTTATCGAGAGTCGATAGCCTGGCACATTCGATCTATTGGGCTCCCATGTGATCTTCAATGTCTGCCGGTATGCGCCGCTGTGATCCAGCTGCTGGGGTATCTGAATCCCTGGACTATGCACGAAAGTATTTCTTGCTCGTCTCTTTATTAAGATGAGATTAACGATTCGTGTCTGCAAGGAGTCTCTTTGACCTGGGCCAGTCGTATCTGGTGTTTGCTATTTTGCGACAAGGATCCCCTAATGGTCGCCTTAGCTGAGCCCTTGCAGCTCCCTGAGTACCGTTGACCCGGCCGCTAGGCAGTGACATGGCGCATTGACGGCTCGAGGGAAATCGAACTCCCTTATGCATCAGCACAACGCCGGACTCAGCCGGATACTGCGCCTGTGCGTTTGGAGGCTCTGCGTTTTTTCCTTGTGGATGCGGCATGGCACCAAGGGGTGCATCTTTGGTCCTGCGCCACTGACGACGAGCATCTGCAAGTCTAACATGACTTCCCGCAAGTGCCCGTACATTGACAGCTCAAGTTCTCGCGCAGTAGCCCCGTGATCTTTTCGAACCTGGCCCGGTCAGTTGTAGACTGGTTTCTGTCATAAAAAAAGCTTGCACAGGTGGCTCCATCCTCTGAGGAGCTGCAACGGTATCGGTTCATTCGAGACAGACGGGCGTATATATATCCACAGGAGCTTCTCAATCGACTCTAGAATGCGAACTGCGTCCATGAACATACCACCCGTCATCCGTGAGTCTGCCAACGTGAATACAGCATGAGGAAGGAGCTGTGCGGAGGGCATGATGAGCGTATCACCCGGCTCCAACACAATAGCGACAACGCTATCGGGAACCCAATTGTCGCGTTCATCTGTGAACTTGACCATCTCGGATTCGTTCGTGTCTGTAGCGAAAATCCAAAGCTTCAGGACCCACTCAAGACATACCCATGTTGCATCTGGGCTATCGACGTGGAATCCGGTAAAAGCACCTCGCTGGGCGAATAGCGAAAGGGTCAAGGAGCGATCCAGGTCGACTTCTCTGGCCTCGACCATCACGGCGTGGCCCCGTTTGCCGGCGATCGCTCGTCCGGTAAACTCCGCCTCTAGACGTGAGCTGATTGCCGGAAGGACATCGAACCGACGCAGATTGAGGAATGCAGGAGCCGGTGGGACTTGTCCCAGATACTTCAAGTTCAGCAGGTTTATCGGAAGTCGCCCTGCCGGAATGTCCGCCCCTTCTCTAATTCGGTCAATAACGTCGCAGACAGGCGAGGAGACGGCGGCTTTCTTTTTAGTACTTGGGTCTTGTACGTCCACCTATCGCCAAAATGATCGTTCAGAGCCTCTAAGAAATGATCCAGTCCCTGGCCTCGTTGTCCTAATTGACGTGATCTCACCACCGTGGGTTTGTGCAAGATGAAGTTTTGGGCCATGATTTTCTCTATGTCGTCTTCTGTAGTGTACCAGACGTCTGCGTCGTCTGCCATTGTTGATATGGGCCCGATTCGCGCGATCGGTATGTCGCGATCAGAAGGGAAGATCCGGTTTAGGAGTGTCAAGCTATCATCCCACCTTGTATGGCCGAGTTGAGAATTTTTCGAGTTCCGGCATTCTCGAAGCAAATCTTGAATCATGGAACCATACTTGGTGCGCATTTGGACAGTCTCAATGCTCTCGCGAGGCATTCTGGGCTCGTATCAGGCATGTAATTAATCAATTAATCTGAATCGGGCCAAGGATTCAGATTAATTACTGAATCGGGAGTAGGATTCAATGATTAATTAATGATTCAGCGATTAATTAACTTTGGGCTGTCGTACGCTTCTTTGCCTGTTCACAGTGGTATTGCTGCTTCCTGGGCTGGGTCGTTGAGGACTCTTCGACCACCTCTGTCCCGATACACCTCAGTTGTGTCAGGGGACATGAAGGCGCGGTCCAGCAAGCCACTCTTCATCCAGTGCTTTAAGCACTCTGTTTGCTCTATAGTTTTCACGGACAACCGACTTCTGTCCCAGGTTATCGTCCGGCGCGCTCCGCTAAACACTCGTTCCGCCTCGGCAGACATTGCTGGTATCGAGAAAATGTTGACAGCAAGGCGGTACAGGTTTGGAAATGAAGTTGCTTGGGTTGGCTCAAGCCACCAAGAAAGAGCAGATGACGAGCCAATGGGCAATGTTGGGCCATCTATAAATCGATTGAATTCGTCATGGGAAGACGGCGGTTGATAGATACGCTGTTTGTACGCCTCGTATGCAGAAAGGTCCTCGTTAATTGTCGGCACTTGCCGCGGCTTGTAATCTTCCCACAACTTGCGAACGGCCTCCACTGCTGGGCCGATATACTGTGACTGATCTTTCCACGCCTCATGCAGATGTGCTCGTCGGAGGCTCGGATGAAGCAAGATTGCAGCGGCGTAGACTGGGGAGTCATCTGTGCGCCTGTAATAGTCGTCGAACTTGTACCAACTGGTCATGATGCGATCAGTCATGGTAAGGCTGTGTCGAAACTTCTCTGTGGAGGCCTTGTAATGCGTGATAAGAAAATCCATAGAGCAAATCACCTCATCTAGAGATGAATTGTCCCATTGGGTGTCTTTGGTGATCTCGTGGAATGGCTGCAGAAAGTCGTGGATCTCCTGAAGCTCCTGCCAGTGCTCGGGGTGGAGATAATCGAGGCTGATGTCGCCTTCCGTGTAGTGGTCATCGATAAAGCTGTTCACTTCTTTGCGGGCTTTTATCGCAACGTGAATCATCAGATACCAGGAGTTCCATCTGGTGGAGTTGTCCTGGGGAATCATGCGACCGGCAGCTTTGGAAAACGCTTGATAGCGCTGGCCAGATGAGCGTACCCATACCACAAGGTTGTGAAGCATCCCAAGTGCGCCATGGCGCCGCCGTGCAGTTGCCGTGTCTCGCCTGTCAGCAACACCCTCCTGTTCGTCCTTGGGTAGCTGTGACACCTGGCGCAATGCTTCATCGGAGGCATCCTTATTCCTGCCAAACAAGAACGCCTGCACAGCTAGATTAATGATGTGTCCGTTACAGCGGAGTCGGCGATGAGCGGTGTCGAAGTCGCAGGCCTTCGCAATGGCTTGCAGCATTGTGTCGTTGTTATAAGCGTTGTCAAGCGTAAAGTACCCAACCTGGCCATGCAGTCCATAAGAATCAATGACCGTGAGGAAGGTCTCTGCAATTGCTTCCCCGCTATGCGCGCCCTCAAGCTCCCGGAGCGCAAGCAAGGCCTTGCGCAACTGCCGGCACTCCCGATCAATGAAGTGGGCCACGATCCCGAGGAGGCTGTGGTGGTTGGGAGAGGACCAGATGTCAATGCTGAAGTGCACCTGTGTAAGTGAGGACTTTAACTTTGATCTCAGTTTCTCGCGATGCGTGATAAAGCTGGCTTCCAGCAGCTTGGGAACTTGGCCCCGACTTTGCGTAACGACTCCTGGGGCCATGTAGTTGACTGTGTGGAGCATGGCGTACCACTCAGGCCACTCGACCAGGCTGTGTGGCAGGCTATGAGCCGTCAAAAGGTTGACCAGGGCTTGGTTGTACAACTCGTCATCCACCGCCGCAAGAAGATGATGCTCCTGCTCAATATCATGCCCTTCCTGTCTCGCAGCTTGTTGCTCAAATAGCCTGTCGATTGCGTTTTGTTGACCAATCATTTTTGCGGTCCTTGTTTCGGAAATTCGTATGCAGTGTTTGTCCCGGAGGTGATCGCGAACTCTGTTGTGGGCTGTTTGAGTGTAGGCACACCGTTTGCAATACCATATTCTTTGGCCGTGCCGGTTCCGCTCTGGTTCGCTTTTCGCTGGCTGTCGGCTTTCAGCCCAGACATCGATTGCTGTTGGGGTGCGAAAGCGCTTCCTTGATGCTGCAGTATCAGAGGCCTCGGAGGACGGTGCAGGTTCTCCAGCGACGCCGAAGTCCTCACGAGGCCTCTTGGTCCCGGCCCGACTGTCGAGATCCTCGGCAAGGGCACACGACTGATCCGCAGAAACCATGATATTTGAGAGCGGCGACGTGGCTCGGTGCTTCAGCACCTCATTGCAGAATTGAAGGAAAGCTGCTGTTGGCATCCTTTAATCTAGGTTACGGGTACAGATTGGATCAACACTCTATGCCGACGTGCTACCTCCGTCTCTCCGTGTGGCAACGGCCAAGCAAATGTGCCAAACGGAGCCAATGAATTAGGAGCAAGTCCGCTGTATCCACTTTAATTAATCACTGAAACTTAATTAATCCTGCAGAGCTACGATTCAGATAAATAATCCAACCTCAGATTCAGATTCATTGAATCGCTAATTAATCGCCGGGATTAATTACATCACTGGCTCGTATGTCCTCTGTGTCGATGCCGCCGCAGCAGCACCTGCGTGCTCCGCGTCAAGTGAAGGAACCAGCATGTAAGAAACGTGCTTAGCGCTGTGCTCGTGCTCTTTCTTGCCGGTGGAGATGAATATTCGATCGCACTCGGTGCATCTATAGTGCTCTGATTTGTGATGCCTTTTCATCCTGTCACGTTGGAGAGCCAACCCGCACCCGAGCTCGCACTCTACCTTCTCATGATAACGAGCCTGTCTCTTTGTCCACGTGCTCACTTTTTCACGGTTATGGCCTGTTGTGTTGTGGCGTTTCAGCCACGCCTCGCCAACGAAGATAGTTTCGCAGCAACGAACGTGTGCCTTCTTCCGATGACTTCTGTGGCCACTTGCTGTGTAGAGTTGCCCACAAATGCAGAGCACGGGTTCCATGATAGCAAGCTCCGATCTCGTATGCTTGGTCAGGAGGAGGCTCGCAAGTCCTGGACGGCGTCGCTGGTCGCGCGAGGGGTTTGAGATTACGTGGGCTTGAATGAGCGTTGCGTGGGCGTGGCGCGGAAGGGAAAACGTTGCGTGGAAGGGGAAACGTTGCGCGGAAGGGAAAATGTTGCGCGGAAGGGGGAGCGTTGCGCGGAAGGGAGAATGTTGCGTGGAAGGGGAAACGTTGCGCGGAAGGGAAAATGTTGCGCGGAAGGGAAAGCGTTGCGTGGAAGGGAAAATGTTGCGTGGAAGGGGGAGCGTTGCGTGGAAGGGGAGGGTTGCGCGGAAGGGGGAGCGTTGCACGGAAGGGAAAATGTTGCGTGGAAGGGGGAGCGTTGCACGGAAGGGAAAATGTTGCGTGGAAGGGAAAACGTTGCGTTGCCCGGGAGATGCGGGTCCAAGCCACTTCGTGCGCCTTGGGCTGTGGCCCGTGAGCTTCAGCGGGTGACAAGCGCCTGTTTAGTGCGCCGTATGCCCCCCCGCCAGCACGCGTGTCGAGGACCCATTAGAGGCAGCACATCATCTGCCTAACATGGCCGGTGCTTCGCGTGCAGGCATGTCCTGGACCTGGCCGAACTCGTACATGTGAGGTCAGCTCCGACATTGGCGCATGTTGCGGAGTGGAAGCATCCAGTCCCGGGAGAACATGGACCACATGCAGCAGCGCCTGTCTGGACACAAACCCACAGCACGACAGGACCGCGGGCCTGTTACACACAACTTCAGCACAATCCTATCAACAGAATCTTAGCAAGTATTATCGCACGAACAGCACTGATCTGCCGGCGCGAGTCTATTATGGCGGCGTGACCTGCATGACTGCGTCAGAGCTCGGCGATGCTTTGCCACCTTTGTGACATTGGAAATCCGAGTCGTATTCGCCCTTCCGTCCTGCTTTCTCCCAGACTTTGATATATCCGCAGGTGTCTCTCGGCGAACGGCATAGGCGGAATTATGTTCTCTGCAACGACTTCCATCATGGCCAGCAAGCTTTAACCATACATCTCACGAGCAGGTGAGCGAGGAATGTACTGTACATACGCGATGCGATTATAGAATGTTTTTTAAGTGTCTGTACAACAAGAATTATCGAGGTGCAGTCGGGGGGTGGGTGCTCAGAGACAAGCTTAATGCCGCCGTCTGCGTGCTTCAGCGCAGCCAGAAAGTGACAGCTTCGTCATCGACAACTTGTTCACTAGCACTGTTTTTGTAAGTTTCGGTTCGCAAAGCCTTCTGAGGGTGCAGGTTAGCAGCTATGACCAGAGTAGTTGGCGACCGAACGAGTGGTTGGGGATCTACAGGATGATAGAACCGCACACCAAGCAGTTCCCGTTTACGGTCCAGGTATGATCGCCGCCAGACATAGTCGACCTCAGATCACGGATTTCCCAAACTGTTGGGACACTCTCAAGATTCAACCTCGCTTGGGAAAGGCCATCGTAGGCATGGCGCGTTCCCTTGGACGATCTTGCATTAAGCAACGCTGGGTCCGGTTCATTCTCCGCTGACACCTGGAGTACTGTGCCTGGATGTGGAAGTCCCCTAGAACCAGGCCCGAGCCAATGGATCTGTTTCATCAGCAGTCAGGAAGGCGTTGCAGATTTGATTCGTGAACACAACTTCGATGGTGTCTGCAACTCGGCCCGCGCGCTTTTGTGTGATGAGGTCTTTGAGTCTACTCTCAAGGCCGAGATTCGTTTCCCCGAACTCTTTGATCTGTCACCGACTCAGAGCGTAGAGCGGGAGGCATCAGAAGCCGAAGCTGCGCGACATGAAGTGGATGCGATTGAGCATGCTGTACAGGGACTTCGGCTGAATATTGGGCCCTGCTTGCAGTCAATCGCCGAAGCGTTAACGGCCAGCACGCTCCATGCGGTAGGGCCTTTCAGTTGAGTCACAAAGCATCAAATTTATGGCGGAACTACGCTGCCAGCATCCAGCAGGGGCGCGAGTGATAACGACGATGAGTGCCCGGGTGATGACCAACCTAGCGGGACGAAGATAGAAGGGCTAAAACAACCGCGGCGAGGTGCCGCGAGAGGATGCCGGCAGTGAGCCTGGCAAAAGCCCTGCGCTTTAGTGCGCTGTGGCTGCGTCGAGTTAGCGTACGGCGCACCAGCTCCAGAGACACCGTGGCGCCTGACGCGCCGCCCAGTAGCCGTTTAGGGGGAGCAGCCACAATATTCTCCACTAAAACATCCCATCTGTATTGTCAGCTCTGGACCGTGGCGACAAATGGCATGACAACTGCCAAATAGTAGAACAAAAGACTAGCCCTGTAAACTTCCCCACGGTGTGTGCTTTGATCATGTGCACGCTGGCAACCTTTGCAATGACTGGCAGCTATAAAGGTGGTCTGACCCAAGAGTCGGAGTTAAATCTTGGTATATATTATATACCTTGAATACGCGAAGGTTGCCTTGTACGTCTATCGCGATCGTGCTCATCATCAGCCAAGGAATATGCCCAGTGATTCGTCCAGAAATGCGTCCATTGGAACACCATTCGACCCCGCCCACCTACCGCCGCCTCCTCTCGGAACGGACCTGGACGAGAATAGGCAAGCCACAGTTATTTCTATTTCACTCGTAACATGGCTTCTAGCCATGCTTTGTATCGTCCTTCGGATTGCAAGCCGGAAGATCAAGGGCACAAAGCTCTGGCTGGATGACTGGATCATACTCGCTTCCGTGGTAGGCTGCCCTTCACTTGTCGCCCGCGTCCACCGTTTCAAGATCAAGCTTCCGCAAGTATCTCAATGCTTATGAGACGATTGTAGCCCTTCTCCTGTACCCAAGTCTTCGCCATAGCTGGATACGGTCAGTGTTCTACGTGCCTACTGCGTTGTCTCATGACCTAGAAATAATATTCACACCTCGCCAGGTGTCAGCCATGGTTTCGGCAAACACATCTGGGTTGCGCCTCGAGACTCGTTGTACGCTTGGACTCTAGCGCATTTCATATCTATGCTTGGCTACGTTTTTACCGTCGTTTGCTTCAAATGGTCTATTCTTGCGCTATATTGGCGCTTATTTCACTTTCGACGATCCATTAAGATCCCTATTTGGATTATTACAATCGCCATGTTCTTATGGGGCATGTCATTCGTACGTGGTTATGGGCAGCAGGTTGCAAGCACGCATGCTGACGCATAACTGGCCTACAGCTTCTCATTCGTCTTTTGCAGTGTCACCCGGTATACGCTCGCTGGGCTCAGTACGACCCAGATTATCCTTTATCTCCCGATCGTTACCATTGTCGCATTCGCATGCCGGAGCATCAATTTCTTTATGCGAACGCGATTCCCACTATGATTACGGACGCAGTAATCCTTGTACTCCCAGTACCGTACATCGTTCCCCTCGACTTGCCTATGTCAAAAAAGCTGGGGGTAGATGGCTTGTTTTTCCTTGGCTCATTGTGAGTATTAAACGAGATCCGACGTCCGCAGCTGCGCTCATGTTAGGCGCTGTTGCTGCTTAGTTGTAAAGGCTAATAAAGTGACAGTATTCTAATTGTATCAGCTGTGCGATTCCATGTCATTTTGCGACAAAGTTCTCCACGAGTTGACAAGACCTGGAGTTCTGTCCCGCTTGCGGTATTGTCTGTTGCTGAAGCAAACGTTGGCATCATGTGCGGTACGTCCGTTCCCTATTCAACGATGGACCTTCTGTAACTAACTTTGCTTGCCCTAGCCTGTCTGCCTTTGGTCTTGCCAGCCCTGACAAAGATCAAGGCTAGTGTTATGGGAACGGTATTTCCGTTCCACAAACAGGCAGCGAGTAGGCATACCTGGCCAGACAGTCATGACACAGA
Source organism: Purpureocillium lavendulum (assembly GCA_029168975.1). Classification (NCBI taxonomy): domain Eukaryota; kingdom Fungi; phylum Ascomycota; class Sordariomycetes; order Hypocreales; family Ophiocordycipitaceae; genus Purpureocillium; species Purpureocillium lavendulum. Next base: position 372,935 of record JAQHRD010000016.1, read on the forward strand.
CGACTTCTGTGCATGGGAAGGAGAGGTAGTCCGCGGTCATTCATTCGCGCATGTGACAGCTTCCAGTCGCAGTGGCAGTGGCACTCACGATGACTCATTTTCGCACTTCCAGGCCGATGGGTCGGAACGCAGTCTCCGCACGCATGGCGAGACGCCAGTGGAGCTGAAGAACATGGATATATGGCCTGGTTCCGTTGGTGGTGGCGTGCTTATTACGACGGAGGTTCACGTTCGTAATTGAATTCCCTCGATATGATTTGGAATTGAACGCCGGACGCCAATGCCATATCCAATTCCTCTGGCCACCAGCGCTTGCAAGCAGAAGTGACGCGTATGTACAAATGTCGGACAGTAGAAAGTCTACTTATTTCCGATGTCAAACCTTTGCGCCTGTGCTGGTTAATGTCCAAGCCAAGAGCCGTCGCCTCACAGAGGTTTCGCAGTGTCGGTATCGAGGCTGGGTCGGTGTTGCAAGAACGAGCCTCAGGTGTAAAGGCCAACAAAGGGGTATGGCTTCAGGCTGCACAGGTGCAGCCTGCAGACACGACACTGTTGCCTACAGTGAGTCATGTCTGCGGCTTCAATGGACAGGTACAAGAACAGCAGCTTCATGCCAGTATCAGATAGGAAATCAAGCATTCCTTGGCCCAGATTTTCCTGCCAAAGTGTGTGACAGTCGAGAACGGGCGGAAACTTGGCTAATTGACGCCACAAGGTCGCCCGGCACATGTTCAAAATTGACAGACGACGTGGAGGGAGGTCCCCTGGGAATTGGGCAGCGCCTGACTCCAGACCAAGTTACTGAGGGAAGTCGATGTTTTTGTAGCTGCATTAGGTTATGCCGAGCTTTCGATCCGCCGCAGGGACTTGCGGCATTGCAGGCAGAAGCTGAATTGTCTGAAGCGACTCCAACACAGAGCTGCAGAGAACGGACAGAGCATGCCGGTTGATTCGATTTGCTAGGTAGACTTACTGCCTCCGCAGTTAACGTTGGCACGTGGGCGATTTGTCCGACGGTCGTTACGGAGACCAACCTGACGGAACTGGTTGATAGCTACCGACTCAACGCAGAGGCGAACCTACTTGCCACATTTCGTATGTTGACCAAAGAAACAAACCCGTTGTCACACCAGGCACAAAGATTCGTCAGGCTCTGGAGCATGGCGCCACACTTCCTCTTACGGAGAAGGATGCGACCCACGCGATCGTTCTAGAGGGCTTCGATCGCCGTCAAGCATTTGTTGTCGCTGTTTTCCCACACCACCATCGACCCAGCTGCTTCTGAATGTCACTCCGAACACTGCCACAACGACGGAGTCGTCACAAGCTGGCGACCAAACGAAGAAATGGCGTGCCCCAATCGCAGACTCTCGGTCCTGACTCGATTTCACCTCGTGGCTGTCCGTTATGACCGTCTTCGGCAGGTTGTCTATTCCCAAGCCAAGGGCAACCCGTGCAGACACTCGGACAACACAGAACTGTTGATTTCTTTCCATTGATAGTGAGACATGCCGGGACCCTCTCCACTTCAATTCATATGTCCGCATTCCCAACTCCAAGTGCAGCGCGTTGGCATGAGAAGCAGCGAGGTACAACCAGCACGCGCCGGGTGGGTGGGCAATTTAAGCTCCAACGCTAGAAACCTTCCATAGGTGGCGGCGCACTGCCCTCGGTCCTTCGGCCTCTCTGGGAATGGTAGCCACGTGGCTGATGGATCGTTCCCTGCGGGGTGATCGACTCTGTGACCGCTCCCTTTCATGAACCGCTAGTTGACTGCTCAGATGCGGCGTTTTCGGGGATGGCGTGGCCGGTGTGACCGTTAATGATGGTGGTGATCAATGAGGACCTGGATGGTGCATCCACAGAGCCAGCCACAGACAGGCCCCTGTCATAGTGTGAGCAGAGTTATACATCTGTCTGGAGTATAAGGCCTCGTTATTCCTCGTATGGTGAATTCATGACGCGTCACGACGGCCTGGAGACAGGGAACGATTGGCATGATACTGGATTATTGAACAGCATCGGTGATCTGGGACGTGGCGCACTGCGACGGAAGCGCCCGTCTTTCAGGACATGAACCCATAGTCGCCCTGGATTTCGCTTCCCCAGGAAAATCTTGTGTTGTACATCTTGCTCCCCTTGAACTTGCATTTGATCCATGGCCATCTAAAAGAAAAACCCAAGCAGGGCTCCCCGATGGTCACTCGCGAGCCCGCCCAACGGGATACATTCGATCCGGGGCGCTCAGATGTGACCTTACCCGCCATCAGCTGCCGACTCCAATGGATGACTCGCGTTACACACCGGGGGTCTCCTGGCCGTATCACTACCAGGCAGATGACTTGCGAACCCTCGCTTCCTGTACGACATCTCCGTCTTTATCCAACATCAAAATTAGAAACACAAACATTAACAGCCCAGGACAGCCCGGTCGGACTCTCGACTCGGCAGGATTGCCGACCCATCTCCCCGTGAATCCACGAACCAAATATTACATCTGCGGTGTGCGGACAGTTCCGATCTCACACCACCATCACAGTCTCCAAGTGCGTTTGACGGACTGCATATTGGCCCGTCCTCCCTGAGGCAAAGCCATCTTGCCCATGTCGCCGGCTCATGGTCAGCCTTGGACACGACCGGCGGAGGCCAGACCGGGAGCGGCAGTGTCGTTATCACCCTGTCGACCGGCATAATGGCGACCCGAAAGACACCTATCCAGATGTTTCCCGCGAACCGGACCTGCCCGCTATGCTCTAGGCGGTTTACACGATCTTACAACCTGCGCTCGCACTTGCGCACGCATAGCAACGAGCGGCCCTTCAAATGCTCCGTGTGCAACAAGGCCTTCACCCGGCAGCACGACCGCAAACGCCACGAGCGGCTCCACCTCGGCGAGAGGCGGTTCGTCTGCCGCGGCGCCTTGGAGCTCGGCGGGGAATGGGGCTGCGGGCGTGCCTTTTCCCGGGTTGACGCCCTCGCGCGGCATCTACGCTCAAACCTGGGCAGCGAATGCATCCGTCCGTTGTTACACCAGGAGAGGGAACAGAACCGGCGGAGGACGTCCCCCAACGCCACGATGTCAACCGCACCGGCGATCACGATAGTGCAGCCGATTGGGTATGATGAATCCTTTGCGGCCGCAGCGACGCCCACGGATCTGGACTCAAACATAACGTTCCCCTACTTTGAGACAGGGATAGGCTGGACCAGCATGGTACCCGTTTCCGCTGCGCTGGCGCCACAGTATCCCACTCTCGCGACGGTGAGCTGGTCTTCATCTCGTAGCGTTGACCCGGCACTCATGCCCAACACCTTGTACTTCGACCTAGCCGGAGAGTCACCAATTACGAACGTTTTCGAGCCACGCAAGGGTCCTGTACGGTGTTGCAACTGCCAGAACATCGGCCACAAGTCGTTTCAGTGCAAGTACGCCCAAGTCTGCGGGAGGTGCGCAATGCCAGGACATCACCACAGAGACTGCCAAACGACAGAACCGAAGTGCGTGCCGTGCGGTGGACCGCATGAATCGTTCAGCCGAAATTGTCGGGTGCGGAACACACGTGGCGATGAGTAAAACCTTGAGCATCTTACAACTGAACGTAGGGAAGCGAGAGCCGGTCCGGCAAAGCTTGATGAATGACGTCGAGCTCAAAGATTACGGCGTGCTGGCGGTCTCCGAGCCTTACGCAAGATTAGTTGATGGCAGGGTTGTTACGAGTCCGATGTGGCACAGCAACTGGACGACGATGATACCGACGCAGAAACATGACGGGCCCTGGCCGATTCGAAGCATGCTCTGGGTTCGAAGCGACATCGAAGCAGAGCAGCTGCCAATACCATCCGCGGACCTCACCGCAGCAGTGCTTCGGCTGCCGGAGAGAGACGTTCTGGTGGTGTCGGTGTACGTGCAAGCAATAAGCGCTGAAATGCTGGTCTCTGCAGTGGGAGCATTACATGAGCTGATTCGGTCATTCCGTGACAGTACAGGTAGGCGTACAGATGTGGTGCTGATAGGGGACTTCAATCGCCACCACCTGCTCTGGACTGGAGACGATGTTTCTGCCATGAGGCAGGGTGAAGCCGAGCCAATCATCAACCTGATGAATGAACATGGCCTCTGCAGCCTGCTCCCAAGGGGTACAAGAACATGGCAGGGGCAGGATCAGGAAAGCACCATCGACCTAGTGTTGGCGACGTCGGAGCTGGCGGACACAATGGTGACATGCGTCCCACACCCGACAGATCATGGGTCGGACCATCGGGCGATTCAGACAACATTCGACGTGGAGCTGCCCGAGCGGGTCGCGACACCAAGATTGTTGTTCAAGAACGCTCCCTGGAACCTTATAAGAGCAAGAGTAGAGGAGGGTCTTCGAGCGCTCCTAAGGGCGGCGGACGTGCAGGCGCAGGCGGACCAGCTCATGGGTGTAGTCTTAGAGGCGATTTACGATCTTACACCTCGAGCACAACCATCGCCATATTCAAAACGCTGGTGGAGTGGAGATCTGACACGGCTGCGCCGAGCGTTTACGTTCTGGCGGAATCAAGCCAGGACGCAACGGCGGGCGGGCCAGGCGTGCTCGGATTTGGAACGACGAGCGAAGGAAGCAGCAAAGGAATATCATGACGCCATGCGGAGACAGAGGAAGGCACACTGGGAGGACTTCCTTGCCGAGGATTCCAGCATCTGGAAGGCCGCCAAATATTTGGAGCCTGGAAAGGACGCCATGGGCGACAAGGTGCCGCCACTGAAGAAGGCGGGTGGAACCATGACCAGAAATAGGGCGGAGCAAGTGGAGCAACTGCTCGACACGTTCTTCCCTCCGCCGCCAGCGAGAATCGAAGAGGAAGGATTGCGTCCACAACGGAGAGCAGTAGCCATGCCGGCGTTGACTCTGGAGGAGGTCGAGGTCAAAGTCATGGCAGCAAAGCCGTGGAAAGCAGCGGGAACGGATGGCCTGCCGGCGATGGTGTGTGGAGGCAGCTCTGGCCCGTAGTGAAGCACCGCGTTCTGGCGCTCTTCCAGGCGTCGCTCCGGGATGGCGTCGTGCCCGATCAGTGGCGGACAGCGAAGATTATCCCGCTAAAGAAGCCCGAAAAAGGAGACTACACAGTGCGACCCATATCCCTTTTGCCAACGCTGGGCAAAATCTTGGAAGCGGTCGTCGCAGAACGCATATCGTACGTGGTGGAGACCTATGGCCTACTACCCGCGAACCATTTCGGCGCGCGAAAGCGACGGTCAGCCGAGCAAGGTCTCCTCCTCTTGCAAGAGCAAATTTACAAGGCATGGAGAGCCCGGAAAGTGCTAAGCCTGATCAGCTTTGACGTCAAAGGCGCGTACAATGGTGTGTGAAGGAACGATTGCTGGAACGGATGAAAGCCAGAGGGATACCAGACCAGGTAGTCAGGTGGGTCGACGCCTTCTGCACCGCTAGGACGGCCACGGTCGTCGTGAACGGGCACGCGTCGGACTGCGCGACTTACCACAAGCTGGTCTCCCACAAGGGTCGCCCTTGTCGCCGGTTCTGTTTCTGTTCTTCAACGCAGACCTGGTGCAGCGGAGGATTAAGGCGGCAGGCGGATCCATCGCGTTCATTGACGATTACTCGGCTTGGGTGACCGGCCGCACTGCGGAGGCGAACCGGGCCGGCATTCAGGTGATCATTGATGCGGCAACCGATTGGGAGAAGCGCAGTGGCGCGACCTTCGAGGTGGACAAGACGACGATCGTCCACTTCACGCGCGGCACTGCGCGAAATGACGGGTCATTCTGGATCAAGGGCACGGAGGTCAAACCCAAGGCCAGCGCAAAGATTCTGGGCGTGATCATGGACTCCGGATTGCGGTACCAGGAACATATGGCCAGAGCTGCCCAGAAGGGCGTGACCGCTGCCATGAACTTGAGGAGGCTGAAGCTGCTCTCACCGAGGGTAGCGAGACAGTTGTTCTTGGCGACGGTCGCCCCTGCCATGGACTATGCGTCGAACGTCTGGATGCGCGCGCGTCGAGCGAAAGAAACTGGCTGGTTGAACAAAGCGCAACGAATCGGTGCGCAGGCCATTACAGGATCGTTCCAGACCGTGGCAACCGCCGTGGCGGAGGCCGAGGCCGGCATCCGCGCAGTTGGGGAACGGCACGAGCAGGCTGCGACGAGGCTCTGCGTGGACCTGCGGACGCTGCCGCTAACGCACCCATTGGCAGCACTGAAGAACAAAGCAAGCAAGCGGTATCTCTCGCCAATGCAAGGTATTGCCGCGCTGGTGGCTAAAGGGTCCACGGAGCGAATGGAAGTCATTAACGAGTATGCATTACGGCCATGGACGGACCGTATCCCTTTGTTGGGTGAGGACGACCCCGAAGGGGCCCAGAAACCATATGACGTACAGAACATCCTGATAGCAACCGCGGCGTCGCAGAGGAACGACGTTGTGGGCATGGGAGGCGTCGTTTGCGACACAACGCTTGGCGGCATGGGCCACACTCTTGCCACTTTTTCCGTCACCATCGGACCTGGAAGCGAACAAAATCCGTACACGGCAGAGCTAGAAGCGGTAGCGACAGCGCTCAGATCTATACCACCAAGCCTTGTCGCCCAGGATGTGACAATCGCGGTAGGTAACCGATCGGTAGTGGCAGCGATCAGACGACCTCAGCAGCAATCGGGACGGTGCACTATCAGTGGGATCTACGATCAGATGAAACGACTTCAGAAGAGAGGCTGTACCGTCAGACTTATGTGGGTACCGGCCGGTGAAGAAGAGTTCGCGCCGCGGCAATTGGCCAAAGCCGCAGCGAAACGAGCCACGGAAAGGGGATGCGAGGCGGAAGTGCCGTGGTACCAGGCGAGGACGACGACGCTCCGGCTACCTCTCGCCCGAGGGCGAGCGCGCGAACGACTACCGGAAAGCGTCGGAAAATACTCAAAGCGAATTTGACAAGGCACTGCCAGGCAGGCATACCCGTGCTATATACGACTTGCTGAAAAGGAAAGAAGCAGATGTGCTGGTGCAGCTCCGCACCGGTATGATGCGATTGAACAGTTATCTCCGCAGGATAGGAGCAGCGGAATCGAGTCTGTGCGATTGCGGACAAGCGACAGAGACGGTAGAACATTTTCTTTTCCGGTGCAAGAACTGGACAGCACAGCGGGAAATCTTGCTGAAGTGCGCACGAACAAAGATTGGGAATTTGTCTTACTTTTTGGGAGGAAAGGCTGCGTCGGATGGCCACAGATGGGAACCGGACATGCAGGCCGTGCGTGCGACGACCAGATTTGCAATTGCGACGAAAAGGCTGGAATCGACCGGCGTCGCCCAGGGCGTGGATCTTTAACATGCGAACATACTAAAAAAAAAAGCCTCGGCTGTGGCAGACCGTGCTTCAGTTGCTGAGAATAGGATGCTGAACACTTGAAGAACTTGGCCTTCAAGCAGGCCTGTCATGGGATCAACAACGACGAGGTTGGCTTACAAGTGCTGTGTCGATTTTATCTGTGGGGCTTGGGGTGATACGTACCAAACGAACCAGATTGTCAACTAGGTAGCGTCGAGGCCCTATAGGGACTTCCCTCCGGGCGTAATAAAATCCATCCATTGGACTTAGAACTTCAGTGATTGTTCCTAACATTTACTTCCCCATTCCACTCTTTGGCCTTCTCAACAGCAATTTTCTCAATAGACGCCCGCGATGTCTCAACCGTATAGCCAGACACAAGGGTGGGCATCTACTCTGACCCACGTGCTTACTTTTGGTAGCGAGGATTCGCTAACATCATGAGCCCTTAGCTACGTTCCTCCGCCCTTGCCAAACCAGGGTTATCCGCCGCCATCGACCGTTGTAAGTCGTGCGGTGTGTCGTCATGACAGCTGCTAATCTATGTTGCGGAGATTTATCAACAGGCGCCGCCGCCGAAGCAGAAGAAGAGCCATGGCTGTCTTTATACCTGGTGAGTTTTCCGTACTATCGCCCCGAATTGCCACAACATGCTTCGGCAGTACCTTCCGCCGGGGGGAATTATGATATTGTATTCCTGGAGCTGCACTGTGGGCGTAGATCCGAGCATGATGCAGAACTAACGCGCTCTATGTCTAGCATTGCCGCCATGTGCTGCTGCTGTCTCTGTGGCGAGACTTGCTCATGCTGTCTTGACTGCCTTGACTGTTGCGACTGCGACGACTGCTACGACAGCTGCGACTGGTGATATCGGAAGCTGGGACAACCGACGACAGCCATACACTCTGTTACAACAGTCACATGACGCTTGGGACTTGCCACAACGGCACTGGCCAACTCGAACAGACTGGCATCTTCTTGGACAGGGACCGCTAAGCAGATGATGATGATAGGCCTGTCGAAGCAAGCGAAATAGAAAGTACACTTCATCGTTTATTTCATGTGAGCTCAAGTTAAGCAACTCTGAACAACGTGCTTCGCTGTAAAGCAGTCAACACCTGTGAATATACAGTGATCGTGTATCTTCCGGCTTCCTTGAAATTTATGTACACCGTGTGTCGAGTTCTTGTAAGATCCTCGTGCCCATCTGCTGCAATGCAGTGGTGCCATGCGCCTGTAAACTTACCACTTTGCCAACAACGAAATAGCTGGGCATGTGGCTATTGGTTGTAGGGATGGGTTTTTGACGTCATAAACCCCAAGTGACCAATTGACGTCACAAACACCAACTGACTGGTAAATTACCGTCATAAACTTCCTTCCTAATTGAGTTTAGTGGATTTAATATAAGGGGTTAGCGTTTGCGGTCATCAGTTGTTCCAGCCCAGAGCCTTGAGTCTGGGTACGTACCACAAGGCGAAGTCCTCACCTGGCCAGCGACTCCACTCAGCCAGAGCTCGACAATGCTCGTGTAGTAATGTATTCAAGGGTTTGGGAAGCATTGGACTTTTTCATGGGTCTTCGAGTTGGCATTCTGGCAATTTTACACTGGTAAGAGTCACGTGATAAATGACCGGTCATAAACCTCGAATTTATGACCGTCATTTACCTCGGGGTTTTGGTAATTTACCTCTAGGTAATTTACCTCGGGGCAACCCTAATTGGTTGCACTACCCTCTATGCTGCCGGCCTTCCCACTGCTTCTGACGAGCCATGCCGAAAAGCCTGTAGGCACTGTACAGCTGCGTTGAAACCCAGAGCGTGAACACCATCGGTGTTACGATTCGCCACGTAATTCCCCAGTGAGACCACGATCGGCTTAGGAGGTAGATGGTGACAGCGGTCTCGACGATCGCTCCTAATAGCCCCCAAACTGAGCAGCAATATGCTATGCGGGCTACCATTCGGTGTTCGTCATTTTTTATTCGCCACACAATCATCGCGCTGTAGAGAGGTAGTTCTACGATGATGTCAAAAGAGCCTGTCCTGACTAGTTAGTCAACCGCGCGTCGCCGAGTAAGCCGAGTTGGTAGAGATACCCCAGACCAGACACATGTAAAACTCCATTGTCGCTTCCGGATGCTCCTGGAAGTTGGCGAATAGAGCTAGAGCCGTCTGTATGATGACCAAGAGGCCGATATGGTGTGCTATGCTTATCCCACTTGCGAACCTGGTGCGGAAGCAAAGCTCGAAAAGGTAATATGCGCTATAGACCTGGGACAGGGTGAATAAAGCATCGCCGACAGTAATGCGAATGTGATACTGTATCGGAAATAGGAGGGCAGAAAGGCTCGCTCTCCCAACCAGAAAGTCAAAAGTCGGATAAGCTCCGACAACCAAAAGTGTGACCATGATTATGACACCAACATGGAAGTAGGTGAATGAACGCCGACGCCTCTCATTCTCGCAATGCCCGAGAGTAGTCCACGTGTTACCATATATCTTCTGGAATATCCAGCGCTCCAATCCATTGGATATGAGCACGATTACAAGAAGAGCCGAGCATAGAACCAAAGAGCCGTACGGCAAGAGATTTGAAAGGGGCTGATTCAGGAGCGTTGCGATTTTGTGTGCTGCCATGTTCGAAGCGAGAGTGGGAGCCGGTGTTTCGAAGTCGCGAGACGCGTTCCAGGCCTTCATATGGTACGCGTCTAAGCCGTAAATTACAGCAGCTAATTTAACGTCGAGAAGCGGAATAGGAACGAGTCCTGTTGCCGACATTGTTTGACGCGCGTTCGGTTGCAGAACGCCCCTGACGTCCAAGGGCCACCTCGATTTGGCGTTTGCTTGGCTTTGGCATTTGCTAAGCCTTGCTCTCCACCAACTTTCTGGACCCGTCGTCTCATCATGAGGCGCGGCGCCAAGCTAATCGAATCTCGTGACGCCCAGGGGCGACTGATACATGGGCACCCGGGTGCCCAAAACATGTCAGCGCACCAACCCTCACTGGCTTGCCCCCGTGCTGAATCTTATTGGCGGAGTACACCATGTGAAGCAACACTCTTCAGGTTGTAGTCATTCATTTTCTGTCAACGTCTAGGTACAAACAAACGGCTAAAGCCCGACGGAAATAAATCGGATATGATCGACGCATCTTCTCGCCGAGTCGGCAATGTGCAGGGTGTGCCGATGGGTCATCGCCCGTTGGGTGGTTCTGTTTAACGCATTCTGGATCCGGACGATGGCGCAGCACCCACGTTCACCAGTCTCGCGACTGCCCGACTGCTTTGCCTATGTGAGAATGTACGGGAGTCCTTCGGCTTGATGTACGACACGTTGGTTTGGTCCAAATGTTCGACGGCTGCTTACGTCGATCACAAGCGAAAATAACTTGAACCCGGCTATTTGGAGTCTTCAGTGAATTCCCATGGTAATGCATATTCACGAGATTTAGCCCAGTCGTTGCTCGCGGGACTCGTAGGTGGCTTCAGGCGGCATGGCGTCAGAGCACCCTGGGCGGTGTTGCAATTTTTATGAGACTCTATTAATACGCACCCAACTCTCGGGATCCATTAGATCATCTCAAGCAACCAAGCAAGGTAACTTGGTTAATGGACGCCCTGTCATTCGCCTGATGGCCGTCAGGGGCGAACTGCGTAAGTTCGCAGCGCAACACAGCCGCAATGGAGCAATTCAGCAGAGGTCTACTATGCTGTCCGTGGGTACTGTGCGTGATGGTGTCACAGGCATCGGTCCTCGGTCATTTGTAGCACCTGGCCGGGAATATCTAACCGCGAGCGACGAGGTAGTTCAACAAGTTATGAACCCCATGCGCACATCCCTCAAAATCGTCGAAAGTACAAAGCTCGCTGACTACTGCCCTCTGCATATCCATGCCTGAGAACTAGAGACTTGTGATCTAGCCGGATACTACGAGATCATAGAATTTCTGCGGACGAACCGCTAAAGGTTGGCTAGGGACACCATGGTGGGCAAATATCTTACATACGGCTGGTTACTGTCGGCGGAGGCCCACTTGATGCCTGCTCTATTTGAGCCTCCTGGGGGAAAACAAAAATGCCCGAGTCACGGCTCTCGCAGCTCCCGTTGTCGTTGTTACTCTCTGGGCCGCGCTACGGGAGCCAGAGAGGTTCACCGGGGTCCGACGCGGCATCCTGACCTCCACGGGTATAACATCAAATAAGATAGACCAAGAACCACCGGTGTTGCTTGTTGCACTCGAGGCGATTCGACCCAAGTCAAGACTCTTGCAGATTTCTTCTTGCTGAAATTTCAGGTTACTGAACAACCATAGAACATGTGCAAAAATATCAGCAATCAGCTGCGTTTATAAATAATGCCAATATAATAGCTCAGAATGATAAATTTGGCGTTGAATCAATGTCTGATTGAACAACGAGTGAAGTTGTTGGGGGCGAGGTCTTAATACCCAGTTCAGATCACAAACGCCGCAAGCCCAGCGAGGGCAAGAGCGCCGAAACTGGTACTGGCTCGGCCTGCAGCTGCAGTCGGGACGGTGGATGGACGCCGTGTTGCCGAAGGTGAGATTGTACCGGGACGTGTTTGAGACGCAGTTACAACAGTGCTAGTGCGATTGAGACGGCTAGACAAGGGCGAGATGGTCCCAGGGCGGGAAGTCGAAGAAGGTGCAGCTGGACCCGAGGTCGTACGGCGAGACTGCTGCGAGATGTGTCAATACGTGACTGGATGTCAATGACAGCGGAAAATTTGCATACGCTGGAGAACTCCGGGACGGTTGTGCCTGGTTTAGATACGATGGTGCAGGGACAATCTGCCCGCCAGTGGTTAGCGAAGTTACCCATGAGCTTAACCATGAGGTTGTGGAGCACGTACTGGTGATTGTCAAAGTCGTCGGTTTGGTGACCGTGTAAGTGACATTCCCAACAGGGATGGTCGTGGGGTGCTTCCGACAGGCATGTTAGCTCACAGTGTTGATCTGTTGTTGCCCAAACCGTCGAGCCAGGCATACCGGACAATAGGTCGTGTAGTCAGACTTAGTGATTGTAGTAACGTTATACTGTGTTGCCCCAATGCCTTTGTGGATGGTGGAACTCGAGGCGCAGGTATCGTTTCCAGGCATTGTGCGTGCCAACCCCGTGAAGGTCGCAGCCAAGGCAAGGACGTGAGTCAGCCTCATTGCGACGAGTGAATGTCAATACGAAAGCGAGTGAAGTTTGTAGATCCCTAGTGCAGGTGCTGATTGGAATAAAACGAGCAGAGTAATGGCGGGGGCGACGGAGAAGACATATCCTCAACTAGTCCTCCAGTGAACGGGAAGTACAACGCAAAGTTCCATGTGGTGCACGGCGCAGATTTGGTCAAATTAGTGCCAAAATATAGGACTGGCTAACCGAGTCATAAAAACAAGTCCGACAAATAAGGAGCTTTACAAGAACCACCCCAGCGGTGAGTCCGATGTCACCGCACCGTGGCTCATTGTCCGCAGCATGCGCAGTTCTTGGTGCCTGCGTCGACCCAATTGTGCTAAGCCGTCGTCGTTTCCTAATAGGGAAGATCAGCGAGCGGAACCGCACCAGACATGCGAGTATTGTATGTAACCTAGTGGAAGATCGCGAGAGGAAAGTCGCCCGTCGTCCGCCGGTTGGGACGCCCATGCTAAACGACAATTGGTCGAAATAGGGCCAGGTTAAGCTTGGATGCTAGCGTAGTTGCATGATCGGCCATCATCCGAGTTTGACGATTCTTCAGAGACCCCTGCGCCAAGCCACCTGCGCAGTTCGCAGCCTTGTCAGGGGCTGTGCGAATTGTACCAGAAACGTAGGCGTTCGTGTCATGTCATGCCGCCCCCACCGGCAGGGCCTATGGCAGGACCCTTGGGCTCGACTCGTAGCCACCAACGCTGACGTTGCGTGCACTGGCATCGCCACAACCTGAAACAGCTGCAATTTATCGGGCCGCAGCACACTCCAGAAGGTCAATTGAACAGCCGGTGCCCGTCACAATAGCCGCCACGCCGCGAAGGCTCGCAAAAGCGCGAACTGAATGCAGCCAGCAACGGGGCCTGTGGCAGGGGTGCTGGGTTCGGCTGGTAGCCATGCCATTCATTGAGCTACTTGCGATGGCGGATTGGACGCATAATACCTCTAACGTTTTCTTACCATGCGCACCTGTCCAACATTGTCGTGTCTTCTACCCCGGAAAGAGCGACATGATGCTCACAGGCCCTCTACAACTTGCTGTGTAGCATGATTGTGCAGCTTGGAGCTGACTCGCCCTGCCGAGTGTTAAGCTTTTGCATGTCCAGGGGGGAAATACGTTTTAGCAATCGTTTCTGCGTCGTGCCTCCTGCGCTATCGGTCCTATGGTGGGTACTGTGCACTCACTCACGCACTAGCTAGTTAATTACGCCCGGTAGCAACCTGGCCAAGAGGTGTCGCACAGAGAGCCAGTTGCACAACATCTGCACTCAGAATATTTGTCCGCGGAAGCCAACGTTATAATCCGCGTGTTAAGGTCGAGTGTCTGCATGCGTTGTGCTTTGACTTCGTTGAGGTCAAAGCTCAAACACTGGTTGCATATATTGGAGCACCAGCTTCAATTACAGGGGCTCTGCACCACAAAGCAAATCTTTCCTTTGTGTATAAAACAGCAGGCGCACTGTCGTATGCTTACAGATAGCTCTTCAAGATAATTCTCATCAATTACTACGATGCCAGCTGTGATCCCTGTGGAGCCAATTGTCTGACAATAGGGCTACTATCTACTTATTTGACATTCTTTGTTACCCAGTCTTCCATGTAGATAGCCAAGACCTTTTTGTGACCGATATTCACTCGTCTTAATGGCCCAGAGTGCCAGAAGGTGATCCACCCATCCATGTACGCCTTACTCATTCGTCTCCCCAACCGTTCAAGCATTGCCTCGCCCGCTGGGGTCCTTCAGCCTCTTCCACACGCCTCGTCGCATCTGCTCGTTCATGCCGTACGTCATGGCGTTGATGAGGCCAATATACTGCGTCGACGCTTGCAGCGCGCTGAGCCAGCGCGGCGAGCCACCGACAGACTCAGCCAGCCTATTGGCAATGCCGGGAATCCAGAGAATAATATAGGCCAGCGGGTACCCGTTCATGAGCAGCATCTTCTTAACGTTTGGTGCAGCCGGCATGCGAGAAGCCTCGAAAGGCGTGTCGTTGCTGATTTGAGTCGTTTGAATAACGACTCTTGTCTGACTTGTGCCGTTGTTGCTGTTGTAGTCGTTGGTGCTGCTGCTCTCGCCGCGGCATTCATCCAGTACATCCGGGGTCCGGGGAATGGGCTGCATCTCGTGGCTGACTGAGATGGACTGGTTGACGAGGATCTTTTGGGTATCATTGTCGATATCAGAGGGGGCCGGGGCTTGATTATCGTTCCCCGTGCGGGTTCCGCCGTGCGATGCCGAGATGCTTCTCAGATTCTTGAAGACTTTTCTCAGCTTGAAATAGACGTATGTGTAGATGAGGATCGTGATGAAGAAGATGGCGATGCGCCAGCCGTGGGATAGGGCATATCGCAGGTCGAGCCTGTTACTCCTTATCCAGCACCAGTTGCCACTAACGTAACCGTAGGAGTTCTCTAAAAGGCCGATAGTACCTGCACGATAGACGGTCAGCTACATTGAAGATCTTTGGTTTTGATGGACAGAACAAATAGATCGTACCGGTGATGAAGCCGGGTATCCAAGCTGAGATGCAGATGACGATCTGCCAGTTCATAGACAGATGCGCGATTGAGTCCTTCTTGAGAACGGACATCAAAACGACAATTGAAATGATCAGGATGTTAAAGTCGACAGCTTGAGCATCCGACTGGCTGAACCAGCCACTGACGCGGCATGCTGTATCCGGCGCGGACAGCGGACTCGGTGTGCGACCGCGAATGAGAAAGGTCGCTCCGGAGATGGTGTTGCCGAGGCCGTAGACGAAATCTATTACATACAGCGCCAGGAAATAAACGCGATGTACCAAAGATCCGATCAAAATTATGGTTTTTACGTACCAGCAAGCAGAAGATTGACGATTAGCGAATGCCTGAAGTGATGCCGCGGGGGACGCGCGATCTGGAACACCAGCGCCGTCGCAGAACCCAAGAAGGACAGCAGCGACCCGATGAAGGTCGGAATAGCGATAACATGGTCGATCGGTTTTGATTCGGCCATCCCTACTGCATGGAAGGGAGACGAACGAAACGAGACCCTCAGCCAGCATAACGAACACGCAAATCAGGGCAGACCAAGAGAAAATCAAGAGTTGGGGTCAGCGATTCCGCAATGGGGCAAACTTGTAGGAGCAGCTCCTTAGACTTGCCTCTGACGAACTAGCAAACGGGGGTTGATGCTAGAGTCCACGGAATCCAGTTTTCGGCAACCATGGTCTCCCCATGCCGTATGTCCCGGTGCGCCAGCCCGCAACGGGGGGAGACCTGATGTCCCTTTTGCCCATGTAGAAATCTGGTGATTGGGACGACAGGACTTGGCCGTTTGCATGATGAGATGAGCAGGCTGTGTGGCTTAATGCCCTCGAAACACGAAGCCTTAAGGTAAGCCACTGTCCTAGCTGATATAGGCTAGCCGTGGCGGCACTTAGTGCCAAGCTTTGGGAATGGTCTCGGAGGGACAACCATCCCCCGAGTGTCCTAAGATCATGGGTCCTGATAAGTCTCGCATTCTGACAGGTTTAAGCGAGTCCATTCAATGACGATCCGTACGCTTATCACCCCAGGCCCAGGGGGAATGGTCGGACCAGATGATGGTGTGAATGATGGTTAATGCTGCCGGATCATCGCCACTTGGCACTCTCGATATTTGGGAGTTCATACGATAGACCTGTTCTTGGTATAGGGCGATGACATGCTGGTATTGTGTGTCTAAGCTCTGGGTTGACACGGCTTCCGCCAAATCGCGACGAACCTGAATTGCCATGCGGCAGACGTGCCGCAGCGTATGCTGTGGTCGATCACGTAATCACGCAGAGTCCTCGGAGCGGGCCAGAGCCCTGCTCTTATAGATCCACCAGTGGGATTATGGCTCCCAACTGGACGCGGCTGATCGGTGCTGAATTGCTCAGATTTCAGCACTTGCCCTTACCCTTGCCCAGACCTGGCGCGTGGAACGTGCCCTCGACTTCCACAATGTCATCGTCGTTCAGGCGGTCCACCTCGATAATCGTCCGGGGCGGGTAGGTATTGGGATTGTTGCCCCAGAGCTCGACCTGCACCTGGTTGCACATCGGGCGGTACCTGTACATATCGGTTGTGTAGACGACGATCCGGACGCAGTCCTTGAGGTCCACACCCACCATCTTGGCGAGTGCAGCCATGTTCTTGTACGCCTGGCGCACACGCGGGAGACCGACGGACGCCAGAGCGTTGGTGGCGGGATCAATGCCGCGCATGCCTACATGGTCAACGGGTTAGGATTTGTCTGTGTTTCAACCAGTTGGCAGGCTGATAGGCACGAACCGGCAATATACAGGCTTTCGCCGGCATGGGACATCAGACTCCATGGCCCGGTCGTGGTGAAAAAGTCGCCAGGGTTGTAGATGGAGACACCCGCGCTTGTGGTGTAGTTGGGCTGCAGGATGGCAAGAGCTTGCCCAACGAGGGGCAGCAGAGACAGAAGTTGGAAACGCATGGTGGCGGCTGGGTGTTGACCTTCGTCTGGCGGTTGAGGCTTGAGATTGACGAGTTGCTTGGAGATTCGGTGGTCGAGTGGTTGGAGCAAGTGGCCAATCCTTTAAGCCAGCGAGTGTTGGGTCACCATCGGATCCAGTAATGTACTTTATTTACGCCCGGAGGGATTATCCCTAAAGGGCCATAACGAGAGGCTAATTGCTCATTCTGCCATAAAAGCCGTACACCTAAAGCCCAACAATTGTTTCCTTCCTTGGCCCCTGCAGCCTCATTCCGCGATCTGACTGTCCTGCCCTGAGGTCATTCCCCCCGAGTGCCCAGCGTCCCATCGTCGGCAGCTGGAGCTTGGTCGGTCAGTGCGAGGCTGCACGACTAGGATGTTACGCGCTTGGTTCCTGTCCATTTGTCCAATTCATCGCAGATCCGCCTGTTCACATGTCTGCATCCAGCCTTCCTGTTGCCATTGCAAACTTGATCGTCGTTCGGACAGCCGCCATGTCAGGCTGCCATCGCTCGCCATCCGATCCAGACTTGCCTCCCAGGAAGAAAGACAAGTTCCCCATCTTAGTCCGACTGTACCGTATCATGCCTTCTCTTTCCGAGTTCCAGCGCCTGCAGCGAAATAGGAAATGCTCGACTGTCTCCGGTGCTTGGCCGCAGCTGCATTGGTCCGTCCCCACAGCCCTGATGCTGTGCAGGTACCTGTTGAGCCTGCACTTTCCTGTTCGTAGCTGTACCAGTATCCTGGACTCCTTGGCGTTGAGAGCGTCGTAGATGGCCCGCGTGTGCTGGCCCGGAAGCGCCGTGTCAATACGTTGCGAATACCGTCCTACCCCGATGGGTATTCTTGGCCGCTGCTGTTGCGGTTGGCCGAGCAGCAGCCTCGTTCTCGTCGCTCGTGCTTGATAAGTTGCCCTTTCCCGAACGCGTCCTTCCTCTGTAGCCTCACGGGCCGCTGCCTTGGCCATCACGCCCGCGCGGAAGCTTTCATGGCCTGCCGGTACCCACAGCATGGACACCGGCACATCCTGCAGATGCGGCAGCCTCACCTGTCTGTACAGCTCTTGGACTGCGCGTTGCCCGGATTGCTGTCGAGGCTGCCCCACCACCTGGACGGCTGCCCTGTTGCTGCTGACGATGACCACGTTCCTGTGCGGCAGTTTCGCCGGCACGTACCGAAATGCCCACGTCATTGCCTCCAGCTCGGCCGTGTACGGGTTTAGATCCTCACGTGGGCCTAGCGTGACCGAGAACCGGGCCAACATATCCCTCTTGCCCTTTGCTGTCACATACTCCACGTAGCCACCCATACCAACCAATCCTCCCCTCTCCGAAGAGCTCGTCGAGATCACCAAGCCTCGGGCCGCGCTTGCAGCCTCCGCTGCTTCGTCTCGGTCCACACCGCACGCGACGCGGATTCGGCTCTCCCACGGTGCCATGGCGTACTCTCGTATCTTTTCCAGCCGTTCCCCTGTTTCGTCCCTATACCGCATGGCCATCTTCTGCATCGGCGACGTGAACCGTTGACATATCCTCATGCTCAGCCTCGCCAGCGGGTGTTCCCTCGGAAGGGTGCGTAGGCTAATCCACGTCTTGGCGGCAGCCCTGGTATGTCGCTGAAGCACTGGCTCAATGTTCGCCTCTGCCTCAGCCACGGCCGTGGCGACGCTTCCAAACGCTCCAGTCACGGCCTGCGCTCCGACTGCTTGTGCTTGGCTCAACCAGGCCGTCTCCCTCTCTCCGCAAGCGTGTGTCCACACGTTGGAGGCGTAGTCCATGGCCGGCGCCACTGCAGTTGTGAACAGCTGCCTGGCGACCCTCGGCGACAGACCCCGGAGTCTCCTCAAATGCATCGCGACAGACAGGCCCTTGGCAGCTGCCTCGGCAATGTGCTGCTTGTATCTGAGCTCTGCGTCCAGCACCACCCCCAGCACCTTGGCGGTGTCCTTCGGTTGCACAGTCTGTCCATCAACCACGAAGCTGCCCTGGCTGCCCCGTCTAGCCGATCTCGTGAAGTGGATAACGGCTGTCTTGTTGCTCTCGAAAGTCGCACCGCTCCGCCTGGCCCAAGCCAGGGCTCGTTCGATGATGGCCTCGATCCCGGCCCGGTTCGCCGCCGCTGATTCCCCTGTCACCCAGGCCGAGTAGTCGTCCACGAAGGCGATCGCGCCCTCCGTCGTGCTGATGCTCGTCTGCACAAGGTCCGCGTTGAAGAAGAGGAAGAGAATTGGCGACAGCGGAGACCCCTGCGGCAGGCCCGCCTGTGGAAGTGGTTTCTGGGGGGAGCGGTACCCGTTGACCTCGATGCTGGCCGTCCGCTCGGAGCAGAATGCATCCACCCACCGAACCAGCTCCCCAGGCAGACCTCTCGCCGCTAGCCTCTGCAGCAGCCTCTCCTTGAACACGCCGTTGTATGCTCCCTTGACATCAAAGCTCACCAGGCTGAGCACCTTGCCCATCCTCCACGCTCTATAAATGTTCTCTTGCAAGAGGATGAGCGCTTGTTCCGCCGAGCGCCTCTTTCTCGCGCCGAAATGGTTGGCCGGTAGCAAGCCATGCGTCTCGACCGCATACGCTACTCGCTCCGCGACCACCGCCTCTAGCACCTTGCCCAGCGTTGAGAGCAAGGAGATTGGTCGCCAGGCTCTCGCCGCCGTGTAGTCATCCTTGTCGGGTTTCTTCAGCGGGATGATCCTCGCGCTCCTCCACTGCTCAGGCAGCTCGCCGCTTCCGAGTGATAGTCGGAACAGGTGCAGCACGCGTTCCTTGACCACTGGCCACAGCTCTTTCCACACCATCGCCGGCAGGCCATCGTCCCCGGGCGCCTTCCACGGCTTGGCGGCCATCACCTTCCTCTCCACCTCTTCCATGGTCAGTTCCGGCCACGCCACCGGTGGTCGTTGCGACCCCTCGGACTCGGCCTCGATTTGCGGCGGCAGCGGCGGGAAGAAGGTGCGGAGAAGCTCCTCTGCCTGATCCTGCCGGCCCATCGTCGTCGTTCCGTCCTCCTTCTTGAGAGGCGGTACCTTTTCTTCCACGCTCGCGGATCCCCTCGTCCCCAGGTATTTGGACGCTTTCCAGATGTTGCCGTCCTCGGCCAGGAACTCTTCCCAATGCTGCCGTTTCTGCTTCCGCACAGCGTCATGGTATTCCTTGGCCGCCTCCTTGGCTTGCTTCTCCAGCTCCGACGCTGGCGAGCCCGCCCTCCTTCGGGCCCTGGCCTGGTTCCTCCAGAACGTGTAGATCTGCCGAAGCCGGGTCAGGTCCGCTGTCCACCACCGTTTCGCATATGGGCTTGGCCGTGCTCGCGGTGTTAGGTCTTGTATTGCCTCGCTCACAATGCGCATGAACCGGTCAGTCTGTCCTTGCAGACCCCAGGCCGGCCAGCACACCAACTTCAGCTCCCTCGAAATCCTGTCGCGGATCGCCTTCCAGGGGGCGTTCTTGAACAGGAACCGCGGCTCGACATCCCGGCAGGGGACGTCAATGCCAAATACCGCCTGGATGGGCCGGTGGTCTGATCCATATTCGGTCGGGTGTATCGCGCATTTGACCCTTTCCTCTGCCAGCTCTTCCGTAACCAGCACCAGGTCAATTGTGCTTTCCAGACCAGGCTTCGGTCCCTGCCACGTCTTGGTACCGCGCGGCAGGAGGCTCTGGAGGCCATGATCGTTCATAAGGTCGATGATCGGCTGGCCTTCTCCTTGTCGTCTCGTTATCGTGCCTTCACCTCCCCATAGCACATCGTGACGGTTGAAATCCCCCGCCACCACCACATCCGTTCGCTCGCCTGTGCCACTGCGAAAGCGTGAGATCAGGTTACTGACCTCTCGCACCGCTGCCAGCAAGGCCGACGCGTCGTTGCATTGCACGTAGACCGAGACCACTAGGACTTGCCTGCCCTGGAGACGGAGGACGGCCGCAGTCAGGTCGGGAGACGAAACCGTCACTTGCTCTGATTCCAAGTCTCGCCGCACCCAGAGCATGCTCCGGATCGGCCATCCCGCCGGATTGGCGACGCTCGGCACCATCTTCGTCCAGTTGCTGTGGCTCGTTGGGGCCGTCACCACCGCGCCGTCAACCAGCCGCGCGTACGGCTCTGTCAGTGAGAGGACTGCATAGTCCCTCAAGTCCACATCATTCATCACCCCGAGCTGCACCGTGTCCCGCTTGCGCACGTTCAACTGGAAGATGCGCAGGTCCCTATGCATTCCTTGGCGGGTTGCGTACTCGGCAGTTTGGACTGGACGACTCGTGAGGTCCGTTGCACAGGACGCACTTGGGTTCTGCGGCCCGGCACTGCCCGTGACCGTGCCCCGGCTGCGCACACCTTCCGCAAGCCCTTGGCTTCTTGCACGAGAAGGCCTTGTGGCCCAGCTCCTGGCAGTTGTAACACTGCACCGGTCCGACTCGCGGCTCAAACACGTTGGTGTAGGCAGACTCGCCGGCCAGGTCGAAATAGGTGCCGTCGAGCAGTCGTTTCGCATCGCTTCCCTTGGTCACGTAAATCACCATGGACCCGTAGGCCTTGCCGCAGTCTTTCTTGCTGAGCCAGGAAATCTTGGCAATCGTGACGTTGTTCTCCTTGCCGAGCGCCTCGGCGGCTCCCGTCAGGACATTTCCGTCGCTGTCCAGCACCGCCGATCGATTGACGCTGTCGACTTTGACCGGGTAGAGTTGATCCCTCAGGACACGCGCCCCCGGCACCACGACCTTTTCCGCCGCCTCCTTCACCCGCCGCAATTCCGCTTCATCGCGACACACTATCCTCACTCGGTTTGTGTTCCTGGGGTCCTTGATCACTGCTGCGCACCTCCACGCCTCGTGACCTTCCCTCACCTTGACTTCTGTTTCGATCGCTCGTCGGATGTTGCCTACCTGCGCCTCGACCTGGTTTGGCTCCTCAACCCTGGACGTGTCTATCGTACAGTGCAGAGTGTCGGTGGATGTGGACGTGGTGGTGCGCATCGAAGAAAGCGACCGTGGGCTCGTAGGCTGGCTCTTTGGTGGTGTTCGCACGGCGTCTGCGTAGGACGCCCGCGGGCCGCTTTGCACTTGGCTGTTTACCGTTGGGTTCACAGACGCCTGGAGGGTCTGCAGCTGTTGCCGGACCTTCTGCAGCTCTTCCTTGGTGTCGACTACCTCTTGTTCCAATTTGTGGATCAATCGCTGTTGGTTAATTGACCCATTCTCGAGATCGTTCAGTTTTTCCAGGACCTTGCATAGCAATGCCCTTTCGCTTTCCTCATCCGCGGTTTCGCTTCTGGCGACGAACGTCGATCTCGGCTCGGAACCGGTCGATGAAGATCGCCTGACACGCTTGTTCGTTGCTCTCACCGCGTCTCGGGCCGCCTCATCCCCTCCCAAGCTCCCCTTCTCACTCGGCATCGCCAGACGAGATGATCGTCTTGGTGTCGCGAACCCCGCTCGCCCCGCTCGCCCCGCCGGCCCCGCCGACTCAACGTCCCCCTCAGTGGAACCCGTCATTGTGCAAGATTAGGTTCAACCCCACAGCAAAATAATCGACAGCAATCGTCTTCCTTTGGATCTTTTTCCAAGAGATTCTCCTTCAGATCATCATCGGATCCAGTTGCGGGCGGGGAACCACTCATCAGACTAGCGACTCGCAGTGGACTTTACCCGAGGGTGCCGAGTTAATGATTGCTCGTGTGGACCTGGACTGAACTGAACTGAACTGTATTCCTACTCGGTTGTAGCCGCTAAATTTATCCGCAGCCATGCCCGGTGAGCGGGGTCTGGCAGGCAGCCGACGCGACTGGTTGTTAATCCGGCCGCCCCACTTCGCCAATGTAAACACCAACCAGCTGCCCCCAAAATTCCCGCTTTGCTCCTCAACCTCACTCTACCCGTGGCTGGTCTCGTCGTGTAGAACGTGGTTCTCTACTAATGCTCGTCGTGTACAGGCTCTGTTGAAGCGATTCGCCTCATGTCTCGGGTCCTCATACCTACAGTCTCCCCCCAATGCCTAGCTTTGTCTGGTTTGGGACTCGATCCGAAATTGCCCAAGGATCTCTGTTCGTTCCATAAACCTGGTGGCTTTCGCGGCTGCTTTGCGCTCGTTCAATATGCCCCGGAGGTCGTGTCGTCCTGGAAGGTGGCCTAGTTCCTGGCGCCGGAGTTGTCGATACTTGCGGCATCGCAGCAGGACGTGCGATACCGTTTGGCGTCCTTCCCGGCATGGGCAGCTGGCGTCCGTGGCTTCTGGTACTCTTCGGTTGAAGAGGAAGTCGTTGAGTCCGATTTTCTCTGTTCTCATTTGCACGAGGAGTGCGCTCTGGCGCTTGTTCATCCCGTCGTGTAGTCGCAAGACCCTTTTGGTTGGCTTGGGCGTGTATCGAACGTGGTCCTGCCTCGTTTCTCCGCCGCCCATTGTGTTGTCCACGTTTTGTTGGCTTCTCTGTGAGCCCACGTCTTCAGCGTGGATCGAAGAGTATAGAGCTCTGCGGGCATCTGCGCGCGCGGGCCTGCTGGTCCCCTCACTCGCCAACCCGTGGCTTCTTTGGCGGCTCTGTCTGCCTCTTCATTGCCTTGTACCCCGGTGTGCGCTGGGATCCATCGTATTTCGATCGGTAGGTCTTGTTCCTGAAGTGCTGCTGCCTGTGAGACGATTTTCTTCAACAGATAAGCCCCAGGCTTGCCTTTGGGCTTGGCTGAAGACCGGATGGCTGCTTGGTTGTCGGTGTAGATCAGGACTTTGCTTCGGCGGTATCCCTCGGCACGGTCTTGCTGTGCGATATCGAGTGCTAGCGAAATGCCTTGCAATTCGCCGGCGTAGACAGTCGAGGTAGCCTCGGTCCCCATGTACGCGCTTCGCGTCTGCTGTATTGTCGAGCACACTGCTGCCGCCCCGATCTGGCCGTTGATGCCGCTTCCGTCTGTGTATATGTGGAGAGCAGCTGTTTCCCGTCTCAGGAGAGCCAAGTGCTTTTTGCGAGCGCCTTCTGCCGTCTCGTCAATGTAGGTCTGTGGTCCTTGCCACCATGGCGGTGCGACAAATGGTTCTATCTGTTCCTGCGTTCGCATGTTTGGCCCATTGTTGTCTTCGATCGTTTTGAGGATTGCTTCGCGGGGGGTTATCTTCGTGCGTCTCGATGGCACTGATCTGGGTAGTCTCGGCGGTGGTGCTTTGGCTCGCCCCAGCGCCTCGATGTTATGTTTCCATATTTGTTGCTCGACAGGAAGTAAGTGCATCTCGATGTCGAGTGCGGGCAGCGACGTTGCTTTGTACGCACCACTCATAACCCTGGCCGCTCTACCTTGTAACTTCTGCATCTTTCGCAGTGTCTTGTCTGTGTAACCCCTACCAGCCCAATCCGCGTTGGACCAGGCTGAGCATGCATACATCATTTGTGGGACGGCTACTCCTCGGTAGATGGTGCGCATCTCCTTCGTTCGGACTCCCCAAGCGGAGTTTCCGAGGCAGCTGAGCGCCGCGATTGTCCCAGACACCTTTCGCTCTATCTCGTCGATGTGTTGCCTCCATCGTAGTTGGCTGTCCATTATCACGCCCAGATATTTGCATGTGGGTTTAGGTTTGATCTCACCCCATCTGGTTTGTAACGGTGTCCTGGTGTCGATTCTAGACTTTGCCCTTGTGAAGTGCGTGAGCTGAAATTTGTCCGGTGCAAATACGGATGCGTGGCTAGAAGCCCAGTCTTCTGCCTCGTGGAGTGCCGTTTGCAGCAGTTTGCATGTCTCCTCTGTGGTGTTGGCCCGCCAGTATTGCCACGTCGTCGATGAAGCCTGTCGCCGCCGTGTCGTCGGCTTGGTTGCATCTGTCTAGCAGGTCGGCATTGTAGAAGAGGTAGAGGATGGGGGAGAGGGGGCATCGTATATTTTCTCGATAATGTAGTGCAGCGCGTGTTCCGTGGATCTCAGCTTCCGGCCTCCCATATGGGTCGCAGGAAGCAGTTGATATGTCTCTGCTATGTAGCTCAGTCTCGTGGCAATGATGGCATCCATGACCTTGCCGATCGTGTTCAGTAGAGCGATGGGTCTGTATGATTTGGGGATTGTGTAATCGTCTTTCCCTTGTTTTCGTATGACGATCGTTGTAGAGTTCCTGAAGTGCTGCGGGCAGTACCCAAGTGATAGGCTCTGATTGAAGATCCGAGTCAGATGTTGTCGGATCCAAGGCGACGCGATCTGCAAGGCTCGGTTGACGATCCCATCCGGTCCCGGCGCCTTGAGGGGCGCCGCGTTGCGAATGGCATCTTCGACTTCCTGTTCAGCGATTTGTGGCAGGTTAATTGGGTCGGCGTAGACCGCGTTGTCGATGTCCTCCAAATTGGCCTCCGGTGGTTTCGGGAAGAACGCCTTCCGGAACAGTTCCGCTTTTTCGCCCGGTGTGATTGCTGTTTCTAATGTTGCTGGGTCCTTCAGTGCTGGTGTTATCGCGGATGTTTGGCATTGTTTGTTCCGTGCCCATTTGGCAATTCGCCAGAGTAGTTCTGGTGATTCTGCCGCTTGTTCCACCTTTTCCCGGTGCGTTTGTCGTAGCGCTTTGCTGATGAGTCTCTTCTTTCTATTCCTTGCCGCGCGGTACGCTTCCCAGCTTTCCACTGTGTGGTCGCGGCTGTATATCCGTCGGAGTCGCTTCGTCTCTGCAAGTATCGCAGAGCATTCCTCGTTCCAACCTGCTTTTGATCTTGGTGTCAGTATCACGGGGCGAATCTAGGGTGCGGGCAATAACGTAGTTGTGCCTTAAGGAGGATGGAAGAGGAAGCTATCTAGACTACCGCTTTATGGTGCGCTAATGGTCTGTGCTCACGTGAGTGTCTTAGACAAAGTCGCGATGGTGCTGTGACAGTCAGGATGGACTGTGGCACTCCTGCCTCGATGGCTGCCATCAACGCTGTGGTGATTTCCGCTACGTAGAAGTCTAACGCCGCCTTTGTTCGCGGCCTTCGTATGGAGGGCAGTTGTTGCCTCAATGTCTTGCTGAAGGCTGCCTTGTCGATTGCTTTCCACTTGAGCCTCGATTTGGGCTGAAGCTGGGTAGTAGTAATGTCTAGCGACGTGACGATTGGTAGATGGTCCGAGTCATGATTGATGTCTTCGTCTATTCCGCACTTGATCAGTCTATCGACCAAGCCTATAGTTGATAGACTCAGGTCAATAGTGGATTGGCGGTCGGCTTTTTCGAATGTAATTGGGGAGGTGGCTGATGAGACTGAAGTCGTCCATGATCTCGAGCAACTCATCTGCTTCGTCATCCGCGCGTCGTACTCTACTCCCTCCCCAGTGTTCCTGGTGTAGATTGAAGTCTCCTACAACGATTTGTTCTCCCTGTCGCAGCCCCTGCATCTCTCGCCTCAGTTGGGGCAGTATACTTCGTCGGTTCTCTTGCTGCCTGTGGGGGTTGTACACATTGTGTATGGCGATCTTGCTGTTGCCTTCTGCATTTGTCTCCAGGATGAGAGTGCAGAGGTCTTTGCCAGCGTTCTTGAAGTGCCACTTAGAGTGGTCGAGTTGCTTATTGATAAAGAAGCACACCCTGGTCGGCTCTCCCTCTTCCGTGGCAGGGTAGCACAAGTGGAAGAGGTCTTTGGTCGGGTGGTGTGTCGTTTCACTAAAGGCGTTTTTCCATGGTTCCTGGATGGCGAGGATGTCGTATTCCCGGATTCGGGGGTCTCGGAGCAGAGTCGCCATTACGGTGTCCTTGGATTTCCTGACGTTGTACTGTAGTATTGTGAGCATATTCTTCGTGGTCATTCTTGGTTGTCAATGTTCATTTGCAGGTTGTCTTGTGTCCAGTGCATGTTCGCGTCTAGGGATCCTAGCGCGCGCCTTGTCCTCGTCACTGCCCGCTTCGGTCGTGCCTTCTCAGCATCCGCCGGATCCGTGGCATTATTAATGTTGAGGTTTGCATTCTCGTTGTGGGATTGGCTGCTTGTTGGGATTTGGCGTTTTTGGATCTTCTTGGTGGGTGACCTGCTGCGGCTTGGTCGTGTCCCTTGGGACTGGCGCGGTTCCAGAGTCGGTCGGCCTGGCCTTGTCGGTTCCTTGGTTCGATTCAGGCTGTCGCCTGCCGCTGGTACGAGAGGCATTGGGTTCTCCGGGTGGTATTTCGGTCGTGCCTTGTAGGCGTCTTTGATCTTGGCCAGTTCCTGTTTCCGTGTCGGACACTGGCTATTCCAGGCTTCGTGTTCTCCGCGGCAGGCGGCGCATTTCCGGGGCGCCATGTCGTCGTTCTTCGCGGGACACTCTCGGGTCGGGTGATCTTGCGCGCAGTAGCCGCATGCTGTTGTTGCTCTGCATTGGGTTCCTATGTGGCCATATTTGTGACATCTGAAGCACTGTCTCAGACGGCACTGCCGGTCGTATCGCTCGCACTGGAAGACTTCGCCTTGCCAAATCAGTCCCTCGTCGATGATCCTGTTTGGTGACTCAAACTATCCATTCAACCAACCTCCTCCTCGTTTTGGAAGTGGTCGCAGCGGCAACAAGCGGCCGCCCCCAGCAAGCACTCCCATGGTGTCTCTGACTAATGCAGCAACACTCCGTTGCCGAAGCCTGCGCACTCTCACCGAGTAAAGTCTTGTGGACAGTGGCACTTGCTGCTGCGACCGGCGCGTGGGGCTCCCGGCACCCTATTGTCCGTTTGACGACGACGCCCAAAGTGCCGCTCGCCATGCCATTTCGTCCAGTTCCTTGCGCAAAGATTCAGTCAGAGTCGCAACCGCTTTGTGATCGAGGCCGCATGACCAGCTCGCCCACTTTGGGCCGAGCCGTGCTATCGCAACGCCCGATTCTTGACGCCCAGTGATGTGGGGCCGATGCAGGCCAGAATGTAACCTAAGCCTCAGCGCTCAGTCGCCCGCAGGCGACGACCAGAAGTGCATTTCTGTTCCTCGCGTCAAACGCAGTCGGCCATCATCCTGTCGTAGATGCCGCAGGGGGCCAGTTCGTCCGCTTGTCCATAATCTTACAGGCCCCCGATGCGCAGCCTCACTGTCTAATTGTTGATTATTGATGTGCAGATCGTTGATGTGGTTTCTTCTGCATCATCGCGCCGGCATTTAGCCGCAGCCAAGTGTCAGGTTTCTTGACGTCTTTGCGTGGCGTCCCCGCTGCATCGTCTGGTTGCAGACGCCCGAAGTCAGTGGGGGCGCTTCCGTCCAGTTCCTGGCCTGCAGATGCAGAGGTCAGTGGTGTGGGGCTTGCGTCCAGTTCAGGTCAGCGGAGCCCCCAATCAACAAGCGGCTTACGTCCAATTCTGGACATCACTGGGCGTGGCCCTGACACATATGGCCGAGGCGTCGGACAGCCCTGGGGAGCTGGTTGGCGTGCGTTGTCCACTTCCCGACCAGCATATCACGCATGCAGATGCAAGTCAGAACTAGGCGCAGCGGGGGTCGTCGACAGAGCCGTGTGCGCACTTACGTGCACAGAGGCCCATCACCGCAGCAGTGGCAGGATCTTTCAGGCCGTGGCCACAAGTCCAATTGCCGCCGTTACCAAGCAGCAGTCGTCGATGTGGGACCGTTGGTGGCAACCAGAACCGGCCACGGCAACAAGACACCACAGAGGCTGTGCCCGGCGTACGCACTGCCTCGTGCGGCCGGTACTGTACAACCCGTCACACCGCGCCCATCTTCGACCTTGCCGCGCATCCATTTTGGGTTTTGCCAGAAACTCCCTTCCTACTGGCCTTGGAGGCGCGTGGGGGGAAATGGCCAAGTTTCCGGTGGTGTCACTTGTCGACTTATTGACACTCCCTGCCTTGTTGAGCAATGCCAGTGATTGCACAGACAGACCCCCTCAAGCATTGCCCCAGCGCTCGCCCGTGGTTGGCTACAGACGTCCGGCTGCCGACGTACGGACAGCCAGAGCTGACTACAATTGCAAGTGCCCCGCTGTACAGTACGAGCAGCAGGCTGTAGCGCTCATGATCTCTTCGACGGTCTCATCAAATCTCATTGAATCTTTATTATTTCTCAACTGGAATTGTTGTGTAGTTGGCCTGCTCCCATGATGAGCTCGCCGGCTCGTGCGGGGACCTTGGTGGGGTCGCGCGCGGATCGGTGACACCAGCGGGGCGTCGAGCCATGAAACGGAAGCTGGATGACAACGCGAAAGAGCCGAATAAAACCAGTCGGTACGGCACGAGAGCGACAACGCGGGCAGCGGCCGCGGAAGTCAATCACGCGTCCATGGCCGATCCGAGAAACAGCAGCAATAGCGAGGAAACGACGACGCTGCAGTCGGCCTTGGAGTCGCTTGGCGCGTACCGCACCCTGGTCCAAGAGCTAAGGGAAGCAATTAAGGACCAGAACGAGATTATCCGCACTCAGCAAGGAGCGATCCGAGAGTTGAAGGATGCAGCCGAAGAGCAGCACAATTTGATCCGTGATTTGAGCCAACAACTAAAAGACAACCAGAAACAGACAGGCGACGAGCTGAAGCGCGTTCATGAGCAACTTGAAGCTATCACGGCGGCCACAGGCTCTACCCCGCAGAGTTCTTTCACTGACGTCACAAGTTCGTCGCCATCACCACAGCCCACGTACGCCTAAGTTCTCTCATCCGCCAACACGGCGCCAACGACCGTGACGAAAACGTTCTACTGCACGATTGACAAGTCCTTGGTCGAAGATGGACAAGAGAATCGCATTACTGCGGGGGCGGTTCGCGCCCTCGTCGAGCGCGAGCTCCGGACTGAACGCGATCATGCCAATTGGCGTTGCCGTGCGGTGACCACGGATGCACACAACCGAATGCGCTTTAGGATTGTCTGCAGGGACGAAGCCGAGCACCAGTTGGTGAAACGTGTCGTCGGCGCGAAGCTGCCGCGAGGCGCGCGGATGTTGCGGGGCGAGGTGCACCCCGTCCGCGTGGATCATGTCAACCGGGCTGCAATCCTCGACGACATTGGCGCCGTTCTCACGGGTGCTGCCGAGGCCTTAGGCAAAGAAAACGACGTCCAGATCGAGAAGATCGGGTGGCTTAGCAATAGCGATCCGCCGAAGGCATACGGCTCCATGGTCGTGTACCTCTCCAAGGACTCAGATGTGAAACGACTTCTAGGCGAGCAGTACTTTCATGTGGAGGGAGAATCCGGCACAGTTAAAGCATGGGAACGCCGCTATCGTCCCGTGCAGTGCTTTAACTGCCAGCAGATCGGTCACATAGCCAGGAATTGCAGCAACCCCCAAGTCTGCGCCAAGTGTGCGACCGAGGGACACCATCACAAGACCTGCAACAGAACCACGTATAAGTGTGCGCTCTGCGGTGGGCCCGCCATGAGGAGCGAATTGAGAAACCTCCTTCAACGAGGCACCTGGAGACTGATCGAGCGAGAGAAAGCCCGTGCACCGCCACTGCCACTAAAATGGGTTTACACCCATAAGTTCGATCAGGACGGCTACCTTCAAAGATGCAAGGCTCGTATCTGCGTGCGTGGAGATCTTCAAGAAGTCGATGACAGTCTCGAGACGTATGCTGCCACGCTCGCAGCAAAGACCTTCCGCGTCGTAATGGCAACAGCTGCACGGTTCGACCTTGACATTCGACAATTCGACGTCGGAAACGCATTTCTATACAGCGATCTCAACAAGGACCGCCCCGTTTACGTCCAATTGCCCAAGGGTTACGTGGACTTGGGGTTCCTGAAACCCGGGGAAACGCCAACCATGGTCGCGGAACTCGAGAAGGCGCTTTATGGTCTCCGAGAATCTCCACTTCTATGGTATAATGAGGTTTCGCAAGCGCTCAAAGAAGCAGGAATCGACCGTACTGATGAGGAGCCCTGCGTCTTCACCAATGGCAAGATCCTTGTTCTCGAATATGTTGACGATATCCTGGTGGTGGGCCCACGCCAAGAAAAAGAGGCGATAGACGTCCTCGTCAGACACCTTCAGTCCAAGTACGACCTACGTGAAGAAGACTTCCGATGGTATCTGGGAATTAGGGTCGTTAGGGACCGACCGAACAGGAGGATCTACCTCTGCCAAGACGCGTACATCGACAAAGTCGCTCGAAAGTTCAGACTCAGCGACTCAAAGGTCCGGGTTCCATCGATCCCAATTACAACTGTTCCTCTCACAAAACACGCTGGACAGGCCTCCAAGGATGAAATCAAGGCTTATCAGGCACGTGTTGGGTCTTTGATGTACGTCGCCGTCATGACCAGACCAGACATATCGCGAGCGGCAGCCCAGCTAGCGAGGTTCCTGACAAACCCGTCACCCGAACACCTGGCAGCGGCCAACCAGTGCATTCGATACCTTTATACGACAAGGTATTTGGCCATTGTTTATAATGGAATGCATGATGGAGAGGCGCTTGTTATCGCAAGCGATGCATCGTTCGCCGACGACGTCGAGACTCGCCGATCATCGCAGGGATACGTGATGATGCTGTTCAACGGACCAGTCGCATGGAAGGCTGGCCTTCAGGACACTGTCACTACCTCAACTACTGAAGCAGAAATTCTGAGTCTTGAAAGAGCCGCCAAGGAGAGCTACGCATTGGACCGACTCCTCCGAGACATTTCTCTCGACCTTGGCCCGCTGAAGATATTCTGTGATAATCTGCAGTCCATCCGTCTTGTGGTGGAGGAGAACCAGAGAATCACAACAAAGTTGCGGCACGTCGACATCCAGAACATGTGGTTAAAGCAGGAGTTTAGAAAGGGCAGGTTTCTAGTGGAATATCTGGAGACTAACCGAATGCCAGCCGACGGCTTGACAAAGGCACTCTCCAGATCGAAGTTTGAGCACTTCCGGTCGTTGCTGAACCTAGTCGACATCAAAAAGCAGGTGGACGTGGGGGAAAAGTGAGCCATGATGGCATGGTAATCATGCAGTCTCCCGTTGTGACGCTCAGTGATGTAATTAATCCCGGCGATTAATTAGCGATTCAATGAATCTGAATCTGAGGTTGGATTATTTATCTGAATCGTAGCTCTGCAGGATTAATTAAGTTTCAGTGATTAATTAAAGTGGATACAGCGGACTTGCTCCTAATTCATTGGCTCCGTTTGGCACATTTGCTTGGCCGTTGCCACACGGAGAGACGGAGGTAGCACGTCGGCATAGAGTGTTGATCCAATCTGTACCCGTAACCTAGATTAAAGGATGCCAACAGCAGCTTTCCTTCAATTCTGCAATGAGGTGCTGAAGCACCGAGCCACGTCGCCGCTCTCAAATATCATGGTTTCTGCGGATCAGTCGTGTGCCCTTGCCGAGGATCTCGACAGTCGGGCCGGGACCAAGAGGCCTCGTGAGGACTTCGGCGTCGCTGGAGAACCTGCACCGTCCTCCGAGGCCTCTGATACTGCAGCATCAAGGAAGCGCTTTCGCACCCCAACAGCAATCGATGTCTGGGCTGAAAGCCGACAGCCAGCGAAAAGCGAACCAGAGCGGAACCGGCACGGCCAAAGAATATGGTATTGCAAACGGTGTGCCTACACTCAAACAGCCCACAACAGAGTTCGCGATCACCTCCGGGACAAACACTGCATACGAATTTCCGAAACAAGGACCGCAAAAATGATTGGTCAACAAAACGCAATCGACAGGCTATTTGAGCAACAAGCTGCGAGACAGGAAGGGCATGATATTGAGCAGGAGCATCATCTTCTTGCGGCGGTGGATGACGAGTTGTACAACCAAGCCCTGGTCAACCTTTTGACGGCTCATAGCCTGCCACACAGCCTGGTCGAGTGGCCTGAGTGGTACGCCATGCTCCACACAGTCAACTACATGGCCCCAGGAGTCGTTACGCAAAGTCGGGGCCAAGTTCCCAAGCTGCTGGAAGCCAGCTTTATCACGCATCGCGAGAAACTGAGATCAAAGTTAAAGTCCTCACTTACACAGGTGCACTTCAGCATTGACATCTGGTCCTCTCCCAACCACCACAGCCTCCTCGGGATCGTGGCCCACTTCATTGATCGGGAGTGCCGGCAGTTGCGCAAGGCCTTGCTTGCGCTCCGGGAGCTTGAGGGCGCGCATAGCGGGGAAGCAATTGCAGAGACCTTCCTCACGGTCATTGATTCTTATGGACTGCATGGCCAGGTTGGGTACTTTACGCTTGACAACGCTTATAACAACGACACAATGCTGCAAGCCATTGCGAAGGCCTGCGACTTCGACACCGCTCATCGCCGACTCCGCTGTAACGGACACATCATTAATCTAGCTGTGCAGGCGTTCTTGTTTGGCAGGAATAAGGATGCCTCCGATGAAGCATTGCGCCAGGTGTCACAGCTACCCAAGGACGAACAGGAGGGTGTTGCTGACAGGCGAGACACGGCAACTGCACGGCGGCGCCATGGCGCACTTGGGATGCTTCACAACCTTGTGGTATGGGTACGCTCATCTGGCCAGCGCTATCAAGCGTTTTCCAAAGCTGCCGGTCGCATGATTCCCCAGGACAACTCCACCAGATGGAACTCCTGGTATCTGATGATTCACGTTGCGATAAAAGCCCGCAAAGAAGTGAACAGCTTTATCGATGACCACTACACGGAAGGCGACATCAGCCTCGATTATCTCCACCCCGAGCACTGGCAGGAGCTTCAGGAGATCCACGACTTTCTGCAGCCATTCCACGAGATCACCAAAGACACCCAATGGGACAATTCATCTCTAGATGAGGTGATTTGCTCTATGGATTTTCTTATCACGCATTACAAGGCCTCCACAGAGAAGTTTCGACACAGCCTTACCATGACTGATCGCATCATGACCAGTTGGTACAAGTTCGACGACTATTACAGGCGCACAGATGACTCCCCAGTCTACGCCGCTGCAATCTTGCTTCATCCGAGCCTCCGACGAGCACATCTGCATGAGGCGTGGAAAGATCAGTCACAGTATATCGGCCCAGCAGTGGAGGCCGTTCGCAAGTTGTGGGAAGATTACAAGCCGCGGCAAGTGCCGACAATTAACGAGGACCTTTCTGCATACGAGGCGTACAAACAGCGTATCTATCAACCGCCGTCTTCCCATGACGAATTCAATCGATTTATAGATGGCCCAACATTGCCCATTGGCTCGTCATCTGCTCTTTCTTGGTGGCTTGAGCCAACCCAAGCAACTTCATTTCCAAACCTGTACCGCCTTGCTGTCAACATTTTCTCGATACACATACAGAATAGTCAGGAAGGCTACGGATACGGATGTCGCTTCCCGGAATGAAATGGGGGACTCTCCCGTGGAGGAACGACCTAGTTGCGAGCTGGGCAGTGCTGTGCAGGAGGGAAGTGTACCTAGAAGCGAAGGGCGGGGACGCCTGTATTTATTAGTCGAACGCTGCATAGCCGCTCTGAAGTTGAAATGTTGCCGCAGGCTTGATTGTAACAGCCAGCTGCCTAGGTGCTCTTATATACGTAGCAATAGACCTGGTTGCCTACAACCCAGTGGCTGCCTACCAGGCAGCCACACGTGATCTGGGATCCAACTTCTGAAGGGCGGCTGGGACAGAAAAAAAAAGGCAATTGATAGGCATGTCGAACAGGGTGGCGATCAACGCAACGTCAATCAAGAGGTTGTCAACCTGGTTGATGTCAACCAACTCAACTCAACTCAACGGACGCAATTCTTACTAATCAACCAACTCAATTTCATCACGGAATTGAGTTGGTTGCGTTGACAATGGTTGATTTAAGTGCCGCACCGATGTCGCAGGCGCTGGTGCCGGGTAGTTCAGGTACAGGCCGGCACGGCGATTAGTACTTGCTAGGAGATACTTCTATCCACACATAACTTCATCATCAATGTGGGTACCAAACATCACACCTTAACGCGTTAGCGGCTCGACGCGTCCACGCGCCCGGTCGCGATTCGCTGGTCCAAAGACTGCCGTTCTAGAACCAGCGCCAGCATGCCCTCTCCTTCACAGGTAGCTTCTCTAGCCGCTGCGCTCTTCCGCTCAATATGTCCCAAACCTCGGATTTCGAGGCTAGAAGTTCCCTAGCAACTTCCCCTTTCACACCCGGTCCCTTAACACCAGCTCCATCAACACCCGAGCCGCCCACACCTGGCGGGGCCCGTGCCTCTCGGCGAGACGAGGATCGACTGTTCCGACACTTCCGCGGCTGGACTTGGTCTCAACGAAGCAGAAACACAAAATCATGGGTGTGGGAATATGGCTTTGACATCGAGAAAGGTTCGGATAGGCGATGGGTCTGCAGAGTGTGCATCGAACGAAACAGGCCAAAGCCCGGCAACGTGATTTCCATTGGCACCCAAAACGCTGAGCGGCACCTCTGGGACCACCACAAGATTCTCGATCCCTCTGGAAGGCGTTCCGCGCCAGGGCCTCGGAAGAAACTGTCTACGGGATATCAGACGATAACGAATACCTTCAATCTCGATATAAATGCGCCTCGAGAACAAGCTATTCTAGTAGTGGAATGGGTCGTCAAGGGCAAAGCAAACTCTCCTTCCGAGAAGCCGAGAACCAGAAGCTGCGGGCTATTTTCGAGTACCTCAACCCATTCGTCGCGACCGCGGGTGCCCATATCACTCACGATACGGATCGAAAACGCGCCATAGCCGAGTATGAGAAGCACAGGGGGAAGATTGTCGAGGCATGGGGCTTGGTCCACCATCAACGCAACGTCAACCAACTCAACATAAGGTCAAGGTTGATCAACTCAACGGAGGAAAAGCTTATTAAGCAGTCAACTCACTCAATTCACGCCTGAGGTTGAATGGATTGCGTTGATCGCCACCCTGATGTCGAACCACTTTACTACGGAGGACGTCTTCCGGGGGCCGTGTGGCTGACCTTCCAACTCGGGCAGCCGAAGTTCCATTGTCGCTGCCATGCGTCTGCCCCTTCCAACAGATGGCTGGTCGTCGTTCCCGTGCCTTTCCCAGCCATCCGTATAAATCGCTAAAAACACCACTGGTTCCAACCGCATGGCCGTTGCCGTAGTATCGCAGCAATTAAATTCGCTGTCGCCAGTGAACTAAGGGCCCTTCCGTTGCAGACAGTCCGTTTCTGGGACCGCAGCAGCGACATGACAAACGCGGCGACTCCCCCCGTGCTATGTTTGACCTCGAGCCTCGCTACGGCGACGGCGACGACAACGCCCTATACAATCTATTTGCGATATGGCCGGAGAGCTATTTTACCACCGTTCCCAAACCGCATGGCAACCGCGGAATCGACGAGCCCTATTGGGGCCGTCACGAATCTTCTTAGATGACTGGTTCTGCGGTGGCGGTTCTCGGCGGCTTTCACTCCGGCCGTTCCAGGACTTGACAAGCTCGATAGAGCGCGCCTGCGCGAGCGCGCAAATTCAGAAGCAGGAAGCCCACTCGCAAGTCAGATATACTTGGGCCGGGTAAGCAAAACGGCGTGCCAATCCGGCTGCAGGAGGCAACCTAGCCTACGGAGGCAGCAGTCAGAATGGCAGACTATCTCCGATGCAGAGAAGCAGGAGGCTCGGCTGAAGCGCATACGGCGAAGCTCCCGTAAACAGGCGGCCGTTTCAGTGACACTGGCTCCATCGGGTTCTGGTGAAGAGAACCGCACGGGTTGTATCCATGTGAAGTCATAGTATGCACAGTAGATGATAGAGTATTGGCGAAAACTTACGGGCGCTTCAATTGAAGGCCAAGTTGAACCAATACAACTCGATCTGGCCCACGCCCTATTGCCCCAAAGTCCAGAGCCTGCTCCCACGTACGGAATTATGAGTGTGGCTTGAGTGCCGGATGGAATGTTCGACTGCCCGATTTGGAGGTCAGCCACGGACTTACGACTTGGCCTAAGGCTATAAGCAGCCGCATGCCGGAAATGAAGCTGCTTGCTTTGTAGATTGTGTCACACATTAGGAGGAAACCCGTGTGCAAAGGAAATAAGAAGCCACCTGCCAACACCTCACTCACGCACCTATTGACCTGAGCCCCGTCCCCTCAGGCTCCCCCGTCCACCAACGCAAGACAAAGACCCTTCGTGCATGTGTTGCTCCTGTCAGAGACCGAACAACCCAGCCAACGTCTGAAACCGTCGTCCGCTTCCACTCCCCGGTAGCCTCATCTCAGACCTATTTGGTCAAGCGTGTGTTGCCGCCGTCAATCAATGCGTGGGCGACGTCTCTCGGGGTCCGAAAACCGCCGCCACCGTTCGCTCGATTGCCTCGGTTCGCAGCGCCTTCCCGGTTCCCGTGCGGCCACTACTGCCACTGCCGCCGCGCACCGTCCGATTGCTAGTATCAGCTTCCGTTCCGTTTCGTGACGGTACGCCGGCTGTCTGGCCATTTTGACCAGTCCGGCCTTGCTCGCCCTGTGGAGTGTTCTGACCAGTTCGACCTTCCTGACCATTGTTACCTCCTTGCTGGCCGTTGTTAACCTGGTTGCCTCCGCCTCGCTGGCCGCCGCCCCTCTGACCACCTCCATTGTTGCCGCCATTGTTGCCGCCGTTGTTACCACCATTGTTGTTTCCGCCGTTGCCGCCCACTGTGAAGCGAACGCAGTCGTCCTGGGCTCCACGTTGAGCAACAGGCATCAGAACGGGCTGGTGGTTGGCGGCCGACGACATGCTGCAGACGCGGTAGTTGCCGGCGGGCAGGCCACCGGCTACGTCAGCTGCCAAAAGGCCCTGCCCATTACCGTCGTCGTTGATTCCCTTGAAAAAGGCGAACTGCGAAGGGTCCAGAGGCCACTGCGGATTGAGTGTCCTCCCAGTGTCCTGGACGGTGACGTGCGTGTGTCCAATTATCCAACCTTGGCCGTCCAGGTCCTGGGGAGCAGAGTAGTACGTCGACGTGGCGTTGGTGAAGGTGCCGCCCTTGAAGTTGAGCATCTGGACCTGAATCTTGAAGTCCTGGTTGGCGGGGAGATTGTCTCCACTCTTGGGGTTCACGAAGACGCTAGAGACCATGTTGTTGATGCTGGGGATCCTTCCCATAGCTGCGAGGATGCTCAGTGTGAGTCCAGAACTTCGAACCACGAGACTTACGGATGCCGTTGCAGGAGCCTGCCCGAATCTGCTGACCGTTGGTCACAGTCTGGTTCTTACAGAAGTTGATAAAGTTGTTGTTATCACTGCTCTTGTTAGATGGTCTCTGACTTCAGGTCCGGCATTCCCAACGAATACTCACGTTTCAGACGCAGCTTGGCCGTCAACGCCAGGGTTGTTGCCATCGTCAGCAGAAGCGGCCTGGACCAAGTTGGGGCTCAGAGCGCGGCCACCACCATCGTTATTGCGGTGGTTGCCACCATTCTGGCCATTGTTACCCCCGTTCGTATTCCCTCCTTGCTGGCCGCCATTTCGACCGCCCATGTTGTTCTGCCGTCGGCTGAGGGTAGCAGAGAAAAGAGAGCGATGATGGAGCTCAGTCGCTTCGGCAACTGTCGACAGGCCCACGAGGGCCACAAGAAAGGTTTTGATGTGCATGTCGGCGGTTTTGTCGCCGCTTATGTACGATGTGCTGTTACGTCGTCGGAAAAGGTTTGTGGGGAAAAAACTTGGTCCCAAGACCAGTTGAAGAAATGTCTTCCTCCGAACAGACAGGAAGCTGACCGGATAAAGGCAGTTTCGAGAAGGAGAGTGGGTACGAGAACAAGGAACGAATGTATTACTGTACAGGCACACAACCAGGGCAAATGCGACGGCTGGTGGGCGTCTAAGGAGCGGGCACGTTTGGCGCGAGAGAAGGGAAAGGCGACGACGGGACACAACGATCGGGGAGACGACGGTCCAAAGTAGTCGGCGAGATGCCAAGACCGCGGTTTTATGGGAGACAGGGTCGATGGGACGCATCCTAAACCAGGCAGGGTGTGCTGCTGCTGCGGAGCTGCAGAAATGACTGCAAAAAGTCCATGACATCCGCCATGGCAATCAAACCGGGGCGGAAAGAAGCGACCCCTACGCGTATGCGAGCGTACAGCAAGGCGGCCTCCTGATGGAAGGACGACGGGGGGTTTGTGGTGCTGGGTGGTGATGTCACAAACCGTCGGGGTACCAGATTGCAGTCCTCGCATCTCACTTATCCCACGGCGACGCTGGCCGATGTATTTTGCTACATCGGATAACTAATTAGCACCGCGGCAATGCCGCAACATATCTCCCTCCTTGCGCGCTGTGGCGTCTCTGCGACGCTAGCCCCGTCCTCGTGGCTGCCTCCGCCGTCCCTCGCGCCGGACGCCCGTGTGTAACCCACCGTCTTCACCCTGCCTCGTGGTGATGGCGGCGCCTCGCCAAACAGGGCCAATCGCGCCGGCCTCGCATACCCGGACGAGCCGTGGCAAATGAACACGAGCTCGTCTGATGTCGCCTGAAGACGTAACATGTAGGCTTCGGTCCTGAATACGTCTAACAATCTATCGACTGGACCGCAGGTGTAGAACACGCGCCAGCTTGTGAGATGTTCCCAGTACGCCTGCTCGCGTCCGGAATCCGAAACACGCTGTTGCAGCAGCGAGCGAGGAAGGCGATTGGCTGGTTGTCCCGCGCTGTTGGTTGTGGCCGCCGAGCGTGCTGCCTGACTGGCTACACCGAACCCGTTCTCCGGAGAGCTGGCGGGCATGGCAAGTGCACTTCGGCGACTGCCGGAGCTGCGGTACTGCAGCATCGCACTGTTGACGAGCAACAAAGCAGCCGCCCTCACACTTCGCAACCCTCGCCAGCAATCCGTCCAGGAATATGTTGGATGCATAACTTGATGATTCTATTGAGGCATTCAGACGCAACGGAAACATGGTGGCGGTCCTGTGGATACCTACCAGCGCTAAAAACAGGCTCCTGCAGAGCGCCAAAGCGCAGGCGCGAGACGCTACCAGGGAAGACGCCCGTCCGCCCTGAAATTCCCAAGAATGCGAGAACGAGTAACTAGTTAAGAGGTTGTTGCTAACTTGGTCAGTGGTCACACGCCCCAGCCGATGCGCGTGCTGCCCAGTCATGACCTCAGCCTACTCACGTTGTAACAAGCATGTAGGGTGTTGGATCACATAGGTTTCATTCCCGTCACGACAAAGAAGTCGAAGATTGCGTGGACTCCCTTTGCCCTCAATTCTGATCGCACATGCGCGTTATGAATCACCGCCTCCTCTCGCGAGCAGTCCAAGACATCCCTAAATAAGCTTGCTGTGAATCCCTCCACGCCCTCAGCGATGTTGACGTTGAGGAATGCGCCGATTTCTTTAAGGCGCGGGTCTTGGGCCAGCTGGCATTCTAAAGTGCTGTGCCTCGAGTCTGGCGAAACCTGCATCCAGAGCCCAGCGTTTTGATGGCGCGAGGTTTCCTGTGCGACCAATTTTATCCACAGCATCCCGCATACCAACCACCACCTGTACCTGCGGATTACCAGGCTTCAGCGAGTCGTCCTCCGAGTAAGGATGTTGACGCAGTCCTGGAACTGAACCAAACCCCCGGATTTCAGATTATTGAAGACCTGGCGAAATAATCGTGGCCTATCTTTAATGGCACCGGCCAATATCAGCAGTGGACGGAGTCGTACATCCTAGGCTCCATCCAGTCCAACTCGATGTCGCCGGCGACGAACGTAGCGTTCGGGGGAACGAATGCTGGCCGAATTGGGCTAAGGTCATTGCCAACAATAGACGCACTGTGGTATTGGGCCCATGAACACTCAACCGGCTCTCCATCGCGACGAGTTTGATTTTACGTGAATGTACGTAAGTATAGGTTGGTTGCTCAGTCTCGCATGCACGGGGCTCTGCGTTGAGGTAGCGTCCATGGCTTCGCGAAAATCATCTGGCCACGGGTTAGAAACAGGTCTGAACCAAACAGCCCGCCCTAAAACTCACCTCGCCTTCGTTGTAGGCCACAAAGTACACAGCCATCCCGATTATATAGTAGATTGCCGGATTCGTGGACTGGTACATGAACGTTGCGGCGAGAGCTGTTATCGGCAGAATGGCCAACCGAAACTCGAGCGAACGATGGATGCTGGTACCAGCTACAAACGCCAGTGGCCACTCCAGGGCCAGCATACCGAGGCCGGATAAGAGGTTAATGATCTGCAAGATTGGTATCGGCTTAACAGCGCCGTCCAGGTTCTTGGTCAAAAAGTCCCAGAAGATCTTTGGCCAAAAGAACCCTTCCACGGCGGCAGCAACTTGATCTGTATGTCCATGCGTTAGTTGTTGTCAAGCCAGTGTTGACGTCGGTGATTTACAAAGCGCGGCCGTCAAGATAATCAGGCGACCCCAGTGGTTCTTGATGAGTCTGCCCATGATTGTTGTTCAAATCAAATCCTGCTTCCTAGCTAGGAATAACCTCGCGGACACCCAGGCCTGTCGACTTCGTTCTTCCCGTTCTAGATTCAACACCGAGGAGGGTTCGGTGCGGATGCTTTGTGGTGCTTGTCGCCGTCGAGACTCGGATTTTCCACCAGATTGGCCTATTCACGGCTTGCTCGATGGAAGATGTCGAGGAACAAGGAACAATCGATTGTACAGGCACCAGACTCGGAGAATGCCACGCGATGGAAACGAGCGCCAGTATTAAAGAAAGCTTGTTCTCAGCACAGCCTGCGTGAGAATCCAGAGAAAGGAAAACGAGTCGGCGTTGGCACTAAATAAGGCTAAGGACCGATAGTTGGATACCAAGTAATGGCTGGATTACAGTATTTGAGGAACCCTACTGCGAGCCGTCGGCAGGGCTGTCAACCCGTACCGGGGCTGGTGCCGTTGCCGAGGGCAGTGGATAGATCGGGTGCCAGAGACTCGTGTCAAGTGAGACGGCCAAGGTATCGGATGTTTCTGGTGTTCCGACGGAGTGGCAGCAATTTCGCAGCAGTGGTGGTTTCTGGGAGGGTCTAAGACGAACATAGGAGGGATCCGAACGGCAATAACTAGGGCCGTTCCGGCCCTCACAAGCAGCACATCACGGAGGCGTTTCTGGTGCCCATGAAGTTCTAATTGAACCGCCTTGCCGATGATGCGAAGGCTCCATGTGCTGCTCCTGGAGTTCGTCCTGGCGGCGCGATGGCTGGTCCTTCATCTGCGGTAGGTGGATGAAGTGGAGAGCGAGGGCCACTAGTTGGTCTCACATGTGGGGGCTCCCTGGTGCGAAGAAGATCAGACAAAGGTCTAGGGATTCGGCGGTTCTGGAATTCGCGCAGGAGAGGCGCAATACGTCACGGGGAGGCGCGGATGTCGAGAAGAACGCAGGAGGATCAAACACAAGCCGCGCGGGGCAAGTGGCGGAGAATTTTAAGAAACGGTGAGGAGCTTTGTGGGAGGTCTGTATGAGATGTGAGGGCCGGGTCACTCGCAGCCGTACGGGGCCAGCCTCGTCTGGTGTGTGGTGTGGATGAGCTGTCGCGGGCTCTCGATGCCGCAGCAGACACCGCGGCGGGTCTCGTCTGGGGCGTCAACTGGCTCGACTCAGGCTTTCTAACCATTCGCCATACGCCCTACGGACCTCTATGGTTTATGGCGTATGGTTGAATCCTCGTATGGTCATGTAAAATATATATGGCCATACGGAAATGACGTCATAGGTCA
This sequence comes from Purpureocillium lavendulum, assembly GCA_029168975.1. Taxonomy (NCBI): domain Eukaryota; kingdom Fungi; phylum Ascomycota; class Sordariomycetes; order Hypocreales; family Ophiocordycipitaceae; genus Purpureocillium; species Purpureocillium lavendulum. Next base: position 415,392 of record JAQHRD010000016.1, read on the forward strand.
CTATGTTCGCCTGTGGTGCCGATGCTGCTCTGGCGATGTCCTCGTACTTTTCAACGTCCTCCCACGGGATCTTTTCAGGCACTCCCCTGTTCAACTGTCGACGCTCTAGCAGTATTCGATCCTATGAGATTGTACGCCGCGCCCTAGAGAAAGTGCGCTCAGGGTCAGCGGACATGGCAGGAATTGAGGGAATACCTATTGCCATCTTTGAGAATCGAGAACAACGCTCCATCTGCTCAGCGCGAAGCCACCAGGCGAGGGAGAGCCATCGATCGGAATTGGCGACTGAGAGGTGTAGGCTTCTGTCGCACAGAGAGCCAGCACCACGTCTTATATCCTACATGCTCAGCGTGGCTGCTCACAGAAGCCCGATGCTATAACACGCATGTTAAGACCAAGCACTTGCATGTGTGGTGTTTTGGGCCGTGGCTGCGGTCAAAGCTCAAACATAGGCTGTGTCACGGATCGCCAACAGCCGCGTTTACAAGGACTCTGCACCACAAAGCAGGTTCTCCTTTGTGTATAAAAGAGCTGCGCATTGCCATGCATTTAGCTAGCTCTTCAAGATAATTCTCATCAATTGACTGATACCAAAGATGGATGCAGTGGCCCCAGTTGTCTAACAGCTTCGTATTCGTCGGCGTCCAACTCTGCGCCTACAAGGCTACAACGTCGAGTGCGGCCTTGGGATTCAGGTACAGGAGACTGGGACACGACACGTCTGGTCGCCTCCAAGCCGCGCATCTGTAGCCAATACCCCACCTCTTCAATCACTGCACTGAGTGCCTCTTTGCTGGTCCTACATGACTACGCACGGGCGGCCTAGGGCCCGCCCTGTATATTGCACCGTTAACCACAAGGGTCATTACTCAGCAGCGGCATAACGCTTTACCTTCTCCACCTTCACGCTGGCGAATATCGCGTCCGCTCTGCTTGAGGGCCAAAGCGGTGATGAAAACTGATGTTTTACGATGCTCCGTTAACGCCGAGGCTGTCCGGGACAAAGTTTTAGTTTTCTAGCTACGTTGGGCCACGAGCCGAGCAATGGCCACGATGTTTGGGTCCCAATGGACAGATTCATGAAGGGCCACAGCGCCTAGAAAAACATCGGTACTTACCATCAAGTTTCATCGACTGCAAGCAGAGGTACAATATCGCTCCCCGAATGTGTACAATTGTACACAATCTAACTTGTACGAAACAAGAAGTTCGTGCCCAGTCTTGGTACAAGTCCAAGAGGCTGGGCACTACAGAAGCGAAAATGGCGCGGTCGTACGTAATCTTGAAGGTCCAAGACGCTGAACACTTGGAGTAGTTAATCGGCCTTCCAGCAGGCCTGTCATGGGCATATTTGGAAAGGCTGGCAACGAAAGAGAAACATCTGTGGGCTTGACGAGACAGGCAACAGTTTACTGAACCGAGAATAGCGTAGCTTGTGGCCCTCTAGGGAACCCCTCCGGGCGTAATAAACGACATCAGCTTCAGTCGCCTACTTGTACAGTATCTGGACATGGCCCCGAGTGAGAGAACGGCCCCTTCTGACTTCCCTCCACGTTCAGCGTCAGTGCCGATCCGCTGACAATCGCACAACGTCGGCTGTGTGCGCAAGCCAGGCGTCAATTTTCGCTCGATCCGACGGGTCTTGCTGGTGGGAGTCTGGGCCGGCTCGTCCGATTCCGTGGGGTGTTTGTATGATAGCCTGCCCCGAGGCAGGGCTTGGTTTACATTTGTTCGTCCGAGCTCAGTGCGAGACCGCCCCCGGCAGGGTCGAATTGCGGCTCGCGTTTTGCGTATCCAATTACAGCTGTCATAATCGCCAACGGCACAGGGCAGATGCACGCAGGGGGATTTCTCGAGCGAGGCGGAAATTGCCAAGGATCAGATGGCTCCTCGTTCGTTTCAGCCGAATGTAGAAGATGCCGCCCAGGGCCCGCTTCGCGTGACAATGGGCGGGGTTGGCCTAGTCACCTGGTGCTATGGGAGCCAACTGCACGCGCGTCACGGTACGACTGTTGGGCCTGCCCTTGCCATCCTGACGGCAATGGTTGTCGATTTGGTGGCCACAGTATGCGGAAGGATCTACCGTAACCCCAGCGCCACAACTGAAGCGCCACCTCCTCCTATGACAAAGGCCGCCGCTCTCAGAGATGAGGGCCCGCTTGACGGCGAGGGGGCGATGGGTGCGGCTGTTTCTTCCGGGTATTGTGAGCAGATGCCGCCGTATGGCGCAGGTGTCTAGGACGGTGCTGCAAGACACCCTGTTGTCAGTATCACACGCCCCAGACCTGCGACGGCTCACCAGTTAATGGGTTTTCACCTTCGGCCTGCGGATTGGTGGATACGAGGCTACAACAAACAAATGAGGTAACCTGCACGCGAAACGATGGAAGTGTAGCATTATGCATGCTCTATGCATGCTCTAGCGTCCTCACTGGTAACAATATCACGGTGCCGGGGCGAAGAGTACTGGTAAGTCGGGTAAATTCAGCAGTCGTCGGGACTGCTTAGTCTGCTGGAGACACGCTGGAGAAAGCACGCTGGTCGTTGTTGCAGCGGTAACGTCGTCATGGCCGTGGCGTAAACGTCCGCCGCACGCTCCGAGTGCTTCCATATCTCTCCTCTCGTGAGCACTGCAGCTATTTGCGTCACTTCTGTCGCATATTATCCCCGGGCAAAGAGTCGGTCGTGTCCTGTCGCCAGAAACCCCTGTCCCTGCAACCAATCTGGACCAGGGCCACCACTACAAATCGGCGGCACCCCACCCCAACTACCTCCGGTGAGGCGGCACAGCACCGCAGATCTGACAGTCGCCACATGTGGAGGTCCTACTCCCACACAGGCAACTGCCTGTTTCGGCACTGCCGCTATCAAAAAATCCTAAACGGATCCGGCAGGCTGCCAATCACCCTGCTTTGCGGAGGCGGAGGAGAGCCGTGCAGAGAAAATTTACATCAGACGAAGACGATTCGATCATCAGGTTAAAGGAAGAGCTTCAGCTTCCATGGACGGAGATCCATCGGCGGCACGCAGAACGATATCCAGGACGATCCAAAGGTTCGCTTCAGGTGCGACATTGCACGAAATTAAAAGACCGCAAACAATCCTAGTACGCCAACGTATTCTCTGACACTGGTCGAATAGACATAGGAACGTGGCTGCGCCGCATATTCCAGACCTTTGGTCGTCTGCGTCATGCGGAGTAACTGGGCGATTATTTGCTTGATGGGATGGCTGGATTCAGCATATCACAGGGCAAGCTCCTTGGCGCCTTTGGTCCATCTATACAATGAGAGAGCCCTCCTCCTTGCTCGGCGCTCGTCCCAGTTGGTCGTGCCTGAGCCTTGAACACTACAGAGTGTCGACCGTAGCACTTTGCGGAAATTTTTCTTGGTCATCATGTCAATAAGTTGTGAGAACAAGCTCCTTCAGGACTGGACGTCATACCTGGAACTCGGTGTTTAGCGTCACAACACAGACCTCGTGTGCTCGGATGATGTCCTCGCACGCATGCTCAACCGACTCATTAGGCCCAATCTGTGGCATCCGGTCCGCAAAGAGCAGCAAGATGAAACTTCCTTGTAGTAAGTAAATCCCGAAGAGGTACGACATGAACGTGAGCTCCGGGTCGATCAGAAGGATTGTGGATACGGATTGCGATGCAGAAATGGCGTGAGAAGCGCACTCGGTGAAAGACTGGGACGCAATCCAGTTGTCGCCGTCGTCGAGCATAGAAATGGCGTCCCACTTGCCGTGAAGGAGGACATGCAAGACGTGCAGGATGTGGGTGCTATACGCCTTGACAAGGCGGACGCGCGGTTGGTCGCCTGCACCAATTGACGGCGATGGTGTTGTGCCGTGATGGATTGTCGGCGTGGGTATGCTGGCGGTCACGTCTCGACTTGGCAGACCAGGTCTGTCGAACGCCTGACTGTTGAGACTAGCGTCGCTTCCGAGGATACCAAGAGTCAACTCGAAATTGGACAGGAGGTCCTGAATAACAGCCACAGAGAATGTGTCTTCTTGTCCACCGAGTCGTGGGTGTCGCCGTCTGTGGTGAACTTCAATGATATCCCCAAGAATCGCCATGAGAGGTAGAAAGTACTCAAAAAAGCCCGTGCCGCTGGCTACGAGAGGGGGGCCGGTTACGCGGTAAGGCAACTCTTCCGGGCCCATCTGGTCGAGATTCTCCCAAATGGACTCCGGTAGTGGTGCTGTTTGTTGTGTCAATTGCCCGGGTCATTAACCTAGGCGACTGGTGTAACACTTACCATACACCTCGCAATATGAATCAGGAATGGAGAGAACAGTATTGAACGACAGACTCAGGTGCCTGTCGAGGCTATACAAAAGCCAAAATACTCTCCTGCGCTCCTCTTTGCGCTCAATATCTGCTATTGACGCGTCTTCTCGGTCTCGACGGCAAGAACAGATCGGGTTCGCGCAAGGGGAGACCGGCCCAGGACAGCGCTCGTCCTCGCGATTCAGGCTTAGGGAGTGGGCCAATCTAATGGCCTTGGACCACCACTTAAAGCAGTCAGACTTGAAGTCACTGCCAGATACGGCGATGGAAAGGAGGATGAATGTGAGCACGTCGTCGATGACCCCGGCGGGCTCATTCGCTGTGGTTGTTGGTGGGCATGCCCCTAGGGCAGGTATGTTAGGATGAGGGATCTCGTTCTCAGCTCGCAGTCCGCCTGTCCTGCATTAGTCTCAGGTACGATTGCCATGGGAGCTAGTACCGACCATGTATGCGCCTCCATCTGTCGGGATCCCTCTCTGACATTAACGACGTTGCAAGATTGTACAAGTCATTTACAACCCTCGCCCTTTTCCCCGGCACATGCAGGACCATAACATCCGCCGTCTGTGCGACGCACCATAATATGGTCGCGAGAAGCGCCGGGGTGGTGTATCTCGGTGCTGTAGGATGCAGAACTGACTTCTTGCGAAAAATCCTTGTGAGGATGTACGGCGAGGCACCACAGAACAGCGAGCTCCCAGGGTCTGTCATGAATATGCCCAACAGTTCACACGCCACCGAAGCGGGAACTATGTCGCATACATAGGGAAGAACAGGCTCGAGGAACTTGTAGCAGCAATTGTCAGTCGCCGCCTTCTGGAACATGTTAGGGAGAATGGCGTCCGAGCCCGTGGCAGTCGTGCCTGCGGACTCGCGATTTCGGTCATCACTAGTGCTAGATCGGAACGAACCCCGGTGACAGCGACTTCGCCCAAATTCGTATTGCCCGGGTCCTCTCGCTGGGGAGGGATAGCCGCCGCTTTCATCTGGGATAAGCACCTCGGAGTCAACGAAGTGGTCGTCCATGCCACCGACTGATGATGAACCGGCGCGAGGTCGAAAGGCGCGGCGGTCTATCTTCACAGGCGGATGAGGTGGTTCGTCGATAGCGGATTGTGATAGGGCAATAATAGAGAGCGCTGTTGCACTTCGTGGAGGTAATGCTTGCTGAAGGGGCGGAAACTTAGCATCCTGCGCGCGAGACGGTTGGGTGCCATCGTCTTGGTGGATATCCTGGTGACTGAGAGAGCTGACATTGTTGGCCGCATCACTTCGTGGCGCTGGAAACTCCCCTCCAGTCTCCTTCACGGGCTGGGGAGGCGCTGGCAGTGGCGAGCGTTGTGCTTTTTGAGAGCTATCTCGCGTGCTGTAAGACGACGTCAGTTGCAGGGTTGGATGAGTAACCACAAATGGAAACACGAACCCGGAAGCGGGCAACCGCCCCCTCTTCTTGACTTCACGAATGTAGCGACAGGTATAGCCGTACTCTGAAAGCCATAAGTTAGCGGACGGGAGTAGTCAGGACATCGATGTCCAGAATCAAGGAGGGTATCAGGCCCCCGCTTCTGGACGGCGTGCACCTGACGTAACGTACATGATAAGCGAGCGGGCCAGACAAGCGAGCGGGCCACCTCAAACCCCCATACAAATCACCACTTTCCACCCCCTTGCAAAAACCACCAATGTTAAGTAAAAAGCGACGATATTTTAACCACGCATTAACCTTAATATAGTATTGATATAATATTTTTCTGAGAATTTGGACATATTTATTTGGGGAGTTATTTCCAAATATCGGTTATAAGAATATCTTATAATGAAGTTTCCCAATATCACCTGTAAAAATTTTATATTAAATCCCAGAAAAATGTTAAAGTACTACTATGAACACAGCTAATCTACAGCCAAAGTATCGTCGCTTTTTACTTAACATTGGTGGTTTTTGCAAGGGGGTGGAAAGTGGTGATTTGTATGGGGGTTTGAGGTGGCCCGCTCGCTTGTCTGGCCCGCTCGCTTATCATGTACGTTACCCGTAGCGGAACAATGACAAAAATTATGTGCTACCAAGAACTTGCAAGCCGAATCGTGCAACATACCTTCACACCGGCGGCAGGGACTAATTTCACATTTGGGTCAGCGCTAACGTAAATGATAAGCGAGTGACCCAGAGAAGCGAGTGACCCACCCCATAATTCCATACTAAGAACCATTTTCAACCCCCTTGCCAAAACCACCAAAGTTAGATACAAATCGACGATATTTTAGCTTTAGATTAGCTCTGTTACAATGGTGCTGCAGTGTTTTTCTATGATTTTATACTATTTTTTTTACGGCTAATATCTGTAAACTTCACTATAAGATATTCTTATAAGCGAGATTTAGAAATAAGTCTCTAAATAAAAATAAATAAACTCCCAGAAAAATAAAGTCTCAATACCGTATTAATATTGACACATAGCTAAAATATCATAGATTTGTATCTAACTTTGGTGGTTTTGGCAAGGGGGTTGAAAATGGTTCTTAGTATGGAATTATGGGGTGGGTCACTCGCTTCTCTGGGTCACTCGCTTATCATTTACGTTATCGTGGCTGCTCGTTGCTGTTTCCCCCTACACGTAGCTACACACCATTTGCTCTGCGGCTGGTCGACGTACCAGGATCCCCAGCCAAACCTGCACCAAATGTCTCAAATCTCATGCGAGCCATACAGGGCCACCGAGCTCTCTTTGCTGAACTTTCACTGCCCAAGAGTGTACTTCAATCCCTCCAACCCTCATCTCGAATTCGCAACTTGCCTTCTTCGTTCCTCAAGGCCTTGTGCGCAACCCGCGACCGGGTTGCCTGCCCCTGTCTCGCGGTGTCCGTGTGACAAGACAGGGATTGCGATGATTGGTGGCGGCGTATTTCCCTGCCAAGCCGCCGCGGTAGTGTGTTCCTGAGCAATGTGGTTGGCCACACGACACGTGCCCATAGCCGCAGTGTCACACAAACAACCAGTCCCACGCTGCATACCACGCTCGGTCAGGTCCTCACGGAACACAGACGCTATAATGCGTGGTGTTTGGACCTACGTCGAGATCAAGGCTCACACACGCCGTCTCAGGCGCCGCCAGCAGCTTCGTTTCCAAGAACTGCACCACAAAAGCAGGTCTTTCCCTTGCAAGGGCTCCGAACTACCGTACCTCTGACTCGTACTCTTCAGGATAATTCCCATAGATCTGTATGATGCCAATTATGATACCTGTGGAGCTAATTGTCTCACGTACAGTTGTTCCACGGTGAACTATGATAGTGGTGGCGGACCTTTCTCTGGCCCTGACGGTTCCAATCGGCATCGTCGCTTTATGGTCGATCACGAGCGCATACGTTCCAATCACCGTTGGGTCTCTCGGTCCCTGCATTGATATCTTTCTTAAGTGGCGTCCGACGCTCAATAGTCCCAGTTGAATGGCTGGCTGCGCCTCAGCTCAGAACGAAGCTATTCCCTTTGGGCTTTCCGCGTAAGTATTTCGCCTGTTGTGCATGGAGACGGCCCGAATCGAGCACCTGCAACTGACACATTTCGTTCGACAGTGCCCTGCACAGGAACAGCTGAGGGGTACTTGGACCCTACCCGAAAGCTCGTCAAATGTGTCACGATCCAATTCGGACAACTCTCCCCTGTAAAAATTCTTCGTAATTTTAAGGTTACAGGCCACCCGACCACGCTTTCGCCTTCGGGGCCCTACTACCGGAACTTCGGGTTGATTATCACAGCACCTGCCGAGTCAAACCATCATTCTCTGAAGACATACCGCCTGTCCCTTCGGCATTCCGTCTCGCAGAACCGTCCCGTCCCTTGGTGGCCGCACATGCCGTACAGGCAACACGAAACCACTTCTCAACAAACGCCTCTTCAGCCCCCTGTGCACAGTATGCTGTTGGTTCCCAGGAAAGTTGCCGATGCCCAATCAGAGGTGAGGCCGATAATGTGGGGCCTGTAGTGCGAGGTTTTTGAGGGCTGGGGGATCGACGCGGGGCAATGGGGGCGGTCCTGGACCATGCAACAAAGGTCAGGCCACTATCTTGCTTGCGGCCGATGCAATGCTGCTCAGAGCCCTGCATTCCAGCTGGCCCCAAGTACCCACCGCATATTTCCCACATCTGCCCCTCCCCCCTTGCAGTTCAAACCCTCAGGCGGAGACCAGGGAAACCATCGCCCATCTATGAACAGCCACATTCATCAAAACGAAGAACCCAATTTCTTCCACACCCTCTGCTGCCAATTGGAAGTCTAATTGTGCCAGTTCGTTGACTCTTACCAGTTCACAAGGAGTTTTTGAGACGCTCCGGTTGCAGAGAGGTGTATACAGCAGGAACGCGAACGGCTTCAACATGCAGGATCATGTAGCGGCTTTGAACCTGCTTGTTGGCACTTTGTTCTTGCTATGGATGACAGTTCAGTTTGTCGACTTCCGCGCCCGTAACGCATCGCACACACCTTACTTCGATTCATCGATTGCTTACAACTGGGGAGCGCACGGTGTTTCTCCGCAGCAGTCCTATCGAAGCGTCAAGCAACGGTCCCCAAAGCCAAATCTTGTGCGACAAAATGAGCACTGCGATACTGGCTTCGTCTTCCTCCATCGGCCAGGTAAATACCACGGGGGGGCGCCATTTATGATATTCGACAACTAGGGATGGGTTTTTGACGTCATAAACCCCAAGTGACCAATTGACGTCACAAACACCAACTGACTGGTAAATTACCGTCATAAACTTCCTTCCTAATTGAGTTTAGTGGATTTAATATAAGGGGTTAGCGTTTGCGGTCATCAGTTGTTCCAGCCCAGAGCCTTGAGTCTGGGTACGTACCACAAGGCGAAGTCCTCACCTGGCCAGCGACTCCACTCAGCCAGAGCTCGACAATGCTCGTGTAGTAATGTATTCAAGGGTTTGGGAAGCATTGGACTTTTTCATGGGTCTTCGAGTTGGCATTCTGGCAATTTTACACTGGTAAGAGTCACGTGATAAATGACCGGTCATAAACCTCGAATTTATGACCGTCATTTACCTCGGGGTTTTGGTAATTTACCTCTAGGTAATTTACCTCGGGGCAACCCTATCGACAACAATGCAAATTTGGTGTGGATGCCAGCTGAACACCAATGGGATGGTGTTGAGGTTTCAGATGTCACAGTCCAGCAGTTCAAGGGTCGTAGTTACATTGTATACCGGCAGCTTGATGGCATCCCACCAGACAATAGCTCTCAACGCTATATCATGGTACGTTTTAACGCTCTACAGTCGGGAAAGGGGATGGTGGAAAATGCTGACCTCCAACAGGTGGACGGGTCTTACCAAGTCTTTACAGAAATCCGACCAGTGGGATACTTCAATGGCGAATTGCGGGGACTTCGGATTAGCAAGAATGGTGGCGCTATCATCAACTTCACGAACCAAACCCGAAATGACGCGGAGAATACATCGCCCCGAATGGAAGGGATATACGAGAGCATATTCCAAGAGGTAGACCTTGAGTCTGGAGAGCTACTCTTTGAATGGCGTCCGGCATCCCATACGGCATCAATTAATAGTGTCGATAAGAACACTGAAGGGGACTATCTGGTAGCAGGGTCCTTTTCTGGCAGCAACACGGTAATTTGCATCAGCCACAAACACCGGCATATACTCTGGCAACTCGGTGGCTCCGCAAATAACTTCACAGACGCATCAAGCGGCGCTGCTACCCGCTTTTCGGGATACCACCGGGCAAGCTCTCTCCAGAATGCAACAAGCCTCGTCATCATTGATGACGGATCAGCCACAGCTACAGTGTCCACTGGTAACGGGTTCGAAGTCCGCGTCCTGAAGCTCGAACTTGACTTACAGCGAATGATTGTCTCTCTCGCTAGGGCGCACGAGTCATCGAGTAAAACGTCAAGTGCCTCTGCCATTCAGCTTCTACCTAACGGGAATAGTTTGCTCAGCTATGATGGCATACCTTCCTTCAGGGAAGTCTCGGAAAGCGATGTACTCTGCGAGGTGCACTTTAGTCCCAGCCGAGTACCTAGCCTGACCCAAGTACCCGGCATGGCGGCTTTGGCCCAGGGCCAGAACTATCGCATTTCCAAATTCCACTGGGTTGGGCAGCCCAAGAGTCTCCCTGAGATCGCGGTCGATACTGAAGAAAGGGCAGTATATGTCAGCTGGAATGGCGCCACGGCGATCGACGCGTGGGTTCTCCAAAGCAAGCGCAAGGGAGACAGTGATGCTTGGTTCGATCATGTCTGGGTGCCGAAGGTGCAGTTTGAAACTAGGATACCCATTCCTCGTCATTCTGAGGAGATCCTTCGCGTCGTGGCGCTAGATCGCCAATGGAAAGTAGCGGCGTATTCCAGGACTGCGTCAAAGCACATAAGAACTACTCTTCAGTCTCACAAGACTGGACAGCATCTTTACTGGATAATGACTGGTATAAGCGTCATTTTTCTTGGAGTCTACATGTACAGGAGAGTTCACAGGGGAAGGGATATGGGCGATCTGGGGGAGCGAGAGCCACCTGAAAAGCGCATTGTAAACGTATAAAGCAATTAGCTACTTAATCACATGGAATCTGTTGGATGGCCGGCCGGAGAAGACGTTGATCCAGACTTCGCAACATCATACTCGTGCCATGGTGAAGCCGGCCTATTAGTGTCTCTTGCATCTCTGTAAGGCGCACAAGCACGATAATACAGAGAGTGAAGAACGGGGGCCATCAATACAATTGTTGATCTCTGCTTCCCCCCCACTGAGGTTGGAGAGGAATGCTTCCTTAATACATCGGCATCCCCCGATATGTCTCGGAGATATGTCTCAGAGGATTGCTTTTGGCAAGCGACTGAGGCCCTGGGCGCGTGTCAATCTCCCGGTTCACTGGTGCTGCTCGTTCTTGGCAGCTCTACGGCTTGTTGCTTGGAAGTGTTAATTCAGCCTTAACATTAAGTCCTACTGATATCCCCCCCTCTAGCCACAATAGCATATGACTGATGTATGTCCTGGGAAAGGAACATAGCCCAAAAAGGCAAAGTAGTGGCGTGTAGCTGTGCAGACAGAAGGCCAGGAGCTGTGTGGCTGCGGAGCCTGAAATACTGAGCGGGAGATCTGGTAGAGTCAATGGACGATATGGTGGCTCTGTATCCCAGACCCAAGGAGAAGTTGCGTTTACGGTGCCGTTCATCTTGGCGATAACGAGCAAAGAGAGATATCTGCGAAGCGGATTCAAGTACAAGTTGGCCTGCTTATTGTTTGCTGATAGCTGAACCTGTCGCTAATCAGCACTTCATCGACCGCGATTGGAAACATTGGAGGCTCCTCCTGGCACTGCCAGCGCTCAGGGGGGGCCATACTGGAGCGGCCCTCGCAGATGAGGTTGCGGATACGATATGCGCCTTCGATCTTCAAGATAGGTACAAGGCACCAGTCCCGAAGCAGTCGGGGCATTGGGCAACCGCGCGTGCTAATTGCTGTTTTGCTCCAGAATCGGGTACTATACCCTGGATAACGCTACGAATAATGATACAGCAATGGAAGGGCTCGCCGCAGAGTTCGATTTCGACAGGGCTGAGCGTCGCGGCGGTATAGTTCGGGCTGACGCACATTCTGCCTGTTTAACTAGCCCCTCCAACCTCAACGGACACTTTTTGGACGACATTATGTGGCCGACTATGTGGCATCTGCTGCAGGTGTTAGGAGCTCTCTTCCTTGACTCGACTGCCTCAAACGCGGAAGGTTCACGTCTGGTGCTCGAGTTGGATTGGATGCGTCTCGCGTTGAACTGATCCTCAGCTCGTCTTGGTTCCAACACTGGCCGAGGCTGGGACACATCTCGCTTCAAATGCCAATGAGGGTGGAAATGCTCAAGTAGAAGGCTTCGCCCCTCTTGGGCTAATTGTTCCAATGTGTGAGAACACGGCAGCCCGTGCGAGGATGTAAAAGTCTGGCTACACGGGGCTTTCTCCGCCCTTTGGAGTAGCCGCAGTTGCTCTAGCACTTTGCGCAACGCTTGATGGGATACCCAGCCACGTACGGCCTCGAACAGCACTCCGGAGACTGCTAGCGGCGTGCGCACTTGCTGGGAGACTCGCATATGTTTGAGTTCTTTCAGTTGGTTCGCGATGGCGTGCTTCATTGCTTGCCACACATCGAAGAGGTCAAATGTGGAGGTCTTGATATGGGACTTGATCAGCGAGTGAATGCCCTCAGCCCTGCTCCGTGTACATTAGTTCATATTCTCTTCCAGTCAGCGCACGCTACCTGCCTTGAAGTTGCCACGTTTCCAAAGTGTAGGTGCTCATCTACCCACGCCTTGACAATCATCTCCTTGTGTGGCTCAAGCCAATACATCTTGATGTAGCCCACTGATTCGAGGTACTTACTGCCATACTTGAGTTCGAATGCAGTCAAGCGCTCTTCAAACGTCCTTTAGTCGGGAGACGCCACTATCGAGTGCCAAAATGTGTAGAATTCTTCCCACGCCTGATTCTCTGTTAGACCGTTTGAATGGGCTGCGTTCGGTGCGAAAAGCGGCCGACAGTACTGCAGAACTGCCTTATTAACGTGCCAGAGACAAAGAAGCGCTTTAGACGAGGAGAACCAAACTGCGGCAGCGTTCATGGCTGCGATGCATCTGTCGGTCAAGATCACTGATGGCAGCTCACGCTGGTAAAGTGACCTGAGATGCTCCAGCGCCCACGAATAGTCCTCTTCTGATTCGCCCGAGAGGAAAGCAAATGCGATGCAGAAGGAGCGCTGGCAGGAATCGACCCCAACCATGTCCAAGAGCGGCATGCGGTGCTTGTTGGTCTTATATGTGCAATCTAGTAATAAGACATCAGGATTGTATTGTAGGTATGCCACGGACTCGGGATGGGCGAAGAAAATGGCAGTCAGTCGATTGTCCGGGTCTAAGCGAACTCGACACCAGAAGCCTTCTCGGTGCAGTTGGTCCACCAAAGCCTGGACGCTGCTCTGGCCTTCCCGTAGATCTCTTCTCGTCGCCGCAATCCGGTTATATATGTCTCGTTGGCTCGCAATGGCTTCCGAATGGTTATCGAGATACGTTCGTATATCTCTCGGGGCAGCGCCGGACGTGGCCAGGTTGGAGACAGTTGCAGCGTCTTGATCCACCAGCTGTCGGTGCGCTGGGTGTGCTGATGGGTCCTCGCTTGGTGGATGGTTGTGCCTAGCGCACTCTCTGTCTGGCCGATGGCTCAGGACCCACGCACTACCATCCAGTGATTGCTTGGCTAGAACGGAAAACTTGCCCCAGTTCTTCGACTCGAGGTTTGGCGTACTCGTTCGATGGATGAGTTCGGCGGTTGTTTGTTTCGATCGCACGCGTAGACAACTTTGACCCGCCCGTTCGGAGTTTTTGTAGACTTTCCCGTCGTGAACGCGTACCCTCGAGGTCTCGCCCAGGAATTGATCGCTGTAAGAAGGGATTCACGTGATCCATATATGCCTTCCGGCGGAAGTGCATCTTCAGCAAATGGTGGTTGGACCATGACGACTGCGAAGTCAACTCAATTGTTCTGGTCGTGATGGCCGACCGCGAGCGAAATGCGCCAATAGGGGAACACGGCGAGGGATCCAATAGATCCGCGCCCGGGCGCGGATTTAATCTCTCGCGCCCGGGCGCCCACGAGGAATGCACGCTATACTATTGGCTGAAAAACCCCCAAGACTGACAACAGAACAGCGCGTCTGCCAGCCTGCCTGACTCGTAGTGGGTTGGACATCAGGGACCATGGCACTAACAAAACAGTCGCTGCACATGGTTGCAACATCGTCGTAGTGGCAACATGGTTATCGATATTTGGGGTTGGCGTCGTACGCAAATGAGCCGCCAAGATGGAGGAGCAATTTTAAACGGAAGGCCAGGAATATGACCAAGCAGCGTGCACACTCTGTGCTGGTGTTCGTCACTTGTGGTTTCGCATGCGCTGGGCAAGGCCCGCCATAATATGATCATGAGCTCCGTCCCCGCAAGCAATGATGTGCACGGCAAAAAACATGTTTCACGATCACACATTCTGATTTCATGCCTTGGTTGCAATAAGGCTTTGTTTTTTCATCGTCGCCCGTTATTAGACCAATCTAACAGCTTCCATGACGTTTGTGTGGTCGTTTGTTAAGATGTAAGTACACGTTCTTCGGTGGGCGCCCGGGCGCGAGAGATTAAATCCGCGCCCGGGCGCGGATCTATTGGATCCCACACGGCGAGTGGTGCTTAGTCAGTGGGCGCGCCCGGGCGCTCAAGGATAAATGGGCGCCCGGGCGCCCACGTATCAGCCGCCCACGGGATCAGGTTCCCGAGATCTCGAGAGTTGAGGTCTCTATTGCTTCGTAGATAGTTTCATCTCGCTCTTTGTTGGTGGTGGTGGGCGTTGCCCAAAGTCATGGCGGATCCCGGCGGGACCCAGGTGGGGGTGGGGCACTTTAGTCCGGCGGCCCGTTCGACGCGTTCCACGCGTGGGATGACGCCAAACGGAAGTGTTCAGGATACGCTGCGCTCGCTCGAAAACGCAACGGCAAGAGGGGCAGCAAAACCAGCAAGGCGATCGACGCGCATCCTGGGGACGGACAACGAATCCGACTGTGTGTACGACCAGAAGAAGGCTCCCAAGAATGGCGAAACTGGGAAGGCAATGCTCCAGAGGGTGTTGGAGGTGCTTGAGAAGATGGGAGGTGAGATGGGAGAGCTGAAGCAGCGGATAACCGAGCAGAACGACACGATCGGCAGACAGAGTAATGTCATCAAGGGACAGGAGGGCCTGATTCGAGAACTCCAAACCCAGATGAAGGAATCGAGTGACGAGCTCCATCGCGAGAATATGGAAGCACGGGTCGAGCTCCAGAGCACGCAGAAGGAGCTCCAGGATACCAAGGAAGAACTCAAGCACATCCGAAACCAACTGGAAGCCCTGAATGCCGCAGCGGCGTCGAACCTAAGTAGCGCGCGGGCCTCGTTCGCTGAGGTTGCCAAGTCACCACCGACGAGCGAGCCAACGAATCTGCGCACCGTGTCGATGCAATCAACGTCGTCCACATTCAGCGATACGCTCTACTGCACGATCGACACGTCACGAGTGGAAGAAGCGAACAAGAGCCGAGCGCAAGCGGGGCAGATCCGCCAGGCAATTGAGAGCGAGATGAGGGCGAAAGAGGCCAGGACGCCTGGAGATGCGCCGCAGTGGTTAAGGACGTCCGGAACACGGACCGCGTCAAGATCATCTGCAGAGATGAGACTGAACTACAGCAGGTCAAGGAAGCCGCCCAAAAGACGGCTGTGGTGGGGGCGCGCGTTATGAGGGACCAATTCTACCCGGTCAAGGTCGACAACGCCAACCGCACGGTGGTCTTGGACACAGAGGGAAACGTCCTAGCTGGGGCAGCCGAGGCGCTTGGCACCGAGAACAACGTGACCATCGGTAAAATTTCTTGGCTGAGCAACAAGGAATCGGGAAAGGCATACGGATCGATGGTGGTTTATGTCACCAAGGGCGCGGACGCGAAGAGACTCCTGGAAGGCCACTATTTCGATCTTGCAGGAGAATCTGCCATCACAAACGTCTTCGAACCACGGACGGGCCCGATCCAGTGCTTCAATTGTCAAGAAATCGGTCACAAGGCGTACACATGCAAGAAGCCACGGGTTTGCGGGAAATGCGCGGGACTGGGGCACCACCACAAAGACTGCAGGGTGGCAGAGTCAAAGTGCGTGCCCTGTGGCGGTCCGCACGAATCGTTCAGTTGGAAATGCCGGGTCAGGAACCCAAGCAACAATGCATAAGTGCTTACGCATCCTACAGCTCAACGTGCGAAAGCAGGAGCCAGTACAGCTGAGTTTGATGAATGACGCCGACTTGAAGGAATTTGGAGTGATAGCGGTCTCGGAGCCGTACGCTCGCACGGTGGATGGCAGGGTGACATCGAGCCCGATGGGACACAGGAACTGGACGAAGATGGTACCAACAAGCACACACAACGCTCCGTGGCCTATCCGGAGCATGCTGTGGGTCCAAAGTGATATTGAGGCAGAACAGATGCCCATCCAGTCGGCTGACCTCACGGCTGCGGTGCTTCGGCCGCCCGCAAGGGACGTACTGGTGGTCTCGGTATACGTGGAGTGGAACAACGAAGAGGCGCTGACATCCGCGATGACGCTCCTGGACGGCCTGATCCGACAATTCCGTGATGGGGCCGGCAGGCGTACGGACGTGGTGCTGGCAGGTGATTCAACCGCCACGACTTCCTCTGGGGTGGGGATGAGGTTTCGGCGAGAAGGCAAGGCGAGGGCGAGCCCATCATCGACCTCATGAGCGAGCATGGCCTCTGCAGCCTGCTGCCAAGGGGCACGAAGACGTGGCAGGGCCCGGAGAGCGAAAGCACTATCGACCTGGTGCTCGCGACGTCGGAGCTGGCGGATGAGATGGTGACATGCGCCATACACCCGACCGAGCATGGATCGGATCACCGAGCGATACAGACAACATTCGACGTCGGGGTGCCAGAACGAAGCGCGCCGGAACGTCTCTTGTTCAAGAACGCTCCCTGGATCATGATTGCAGCGAAAGTGGAAGATGACCTGCGGCCGCTTCCCTGGACCGTCGACGTGCAGACACAGGCGGATCAGTTGATGCGAGTCGTCCTGGAGGCAATACACGAATTGACGCCTCGGGCACCACCGCTCCCATATGCAAAACGCTGGTGGACCAAGGATCTGACGCGACTGCGGTGGGCGTACACCTTTTGGCGGAACCAAGCGAGAACGCAGCGGCGCGCTGTTTCGACGCGGCCGGACGCGTGGAAGGGGGAGCGTTGCGCGGAAGGGAAAATGCTGCGTGGAAGGGGGACGGTTGCGTGGAAGGGGGAGCGTTGCGCGGAAGGGAAAGCGTTGCGTGGAAGGGGAAATGTTGCGTGGAAGGGGGAGCGTTGCGCGGAAGGGAAAATGTTGCGTGGAAGGGAAAGCGTTGCGCGGAAGGGGAAATGTTGCGTGGAAGGGAAAGCGTTGCGCGGAAGGGGAAATGTTGTGTGGAAGGGAAAACGTTGCATTGGTCCAAGCCACTTCGTGCGCCTTGGGTTGTGTGGCCCGTGAGCTTCAGCGGGTGACAATTGCCTGTTTAGTGCGCCGTATGCCACCCCGCCAGCACGCCTGTCGAGGACCCATATTGTACCTTAAACATCTGGTGACTTGGCATCGCTGCGACGCATGAGCAAATCGAACACGATTCTTATAGTCAGGAGAGCGATCTAGGTCTGTATTGCATACAGGGCTCGATTGACTGTTGGCTGGACAACAGGTACAAGATCGATTGGCAATTTTTTTCCCAGCGTTCATGGACTCATAATTGAAGCGAAAATATCAGTCACGAATGGTTACGGGTAATTTGTTGTGCTGTACCGCTCTCAAGGCATTCTTCCCAGGACCAAACGCGGGCTTCGAAACCCCGCCTGTTAATTCTTGTAACCGCGGATTCAATTTCCGGCTCATCCACGATAAAGATAAACGTCCCTTCGATCTCACTGTGATTCATGTCGTGTGCGCAACCGATGGCGTCGGCGATGATTTCTCCGCAAAGCCAAGGCTTATGTGCGCCCTCCGAGCCCGAATCGCAGGGGTCGCACGTGACGCTATGACCAGCAATAGGATGCCACACGGTATCCTACCTAGCGACGACAGTCGATGCGCAGGGGCAGGGTTGGAAGACGTCACTATCACCGCAGAGAGCCCCGGAGATGGGCGACTGCCGTGAGCGACCTAGGTTGGCAACGTCGCACTTTGTGAGAACTGACGATGGTGTCTGCCGTCGTCTCACCGTTGCAGCGAAGCGTTGAGCCGTCGCCAGTGTGGTCTCATGTCTTTTTTTGCGAATCACTCTGGGATTGAGTCATGACACGTCAATGCGCTCGTTTGTATAACGTATCTTATAAGGTGTGGCGTTCGAATCGCCACAGGTAGGAAGTAAACGGCGAGCCACGTGGGCGCCTAAACGGGATGGCGCCGAGCCCCGCTGGCTTCACTCGCCGGGGAGAAACAAGCACAGTGGCAACGTGACATCTCGCGATTCGAATCAGCCACCCAGGACTGGCGCTGGTTCGCAGCATCAACGGTGGCTTTCAATTGACGAGTCAATTCCACCGTCTCGTCGCCCTTCGTCCAATTTGCTTGCCATCGGCAGCAAGCTTGCACTCTGCGAGACGGCATCTCATCAATTGAGAGCTCCGGCATTGCTGGGTGCGCTCTTGCTTCTCTACCCTTCCATCATCCTGGCTGTGCTGCCACGGCGTCGCACCCTGGTGGCACTGAGCTGGGAACCCCACCACCACAGCCCCTTTCCGAGACCTGCTGTGCCGAGTTCCCCAGTGGAAGCTCACACTCGAGTGCCACCAAGACCCGACCAGAGACTCCAGGGCTCTCTCGCACGGCACTCTCGAGCCCCCAACGGGAATCTCGCAGTCCCGCGCCATTAGTGCCTCCAACCCGCCATCCCCGCAGAGGAGCCACAGTCACCTACGGCACACCGGGGATGTAACAAATCCTTTGGGACCCTGAATTCCACACGGCCTGCTCCCCGCTGCGAATTTCCCAACTACGTGTCCTCAAGGTGGAACTCCTGCCACGATGTTAACCTTACGGTTCACCTCGCTCGCAACGACCGCAACAACTCTTCCCTCTGCAATCTCAATCGTGCCCGTAGATTTACATCATCCTCTTTTGGTGCCGAGACAAGTCGCCTCACCATCCCCGTTCCTTCCGCCGACTCTCATTTGTCTGAGCACGTTGCGCTGTGCCCGATCCTCACAATGAAGTTCAAGTCCGTTTCCGCCGGAGTCTCAGCCGCCCTTCTCGCCGGCACCTGCCAGGCCGACGAGGCGACCTTGCCCTCGTCCTTGGCCTCCGTGCCCCCTCTGCCTACCTTCACCGTAAGTTTCCCGAGCAGTTGACGCGCTGGCGCGATATGCCCAGAACCCGAGGTCGCAAAGGGCGACGGCTTACTGGTATGGACTGCAGCCTACCACCCTCAAAGCCCCCTTTTTGGAGCAGTTCACCGAGGGCTGGGACAAGCGATGGAAGCCCTCGCACGCCAAGAAGGACATGACCGGCTCCGACAAGGACACAGAGGAGTGGGCGTACGTTGGCGAGTGGGCCGTCGAAGAGCCCTACCAATACAAGGGCATGGAGGGCGACAACGGTCTCGTCGTCAAGAACCCAGCTGCCCACCACGCCATCGCGGCCAAGTTCCCCAAGAAGATTGACAATAAGGGCAAGACTCTTGTCGTCCAGTACGAGGTCAAACTTCAGAGTAAGCCAACCCCGTAGGCTCAGCAGCCGCTCGACATGACCGTCGCTTGCTAACACAGATCGCGTCCAGAGGGCCTCGAGTGCGGTGGTGCCTACATGAAGCTACTCCGCGACAACAAGGCCCTACACCAGGAGGAGTTTAGCAACACGACCCCCTACGTCATCATGTTCGGCCCTGACAAGTGCGGCCACACGAATAAAGTCCACTTCATCTTCAACCACAAGAACCCCAAGACACGCAAGTACGAAGAGAAGCACCTGTCGGCTCCACCCGCAGCTCGCATCACCAAAACCACCGAGCTCTACACGCTGATTGTCCACCCCAACAACACCTACGCTCTGCGACAGAATGGCGAGGAAATAAAGACAGGTTCCCTCTTCGAGGACTTCACGCCCTCACTCAACCCCCCGCCGAGATCGACGACCCCAAGGACACCAAGCCGGAGGACTGGGTTGATCAGGCCCGCATTCCTGACCCCGAGGCCAAGAAGCCCGAGGACTGGGATGAAGATGCTCCGTTCGAGATTGTCGATGAGGAGGCTACCATGCCCGAGGACTGGCTGGTTGACGAGGCCAGCACGGTCCCTGACCCCGAGGCTAAGAAGCCCGAGGACTGGGATGACGTGGAGGACGGCGACTAGATCGCGCCTACGGTTCCCAACCCCAAGTGCGCAGACGTCTCTGGCTGTGGCCGCTAGACCAAACCCATGAAGAACAACCCCGTCTACAAGGGCAAGTGGAATGCTCCCTACATCGACAACCCGGCCTACAATGGTCCCTGGGCTCCCCGCAAGATCAAGAACCCCGAGTTCTACGAAGACAAGCACCCCGCCAACTTCGAGGCTATGGGCGCTGTGAGTCAACCCTAAAACGCTGCGCTTCTCTGGCAACCGCTAACGTGTATTATTTGGCAGATTGGCTTTGAGATCTGGACCATGCAGAATGACATCCTCTTCGACAACATCTACGTTGGCCACTCGATTGCCGATGCCGAGAAGCTGGCTGAGGAGACTTTCAAGCTCAAGCACCCCGTCGAGAAGGCCCTCGCCGACGCTGACAAGCCCAAGTCTGAGGACACGCCCAAGTCTCCTTCGGACCTCAAGTTTAGCGACGACCCCGTAAACTATATTGAGGAGAAGCTCGACCTCTTACTCACCATCGTCAAGAATGACCCCATCGAGGCCATCAAGCTCGTCTTTGACGCTGCTGGTGGTATCGCTACCGTTATTGTGGCCCTGATTGCTGTCCTGGTTGGCCTGGTCGGCCTGCGTAGCGCTTCGCCCGCCACTCAAAAGGCGGCAAAGGATGCCAAGGACAGGGCCAACGGGGTCAAGGACAAGGCCGTCTCGGGCGCCGCCACCGGCGCTGAGAAGGCCAAGGGGGAGGCCGCCAAGCGCAGGACATTCAGTCAGTCGCAGGCTGCTTCGTGAATATGAGGTCGGGAAATAGGTGCGACTGAAGAATTTGCAGAAAACCATGGACACGGTGATGCGCGGTAGTAGTCGTTGGCGTTCCTCAATTTCCAGCTGCCGAGCTTGGTTGCCAGAGATGTCCAAATTCGCTTTCTCACGCTTTTCCGCCGTGGTTGCATGATCGGCGGGTTCTGCTGCATGGGACCAACAATACCCTCGTCGGCTCGGGCGGTGAATTTGCGGTTGGCTCCTGACCGCTCATGCCTCGCGTGGTAGCCAGCTGGTTGCCGTCGACTGGCATGGATGTGTTAGTCCCTGGCCACACAGCTGTTGCCGTCTGCGCCGATCTGTGGTACACTTGGTCATGCAGTCAACGGCACTTGCGGTCTTAAACTCGTCCGGCGACACTGGTTCATCTGGGAGTTCTTGCGGCTGGTTCGACTTTACGATGCTACCGTTTGTTCGGAGGGGAGCAATATTGATCGGCAGGCCGGTCGGTCTTGGACGTACTGTATTTCGGCGACCGGGGTAACGTACATGATAAGCGAGTGGCGCGAACAAGCGAGTGGCGCGGCACATGGCGACCAGGCGACTGTCATCCCCAATAAGTCAACCAAAACACCTGGAATCAATTGCAATCAATCGGAGTAGTCTTCCCCAGACATTTCCACTACTATCTCACAATTTCGTGCATTATGTCCTGTCTTGCCACGGACGCCACAGCGCCGTTCCTTCACTACCCTCCTCGACTTGCGACCGCCATTTTGCCTCATTTCCTGCCTCAACTGCGCATCCATCTCGTTCTGAGCCTGGAGATCCTGTCCCTCAGATAGTGTCATGCTCCCTCCCTTTCGGAGACGCGACTTTTTGACCTTTCGACGCCGGCTGAGTATCTCATTCTCCTCTCGAAGGATCCGGTTTTCAGACTTAAGCAGCGCAATCTGATGCATGATTCCCCGCGCCCCCTTCGAAAGCCGGTCGACAGCTTCATAAATAGATGTCGGCGAGCTATTCTGATGACGAGAGATTCGCCCCTTGATAAAATCCGTCTGGGAGCTCGCTTCAGTCGGGTTGTTTGGCGTCTTAGAGACCCAAGGTTCCGGTGTTCCGTGACCCTCTTCCAAAGGTGTCGGCGTCCGTGGCTTCACATCCAGGCGGGAAATCACAGCGTCAGGGTCAAGCGGAGCAAGTCCTGCGCCTCGAAAACCTCCCCGGATGTTCTTTTCTGTCATTGCCTCCTTGAATGCCGC
This sequence comes from Purpureocillium lavendulum, assembly GCA_029168975.1. Lineage (NCBI taxonomy): Eukaryota > Fungi > Ascomycota > Sordariomycetes > Hypocreales > Ophiocordycipitaceae > Purpureocillium > Purpureocillium lavendulum. The sequence goes on from JAQHRD010000016.1 coordinate 437,682, forward strand.
GAAAAACGCGGGAAAGAAGTCCTCTTTGGTGATGTGGCTTGTACCGGCCCTCATCTTCTTCTCGATTTGCCGGCCATACGCTTGCTTGAGTGGGCCAAAACAGCCAACGTCCAGAGGCTGGAGTATATGAGAAGAGTGAGGAGGCATACAGAGCGAGACCATTCGATCACTGGTCCTGTCCGCCACTTGCTATGGTGTACAGTTTATCACCGTCAGAGCATGTGCCTCCCTGGTGACGGGCATGTTGACTACGATCATCGCTGCCTGACTTCGGTTGAAAGCTATCCTTGCGCAGGTGGCGCGCGGAGGATGGCTCGCCAGCATTCGCCGATATCCAGCAAGAGCACGGGAAAGTCAGGGGCGTCACTGCCGGGCTAACATACTGTATTTACCGCAATGAATGCTGGAGCGTTTCTACGAAACAAGAATATCGGCTTCGCTGCCGCTGTTGATCGTGTTGATCCTGCGGCATTTAGTGTACCCGGAGCAGATATTTAACATGGCAGCGTGTGAGCCTCTGCGACTGTCACGCGACGAGGGAGTCGAGAGAAGAGAAAAGAGAAAAGAGGAAAGAGACAACGAGGCGCTTCCACACAGTATATTATGTGGACCGATCGGACAGCGTGCCGACAAGAGCCCCGCAACAATCTCCAGCCAAGACGACGACGGCCCCACCAGAGAAAAGACCTTTTCAACGACCCGTCCCACACATAGCCCCACCCACGTGCACCAGGTCGCGACTTGATGCGTCTCCGTCTGGATTTGACATTGGGCGAGGGAATTGGAATCTAGGTGCCGGCTGCACACTAGTTTTCAGCTTCCGTGTCGCCGCACGCTGCAGGGCCTAATATGGGCAAATTCGATTAGTATGTGAATGCCTGACGGCAAGGAGTTGTCCCGATTATGCCAGGCGTAACTCTTCCACTTCTCTGCGTAGCCATCCCGGAGCCAGGCCCCTGTCACATAGCCCATCTGGATTTGGAGTGCAAGAAGACACACAACTCATACCACCCCGTATTTTTAGTCGGCCGGCGTAGGACTTCCAGACTCGATGATCAGCTCCGGAGACGCAGCTCGGCTCCATTCCCATAACCAGCCATGCGCCGAACAGGGAGGCACAGGCTCGGTAGTCTCCAATATAAAAACCTAACCAGCACCCAGCTCCGTGGTGGATTCAAAATTTCTCTATTGCACATGGGACCTATGGGAGTGCTTTTGTCTTAACTCGAACCACGTTATCACGAGTCGTTTGACTTTGACACCCCTGTCACGGCTGCTCCCCTCAGTGCGGTTTTTATCATCGCCAGAACAGTTCTATCCACCACAATGGCCTCGTATCTCATCATTGGTGCAGGCAACTTCGGGACCGCTACGGCATTGACTCTAGCTCAACGCGATGAGACAGCCAAGATTATCCTCATTGACACTGCAGCGTTTCCGAACCCGCGAGCTGCCTCGCAGGATGTCAACAAGATTGTTCGAGATGACTATCCTGACAAGTTGTACATGCGTATGCTCATCAAGGCGATGCCCAAATGGCGCAAGGACAAATTGTACAGCCCGTTCTACCACGAAGTTGGCATGCTCCGTGCCGACGCGTCCAATTTTGGCGAGGAGAGTATGGCGGCTTACAAGGATATGGGCGTGGCCAATGACACTAGTTATCTCTCCGTGGATGAGGTACGAAGGCGCTGGAACGGTACATTCGCGACAACGAACTTTGGCAGCCTCGAAAATGTGCTTCACAACCCAACTATTGGGTATGCAGAGGCGGACAAGGCGCTCGGAACCGTGGTGCAAGCGGCTATCGACGCGGGTGTCCAATACATTGTGGGTGTCATGAAGAACCTCAACTTCGGCTCAAATGGGGAGTGCACGGGCGTCACGTTGGAATCGGGAGCGGTACTGCAGGCTGACAAGATACTGCTCGCGACGGGCGCGCGTACGGCGGCACTTTTAGTGCAGAGCGCTCCCCATAACAAATCGCTGCACGCGGGTGAGAGACTCATTGCTGCAGGAGCCATCAGTTTCTACGCGAAGGTTTTTGGGGAGCAGAAGAACAAATTTGAATCCATCCCGGTGCTGAAGAGCTGCCTCCCCCAGATTAAAGGTACGTTGTTTCCATCGTTATTGTCAGGCTAAGCATGGCAGTAGGCTGCCATGTTGCTAATTGTTCACGAGAATTTGTAGGTGAGAGTTTGTCAATGCTTAAGGATGGCACCATCAAGTTCAACTGTGACATGTGTTTCACCAATTATGTCACATGCCCCAAGACTGGCGAACACATGTCGCTGGTTCCGGATGAGAGCGCGTTCAACTTGTGGACGGGACCCAAGTTCATCAGCTACTTCCAGGAGCTCGCGCGTCGAACAATGGACAGGCTGTACGGGAATGAGGCGGAAGGCATAGCCGTCGACGCGTATCGGGTATGCTGGTGAGTCGTTCTGACTGCAGCTCAGGAGCGGGTGTTGATTCGCCCTGTGGCAACGCTTGCCCATCGTGGCTGTCGGTGCCAACGAGTCAGTCTCACTAACATTTTACGTGCTGCTTAATAGGGACGCAGTGACCCCGACATACGACTTCCTTATCACAAAGCACCCTCACTGTCCTGGCCTCTACCTTGCCACCGGTGGCTCGTTCCATGGCTGGAAGTTCCTGCCAGTGATTGGTGACTACATTGCTGACATGATAACTGGCTGCTTGGAAACGGAGTATGCCGACCGTTGGGCATGGGACAAGAAGGACGGGAGTAGCCAGTTGGCCAATCCGACGTACCAGGTCGTCGGTGACCTGCAAGACTGGATCGGGTGACTAATGGTTCTGTCGCATATCCAGCCTGCCTACAGTAGCTGCAGCTGCCTAGCAGGCAGCTGCCACTGCCTAAACCGGCAAAGCTTTCATTTGTGTATAAGAGCTGCACGGGAGCCGTACAGCTTCTCGTGGAGCTCTTGCTCCTTAGATAATTCTCATCAATTACACGATGCCAACTGTGATCCCTGTGGAGCCAATTGTCTGACAGGTTCGCCTTTCTTCCCCGTCTGACAGTCGCGGGTGGCGCCAGCTTGGGGTGCATTACTGGGTCGAACACTTCCACGAGATTTTATTGCAAAATCAGAGTTCCTCCAGAGTTTGTAGAGGACGTTGGCCATGTCGCTACAGCGGTCGCAGCAGGACTACACGCGGCATTCTTGAACTTCCTTCGGCGTGTTCCTTGACTCGAAGAACCAGCATGACATTCTAGCATTTAATGTGCTCAACCCAGATGTCCTGCTAGAGACGACTGCTCCCCTGCTGGCGATGACATCTGCGATTCAGTTGCCCTCAACTGCTGTTGCCCAGCTCATCCAAGGCTACAACACGGCTGGAGTAGTCGACCTTGACGGACAGAGTTGGTCCTCAAGACGCTTGGGCTCATACCTGGTGAGCTCTACTTCATCCCTGCCGATAAACTTGACTCGGGACTTCATATAGCGCTTCCATGCATTCCTAATTCGAAATCGATCGATATATATCGATCATGATGGCGGACGACAAACTCCCACCTCCACGTGGTGTCCGCTGGGAACTCTCAGAGAAAGAGTTCGGCTGACTCTGGGTGCCAACAGGAGTTCAGCGACGCGATTATCCCTGTAAGGCGCACAATCACGACGAAACAGAGAGTGAAGAACGGGAAGCAATTGATACAATCGTTGATCTCTGGCTCTCCCTCACTTCTCACTGGAAGAGAGATGGCCATATAAGTCTCCAGCTACTGCTGCTGCCTTGCAGGCAGCAGCTGTTGCCTTCTAGGCAGAATTGTGTTGCCTACCTTGCCTGCCCGTGACAGGTTGCCCCCTCTCCCTGAGGAGCTCGTCCCGAGCTCCTAGGGTCCTGCATCCGCAGATTGATCATAGTTCGCCAGAAAGGCTACGTCCACGAAGTCACTTCGGGGCACCCAGGAGTTCTCTTCCTCACCATGCCCTTTCCATTTCACCAAATATCTCCGACGACTTTTCGGCCCACGGTGATCGAGAACTCGCTCAACATCGTCTCGTATGATGTGGCAGGTATCTCCGCAACAGAAACTATCGACTCCACGGGCGTGTCAGCCTTAGATATCCCCGTAGTTGCAAGGGGTGGTCTGATTTATCTACCTTTGAATGGGCTGTCTCGCTGGCGTCCAATGGAGCCGTTTTGTAGACGTGGGACGAGGTCAAACCTCCGAGACAATCCTGTGCATGTGGAGCTAAGAAGTACGAGCCTCCCCATAGCAAATTGGTGGGATATGCGTGTGTGTGTGTGTGTGTGTGTGTGTATTTTCCGTCCAGCGGCCGTGAGGCCGCTCAGGTCCCTTTGGGGCACAGGACGTGCTGGGCTACTGGGTCTATCCTACGTTATCGATACAGGTTCTGGTGGGTCTCTCAGAGATTACCTCCAGGTGTCCCCTCATCGTCCCATCGCGAAAAGTAAACAAAACCACCATCCAGCATTTCATCGGCTCTGAGGCGCTCCAATTCGTGCTCGGTGCCCGTCAGCGGGTCGTCCAAGCGCGGCATCCAAGTGCCGTATTCTATAGGCTTCGAAAAAATGCCGTCGTCGGAGACTGCAAGAGCAGCCTCAAATGACCTGGGCGGACAAAGGGTGCGCCAACACCCTCCGCCTGGACGGGTCGCAGATGTGAAAGGCAACAAAAGAAAGAGAGGGAGAGGACACCATCCTCCTAGTGGCGAGGGCACGCCCATTCGAAGAACGATCTTGCCTTCGCCAGCTTGACGAACTTGTCGAAGTCTCTGCCTATTGCCCGATTGACTGCCGCAGTCGGTGAGGGTGCCAGCCTCATCCGATGTCGCGGCAGAATCTTTCGGCAATAGAAGAGATGACTTGGCTCTTTTCGTCGGCCACATGAGCATAACAGCCGCGCGTCGTCGTGGTTGAATCTCTCGTGGTAGTCGGCAAAGTCTCCGTGACGAGACCGTGCTGCGAGCAGGTGGTGGAGCAGTGGTCGTGGGAGCTCTAGCTCTGGTGGGCAGCCGATGGCAGGCTTGAGATGCAGTGGCTTGTACTAGTCGGGTGCAGAGGCGTCCCACCAGGCTTCAAAAGCGTCTCTGGGCTGCTGCCGGGCAGTCCTGCGCAAATGAGCGAGTGTCGGGAGAGCGTCTGCAGGTTCGGGCAAGGAGGTGGCCGCCTTCGCTAAGGCGTCCGCCTGCTCGTTGCCCGCAATGTTGGTGTGGCCAGGGATCCGGCGGACCTGGACAGCGCCATGCGTCGTGGCCAGAGCCTGAAACTCGAGAAATACTTCCTGAGAAGAGTCCGCGGGCATGCCTCAGGCAGATTGCGGCCCCGAGATTATCGAGACATACAGAGATGCGTCGTGGGCTAGGGAGGTTCAGTGCAGCACGCAATCCCTCGAGGGCGCCCTTGGCTTCGGCGTCGAAGACCTCCGCTGGGCCAAGGCGGCCGTTGCCAGTCGTCAAGGTATGTCCATCTCTCGATGGATTGCATAGCCGTACCCAGCGGCCTTCTCAGCTGATAAGGATCCGTCTGAGTAGACGACGAGCGTCTGAGGTGGGATGGCCCGGAGCCATTCCCGGAATTCTTCTGCAACCGATCGGCATTCAATTCGCTTCTGGCCTTGGAGAAAGGCCAGCAGAAGGTGGCTCAAAAGCTGACTACTTGTCACTACCACAACAAGCGTAGCAACTTATAGCGCCTGCTTGCTTGTTTCATCCGCAAGGTGTGAACAGAGAACAGCCGAGTTTGCGGTATTGCACTGTTCCTTACCATATTGTTGACTTTCTTTCGCTGCTCCTTTGTACGTTTTTTGGGCGGCCTGTCACGCGTGTACGTAAAATATTGGGGGCTAAATTGGACTCGCTGCTTGGGCGATCTTCGGCTAGGCCAGCATGCTTTGGCTACTCCTCCCAACCAAAATAAATTGCTGTCCCCTTCTGTCCATGTTCATTGAATAGCCGTTGCATGTCATTCTATGACTTTATCATAACCATGAATCCTTTTCAGCGGGTAATGCAGGCGTGTCGCCCTATCAAGCCCCGCCAAGAGGAAGACTTCAAACAACAGCGTCTGGTCTACCACTACGAGCACCCAGACAAGGCCCAACCTGCCATATTCAGCAGCTACTGTCCAGTCATCACATGCTCAGTTTTACAATCTTTACAGCACCGTGAACGAAAAGCCGCGGGTTGGCTCATCAAGCGTTTTGTGGACCAATTTGGACCTGGCAAGAAGGTTGACCTGCTGCCACGATCCGACCCAAGATTGCTTGTTTGCGTCAACCAAATCTTCACGACAGAGCTTCGCCTTTTTGAGGCGTACTTCGACATCAGTTTCACATGGTCAGGGTTTGAGCGTCGAATCACTGACGGGTCGTATATTCCTTTTACATATACTCGACTTGGTCTAGCCCAGTATTATCGTCGAGAAACTCTGTTCCATTTCAGGGGTCAGAACAATGAAAATGGCAAGGGTGAGCAGTCTCAGAAATGTAAGACTGCTGTGGAGGGGACGGTAGATGCCTGTTTCCCGCGAGGTAACATCTCAGCCTTGATCAGCCCAGACTTTCACTCCTTCAATTACGCACAGATGCGCCAACCTGCGCAGCCGTGGATATAGGGCCCCATTACAGGTCGTAGCAGGTTTCCATAACCACAGGCCAACGAATGCGCGTAGTTCAGGCGCCGTTGCCCGATGATTGAATGCGCTGCCGCGCGAATGGGATATTCGACTCGTGGTCCAATTGAGCGAGGACAAGAGCAGCCATCCGTCTGCCGCCACCACCGCCTTGTTCAGCCGTAAGTCGACAACGTGTCAAAAATCCCGTTGATCTCCAGAGGCAGTAAGGGATTAGACCCGCCGAAACGTGGGATAAGTTGCCACACTTGCGAAAGCGGGCCTGGTCGGGCGCGGGGCGAGCTGGCGGCCTGACATCCAGCATTAGCGTGGTGCAGTTGGTCCGACAGCGGTGTGGTCAGTCGGGCCCTGCCTGCCAATCCAACGAAATTCCAGCCTCACTCTCTATCAGGACTCGAATTCGTGCAGATAGGCTAGTGCAGCTATGCAATATACGAATGAATTTATATACCAGTCTTGACGCCAACCGAGCTGCTCACACTTGCCACCATCAATACTCACGTTCAGAAAACTGACTAGCAGACACTTTCGATAATGGCATCCGCATCTATGCCTTCATTTCCTCTTGCCGAACCACCTTCCTGCAGAAACTGTCATCAATCCTCCCATCTCAGATCATCGGTTTATCGTTGCACGCCTTGTAACAAGGTAGTAGCACGAAACGATGCGCGAGGAATTTCGCTCGAAAATCGGCCATGCCACTGCCTTTTATACTCGCGCCGGTGTCCTCGCAACGATTCGAGCGGCACCTTCTTTTTCGTATGTGCAACAGGAGAGTGCAACTTTTACGAGGAATCTGCACAGCAAACACCATCGACAGCACCGTCCGAGTCTAGTGAAAGCAGCCCAACTTGCGATGCGAATGTTCCAGCTGCGCAAGAAGGGATTGATCTGGAGTATCTGCGTCTTATCAACCATGTTCTAGATCGAGCTAAATCAGCGGAGATTCCGGACAAATCGCTAGATTTGAATGGCATATTTGCCGCACTGCCCAAAATTGGTCCATCAGTACAGGGTCGGAATTCACCGCTGCCGTATTCTAGTATGCGATACAAGAATGATTTCGACCGACATTCCAAAATTGGCGCATTAGGAGAGCTTTACGTACGTCTCGACAATGAAGCAAAGGCTAAATAAATCATTGACCCATGCGACCCAGGTATACATGCTCCTCGTACGCAAGCTCCCTGGCCGTGTCCACTATACCAATTGGCAAAGCAACATGCGAAATCACATCCGAGTGCACGACGACTTCAAAGACATGCGGCCATGGAGCGGACCTGAAACCGCAGATATTGTCCTGCCGGATCATGACGGCGAGCTGACTAAGTTGCTTATCCATAATGGCTACTTAGACAGGGCAATTTGGACGGATCAGAAGCCTCTTTACTACATTGAGGTGAAAGCAACAATGAGCGAGAAGAATCGTGAGTTCTACATGAGCGATGATCAATACCAGCGGGTAAGTCATGCCATTTAGATATAAGCCGCAGAAACAGTCGACATGACGTTAGCAAACTAACTTTTCCACTCACAGATGCAAGAATACTCTGCCGTAAATAAAGCAGCGCAGCCAAACATTTACATCATTGCACGGGTGTCAAACTTGAATGAGCGTTGCGTGGGCGTGGCGCGGAAGGGAAAGCGTTGCGTGGAAGGGAGAATGTTGCGTGGAAGGGAAAGCGTTGCGTGGAAGGGAGAACGTTGCGTGGAAGGGAAAGCGTTGCGTGGAAGGGAAAGCGTTGCGCGGAAGGGAAAATGTTGCGTGGAAGGGAAAGCGTTGCGTGGAAGGGAAAGCGTTGCGTGGAAGGGAGAACGTTGCGCGGAAGGGAAAGCGTTGCGCGGAAGGGAAAGCGTTGCGTGGAAGGGAAAGCGTTGCGTGGAAGGGAAAATGTTGCGCGGAAGGGAAAGCGTTGCGTGGAAGGGAAAGCGTTGCGTTGCCTGGGAGATGCGGGTCCAAGCCACTTCGTGCGCCTTGGGCTATGACCCGTGAGCTTCAGCGGGTGATAAGCTCCTGTTTAGTGCGCCGTATGCCACCACTCCGCCAGCACGCGTGTCGAGGACTCATCAGAGGCAGCACATTATCTGCCTGACATGGCTTGTGCTTCGCGTGCAGGCATGTCCTGGACCTGGCCGAACTCGTACATGTGAGGTCAGCTCCGTCATTGGCGCACGTTGCGGATTGGGTTGCGCTTGATAGGCAAGAATATTCGATACCGCGGCTTTGAACATTGTATTCCCGCTCATAACACAAGCCCCGTCCCTGCGTGGAGCTCTTAAGGAGGATATAATATGTATGGACGTCGTCGATGTCCCCGACTGGCTCATTAGCAGGTGTTGTATCGGGATAAACTTTTGGGGTGGTGTCGTTGGGGCTTGCCTACGAATCTGCACGGCATCTGGAATCCAGAGGCGATGCCGGCCCGGCGATCCAACTATATCGTCAACATCAACCTGCAGATGAACTATTGGCCAGCGGAGGTCACCAATCTTGCCGAGTGCCACGGGACGTTGTTCAGGTTCCTCGATGTGCTCAGGCACCGCGGCGAAGATACGCGCAGCAGATGTACGGCTGTCGGGGATGGGTGTGTCACCATATGAGGGACATTTGGGCAGACACTTTGCCGTTGGAAAGCTGCATATGTGCGTCGTACTGGACCGTCGGCGGCGCTTGGTTGTGCCTGCACTTGTGGGAGCATTACTTGTTCAGCCCGCGGCAGGGTTTCCCATGTTGTCAATCCCCATTTGCAGCGATCAGAATGTGGCCGTCGGCAATTGCTGGATCTGCATTGAGTTCTGCAGTGAGTTCTGCTTGAGCGGTGCGGGGTTTTGGGGGCCCCACCTGAGACATCTCTGCGTGCTCGGGAGTTGGATCCCGAACAGATCACTCTTCGGTCAGCAGCACCTGGCCAAGGTGTGAGGCAACAAGCTCCGCCGCGGGAACAGCAGCCCTGCCCGGCCGCTGCCCGGCTTGCCCCCTGTGGCAGGGACAAGAAGCCGCGGGGATTAGCAGGCCTAGTGCTGCCTGTCGAAGTTCAAGCCTCCGCAGCCCTAGCAACCCCGGTACGTCGATTCGGCTGCCGGCTTGGTCACTCCCAAGCTGTCGGCAAGCTGCCGTAAGCGCGTCGCCACAATACTTCCTGAGATGACTGTGGGTGGCTGGCGACCCATGCTACCTACGCGCAAGTAACGGCGACTGGCCTGGTAGCACCGGGAGGAGATGTACACCCTGAAAGCCTGTTTCTCATGGCGCCAAAACGTATCTAATGCCGTGTAGTGCAATGAGAGCGTGGTATCCGAGGGCCCGCTGAGCGCCGCTGATCTGGCGGGTGGGGCGAGCTGAGAATCAGCGAGCGCGCCGGCCAATCGTATCTGCGGATATCGGCCCCCTTCTTCACACCGGTGGCCGTGGATATTCGCAGATATCGTTACCACTTGCTGATTGCGTCGCTGATTCCATGTGGACGCCGCTATTCAGGGTCGCTCCAGCGCCTGCATTTTGGGCGACTGACCAGCTGGGCGGCGCGGATTTCGCTGTCGCTGGGGACAGCATCCGTGGCCCGCCGCCGCGCATCACCCCGTCTCTGACCCGTCCGTGTCGTAGGGCTGTTTCACTCGCTCTCCTCACGAACCACGACGAGACATGGCCCGGACGTCAAACCCACGGAAAGCGAAGGTGAAAGCGGGGCGAAAGGCGAAGCTCGCAGGGGCACCAAAAGGGGCATGGCCGGGGACTGGGCCAGAGGGGCGTGCAAAGCCGACCACCATGCGAGTTGCCCAGCGCATGCGACAGAACGCGATGAACGAAGCGGAGCTCCGTGCCAACGCTCAGACGATTCTCTCGACGATCCACCAGTCCCGACCAAAAACTACGACATCGGCGTACCGGCCGAAACAAGAGGAGTTCGATCAATTTTGCCAACGCAAACAGTATAGCGACGGCGCTACGGTTACGGAGGAGAAGCTTCTACTCTTCCTCGTCGACGAGGTAGCAGGCCGGCCCTTAAAGGTACGGAGTCGCAAAGCCGCCGCCGACACCCCGCAGGACGAGACTCGGCTGGCCTGGAGGTCCGTCCGAACATATGTTACTGCAATTACGGATCTTTACCGGACACAAAAGGCCCTTGGAATGAATACGCACCCGTCGCCTCGCGAAGACAACGTACGCGAGTACCTCAAGTCCCTACAACGTCGGGATGCCCAGCGGGACAAGGAGAATTATGCCGATAAAGGCCGCGATACGCTTCTCGATGGCTACTCGGAGTCCGAATTTGAGCGTGTATGCCATGAGCTCTGGGTCCACAGCGCGACATCGACTGAGTGCCATTTTCGGACCCTCGTGGATCTCCTCTTCGGCCATTATCTCCTCACCCGCGGCGGCGATCGTCGGGTCGCGAAGATCTCAGACCTCTTCACGTTCGAGTTTGCTGGTGAGGGTTCGACCCGCTGCATGCCGCTCATCTTCACGACGCGAGCCGGCAAGCAGAACCAGCACGGGCGCCTCGAGACTGCCGGTGCGTATCGGAATAGGAACCCGCTTATCTGCATCTTGGGTGGTCTCTCGTTTTACCTACTGTGTCGTTGGGATCTCGGTAGTGAGCCATTTCCCGATTTCAGCCGGCGCTCCGCGTGGTACGATATCCGCCTGATCAAGGGTAACGGCACTGACCGAACGGCGGCCTTCTCGTACAACTCACAGCGCGACTGGGTTGTCAAAGCTTTCGCTTACGCTGGGGTCACGTCGCAGAAGAAGACACACGTCGGCCGTAGCTCGGGGGCGAGGACGGCGGAACTGAAGGGTATCAGTGAGGATCAGATCCGCCGGGCTGGTCGTTGGAATCAAGAGCAGATGGTCGGCTGCTATTTGAACTCGCTGCCTCGCAAGTTCATGCGCACGATGGCCGGCCACCCGCCGCAGATCGGATGCTTCGAGATACGCCGTGCCGGTGTGACGCCTCCGGAGGTCCTCCTTTCGATGATCTGGCCTGAGCTGGACCGTTGGCGCGGCCGTTTCGGCCCGGGAACCGAGCAGGAGAACGACTTGGCGGCGATGGGCTCGACAAACCTTCTTTTCTATCTGCGCGAGGTTGTGTTGCAGGATTCGGTTATTTTGATGAAGAAATACCCCGGCAGCCCTGTGTGGAACCACCCTGTCTTCCGGCATCCGGCTTACGCGCCATTCGCCCAGCAGCTATCGGACTTCATCCTCGAAGAGGAGCGGCCGAGCCAGCTAGCCGTTCTAGTCCAAGCGATGCCGGTCCTTGCCGACTACCTTCAATCCGTCGACGCGCGGAACGAAGCCAGGACTTCCCAGCTTAGGACAGAGCTGACGGAGCAGCTCCGGGCTACAGAAGAACGTCTTGCAGTGGCCCAATCGTCACTCTTTTCCAGCGGTTTCAATTTACAACTCGCAGCCGCGACTCCCACCCCTGCCACCACGGCCGCGGTAGCGGTGGACGCCGTTGGACAAGTTGGGCCAGGGGACGGAAGCCGATCTGTCTCGACGCAATCGAGCATCATCGACAGCCGTGCCACGAGCCCCAGAGCGGCAGATACGATAATAGTTAAGCCAGAGCCTCCGCCACAGTATCAAATGTGCCGAGCAGTAAAGACTGTCGAGGCACTTTGGAGTGAGTGGACGGATGGCCTTCGGGGCGGACCAGCCGTTGCCGACCTCGACAGCAGATGGGGCAGCCGGTGGCGCGCCGGCCGGCAAAATGAATTGCAATGGTATTCGTTGCGGCTCGAGGTCATTAGGGAGATTCGCAAAGTTGCGAAGGCTCACAGGTGTAGTGAAGAGGCAGCGATGCACATGGTCAATTTACAACAGCAACAAACCGGGTGCTCGCTTGACTTATTTTGTAAACAGCTTCGGGCGAATAGGAAGGCGCAGATTGGACGATCAAAGAAGTAGAAACACGTCATTTTGGATCCCCTTGGGCCCCTGCAAGTGAACGTGCTCGTGCTGCCGTGGCAGCACTCCAAGCAGCGGGATTTGGGTCGGTCGGTCGGCCGCCGGCCGACCGTGGAGAAGGGTGGATATTGGAAGCCGCTGAGGGCACGGACGCTAAATTGCGGTGTTGTGGCGCTCAGCCGCTGAATCAGCCACCAAAACGCCCCCGTGGATATCCTGTTGATCATGGGGGATTACGGTGCCATGTTGCCGCTGTGCTCTGTCCAGCTCATGTATTGGCCAGCTAAGCGTGACAAGGTGACAACAGAGGTAGCCACGAAGACGCCTGGCTTTCGCTAGTGCGCAATCCCATGACCCTATCAAAGTCGAGGAAAGTCAGCATCTCGGGATGCACACTGACCGGCGGCTCGTAGGGCATTCATGACCGGTTGGAGACGGTGGAAAGGTTGCATCGGCTTTGTTTTGGGCTTGTGTCTGCGAGGGATGAGACGCGGAATGGCGTCAAAGTAGAAATGGCGGACGCGTAATGACCGCCCAGTATTGCAGGGGCAGCCTTGAGCACAGTGCCTGCGGGCACAGTGGTGAGGATTGGGTCATGGGCTGTGGCGCTGCCCTGAAAGACGCATTGGGGGGGAAACACATCCCACGGACCACAACTGCATTGTAGTGCAAGTTGGTGGCGAGTAAATAGCGATTGACTTTGTAGTCGTTAAAATGCACGCCATTGTACTGGGGTGTCGGGAACAGTTGGGTGTTGGAACCAATGAATAGGCCTTAGTTCGCCTCTTGGGCTTGTTGGGGCCTTGGACTTGGTGATGCGTGCTTACCCACGCCCACGACACGGCCGTAACCGACAACCATCGTCTATCAGCTAATTGCGATGAAGCGTTTTAGCGATGGTCATTCGTATCGCGCTTGCAATAAAACAGTGCCACAACCGCTGTGTGTTGGGTAAGTTCCGGTGGGTGACGAGGTCACGTGCTCCCTCAATAAGTCCTCGCTTGGACCCATTAATTTTGCGTTACTCCCCCGCCGCCATACTCAGACCGTAACCTCCTGCGACAGTTAAAACCTGTGTTTGAAGGAGAATCAATGGTGCGGAGCGCAACAGCGTGCCGAGTCTGTCGGTGAGTACACCCTTAACTGCTGCCGTGCCTTTTTGACGACTTTCCCCAGGTCTCGCAAACAGAAATGCAGAACGGCCCGGGGGGCACGGGGGGGAGTGGCAAGAGGTTGTGACTTCTGCCGGTTTTCTGGGCTTCGTTGCTCCCTTATTGTCCCGCTCGGAGCGACGTCTTCTAGATCCGATGGCTCAATTCGAGGCGCCTCTAGTGAGGCGCCTGTCGTGATTCGACCACTATCTACCGGCGATGGGCAACAACACTTGCTTCCGCCAGCAGATGTATGCCGGGATCTGATCAGTGTGTATTTCACCACCCTAGACCACACTGAAGGCGCACTCTTCCACCAACAATCGTTCATGGATGCTTTCGACAGAGAAGAGGTCCCGCTTGTCACTGTTCTCTCTGTGCTCGCCCTTGCAGCTAGGTAACTCACCTATGTGAAGCTTCACGACATGCATGGTACTAACACTGGCCGCCGAAGGTTTTCAGATCATTCATATTTTCGTGGCATCCACCGGTGGATGCGCGGCCTCAGATGGGGACAGGAAGCAAGAGTTCTCTTCAATGTGCAGACCATGAATGCCTCATTGTCTACGCTACAAGTTTGCCGCCTGCTGTCGTCGCTCGCAGCGTCAGAGGGAGATTGTGACACCGTCACGATCTGCAATGCAATAGCTACTTGCGTAGCATCCTTGCTTGACCTTCCTCGGAACCTGAGCGATCAGCCCCTAAGGCGTGAGCTTGAGCTTAGAGGTGAGCCCAAGAATCACCAAATTATTATGGTGCTGACCAGTTTTAGTCTGGGCAACTGTCTACATGACGGATGTCTGGGTTTCTACAGGGCGACGTAAGCCGAGATCCGTAGACCTGGATAGCACGACTCCGTGGCCAATCTGCGAACTTGCGTTCAGGAACCTGACAGGCAATGATGCCGACCATGCAATGCACGTTGACGACGCACTGTGCCGAAGTTCATCTATGTGGTCCCAGATGCTCCCGCTGACGAAAATATTTGGCCGCATCAACGACCTGAATCATGCCATCTTGGATGACTGTGAGGATGATCAAGAAAGGTCTCTACGCCGCACTGACGCACTATGGCACGACCTGACACTTTGGAAGAGGAATCTACCAGACCGGCTGCAGGAACGGACTGACAACCTGGCTTACTTTGCCAGCAAAAACCTTGGACACGTCTTTGTGGCCCTCCACGTCGGATTTCACTACCACTGTGTGCTTCTTTGCTATCGTTTTCTCCACATCGAGCGTGGGCAAACCGTGCCCGAGAGCCAACGCGAATACTCCCTTCGTTGCAAGGCCCATGCAGTCGCGATCTCGAAATTGGTCTGGTCTTGCTATCGAGACTTTCGCATCAACTGCGTCTGGTTGATGATGAGCCATGTCTTGGTCGTCTCGTCATCTGTACATCTCCATACTCTCCTACTGGATTCGGAAGCTGAGGCTATGTCGACGGCCCGAAGCTTGCTAGAAAAAAATTTCGAACTTCTGACACGACTTCGGTGTTACTGGCCTTGGCTGGACCAAGCCATGAGTCGACTTCAGGCTTTCCAAGAATCATGCATTCGTACACAAGACGTCTCGAATATTTTCAAGATGAATGCTTGGCTGCTGCGATTCCTGCATGAATACGATAGAACCGTGGATGGGCTCGACACAGAGCACCCGGCGCAGGGTGTCTTCACGATTGACAGGTTGGGTAGCCTGGGAAGGCCCCAAACGCCGGTCTCTTCGGACTTTCACACCGGGTAAGGGTGAGCCGTTACCTTCTCGAAACTCCATACTTTGCCTGGGAATATTACCCTGGTCCTGCGGAGGGACTGACCCCAACTGGCAGGTGTGCATGCTTCAATATTTGCGCGTAACGAGGGTAATTCAATGGTCACCACAGCAATATCGTCGGCTCTCTTCCTTGGTGGTACATTTCATACTCCAAGTTGCTTTCGCCGACAGGAACCGCGTGTTCTGGTGTCCTACAGACTCAGCAGGCACTGCGGGAATTGATGAATCCATCGCTATACACGCGAACTGAAGCCTGTTGACCAAGGTGGTGCCGTCGTGTTGTCCAAACTAAGGGAGCCCAGGAGAGAGGTGCATTCTCGCCATCCAAAGCGGCGGCGACGTTATCAGTTGCCGGCCTACGTGCGCGGGGCGAGAACGACGGGCGGGGGCTGTCGGAAGTGCACGCTCTTGCCTGTCGCTCTGCATGAGCTCCTAGCTGAAGTGGCTGCTGGAAACTTCTCCGAAATGCCACGGTCAACGTCTCACAGGGCGTTGATACTCGTTGGCAGAGACGGAATAAAGTGGTGAACTAAATGGATGTCAAACGATATTCTGTCCCAGGTCGAGGGTGTCTCCTGACCCACTTGGACACACCTGCCGAGAATATATTACTGGGACCCTGGTCCTGCCGATGCGGGAAGTGGTTAAGGCCAATACAACCAGCAGCTCGCACATTTTGACAGGGACAACACCCACCGGCCGTCCAGTCGCTAATCGCAAGAAGGAGGTAGCCATAGCAGCACCTTCTTTCGAACATCTGAATATTTGCGGCGAAAAAAACCTTGATGACAAATGCCAATGCTAGAAACCCGTTGACACGTGATGGTTACGGCGTTAAGGCGCACGAGGCCGATAATACAGAGAGTCAAGAACGGGGGCAATGACACCATTGTTGATCTCTGGGCGCGTGAGAACGGCCGTGCCGAACAGACTCAATCTCGAGGAGCTATTAACGTTGCACGAACGAGCCTCATGTGTCAAGGCCACCAACTGGGTATGGTATGGCTTCAAGCTACACAGCTGGTGCCTGCAGGCACGACACTGTTGCCAACAGTGAGTCAGGCCTCTGGCCTCAGCGGCACAGGTATAAGAACAACAGCTTCGTGCCAGTACAGTAGTTATCAGATAGAGAAAACAATCATTCCTTCTGCCCATGATTTTCCTCCGTAGTGTGTCAATTGGACAGATGGCTGGCGTGTTACATACGCAATCGATAGCCATTTCCATAAGGGATCCACACGTCGCCGCGGCGTATGAAGTGAAACTCGCCAAACTCGATAGCGGGAGCAGTGTCCACTGCAGCATTGACTTATTTGCTGCCCGGCCGATCACAGCGATGGACAGAAACCGACCGCCATTTCGGAGTGTCGACGAAGGTTGGACTAATCATGACCTCGGTCACGTTGATGACACCCTTTTCGAAGATGTCGATCTTCTTATGGCCAATACTGGTGCCCTTCGACACCAAGCTCCAGTTGCCCGCATCCACTCCGCTCACAATCTTCGCCTGAACTTGGTAGGAACGTATTACTTGACCATCCCTCTGATCCTCCATCAACACGATGCGGTCTATAGATGTCGGAGATTCGAACGTTATAGAATAGGTGCCGTTGTCATGCTTTGTGTGTTTTGCCTCCGTGGCGACGGGCTTGCCGTAGCATGAGTTGATGAAATCTCCCAACTGCTTATAAAGGGCGGCGTGGTCATCGGGAATGAGGCCACGCTGATCGGGGGTGACGTCCAATTCCAGAACACAATTTCGTCCTACTGAATTGTGGTAGACGTCGACCATGTCTCGAAACGACCGCAACGCCTGCCCCTTGCCAAAGAACCAACGTTTGCCAGTTTGCAGGGTAGTATCGCACACTGCCGGACAAAAGTGAGGGCTAGAGGCATTTCCATTGCGTTCCAGGCCACTATCACCAAATTAGTTAATACGCATTGGAATAGCAATCGCATTTTCCCACCTTGACCAATTCTCTTCCGGGGCGTTTCCGTCCTCATTTCCTATCCATCGAGCTAGGTGCCAAAAATTAGTCTCTCCTACTAGGGCCGTCCAGGGACATCCCATACATACCAGGGTTTGCAATAACGCAACGACCTTGCGCTGTGCATCCACCGAAACCAACCGCTTGAGACTGGTGCTCTTGTAAGAGCTTCGTAATCCCGCTGCTCTGACCCTCGAGATAACCCCCATCGAACCAGATCTATCCAGCGTGCGGCGTGGTATTAGTAAGAGAAATGAGATTGTCAGGATATCTTTACCTCCGTGAATTTTCCGTATTGAGTCCACAGCTCCGACACCTGGTCAATAGCAAGCTTATCGTACGCTTGTCTGTCAACACTGACTTGTCCCGGTCCAACGGGCGTAGGACCGAATACGTGGTCGTGTATATTCAGAAACTTATTGTTTGGCATACTGTAGTAAAGGCCAGGTCCAATGTTGCGCTCCCGTGCGGATGTCACGGGCAGGCAAGGTAGGCAACACAATTCTGCCTAGAAGGCAACAGCTGCTGCCTGCAAGGCAGCAGCAGTAGCTGGAGTCTTATATGGCCATCTCTCTTCCAGTGAGAAGGGAGGGGGAGCCAGAGATCAACGATTGTATCAATTGCTTCCCGTTCTTCACTCTCTGTTTCGTCGTGATTGTGCGCCTTACAGCGGAGTCCACAAAATCTTTCACAATATCCATATCATGGACAGGAGACTGCTCGACGGTGTAATTGTAGGAAATAATTTGTTTGTCAGAAGTCGAAAATTTGACCTTGCTAGGCCACAACGTGAACCCGCAATTGTGTTTGGCGGTCAACGTGGCAAACTTTGCGCCCAGAGCGGCGATTGAGTCCATCCACTGGTCCGTATCAATCTCACTAGGATCGAAGACCGACGGCCCAGGGAGAGGCGAAGGGCAGGCTTCACTGCCCGTGAAGGTAGCCATTTCGAAGTGTATAAGGGCTCCGATCTCGTTGTCTTGGAAATCGAGCTGCTCCTTTGTAGGTAGAGCGATCTTTGTTTTACCGTCTGGGGCGACGCGATACCTCGGCGGTGTATCACGTCGAACGGGAACAGGTGGGGTTGCCGAACAGCAAACCGCCAGGGCGGCGACAGGTAGGAGTTTGAACAAACGCATTGTGGCTCTCAAACAAGCCCAATTATTCGGTATGGCGATGAGACGAGACGGCCAGTAGAGGGAACCGACGATCCCATTTATAGGCCCAGGGTGACAAACTGCTGGCCACCTACAGATCACAGGTTCGGCCACCGTCCGAGGGGTGTGTACCATGAATTTCCGGCAGGATGTATGGCACAGTAGGTACAGTTCTGAATCATGACAATTATCTGTAAATCGTTCATCTGGAGAGCGTCTGCTTCCGTCGGATCAATTCTGCTACTGCTGAGGGCACAATACAGTACACGATTTTACCCTCCGCATGGAATATGACCCGTTTGATGTTTTGCGTGCCGAAACATGGACCGAATTCTAGAGGTACCGGTACATTCTACATGACACCACCGCGCCACCACCGTGTGTTGTACAAGGTAGAACTGGACTATGGAACTGCGGGGTTGGCCAATAATTTAGTCCACCCAAAGGCTGCACTTAGAGCGACCGAGCCGAGCAAATCGAAAGCCGTACTGACGGAGCCGCCAAGGTTTAGCATTGCCTGAAGCAGGGGGATCCCACTAGTCCAATTCCATTCTCACGCGGGTACTCAGTACCGCGCAGCCTTGCAGGTACAGATAGTCTGTCAGAAACGATACGACGTATAGGCAAGTCTTACCCACTGTCACCGTCATTCCCAAGCTGGTACATGACGCAGTGTTGTTAAATGGTCGTGCCTCCTAAATCCGTGCAGTATACGAAATAGAAAAGGCATTGTTCCATCGACTCTACTTTCGTGGCTCCTTATGTGACGTACCAGGAGCCACAAGTTGTGTTCGACATCGATTGACACAAATGGTTTGGGTTCCTTCGCCGCCCTGTCGAGGTACCTTCGTGGACGCTAGTGACAGAGCCAAGTTGGGATCAGCATTGGCGCAACCTAATTAGCGGATCCGGGGAAGCGTGGGGAACGTGGCACGGGTCACTGCAGCACGCCCTGGCGGTGATGTTAGACGAAAGTAGGGCAACGGGCCGTCTTGTGCAAGCCAAATCCAGGCCGAAACCCATGATATTAGACACCGTCGCATTGTCGACGGGATTTTACCGTCGGCAAATAGGGAGCAATGCCCACGGACTCAACTTAACATTGGGTGGGCCACTGACGACTGGGCCAAGGGAAACGACAGTCTCGAGAGGAAATGCACGGAATCACGGATACAGTAATATGTACCGAAGCAAGTTTTGAAAACGAGCGGAAAATTGCAGCGTCAACACCAATTCACAGCATAATGCATAATCTGATGTGAATGACTGGCGCACCAAATCGACGTAATATGTAACCACTTGTAAGCGGCCAGTTTCGCCTTGTTGCGGTGGGATGTAAGGAACGTGCCAATGGATTATTCGCGAGGACTTTTGGTAAGGAGCTCTCCAACAACAGCAGTACGAGAGCCATTTGCGGCTGGGTGCAGTCACTCACCCGCTGGCGGGCCACTTGTCTCGGATCTCTCTTCCAATGGCCGGGATTGACCATCTGAGCATCTGTTGGATCCCTCTTGCCGTTGCTCCCTTCGGGGAAATGTCCTAGTTCACTTGAGTTTCATCAGTCCTGTTGCAGTTCTTCGACGGAGTAGGATATCCTTGCCGAAGAGCGCCGGCTGCAGCCAAACTTTTCTGATTCACTACGAATGACCATCTACGGAATTCAGCGCCTAAAAGTGCCCACAAGGCCAGCACGGTCCCTCCAAGCCAGGTCTGTTGCTTAGGGCCGCATACCAGGATTCCATCGCACGTAGTAAAGCTTTCCTCACGAGCCCATGGCGTTCCGGACGTGTCAAGCTCACTGCAGTGTGGTCTGTACATACGTCGACAATTTGGCCTCTATGCATCACAGGAACACAGGTTGAGATGTGAAACAAAACCAGTCTATCGACAACCTACATGCGGTTTGATTATACGGAGCTTTCCTTCCCACGTATCCCCAACCTCTACCGCCCAACATCAATCCTGTAGCCGCTCAAGGAGAACGACTGTGCTGTCGTAGTCGCCCGCAAATCTGTACTGAATGCCGCCATTCATAAGTGTTGCACCCGAAAGTACCTGCTTGCCATCGAGACTGTAGAATGCCGCCGGGTCTAATCCTTGGAGGCGAATCAGAGGGTAGTTGTGTACCGTTGTGGCACGGATTTGGAAGGCAAATAGGACTGCGTGGTTGGCATCCTGGGAGATGAAGAGCGCTGACGGATAGTTGGACTCCTCCGGTAAGTTGAGACGCCACAAATCCCCTTGCACCACGATGGGGTTGATCTTCTCCGCAAGAGCAATCAAACCCGGGATTTGATCCTTGTCCTGATCCGGTATGGTATCCGGGTCCAGCTCTAAACCGAATGATCCTGCCATCATGGCTACGTGAGCCCGGAATCGAATCGGCGTTATCCGTCCTGTCAACTCGTTTGGCACGGCCGATACATGCGCGCCCATGGTCGATGGGGGGTACACCAACGAGGTACCGAACTGGATGCAAATTCGGTCCAATGCATCCGTGTTGTCCGACGTCCAAACTTGAGGGAAGAATTGTAGGATACCAGGGTCGAAGCGGCCACCGCCTGACGCGCAGCCTTCCCAGAGAACGTTGGGAAAGAGGGACGTCAGCTTGTCGAACACGCGATACATACCCAACATGTACGCGTGATGGTTGGCCGGCGTGGGGCTCTCGTGCATGCCACGGTTATTATCCCACTTTATGTAAGTGATAGGCATAGCCCGAAGAATCCTAGTTAGTGATTCGATGATGAAATCCTGGACCTCGGCGAGGGCCAGGTTTAGTACCAGTTGCTGGCGTAGTTCGGTGCGAGGGCAGTCGCCGGCGTGGAGTACCCAGGTAGGGTTTCGCTCATACAAGATGGACTTCCGGTTGACCATCTCAGGCTCGAACCAGAGACCAAACTGTAGTTTTTCCTGGGAGTTCCTGGCCTGGAGGCTGGTGATTTTTTCCGCGAGCTGCTTCAGGCCCTTTGGAAATCGATCGGGATTCGCTTCCCAGTCGCCGAGGCCAGCGGTGTCGTCGAGACGAGGATGCTCAACCCCGAACCAGCCGTCATCTAGGACAAAGAGCTTCGCACCCAGAGCAGCCGACTCTACCGCAAGTTTATGGATGGTCTTTTCGTCGAAGTTGAAGTACAGGCCTTCCCAGCTGTTGAGAAGAACAGGCCGTGGCTCGCTGACGAATCTGCTTTTTATAAGATTCTGACGATAGAGGCGATGGAACTTGCGCGACATCTCGCCGACTCCCGAGTCTGAGAATATGGAGACGCATTCGGGCGATACCAGAAACTCTCCTGGCTCAAGAGGCCAAGAGAGTTGATAAGGATGCATGCCGATCAGAGTGCGGGTTAATCCCTGGGGGCTCTTCTCCACCTCGACGTTGAATGAGCCCGTATATACCAGAGAGAAGCCCCAAATCTCCCCTTGCGACTCGGTGGTAGTAGGGGACAAGATAGCGAGAAATGGGTTATGGAAATGCGACGAGTAGCCTGCAGTGCTACCAAATCTTCGCAGTAACATTAGTACAGAGACACAGCGTAAGTCTAGCCATTTCCACGTACCCTTGCGTTCCGTAGTCAATCTTACGACGTAGTCGGGAACACTCCCGCGCCCACTCGCCCCGGAGCTGCAGCATGTCGTAGTCGTTGCGCGGCAAATCAACGCTGAAGCTAGCCAGCTTTTCGATTGAGATTTTTCTTGTTCCCTTGTTCGAGATTTTGACACTCCGAATGATGGCATCATGTTTAGGGAAGATAGAGTACGATATATCAGCAGCGATGGAGCTATAGCCGTCGTACATGTGAAGAACAAGTGTCGCGACTTCATCCTCGCTGCCAAAGGTTGCAGGGAGGCCAGGCAAATTGGGCTTGCCGTCTATGACCGTGTGAGATTGGTATTTGAAGCTGCTCACAGTATGGCCATTGGAGTGCTTGATATGCACCGCCGGGGATCGGAAGTCCCCTCTACCGAGGTCAGGAAACTCGCGCCGAACATGGCCCTTCGTCGACCATCCACCATTGTGTGCAAGTTGCACTGCAGGATTTTCCGTCACACTGCCACCAAAGTGGTCCGAGACAAGGTCGCCTGTTTCGTGGTCGACATGGAAGCGATACGAGACACTGTGTCCATTCAGCTCGAAAGAGAGCTCGTTGACGACAACAGCTGAGTAGTAACTTTGGTCAGAGGAAGAATCTGGTGACAACAAATGACGCTCAGGATATCATGTACTTACGGCTGGCCGTAGCGCCCGTGGCCGGAACTGGATGAACCAAAGATCTTGTCATGTTTTGTCGTTAAGGGTTCGCCGGAGTTGGGCTGTTGGACAGGTACACGGGTGTGCTGCTTCAAGGAGTAGACAGTTCGTGGCGACGGTCAGTGAATGGGCTCAAAACTTCGGATATAGCCCCAGACAGTTGGAGTTACTTGGCCAGGCGACGGAGTTAGGATCATCCCATGCAGCAGTACACCGTCTCGACTAAGACGGCTCAGTTCCGACAGCGTCCTACTCGATCCGCGTCGATGCCGTAATAGCCGACGGATTATTTCTGCAGCATTGCCAACTATCCCGATTTCACGTTTCTCACGGACATTATTCCTCGGGTTGGTACAGTAACATTTAAGGAGGACATGCCAGGCTAGCATGGATAACACCAGTTCCATTCGGTGTAAGATCAAATTGATTGGCGGCTTTCATGCGAGGGAAAGTTGGCCTGCCTGCATTTGGCGACGGACACGCCTTGTCAAGTAGCCTTCGGCTTTGAGCGACCTTGGTTGGTAGGATTTCAATTAGTCTCCACCGCAACCTTAGTAGATGCCCCACCCACAGTAAAGCGCCTCAGGCCAATATACCTCCTGCCTGTCACAATCGGCGGCGTTGTTAATCACCTTCGGCAAAGGAACCAACAATGGGATGTAGCAAGAATTCACGGAGCGTATGTGTCCGCACATCTGATGGTGGGTGATGTTCTATGTCCTTAAGTTGCAAGATGCCACACCAGCGACAGTGCAAGCACGCGATTCAGCGACAACCGCCTCGACGTTTCTCGAGGTACCAATCCCCAGATTTCCCCGCATCTCAGGACCGACTAAGAAATAGGTACTTGTACCTCACCCACTAATTGGTTACGCCCGGTGGCAAGCTGGCCAGCTTGATGCAAATCCGGTAAGCGTTATTAGGCTTGCCACCATTCGCCTCGCCTTTCCTCCATGGAGACCCTGGCCGACCAGGTAGCGCGAAAGTATAAATACGGTACAGATTCGACAATATCACCCAGACCAACATAGAGCAATGACCCCAGCTTGATCTTAACGCCGCAATTTCAACCCGCTCTGTCTTGATAGAGAATGGACTCCAATTCATCTCAACACCCACACGCCAGTGAACGCAAGCGGTCTGACTTGCATCACCTTACGGAGCATGTTGAAGCTGCCAAACGGGCTGAAGCTGCCCAACATGCAGAACCTATCGGTCGGGCCCTTCGCACCCACAAAAAGGCCATCTTTTGGGCAGTATTGGTCTCGGTATGTGTGATCATGGAAGGATATGACACCGCCTTGCTCGGAAACTTTTTCGCGTATCCAGAATTCGCGAAGAAATTTGGCAGCTACGATCCTACCACCGAGACCTACCAGGTGCCTGCTCGCTGGCAAGCGGGTCTCGGCAATGCGGCCGGAGTTGGCGCTTTCTTCGGAGCAATGCTGAACGGCCTACTAGTCGACCGTTTCGGGCAGAAAATGGTGCTCCTCTGCTCCCTGGTGGCTCTTTCAGCATTTATCTTCATTGTTTTCTTTGCCACTGATGTTACGATGCTGCTTGTTGGCGAGATCTTGTGTGGCTTTCCCTGGGGGATCTTCGCCACCTCATCGCCTGCATACTCGTCGGAAGTCTTACCGCTCTCACTACGAGTCTATCTAACAAGCTGGACCAATATGTGCTTTGTCATTGGCCAGCTGCTCGCCTCCGGGGTTCTCGCAGGCATGTCGACCAACACCAGCCCATGGGCGTTCAGAGTACCATTTGCAATACAATGGATCTGGCCTGCATTTCTCTTCCCCATACTCCTGTTCGCTCCGGAGTCGCCATGGCATCTTGTTCGCAAGGGTCGCATCGAGGATGCCCGCAAATCCCTGAAACAGCTGAACGACCTGGACTCGGATGATATCGAATCTGAGCTTTCCCTCATCATCCATACCAACGACCAAGAAGAGGAGCTTCTAAAGACGAATATCTCATACTGGGATTGCTTCAAAGGCGTTGACGCTCGCCGCACAGAGATTGCCTGCGTTGCATTTCTGGGGCAAGTGACCACGGGGCCTTGGTTCGCCGCACAAGGAACCTACTTCTTTCAACAAGTTGGCCTAACCACCGACCAAACATATCATCTTAATATTGGCGGCAATGCGCTGGGCCTCTTCTTTTGCATTATTTCTTGGATTTTTATTATCCCTAATTTCGGCCGACGCACTATCTATCTCTCGGGAACAGCTTTGATGGCTATCATACTCTTCGTGATAGCCATACTAAACATTCGCACCAACGTCAAGTCAGTTGGGATGACGCAAGCGGTGCTGACCTTGGTTTGGACGTGCGCTTTTCAAGCCACCATTGGTCAGATTGGCTGGGCTCTTCCGGCTGAGGTCAGTTCCACCAGGCTGCGACAGAAAACAATTGTGTTAGCCCGCAACACCTACTATATCGGCAGTGTAATCGCTTCCGTTCTCCAGCCCTACTTTATGAATCCGACGGCGTGGAATCTGAAAGGCTACACTGGCTTCTTTTGGGGCGGCACCGCTTTACTCACCTTGATTTGGGCCTTCTTCCGCTTGCCTGAAACCAAGGGCCGGTCATTTGAGGAACTCTTTGTACTCTTTGCCAATCGTGTCCCGACACGACAATTCAAAGACTACCAAATCGACGTTTTCGACACAACCGAGGGCGAAAAGGGAGATGCCATCCATGTCGATCAGGCCAAGGTGTGAATGGGACAAATTTGGAACGACGACTAGGCATCCTCTGGCTGGCTGGGTCGTGAATACATCATCTGCTGGATTGGCGTGAAATAGTGTTACGGCAACGTTTTCTAATTGTTCGAGGAATACAAATTTCGTTATCGTACGTCTTGTTGGCATTGGTGACCAGGAGGAGGTGAAACACTGGAATGGCAGTACGGCCGGATCCGTCGCGGTAGGCCTCGCTGGTCACACCTTCTGTCGCACTGCACGTGTGCATGGACTAACTGACGACCGAGCAGAAGGTCCCCAGCGAATTTGGCAACAAAAGACTATTTTTTCTTCTATGTACCTAGTGACTGAATTGAGGTTGGTAATTTACAGAAGGATGCATTTTGGCATTATGAAGAATTTCATTCCGCTGGAGCAGCGCCAACTGATGCGCGTATTGCGACGAGAGACAGCTAACAAGCGTCCGCTTCACCGGCCTGAATGCGGACGCGAGAGTCCCGACTCCCGCAGGCCGATGCACCGGGAGGCAGGCCATGGCAGGTCATTCAACTGGGCTTCTGGTGCGCAAGTACGGTAAGAAATCTGGACGTAGTTGGAGTGCACCTATGCCATTCTTCATGCCCTATGGTAGGTAATGCGCCCGTGTTTGCGACACTACGCCAGTTTCGACCACAACCAAGAATTCAATCTGAAATTGGTGGCTGACAGTTACTTCACTGGCGGCGATTAAACCTGTCTTTTGGATTACTTTGTTTGACCAGTCGTGTCTTGTCGCGGCATCCTCTGTCGTTGGCCCTCTCATCGTGGAAACATGACAAGTCGACCCGGAATACAGGAGCGAACTTAGGATTAAACGAAGACAGGTCAGTACATTGACGGTAAGCCGCTCGATAATGTTCAGCTGACAACCAATTTATCTCCGCCTCGGCGAGCCGAATAGTGGGTAAAAGTCCAGTAGGACGAAGCAGAGGACGTAGTGTCCGGTGTCAGTTGCTACGGTGTACTGGTGGCGTGCTCCGGGCAGCCCGTGCAGCGCGCTGGAGTCTCCCGAATTTAGCCCGGAAGCAAATCCCTCCAGTCGACTATCTGCGCATTGCGAGCGCATGCGAACCATTTGCCAGACATATTCTGGAAGAATCGCCTGACCTGGGACCATTCTGGTAAAGGGGCAGGGCACCTTCCACTCCAGTCGTAGGAGGTGACTCCCGGGCTGACGCAACGCCGCCCAGGTATCCAGAACAAGCCTCAGTGCTCTACTGGTATGTAACGGAATCTGACAAGGCTGACAGGAGCAGGCGGTAGTCGGTTTGTTAAGCAGCGAGCACAGAGAGCCCGAACCCTCCTCCTGCGCACCGAGCATGTGGTGCAGTGAGTACCCCCCACCGTCGAGGACACGCCCAGTTGGGCCCTGACAATGCAGAGTCACACGGCGATACGACATCACCTGCACATATGCCTCACCTCATGCATATATGGCATGGTACAAAGAATAAATAGAAAATGTATCCGTTGACTGATAAATCTTTGGCAAGCCAAGAAGTTCTGCTGCTGGGGCGGGTGAGTTAGTTGTATGTTTATTATGCCTGGTGGCCGCGGGCCAATAAGGCAACTATCTGCTTATGGACATGCACCTTTCTCAATCTTTGGCATGGTATCCTGAAAGCCCATAAAGTACACGTCCCAACAGTGTAGGTTCGACGAAGTTTCCATCACTCTCCTAGGGTTCGGACGGTTAATGCTGTTCCGGGCAGGCGATCTTGAAGGCTGTTCTTCAAGTGTTCGGGGTCCTATCTTCGGCGGCCGAAGCGATGCCTGCGACCTGTGGCCGAGCCCAAAGCGCGAGAGCTAGTTAGTAAGAAGAGAAGAAAATGGGGGGTGGTTTCAATCCGTTTTCAATGGCGAGTACTGGTGAGCCGTCCTGTCGCTATCGCAAAGCGTATTGTTGCACGAACAGCCTCCATGTTAGGTGACCACGTCGCGTCGTCCGAGGGTGACTTCCCTCCCAAATGAAACGAAAGATCTCCTCGCCGGGTCCCGGTGCTTTGCATCATCTCGTGTCGGTGCGTTGCCCATTGTCTGCACTGGAATAGAAAATGCGCCGCCGTCTCGGGCGCTTGCCCACACGCGCATTGCGGCGATGCCGCCAATCTGAGGTTATACAGGTACCCATTTAGTCCACCAATGCCCGTCCTAAGCTGCGCCAGCACGCTAGCTTCATCTCTCGACAAGTCATCGTATAGACGTCTAGTGTGCTTTCCCGGAAATGCAGTATCGACCATTCTGATGCGTTTGCCCAGGTGATCTGGAATGCTTTTGTCTATGTGCTGGATTGCACGAGCCCTAGTCAACGTTGTGGATCGCATTCGCGGTGCTGTACCGGATGGGGTGGCTCCTTTCGCGGTTGCTTTTCGCGCCTCTTCCTTCGCGGCCTTTAAGAGCTCATGCTCTGCGCTGGCAGGTATCCAGGCAAAGGTCACAGTCTTTCTATCGTCCTTCAGAGACTCAATGCAGTTGTAAATGTGCCTAAGATGCTCCTGCCCCGACTGCTGACGGGGGTTACCGAGGGAGAGAACGGCAGCTTTGTTGGTCGACATGCACACGATGTGCTGGTGGTCGAGCGCAGGTAGGCGCTGCAACGCACAGGCAATGGCTGCCAGCTCTCCCGAGAACGGATTCTGTTCCTTCCGCATGCCGATAGTTGACGAGAATCGCTCGACCCTGGCGGGCCCGTGCGTCGGTGCTGGTATCTCAACGATGCCGCCGATCCCGACAACATCGTTTCTTGCTGAACAACTCGATGCGATGCGTATCACTCCGTCACTGCCAGCTCCAGGCGTTTCTGACCCAGTTTCATCGGGGATTATCGTTCGAGCTCGCTCGACCCACGGTGCCAGCGTGAAGGGATTGATCGTCTCCAGTTCCTTCATAGGGATCTCCTTGAGCACCGTCGCAACCTGGTAGAATGGTGAACGATGGTAACGCCTAAACTTCCGAATACAGGATGTCGCGCTGCGAAGCGGGTTGGTTGTGGGCAGGGTGTGGATGTCCGTCCACATCTTGACCGCTCTCTTCCAAAATCGCTCCTGCGCACTGGCGATGTGTGCCTCAGCTTCGGCCACGACCGTTGCGACAGTGAGATACGTGCCCACGATAGCTTGCGCTCCAACTCTCTGGACACGATTAATTGCGCTGGCGCTTTTGTTCTTGCACGCATGCATCCAGACATTGGAGGCGTAGTCTACCGCAGGGGCTACCGTCGATGCGAATAGCTGCCTTGCCGTCGCCGGAGTCACGCCTCGTAGTCGCCGCAGCCTTGGAAAACCTACTCCTTCCCGGGAAGCCGCCCGGCCGGCCGTGGCTAAGCCTTAACGACCCCGTCAACCTCATGCTCCTTCTGGAGACCTTCCCACAGGAGTACAACAGCCCGGCCAAGAGCTGTAATTGTGCCGCCCCGTATCCGGTACGGGCCATGCGGTCGTGTAATCCAAGTTTGCACCTTAAGCCGGCCGCAACGGGCGTCTTTCCCGTCTCTGAGCCGACCGACATGCGCATCCGTCCTCTCGAGCCACTGTGGCATCTCCGCGGTCTCGGTGTCGTCTTGGAGCAGCGGCGACACCACAGCACGGTGACCGTGCCGGCCCTAGTGCGAGTAGAGACCACTCCTCAGACTTGCCTCTGGTCATGCCACAGCGCTACGGCCCACCGGCTACCCCGGGCGCGACCCCGGGACCGACTTCCCGTTACCACGACTCGTCTCCGAGACGCGGCCGACCATGTCTTGCAGACCGGAGACGCCGTGCGACTGCCACGCCGGCACAGCCGCCTGCACTCCGTCCGCTAACCTAACCAGGTTCCGCCATATGATATTCGGTCGATATGTCCTCGGGGGCGCATCGTCGGTGACGGGCTTTGCTCCTCGCGCCGTACGTCCGGCGCATACGCGGGTGGTTCGGGCTTTCTGTGGTTGCTTCCTTAACAGATCCGACAACCTCCTGCTCCCGTCAGTGTCATCTGCTGTTGTCCCGTCCGAATAGAGCACTTAGGCTTGTTCTGAGCCCTCGGGCCGGCATCGCTTCAACCCCTTTGGGCCACCTCACGCGCCGACCACCCAGAGCCAGACCGGTTCGAGGGTGTCCTGTCTCGTTGCCAGAACGGTTTCGAGTCGGATGGTTTTCGTACGCGATATCCCTCTTGCAGCTTGTTCGCTTCGCCAACGATGCGCAGGTAGCCGACCGGGTGAGGGATTTGTCTGCGGGCCGAGGCGACGCGAATCATCGCGACAACCCCGCGCACCACACAACGCCGCCCTCAGCACCGACCGCTGCGCACCGCAGCTACTGACACCGGACACCACGAGAAGGTCTGCTGCTTCGTCCTACTGCTCTTTCAAGCAGCATCCGGCGTGCTCGCCGGAGGCCCGAGACGGACGGTCAGACAGAGCGCATGAACTCAGGGGTAGAGCAGTACCTCCGCGCGTTTATGAGCTTCCACCAAAACGACTGGGTTGACTGGCTTCCGCTGGCTGAGTTTGCCGCGAATAATGCCACATCAGACACAACTAGCGTCTCGCCGTTCTTCGCAAACTATGGCTTTCACCCGCGCCTTGGCATAGAACCCGCAGATCCATGCCCGCCGAACCTCTCCATGGCACAGAGGAGAGGGTTCTATAAGGCTAACATTGTGGCCGAGCGATTCGAGCGGATCCTCGACCAGCTACGCGCCCTAGCCCATCAGTCTATAAACCGATACGAACGGAATGCCAATGAGTCCCGCACGGAGTCTCCTATATACCATGTCGGTCAGGAGGTATGGTTGAGTACCAAATACCTTAAGACCAACCGACCAATGAAGAAAGGAGATGACAAATGGACGGGACCTTATAAGATCCTTAGCGTGTACCCACGCGCATGTCGCCTCGAACTCCCCGACCGCATCCGCATATTTCCCGTGTTCCACAACTCACTGTTGCGACCAGTCTCCACAGACGAAGACGGGAACCGCATGGGGCTCCCTGGCCAGGGTGAGATTAATGAAAATGAGTCCCGGAACATCCGCGGCCGCATCCTCGAGCGGGACGACGAAACGGAAGAGGTGGTAGAGAAATGGCTATTTGATTCGATCCTTGACTGCCGTAATAAGGACGGCTTACAGTACCTCGTCAAGTGGAAACACCATGCCCCAAGCTGGCAACCAGCATCAGATCTGAAGGGACAGGACGACACACTCTTAGAATTCCACCGCGAGCATCCTGACAAGCCCGGCCCCCTACCTGGGTGAAGAAGCCCCCAGCTCAACCAAGACGAAGCCTCCGCCTACGACGAGTACCACTCCCAACGGCCAAAGGAGTGTCCTTCGCAGCGACACAACTGGTGAAGCAGATCGGGGTCCATTTTCGGTAGCTTTGTTTCTGTCGCTGTGGTTTAGAACCATTCGAGGACGAATGGTGTTTAGAGGGGGGATACTGTCACAGCACCATCGCGACTTTGTCTAAGACACTCACGTGAGCACAGACCATTAGCGCACCATAAAGCGGTAGTCTAGATAGCTTCCTCTTCCATCCTCCTTAAGGCACAACTACGTTATTGCCCGCACCCTAGATTCGCCCCGTGATATCTGGCCCTCTTCCTTCTCAGCAGAAAGAGGGACCCCTTTTCTATGCAGCAGTCCCAAGTGTTCCGGGTAAGCTTTTATCCAACACGACTCATTTGGTACAGCAGTCTCTCGGCCTTTCCCCAAGTCTTCCGGATACTCGGATAAGCCTCTATCCAACACGACTCAGGTTCATGGGCGCGTGACATGTCCACCCTCGGTGGCACCTTCGGGAGCCAACTTCGCACAATCCTTACCGCCGAATTCTCGACCCCAAGATCGCAGCATCTCTCCGCGGACGACCGAAGAATGCGGCACAACCTGTCCCCGAGAGTATGCACGTCCAGCCATCGACCCGTAGTCGAGCAGCAGTTGGAAAAACTGGGGCAAGCAGGAAGCCCACTCGCAAGTCATCTATACTTGGGTCTGGTAAGCAAAACGGCGTGAGACAATCCAGCTGCAGGAGGCAACCTAGCCTACGGAGGTAGCGGTCAGAATTGGAAACTATCTCCGATGGAGAGAAGCAGGAGGCTCGGCTGAAGCGCAGACAGCGAAGCTCTCGTGAACAGGCGGCCGTTTCAGTGACACCGGCCCCGTCGGGTTCTGGTGGCGAATAGAGCCGCAAGGATTGTATCCATGTGAAGTCATAGTATGCACAGTAGATGATCGGCGTCTACGACGGGATGACGGCCGACTGCGTTTGACGCGGGGAACAGAAGTGCACTTCCGGCCGTCGCCTGTGGGCAACTCAACCTCTGCGGTCCAGTTCCCGTTGCCACATCACTGGTCATGCGGCCTCGATCACAAAGCGATTGAAGGCAGGTATCGGGGAAAATCTCAAATGGACGCGGAGCAAGGCTCGCAGATGGGCGCGATTGTGGCGGGTCGTACAGTATAGTACGGGCCGCACGAGGCAGTACGCTCTGCAGAGCCTCTGTGGTGTTATTGCTGCCCTGGTCGGTTCTGATTGCTACCAAGGGTCCCTCATCGAGGTTGCTGCTGCTTGGTAACGGCGCTAATTGGACTTGTGGCCAGGGCCAGGAAGATCCTGTCGCTGGTGTGGCGATGGTTCTCTGTGCACGTAAGTGCGCAAATGGCTCCCTCGACTTCGTCGTGTCCAATTCGGACCTCCATCTGCAAGCGTGATCTGCTTGTCAAGAACCGGACGACGCACTGGCGTCAGGCTCTCCGTGGGCTGCCAACAATTGCTCTCGGTCAAATGTGTCGGGTCCGCCCCTGTGATCCGCGTGTCCAGAATCGGACAAGAGCTGCCTGTTAATTGGAAGGTCCACATTCTGGACTTCAGGAACTGGCCGCGAGCCCTGCACCACTGACCTACGCGTCACGAACCCACATGCCTGATGACCTGCACGAGGGACGTCAAGGACTGGACAATGGGGGTGCGCTTCGGGCGCTCGCAAGTCAACAAAGCGCGCAAACTGGGCATGCGGCGTCTATGACAGGATGACTGCGCTTGAGTTTGCAGGGAACAGAATTGCACTTCCGGCCGTCGCCTGGGGGGCATGCCCTTCGGGGCCCAGCTCTCGGCCTGCATCTGCCGCACTCTGGGCGTCAAGAATCGGATGACACGACAGCACAAGGTGCTCTTGTCTCGACCCCAACTGGACGAATGGACATGCGGTGACAATCACGGGACGATTACGCTTCTGGCTGTCGAGACGTGCGCCAACGATCCGGCGGCATGGTCCGGCGGCATGGTGGCTGTCTGGAGCGAAAGTGGACATGAGTCCGTCGTATTCTAAGAGACTGTGGTGGACTTGCCTCAGGATCAAACCTACACGTCAACATTTTCGCGTGAGAAACTGGACATGGCGCGGCGAGCGGCGCCTCCGGTGGTGTTGTCAAACGGACAATTGGCCACGGGTGTTCCCACACTGGGGCGGCAGCAGCAAGAGCCACTGTCCACAAGGCGAAAGTGCGCGAGGCTGTGGCGACGGCATGCAGCACGCCGCCCCCGCCGCCCACGGTCGCGCAACAGAACGGCAGGCCTGAGCTGGACAGACTGTGCAGACAATTGCAGCTGCGGCCCATCATCGGCCTTGGCCACAAATGAACCTTTTTTTGGTAGCGTCCTGGAAAGCTAGCGGACGTTGCCTGCTGCTTTCTCGGGCGGTCGCTTCCATTGCACCTCGCGCAGGCATGATGGTGCGTCCGTGCCGAAAGAAAACTGTCTTGCGGTCCAGCTGCGCCCTGGACTTTCTTCATACTCGTTATAATGGATCAAACAGTTTTGCCTCAATTTATGAGTCTGGCGAAAAGCATGCCATTGTAGACTTGACACCTCGATTTAAATGAAACTCGCCGATATGACGAATGAATAAGTCGCTCAGTACGGCGCTACGTGCCATTATTCTTGTGACGAATACAGCGCACCTCAATGCCTGGCACTGGGAGGCGGGTATACCGCCGGCTTCACAGCCCTGGCAGCGTTTCGAAGGCTCGTTCCGCAGCGCGTATCAGGTCCCTCAACGAAGCGCACCCACCTGCACTGCGAACAAACCCGATCCGGGGCCCTGTCATCGTGGGCCGCCAGACCCAAGCTCTAGCTTCCACACCAGCTGTTCCGGGCTAGGCTGCGCCCCAACAATGAGCTGCTTCTGAGATGTGCCACACCAAGCGCCACAAGTTGGTTTGCTGGCGACCAACACGGTGCCTGCAGGCCATGTGGAAAGAAGACTCCGCAAAGGAACGCGCACTAGATCCGTCGCTGTCACTGCCGTGCGACTCGGATAACTGCGAATATGCCCAAGTTCAAGAGGCACATGACAGGGCGAAGTACAAGTCGTATTTCCAGTGCCCTTATGCGAACACACCGAACAGCGCCAATAGGCTGCCTAACACGGTGCAACACCCGCTCGTGGTTCCCCTCGCGCTCTGGATTCATGCCCAGGCAGGGAGGTGCAGCCCCCGACAATACGCCCCAACGACGGAGCCGCCCTCGCTTTCGCGAATACGGACAGGTCTCGGACGTGCCTCCACGCGAGGCACCGGCCATGCCACTCAGACTGTGTGCTTCGTCCGACGGCTCGTGAACATCAGTGCTCAGGGGGTAGCATAGCGCCATATCACGTACTGGGGTTTGGGTCAACATGCAGGCACTTGCGCCCGCCGAAGCTCACGAACCACGGGGCCATGATCAACGAGGTATCTGGGACCCACTTTTGCCAGGCACCGCAATGTTTTCCCTTCCATGCAGCGCTTTCCCTTCCACGCAACGCTTTCCCTTCCACGCAATGTTTTCCCTTCCACGCAACGCTTTCCCTTCCACGCAACGCTTTCCCTTCCACGCAACGCTTTCCCTTCCGCGCAACGCTTTCCCTTCCACGCAACGTTTTTCCTTCCACGCAACGTTTTCCCTTCCACGCAACGTTTTCCCTTCCATGCAACGCCCGAGGTCCCATCGACGCGCTCAATTAACGCAACGCTCACGCGACGCTCTGTCTATCACAACTCTCAGAACCCTCGCGCGACTAGCGACCTCCTCCAGCACGTCCAAGTCTCCTCTCGACACGGATACGAGGTCGGAGCTCGCTATCATGGCACCTGTCAATATCAGGTAGCTCGAGAGCTGTCACGACTCTTCGCCGTCTCAACACGGAATTGATCCGTTATCAAACGGACGTTGGTCAAGGTTTATATTACCACGTTCACCAGTCTCTTAGTTAGAAAGCAAGATTCTTTCGTTGCCCGATTCACAGGGGACCTTCTTCCCGGTCGTCAGCCTGTCACGCATCGTGCCGTGCGACACCAGCATGATCATCTCGATCAACGATTTCCCCCCGTCCGGTCGCATCACAATTA
Source organism: Purpureocillium lavendulum (assembly GCA_029168975.1). Classification (NCBI taxonomy): domain Eukaryota; kingdom Fungi; phylum Ascomycota; class Sordariomycetes; order Hypocreales; family Ophiocordycipitaceae; genus Purpureocillium; species Purpureocillium lavendulum. Next base: position 472,663 of record JAQHRD010000016.1, read on the forward strand.
ATAATGTCTCAGTAAAGTCTGCTGTACGGCCGGACTTGACATGCTTTGCGCTGCTCTATCTAGCAGAGCGTGCTGTGATTTGGGACTTGAGCGCTGGAGCCTGGGTGGAGGGCCCTGGCGCGGAGATGCCTCAGTGGTGGACACATCACTGGGTTAGAGACCGACTCCAGCACGAACATGAAAGCTTGAACGCTGGATGGAAAGAACCAACGGCCTGGCTGCTTGGACTGAAGTCGTTTCCCAATCAACTGGAGTACAATCAGCAACCCAGCTGGCCGATAGTTAAGTTTACACCATGCAGAGGTGTGGGAACTGATTCCGTCCGAAAGGCGCCGAATGCCTTTTTTGTCGTACGTCTCACCTGCCTTCAGTGGTAGCACCAGGCAGCTACTACTGCCTAAACAAGCAAATTTGTGTTTCAGAGATGTGCGGCGGCTTGCGATATGGGAGTTGTAGCTCCTCAAGATAATTCTCATCAACATTCGATCCCTAGCAATGAACGACCGTAGTAGGGCGGCAAGGCGACGACTGTCTGGCTCGCAGCAACCAACGCCACCGTCCGATACAAGGGCCACAGACGATGACGCGCCTCCGGTGCAACATAATCTGCTGGCCGTTTCCGGGCTGTCCTTGAATAAGTTGAGTTGTATCTCTTCTGATCCCGAGTCGAGTCTGTGTGTCACCACTGGACAAGATTGCAAACCCAGCATCGACCCAGACGTGTCACAATCGGACAGCACACTTCCATCTCTTGAGAAGCTCCTTAAGGCAAGAGTAGCCCTGGTAAACTATCCTGGAAAGACCGCGCCGACTGGATGGGGGCTAACAAGGCGACAGATGCTGTCGCACGGCACGATGCATGACAGCCTGACGACCGGGAAGAAGGTCCACTGTGAGTCGGGCAACGAAAGAATCTTGCTTTCTAACTAAGAGACTGGTGAACGTGGTAATAAAATAAGCTGACACCCTCACCGGAGGTGGGGAGAATGTAATACAGTCCGAAGGATGTGCGTCTATGACGAGATAATAACACGGTGATATTTCGTACTACTAACGCTGTGCGTTGCTGCGCTACGAGCGATGTGTGCATGACCATGACTTGTTTTAGCCGTCTCTGTACAGTAAATATAGCGAGGTCGTCGAGAAAAACGAGGTTGGAATAGTGGCTGGCCAAGTTGCTGTTGCTTGCGCCGATTCTCGTCGCGGACTTTCATCAGAAAACCTGCCCATCTGTTAGGGCTTGTAGAGCCTCAAACATGAACAACATTATGGAGCTCTACTTGCCATCAGGCAGTGATCGGAATGGTCTGGTCTGGGCTGGTCCCGCTTCCGCCTCATCGGGCTGGCCCTCGAGTGGTAGACTGACCAGAGATAGTAAGACCCGACTGATGAGAGCATTACGTGGTGTAGGTCAGACAACATTTAGCACTAATCACACCGTTACTTGGCGGTCCGCTACTATGCCTTTTCCATTTTCTGCGGCTGGCCAGCTGCCTAGTAAGGCGAATATTGAGCGCCGGTAGAGTCTTGCAGCAGCGCTACCAGCTGCACATCGTGTGCCTCCCGAGCGCACAGCTGGGACGTGGGAAATTTAGCTTGCCTCAAACCCATCGAGCATGCATTTGTCCAAAATGTGGTTGCGTAGCCCCAGGCAGTAGTGATGGCACTAGGTCTATCAGACCACTTCACCAAGACGACATGCTTGCCCCAGCAGGCAGGCAGGCGATATGTCTGGTAGACGTCGGCATCCTGCTATGTGTCATTTGGCTGGCTGCGCTTCTCTAGGATGAGTTATGTGTGCTGCTCTGATCGCTCCTCTCAGACTCCCGGCGCCCGACCTTCGGCGTATCAACAGCATGGGAGGTTCGTGACCTGAGGTCGGATGTGTCCGGTGGCGGCCGTACATGGACTGAAAATGTGAACTGCTTGGTTTGCGGTTCTATCATCCCGCAGGCCGTGTTCGGTCAAATACCTGGCTTCGACGTCGTCTCTTCTCGCGTTACATGCTCTCCTCTTCTGGAAGGTCCCCGAGGCGATAATGTCTATGCAGTGGTTCGTGGCCCCGGATAAAGCAATGTGATCAAATTTCACGAGCATGCACTGGAGCAGGTAGGGCCTGGCGCCTCCCGAACGGTGAGCTGTTCGACGCCCGGAGCGCGACCTAGATGCCACCAATGTAGCCGCTGTACTCTCCGGGTGTCCTATCTCTCTCAATAAATCATCGTGCTAGAAGAACGCTTCATTCTTCGTCAATTTGCTGCCGGCCACATAACGTTTCACGCCAATGTTTTTCTTCTCTCTGCGTATTTTCGGGCATCGCTAAGCAGTTTTGGGCCATCTCCTGCAGTTCTTTGAAGCTAATCGTATCTCCGAACGACCGATCGTCGTGGATCTTCAAGACTCGCGGGAAGCGCAGAGTGTAGTACGCAGTATTCGCCGGCTTGTCGAAGCCAGCGCCCACAAGTTCAACTATATATGGATGTGTAAACAGCTCAACTGGACGTATTCGCTGAGCTGGCTCCAAGACGACATCAAAATTCGGTGTGGACATGGCGAAAGGCATTCGAGTGAAGTATCCTTGCCGGTTTAGGAGTACGATATGATCCTTCGAGATACCGTATTTGTCAACGATATCGATAATACGAATCCTCGGCTTTGCATCAAAGCGGCGTACCTCTTCTTTGTTGTCCACGCATCCAATATAAAATGCCGTCCACCATAGCTTGCCCATTCCAATGTCATGCTCATCATCGGTGTTGTAGTGCCCGCCGACGATGATGAAGTCGGCAGAGTCACCGAGGCCTGGGATGTAGTCTTTCTTGAGTTTGATGAACAGTTTACTGTTGTCGAAAGTGAAGTACGGGTCGTCGCAGCCTTTCAGCACCAGTCCTTCCCACCGTTGAGTAATAGCCCGAGCGAATACCACAGTCAGCTCTTCAGCCGCGTTCATCGAGGAGAATGTAACCACCTGGCGGGATCCTACATCGGCATGGCCTGGGATGCGACAGACAAGAGACTGAAGCCTGTGTCGCCGTTTGTCGAGACTCTCCCTAGCACAAAAAGTGTCATCAAGGAGGAGGAGGTCGTAAAACATGACCATGAGATGCTCATTCGCAGTGACTGGGCAGTCTTGTGCTGCACCAAGAAGCCGCCCTGATCGTCTGACGTGCTTGCGGATCCGGTGGAAAGGCGCGATTGTCCGAGTATCATCATTCCACACAAGGAGCTCTCCCTCCAGTATGCACTGCTTCTTGATAGCACAGTCTGCCGTGCCAAGTTTTAGGCTTTCTCGTAATGCACGATGAAGTCCCATGCGGTCTCTGGTCGAGTCCCTCCCGCCCTTGGAGAATATCTTGATGCCGGACTCACGGTTGCTTAGATCGACGTGAATTTGACAGTATTCGCCGTCGTACTTCCGCTCCACGCTCATGCGCCTCAAGCGAGCCAATTGACAGCAGTGTCTGATACTCCTTGCTTTTTCATAGGCAGGCCGCGCAATCATCACACCAACCTGTGGCTGTAGCACGCCCCACAGGTGGTCCCAAGTATGTTGCACTGGTTGGATTGGCGTTTGCTGGGTGTTTAATTTCCTAAGGAGCCTTGTCGCAGCCGGGATTGAGTTCTGAAACCGAAGGAGGTCCGAGAGAAGAGGATGGAATCTGCGCATCGCCAACATGTCTGGGATACGAGCCGGCCTGTAATTTTTGGACAGCATGCGTACCAACCATTTAGCCTCGTTGCTGCGCAGTCTTCGGAATACACCAGACAGAAGCTCGGCCGAGCTGGTTGAATTGCATTGTTCTTCTTCGGAGTCGTTTCGTATATTATCAGATGAGAATGGCGACAGGGCTGCAAGCCGATCGAGGATACGGTCCAGCTCGCCGAGAGTCACTGTCGGGCCTATCCGGGGTTCGCAGTCCGTTATAGCCATCACGCGCTCGACGCAACCCGCGAGGCTTGGGCCATTGCTAGTTTGCCATCTCTGGAGTTCCTTCATTCGGGATGATCCAAGACATTGAGCCCGCTGGATAATCCCTTGGAGCTGTCTCCGTGATAAACCGAAAACCCGGTCCGGCCTGCGTTCAGGAAAGAGACATGACAAGAAAGCCACAGCTTCCGGGCCCCATCGTAGGATGGCTTCATCGTGCTTGTCGAACCAGCCCGCAAGGGTGCGGGCATCGAGCTCTTGGACTTTTATGAGACTGGATGACGTTGTGTGGTTTCTTTCGAGCTCACTCAGGAGATCGCATAAATGGTGGAATGGGAACGGCATATCGTCTGCAGGTACTGTCTGTAGCCGGAATGCAACAAATTGAAGAACGATGGCGAATGGCGAAGATGGACGAACGAGTGAGTTCAGGCACAATAATAGATCGGTGCCATTCCAAGGCTATAAATATATGGACACAGCGTCTTCTCTGCCGCATTGCTCTGGCCTCCGAAGCGACTAGTAGCAAGCCAAGTAGCTGGCCCTTCTGACAACGACGTCATAATTCTCTTCGCCACGGCTGCCTGCGCCCAATCTACCTTGTTAAAATACTTGACGTGACAGGATGCGGCATCCTCGTGGCTTGAACGACCAGTGCCCCGGGCTGAACCGGCCGCCCGTATATATCCAGCGGCATAGAAATTTCCGGTACACCTGCGCATGGAGCCGGCACGTTTGGAGCAATCATCGACGAGGTCATGAAGCGTGCTCCCTGCATTGCTAGTCGCGCGAAAATGTGTCAAAAAGGTACGTACGCTCAATCGTGGGACATGAAGTGCCTAGAACTAGTCATGCACAGGTGGCTCCATCCCTCTGCATATTTTGGACACGGCTAATCTTCTTTGATGACGCTTCATGGCTGCCTTGCTGACTTTCATAGCTTCCCTCGCGGCGGCACTAGCTGCTCTCGCGATGGTAGCGTTTTGCTGTATGCTTGCGACGGCCTGTTGGGTCATATTGTTCGCGTTTTTGTAGCTCATCTCGTATGTTATTGATGGCTCTGTTGGTGGGGGCTGGCTAGATGAAATCCTCTGGGTGGTCAACACGGACAACGCAGACGACCTCGGCTACCTCGACGAGATAATTAAGAGCAATCCGGCCGTCCGTCGCAAACTAGTCATTCCAGGCGAGAAACTATGGGTGTACTCGTACTATAAGGCCTGGCAACGGCTAGATCGCGGGAAGTATTACGTCAAGATAGACGACGACATCGTATGTCCTTGCCACTTCGCATCAGGCGCCGGGCAGCGGAGCCGAACGGCTCACATCGCCATGATATCAATTATGTGGAAGAAGCTAACGAGAGCATTTCTTTGTTTCAAGCTATGGATGGCTGACGACGCAATCCCTCGCCTCGTCGCTCAAAAGATGGCGCGTCCACAAGACCTAGTCGTATCGGCTAACATCATCATCAACAACCCTCCGCTCGGCTTTAAGCACTACCATATGGACGCCTTGCACCCATACTTCCCTGACACCGGCAATCCCATTGATGTGGGAAATGGGCAATGCTTCCACTCCCTGGAGGCCGTCGCAACACCCTGCCTGGGACGGCCTCACGAACTACACATGGCCGCTCGATAAAAAGGCTCCGCATAAAAACCACAGGTGGCTCCGCGTCAAGGATGACAATATGATGAGCCAGACGCTGGCTGCTGAACTGAAGTACGAGGTCTGGGGTCCTCGTTACGAGAGCAGGGCCATTGCCGCACAGATGCACTACTCGCTACTCGAGAACATCGAAGACAACAAAACTCGATAAGTTTGGCACCTGGGATATGCACGGGCACCGTATCCGCATTAATTTCATGTGCTTCTATTCCGACGATATTCTGGATACGGACGTGGGAAACTGGCCTGAAAGTAGGGGCGACGAGGATATGGTCGTGCTCGACCTCCCCAAGCAGTTGAATCGCTGTATGAACCCTACCCTCCCGAAGACCAATGCCCCTCTCGGCTTCTTTCTACCTTGCGCTCGCCATTCGTTTTCGTCACTAAGAGATTCATGAAGCTGTCACGATCGAAGGAGGGGCGTTAGGCGCTCACTTCCAATTCTCAGACCAAGGAGACTTGGCTGATACAGACCTATTGAAACGCTAATACAAACGGCTTGCAGACGAGCGCGCCTATCGGTATCCAAAGCGTGAGCATCAGTCCGGTACTACGGTCAACCATCAACGAAAGAGGATGAAGACAAGTAGACGAGCCGTCGATTCGCGCTAGGGCGATCTTAGCCAGAGTATCACGCCCGCAGTAATCTTTGCTCGCCCACGTTAACAGGCCTGACGGCCGAGCCCCAGATACCCCTCGCCACCTCACTAGTTCACTCTCGTTGTGAAGTCAACGTGCTACCTCATGGCAGTGTTCTTTGATGGACTAGATGAAGCTCTTGAGTTCTCTTTGAATGGCTACCTCTCCCACGGTTGTGCACAATCTAAACCGGTTGCCTCTTTTCGCGGGTGCAATGGCCTCATTCGCCCAAGGATGCTCAACTCGGACAATCTGTAACGGTTGCATGACAGATGATACCAAATATACCCCTGAATAAAATGCTCCATATGTTGCGACAGGAGACAGTCCTCCGAGCAAATGCTTCTCAATTGGTGTAATTAAACATAGTCTCAGGAATCTCTACTTCTGCCTGACCGGGGCTACATGTAGCCGCAAGTGTCGGAACTGTCGATCATCGTCTCCAGACAAAGCGACACGCCGGCCAACGCTAAATGCGCCTCCTACTTGAAATTGATCCTCGCCAGGCTCCGCAGCACGCTCACGGCCCCCGGCGTCTCGTACCACGCAGCGTAGCTGTAGCTGGTCATGAGCAACGCCTCTTCCCGCGTCCTCTGACCATAAGGCCCGCTCGGCCGCTGGAACACACCTGCGTCAGGCTCCTCCACAAGTATTTTCCAGAAGTGCGCGTTGTATCCCTGGACAGCCCTATACAGCGCTCTTATATGGCCGCGGACCTCGTCGGTCAGCTCCGCCGTCTCCGTAGGCTTGGCAAGCAAGATGTCAGGTCGCACGGCCATGGCACTGCCCACAAGCTGACCACGGATGAGCTCGACAATCTCGGCAGGGACAGCGCCGCGGAGGGCGACTTCCGCGTTTTGCATGGCCTGCAGGTCGAGCAGGATCCGCACCTTGATGAGTGCAACGGCCACCACGTGACTGAGATCCATCCAGCGCTCGTTCAACCACGCCTCATCCGGGCTCTCGAACACGTCGGCATTCTTGATGTCGAGGTACGGAAGACTAGTGTCGCCATAGTCATAGCTCGAATCCTTACTTGTCGCGGTATTCCACTTGATGAAATCGTATGCGTCCTGGTCGCGGCCGAGGCGGACGTACAGACTGGGGACCAGCTGGCGCACGCCCATGTTGTCGGAGCGACTCAGGCGCAGCATGTCAAGAAGATGGTCGAGCGCAGTCTGGACCACATCGACGGGGCCGCCCGCGGTGCCGTAGCTGAGCAGCAGCGCGTCGACGAGCCCGTACCGCGCACGCATGTACGGTCTTGTCTCGAGGATACCCCAGAAGTGGCCGACCTGGGTTTCAAACACCTTCTCAGGCGTGAGAAAGTCGCCAGGCAAATCTCGCAGCTTTTCGTATTCACGTTCGTAGTGTAGACGGGCCTTCTTGATGACTTTGCACGGAATTTTGTGGTCCTCACGGTCGGCGGCCTGGCACTCGCGGCCACAGTAGTAGACCGCCTGGCAGGCGCCGCAGCGCATCAGGCCGTCCTTGCGATGGCAGAGCTCGCAGGCCCGCGGCGCAAGGCCGTTGAGCTTGTCAACCTCGGCGTTCATGATGAGCGGCATCTCGGCAGTTGGGTGATGGTTGCCTGCCAAAAGTCACCAATGATCAACAAAGCGGAACAATTCGCGTGGAAGGCGGGAAGACGCGTCGCATAATTTTGTCTGTTGGGGCTGATTATCTCAGCGGGCTGTCAGGCACCCTGAATGCCGACTGAAAAAAACCGAAAAAGCAAGCTCGCCAACGTCCCGTTTACTTACCCTCCTCCTCGACAAGGCCGGTTCGCCCAAGACTAGAGTTGCAGCAATGTTCCAAGGTATTTATTAAGGTCGACTGGTGGCGCTCCAGGCGCATAGGCGTCGAAGCTGATTGACGACTACCGAACCGGAAATGGGCTCGCTGGCTTCCACGCCTTGGTCGTATCCATTGGCGCGGGACAGTCTTGCATATACTAGGCAGCAGTGCGGGGTAAGTAATGCTCTGACGTTTGCAAGAGCGACAAAGGACATGGCCCTGGGAGCTGTGATATCCTCCTGCAGTTCGCAGCCTCAATTACCACAACAGTTCCAGTTTTGCTTTACTGTACCGTTCCCTGTTATGTGCCGGTTACTCATATCTATCACGCGCTACTCCAACGGTCGTGGGGTTCTCTATCCAGTAGGCCCGTGATACCCACTTCTTTATGATAAGTAGCACAGTACTCGCTAATTTTCTCCAAGCTCCTATCATAAATCGCCGCATACATGTGAGCACGGCCGACATGTTATCGTTGATATTGCATCAGCGTCTATCTCAACATTGCTTGATTGCTGGATTGCTTGAGAGATGGGACTCCCCACAAGCCCCAGTATGAGTGCGTCGAAACATAGTCGCTCAGTAGCGTGATAGTTACAGAAAATTATGTTGCGTAAGTTTGGGTCAATGAGCGGTGAAAAAAATTGCCGATTCATCTTGTACTTGTGATGCTGCATACACTGAGAAGGAGACGCACAAGGGCTTCATCGGCAACAGATCCAGTCCAGCCAGTCAATCGAGGCTTGTACGTAATACAGACCTAGATCGCTCCCTGGCTATAAGGATGATGTTCGATTTGCCCATGCGTCGCAGCGATGTTAAGCCACCAGATGTATGCAATATCTCCTTCCCATCCATGTGGATTGATGTCACCAGTTGAAATCGGGCCCAACGGCATAAGCCAAAAGAACCGCAACCGTGCACCGCGACAGTCCGAAAGGCAGGCCACTTGCCTAGTGAATAAATGGTAAACTATTTCCAGTAACTTATACTTGTACCACAATTCACGGCCCGACATACCACTGAACTCGCGGTGATGGCTTGTCGATCCATACGACCTTGGCCCCGCTGCCTGGCTGAATCAGGCTGAGCCAACACCAAAGAGCGCCACACAAATCACCGGGCTAGTGCCTGTCTTTGTTAGTTGTACTGAGCGGATAAGTTGCAGTCGCCTAGGGAAGCGTCATATATGATCCAGTCCTGATGAAACAGATCCATTGGCTCGGGCTTGGTTCCAGGGGACTTCCACATCCAGGCACAGCACTCCAGGTGTCAGCGGAGAATGAACCGGACCCAGCGCTGCTTAATGCAAGATCGTCCAAGGGAACGCGCCATGCCTACGATGGCCTTTCCCAAGCGCGAATACGGCCTGGATTTCCAATGTCACAAAGGCGGCAAGGCATCGCCGAGCCCTGACGCAGTCATGCAGGTCACGCCGCCATGATAGATCCGCGGCGGCATATCAGTGCTGTTCGTGCGATAATACGCTTGCTAAGATTCTGTTGATAGGATTGTGTTGAAGTTGTGTGTAACAGGCCCGCCTGGTCCTGTCGTGCTTTGGGTTTGTGTCCAGACGGGCGCTGCTGCATGTGGTCCAGGCTCTCCCGGGGCTGGATGCTCCCACTCCGCAACATGCGCCAATGACGGAGCTGACCTCACATGTACGAGTTCGACCAGGTCCAGGACCGCCTGCACGCGAAGCACCAGCCATGTCAGGCAGATAATGTGCTGCCTCTGATGGGTCCTCGACACGCGTGCTGGCGGGGTGGTGGCATACGGCACACTAAACAGGCGCTTATCACACCTGAAGCTCACGGGCCATAGCCCAAGGCGCACGATGTGGCTTGGACCCATGCAACGTTTTCCCTTCCACACAACATTTTCCCTTCCGCGCAACGCTCCCCCTTCCACGCAACATTTTCCCTTCCACGCAACATTTTCCCTTCCGCGCAACGCTCCCCCTTCCACGCAACGCTTTCCCTTCCACGAAACATTTTCCCTTCCGCGCAACGCTCCCCTTCCGCGCCACGCCCACGCAACGCTCATTCAAGCCCACGTAATCTCAAGCCCCTCGCGCGACCAGCGACGCCGTCCAGGACTTGCGAGTCTCCTCCTGACCAAGGATACGAGATCGGAGCTTGCTATCATGGAACCCGTGCTCTGCATTTGTGGGCAACTCTACACAGCAAGTGGCCACAGAAGTCATCGGAAGAAGGCACACGTTCGTTGCTGCGAAACTATCTTCGTTGGCGAGGCGTGGCTGAAACACCACAACACAACAGGCCATAACGGTGAAAAAGTGAGCACGTGGACAAAGAGACAGGCTCGTCATCGTGAGAAGGTAGAGTGCGAGCTCGGGTGCGGGTTGGCTCTCCAACGTGACAGGATGAAAAGGCATCACAAATCAGAGCACTATAGGTGCACCGAGTGCGATCGAATATTCATCTCCACCGGCAAGAAAGAGCACGAGCACAGCACTAAGCACCTTTCTTACATGGTGATTCCTTCTCTTGACCGGGAGCACCCAGGTGCTGTTGCGGCGACATCGACACAGACATACGAGCCCAGAATGCCGCGCGAGAGCATTGAGACTGCCCAAATGCGCAACAAATATGGTTCCCTGATTCAAGATTTGCTTCGAGAATGCCGGAACTCAAAAGGTTCCCAGCCCAGCCACACAAGGTGGGATGATAGCCTGGCACTCCTAACCGGATCTTCCCTCCTGATCGCGACATACCGATCGCGCGAATCAGGCCCATATCAACGATGGCCGGCGACGCAGATGTTTGGTATACTACAGAAGACGACATAGAGACAGTCATGGACCAAGACTTCATCTTGCACAAACCCACGGTGGTGAGATCACTTCGATTGAGACAACGGGGCCGTGGACTGGACCATTTCTTAGAGACTCCAAACAATCATTTTGGCGATGGTACGGTGGACGTACAAGACTCAAGTACTCCAAAGAAAGCCGCGTCCCCTTTCCTGTCTACGAAGTTATCAACCGAATCAGAGAAGGGACGGACATTCCGGCAGGACGACTTCCGATAAACCTGCTGAACTTGAAGTGTCTTGGACAAGCCCCCCCGGCTCCTGCATTCCTCAATCTGCATCGGTTCGATGTCTTTCCGGCAATCAGTTCATTTAGACAGGCAGAAGCCGAGGACCTATTTCGACGTTGTGAGGCTCAGCACCAGTCCCAACAGTTGTCAAATCTCCACAGCACGTAGCCATCGTAAGTCAAGATGTACGATTACTTGATGTCCGGTACGTGCGCAAACGAGAATGAGACTCGATGAGATACTGTAGGAGGTTTGAAATCCACTAGCTCCCTAGAATGTCCTCTGAAAGGCCGTAAAGGAGCGGCCAGAAGTATGGTCGCCTTCTCTGTTCCACCGCTCCAACACTCGGCCAAGCCTGTGAAGCTACGGTGCAGCTAAGCTTAAAATATTGGGCATTTGGACACCGGCCGTTGCCGCGGCGGTAAACACCGCATGTAGGTCGTCACGACTTGTCCGCTCATTGACTACTCGCGCTGCTGCAATGCCCCGCTTCCTGAACTGATACATATGTTGTCGCACACGTTCCACTTCAAACCATTGTCCCTTGTCGGAACCGTGACATCCCGCACTTGCTGTTATCCCGTACACTGGGGTCCGATTCAAGTGTCCCAATTCAGTGTGTGTAAATTATGGTAACCTCGCCCAAATCCGGTCGATGTGGTGCTGAACGGCCCATTGTGGATCCCATTTCAGACAAAGCTAGACACCGAAACGTGGACACTTGATTCGGACCCCAGTGTACAGTGTTCCATCTCCAGCCGAGGACATCATAGGGAGCTTGTGAGTGTGGCCGGCTCTTGCGATGGTGTGGAGGTTGTGAGCAACCGGCCATTTTCGGGGCGCCCTTGCACCACCGAAAGTGCGGAAACAATAATCCCCGGCCAAGGAGAAGCATGAATTGGCCCATGTACAGTTGTCCGGTAGAGCTTTTCATTCCACACCGGCGTTGCCATGAAGCCGGGGCGGGTTGTGGCATTATGGAAACGCTCGCCCAGTTCTGTATGGACATGGAGTAAGTGGACAGTTAGCCAGACCCAGACGCCGCTTTCTGGGCGTCGTTGAGCGGTGTCTCTCGCTACCGTGTCTTCCGGTTCCTGACAAGCAGACCACACCATTGAAGTGTGGTCAGATGTGGTCAATCTGGCCCGCGCAGTCAGAAAGAAGAATTTGGATATGGGGCTGCATCCAGATGAGGTGGCAGCATGACACTCCGTGCCATGCGTAGAAAGCGTCGTCCAACTCGTGTCATGCTGCTCGCTGATTTGGATTCGCGATGGTGTGCCAGGGCCATGTGCCGTGCAATCCCCGACACCGCCACGGGCCAGACGCCGTCCAGTGTTCGACATGCAGATTACTCTGTCAAGAGCGTGCGATTGTCCTGTTCTTCACGTGGTAGTTACCCACCGATTGTTGGCTTCTTGTCGCGCCGTTTGCTTGCATCTCACTTCGTCCGCTCCCTGACGTGGTCGATCAGTGACGTGGAACATGTAAGTGGATGCGGCGGCGGGGACCCGCTTCGTCCGATGCCTGATGAAGACTGATGAAGACCACCAAGGGCAGGGACGTGCGCCGACCAATTCTTCTGCGTCGTGTTGGCAGCTACGGTACATGTCGGTTTCTCGACATTGGTACGTAGCGGCAGCCAGAACTTGCCGTGCAGATCATTGCGAAGTAGGGGGAAACCACTTCGTCCGGTTCTTGCGTCGCGTGTGGCCGCTACAGTACATGTCAGCTTCGCAACGTGGTTGCATGGTGACGGCCAGTTCCTGCCACGCAGATCATTGCGGAGTGGCGGCGGCCGGATCGTCCGCCTGGGCCAGCGACATCCAGAGCTGGACGAGAAGATCGCCATGCGGGGTGCGAAGACGGACAAGATGCCATGGGTGCTGGTTCGTCCAATTCCTTCATATGGACGGCGTCGTCCGGTTCCAGACATGCAGCTCGCTGATGTGGAGCTTCTGCCGACATGCAGTGGCAGGGGTTTGCGCCGTCTAACTGTCGACTATGACAGTGGCGTACATTGTCCAAAGCTTGACAAGCAGATCACCATAGCACGCGCGGTCTTGGCACGTTCTTCTGGTGCACGTTACGTCGCAGCTGAAAGTCGGTTTCTTGACGTCGTCTGGTGGCATCTCGTACTGCCGCGTCCATCGCTTCCTGCCGTCCAGTCTTTGCATGCCCATTGGCTGCTACAGGTCATGTCACTTTCTCGGCATCGTTACGTGGTGGCGGCGTCCATTTCTACCATACAGGACGTTATGGAGTCACAGGACCTGATTCTGGATGCGCAGATCTAGTGCGGTAATCTGCTGCCGCGTCCGAAGGGGGCCATGCGATTCCGAGGACCCGAACACGCATGCGGATGCAAATCCAGAGTAGGGACAGCAACGTCATCAAGGTGAGCACTTAGCCATTACAGTACGGTACGTTTGTATTACGGTACTTACGGTAGCCGCATTGTTTTCTGGACCTGTCCGTTATCCAGTTGTGATTACAGTACAGTACACTCACTCACTCACTCACTAGTTGATTACGCCCGGTGGCAGCTTGGCCAATAGGGCTACTATCTGCTTATATGACATTCTTGTTAGGCAGTCCTTCCCCGGCTGCCTGAGAACCCTTGTCATGCTCAATTTCTCCTTTGATCATTCCGCCTTTCTTGCTGCATTTCCATCGCACTACGGAATCTCGTGGGGTTGTATTATTAGCAAGCAAGCTTGAAGGCTATTCTTCAAGTGTTCAGAGTCCTATCTACGGCGACTGAAGCTGTGCCTGCTGTGTATGGCACGATGTGTTGGGTGTGGATTACGTTAAAAAATGAGGGTAGGCGGTGGCCGTGGCCTGTTCAGTTTCGTTTGTTGTCAAGCCGTCCTGTGGCTAACGTAAATCGAATCGTCGCGCGAACTGCCGTCATGTTTGGTGTCCATTCTGCGTCGTCCAACAGTGACTTTCCTCCGAGGCAGAAAGAGAGTTTACCCCTTTGCGCCTCACTACTCCGTAGGATTTTAGCGCGCTGTTCTGTCCATTTTGCGCAGTGGAACAGGAAATGCTCCACTGTCTCGTTCGCGTATCCGCATACGCATTGCTGCGATGGTGCTGCTGCGATCTTGCTGAGATAGCCATTTAGCCTCGACATGCCCGTCCTAAGCTGTGCTAGTACGTTGGCCTCTTTCCATGACAATCCGTCGTACAGCTGCAACGTGTGCTTGCCTGGAAGAGCAGCGTCAACTTTCTTTGAGAACCTTCCGACATCATCTGGTATGTCCCTGACGATGCAGTGAACCGATCGAGCGACGCCGAGCGTCGTCGATCGCATTCTTGGGAATTCCAGCGGCGGGTTGGCGCCTTCCTTGGTGGCATCGCGCGCCTGTGCCTTGGCGTTCTGCAGATGCTTGTTTTCCGCGCTGGTCGGTATCCACAGGACCACCACCATATTTCCATTGCGTCTGAGTGCCTCGATGGAGTCATATATGCATCCAACATACTCTTGGCCAGACTGCTGGCGAGGGTTGCGAAGCGTGAGAGCGGCCGCTTTGTTGCTCGTCAGCAACGCAACGCTACGATACCGCAGCTCCGGGAGGCGCCGAGTACAGTACAGTAGGGTCCGTATTGAGTGTCACTGTTTTCACTCAATGTAAATTTACAATGCGTCCAATGTTGGCTGAAAGTGGGGTCGTGTCGGCTTCTGTTTGAGCCCCTCTTGTATCCTCGCCAATTGCCCTTAGACTTACAACAGCTAGAAATGCGTCGTGCCAGACGAACAGAGACCAAAGAAACTCAGGATGACATGGACTGGCCTTGCAAACAGCCATAAGAGCTCCGCAAGATAGCATAACTCAAATCCGGCGAATTGCCGACCAAAAGTTGAGGGAGTCCATGGGTACAGATACACCCAGATTCGGCGGAGGAAAAAACCAGCCCAACCAACAGCCCAAACACACAGGCTTTGCTCTCCGATTTTATTGATCGGAAAAGGGACACTCAAAACGGACCCTCCTGTACAAAACGAGGGTACGGTATGTGTTCTGATTTGTCCAGAAACTGGTCTAAGACGAGGTGAGGTTGATGGAGGTCGTCGTATGTGGACATCGGCTCGTCCATTGCACCCTTGCGGCTCTTAAGATAGTACTGTAAGAGGACGCAAGGACAGAATGGTTCACGGCAACAAGCCGCCATAACGGCGCATGGATGCGAAGCCTCGCGCGGCAAAGTCACGTCTGCTGCGGCCAGTTGTCCAGTTGGAGATGTTTTGCAACGGCAATGACACTGAGAGGCAGAAAGCAGCCTCCCTTCCTAGTGCGGGCAAAGCGCGAGTCAGTTCCCGGGTAACCATAAGTCGACTACCTGCAGCTAGGGGGTGCGGCAATGGCACCGCACGCCGGAAGAAGTGGACAATCGTTAGGGCTCTCCTGCAGCCCACCCCAACCCCTTCAACTTCCCCCTTTTTGAAGTCATGGTTGAAGGCAACAAGTTCTTGTGCTGCTGCGTCGACCAGTTCCGGACCTCCGACAACTGCGAAGTCAATACAGGTATACCGCGCCTCTCTGAGTGTATCCCACCCCGAGTAATAAATACATCCTCTTCGATAAGTGAAGCTATGCAGTCGCTGAACAATGTCCAGTGGATGCAATTTAATGGATTGCCCGCTTGCTCCAGCCTGCGAGTCTCTCAGGGTGCAAGCTGTCACACGGCACATGAACAGCAATACACCACACAGAAGTATGGCGCCTACATTTTGTGGCCGAGCGTTATTGTGCGACACACGCCCTGGCAGCGGTCTCGTTGAGCGTTAACAACCGCCGCGCAGAATGTTTGCCCCGGGCAAATGCCCTCGTATGCCGAAACCTGCGTCCCCGCCCTGGTCATCATTGCTGAGCAATGCTGCCGCAATGGACTTGGCTTTTCGGCAGTCATTCTCTCTGTAGAATTCGAGGCCGAGAGAGATCATGAATGACACCGAGTCACCGTAGGTGTTGTTGACGAAATCTAGTTCCTCCTCCGAAAAGAAGTGGTCTGCGAGCTGCCTTGGCCCTTTCAGGCCCATTCCTACATTCAGATAGCTCAGGACGTTGTCGGCCAAGGATTCGTCATCGCCATCGTCGATATCCGAGTACACAGACGCTGCGATCTCTCTCGCCTCTAAGCAATCGTCGGAATCATCCAATTTGAGGCCCATGTGCTTCATGAAGATCGCGGAGTTGCCATGATCGCGGTTGATGTAGTACAACTCTCTTTCGGAGAACAAGTGGTCCATGAGACGCCCAGGCCTTTCGACGCCAATGTTTGCAGACATACCGCTCGAGCTGTCCTTGATGGCGTAGTCATCTTTGTCGTCCTCGTCTTGCTCATTGCTCATTGCTGTAAACTTAGTAGCCATGGCCTTCGCCTTGCAGCAATCTTCTTCATCATAGAAATCGAGTCCGAGGTGATGCATGAAAGCTGCAGTGTTGCCCCAGTCGCGATTGATATAGTCAATCTCTTCGCGAGAGAAATGACAGCTCAAGATTTGCTTTCGCGCCTTCCGTCTGTCCTCATCGGATGACACGTCATCTCCTGCTGATGAGGCGGGTGCCATCCCCTTGTTGCACGCCACGTCCACGGATTCGTCAACACACTTATGGTCCCTCAAATCATCCTGCGCTCTCAGGTGCCGGAGGATGGAGCGGCCCTCTTGGCGATCATCCTCTTTGTATATGCTGAGTCCATGAACAGTCAAGAATTTGAACTCGCTTCCGTAGTGGTGCTTCAACCACTGATACTCGCCGTTGGTGAGAGCTCCTGATTGATCCCGCGATGAAATAGGACTGTTGGCCTTCCTCTGCCGGAAACATTTCTCCTGTTCGCTCGCGGGCCAGTTGACAGACACTACCATCCCTTTGCAGCCGGAAGATGGCCGAGGAGGGGCCACACGAGGGCCAACTGGGTAGCCGCTGAGCCTGACAACAGGCAACCCGGACAAATCGCCAACACCGTTCTTGAAGAGAGCAACAGTCTTGGAGTTGGCATGAGTTGTAAGTTTGGCCATAGCCTTTGCACTCGGATGTAAAAACTCCACGTTGAAATCGTCCAACGCAGGTTTGCCAATGATATTGACCAACGATTTTGGAACGTGAAGAACATTGAAGAGATGCAAGGCGCCATGGGAGTTTGGTCCTGGTTTGAAGGACGTTCTGACGGGGAGACGGACGGTGCCTATCCCTGTAACCTGCATTGGAGGGCAGACCCCGACGCTATAAACCATGCAGTCGACAGGCGCGTAGTCGTCCTCAAACCATACTCTGTCCTTAGCGACACTACAGGTGCATGAGCATTTCATTCACGGGAAGTACGGACGACGAAGACTCGCGTGGACCAACTGGACGACTCACTGGGCATTGGAGCCAGTCGAAAGAACCCAATCTGGGCATGGTAGGGGCTGTTCTTGATAGGGCTGTGCCGCCATGATTTTCACTGGTACGAGGGGGAGGAGTGAGAAGCTACTCGATCGGACCACGCGCAATCGGAGTACGTTTCTGTCGGCATATGAGGGTGATTCGTCTGTCGTGAGTGCGGACGTAGCTGAACAAGTATGAAGAGCGGGGTCAGTGAGGTTGCAGGAATAAAATATCTCGGTGGGCTCCGCACACCGCCTTCGTAATGTCCCTTCCTCACCACCCCTTTACCGCGACAAGGGTCCAACCAACACATTGGTGCCTCAGCAAGGAAGCGTTCACTCTCTAGTACACCTTGCCCAGAGACCGTCTCATTGTGAGAATGTCGTATCTTGCAACCCTCCATACTTCCCCGCATTCTTAATTTCTCACTGTTAAAGTAACGTAGGCTGATGCACAGCTTATTCCTTAAAATGTACACTGTAATCCGCTCGAACTGCGCTCTGCGCAGCCGGCGGCAGCAGCGGCGATGGCATCGACCTCGTCCAACCCGCCTCATAATGATAATCCCTTCGATCTGCGTCCCTGGACCCCTTCCGGCTTAGCCAGAAGAGCGCGTCTAGCACTTCTGCGCAACAGCCCCGCGACTCTGGAGGGCGAGATTGGCGTCTCGGGCTCCACGCCTCCACCCTACGGACGGCGCACACACCGTCATCGCGGCTTCACGCGGTCTCTTATGCTGCAGCCACGAAAGGAGCTCAGCGCGCCGCCCAACCGGCTCTAGCGACCCGGACTCGCCCTGACGTGATGGCCCGGTCTCGATCGCCGATGTCGCCGACAAGCTCGTACTCGCCCAGAGCGACGTCTACAGCGCCAAACTAGCCGTGCTCAGAGCTTTCTGCTCCTCATGCCTTGAGGAACGTAGAGACGAAAGGATTATGCCCCACCCCCGGCACCTCCCTCTTCCCCCCTCGCTTCCCGCCTCTCCTGTTGGTCCCCGTTGCTCCCCGCCTTGCCCGCTTCTGGCCCAGGGCCGCCCGTCCTTGGTCCCCCGGCCCAGCCCTCCGGGCCCCCGCGCCTCCCGGTTGGCCGGCCGAAGGCGCCGCCCTCATTGGCCTGAGCCGCCCAGCCAGCTCAGCGCCTCTTCCACCGTCTTCGCGCTGAGCTCCTCGAGCCTCCCCTGCGCGGCGCTCATCTCCTCCGGCACCCGGTTTCCGACGAGGTCCCTCTCCCTCGCCCTCGACACGAGCATGATCCCGTCCAGCGTCGGGCAGCGCGACAGCTGCACGTACAGGCTGTACGGGTCGCATTGCGACGCGACCGTGCGACCACCGAGGTTCGTCGTCCGAGTCCCGCGCAACTCCAGCGCCACCCGCTCCAGCGTGCCGCCCTGGACCTTGTAGTCGGTGCACGCGAACGCCGCCGCGCACGGCAGGCCCCTGCGGCTCACGTCCTTCTGCTGCCATGGCCGCTTCCGCTGGCAAGTGATCTTCACGCTCATCGGTGTCAGAAGGATCGTTCCCGGCGGCATCCCGACGAAATGGAAGTCCTTCGTCGTCTCCGACTCCAGAATGATTCCCGCGGGTGGTCCGAAGTGGATCATCAAGCCGGCCGAGACCCGGTGGGCCGGATGCGCCTTGTCGACGACCACCTCCGCAGCCGTGTAGCTGGCTCCGTTGACGAGCCTCAGCCCCTGGTGCGTGTTCTGGTTTACGACGACGGGCATTCCCGCGACGAACATGAAGACCGCCGGCACGGGAATGGCGCTATCGTCGCCCTGGTTGAGAATCATGATGGCCTCCTCCTCCGTCGGCACTCCGTCCTTCCACTTGTGCTCTGAGATGAAGATGCGCATCGGCGACTGCTTCTGAACTTGGAACGCTACGCTGGCCTCCATGTTCAGGTTCCATCGGTTCCTGTTCAGCGGCGTCACCACCGTGATGCCTGTCTCCCACGGTATCCGCCTGCCTTCGCGATAGCACCGTGAGTTGAGGAGTTCCAGGTCCGTGTGATCCTGGACGCCCTGCCGAATCCGCTTCAGCAACCGCTGCAGGACCGGGTCCCCGGCCGCGCGCATCTGCTCGTCCAGCATCACGACGCTTGTGAATCGCCTCCACAGCGCGTGGGCCTTGTCGTGCTGGTAGCGCTGCTCGACGCTGAACGAGCTGCCCCCGTCCCACGGTATGGCCTGGCTCGGCAGTATGATAGGGCGCTCCTGAACGGGTCGGAATTGGTGGAAATCTCCGCAGAACAGGACGATGGGGATGCCGCCGAAGTCTCTCTCGCATCCGCGCAGCCGGCAAAGCTGTTCGTGGACGGCGTGCAGCGTCCGCGCCCCTAGCATGCTCACCTCGTCGACAACGAGCACGTCCTTCTCCTGCCAGTCCATTCGCGTCTGTCCATGCACGAAGCGCTCCGCTGACCTTGGCAGCCGCACGCCATCAACGTCTCTGCCCGCATTAGCGGCCGCTCCAGCGTCTTTGGAGAATCCACAGGCGGAGTGGATCGTGATGCCGTTGATTCGCGCCGCCGCCGCTCCCGAGGTCGCCGTGATCAGCAGGCGGCTTGATAATTCTTTACTTGCGAAGAGCTCGACCAAGGCCTGTATGACGCGTGATTTGCCGGTGCCTCCCTCGCCACCCACGAACTGGCATAATTGGGCGACGTCGCCTGCGTCAGTCCGTCGCAGCAGGTCCATTTGCCGGCAGAGGATAAGGAACGCGATCGACTGCTTCTTGTTCAACGTCAATCGTGCTGCGATGGCTCTGCCGGCATGGACAAACGATGTTGACGGGCCGAGAAGGACGCTCATGCTGGCGTGTGCCTGTAGTGCAGACCCTCCAGCATCGGACTGCGTCAGGTGAACATCGTCTTCTCCGAAGCCGGCTAGGATGCTCTGAGCCGCGGCGGTGCGGTCGGCGCCGCTGGCCATGGCGCTACACTGGACCCCTTGTATCATCCTTACTCGCTCCCTCGAAGCGCAGGTCTGTTGCGACTTGATGGCTCTCAGCTGAACCTGCGCAGGCACCGCGGCACCCGAGCATCGCAACTTCGCTGACACAACGCGCGTCTCCCGGCCTTCCGCGACCTCAGTTGCTCGAAGGTCCGCGGCGCAACTCAAGGCCGATTGCTGAAAGCGAGACAGGTCGCTCACAGCGCTTCGGAGCTCTGGCGAGCCCGCCGTGATTTGGCACGCGCCTGCTGCGCTGCGAATGACATCAATAAGGCGGGTTGCGATACCGACGTCGTTCGCTTCGAATGCAGTGGCCGTTTCCTCGTCGTCCTTGCCGAGTCCCTCCGCCTCGATGGAGCTAAAGCCGCCGCCAGTATCTCCGGCTGTGGCCGCCCATTGCTTCGCGTCACGCCTCGCATCCTCTGCTGACCGCCGAAGCAGCTGCACATTGTCGACGAGACATGAGATTCTCGGGCTTAACGACCGACGCGCCTGCACCCAGATGTCGTTGATGGAAAACTCTTCCTTGGCGACAAAGCTCTCCCATGGCACGAACAAAGCGAGGTGCTGGACGGCGGCTCTATCCAGATTTGCTGGTCAGTAATGTGCCCGGCCTTCCTTTGCCGACGGCTGTTCTTTGCCCGGGAGTGCTCACCTGTGATGGCATGACTCGTCGTCGACATGTCCGAAGTCCTTGCTCAGGTATCCGTCTAAGCAGACCGTGGCGTGCTTCCCTGGTCGTCTCAACCGCTGCACCCACTCCTTCCCGTCCGCCCAACCAGCGCCAAAGGGTACCTCTCCCCAAGCCCCGGAGCGGCCGTCTTTGGCGGCCCGTTGAAGCTTGACCAGCGAGGCGTAATCATACAAGCAAAGACCCCGCAGGACGTCCCCGCGATGGGCATAGGCCTCGATGAGGCCGATCCTCTGACCGGCCTCCTCCACAACGACGGACTCGTCCACTAAGTCCTCGGTATCTGCCGCACCACTTTCTTGCCGAAGATGGCGCCAGCGCCTGAAGATGTGCCAATACAGGACGGATACGTTCAGATATGCCCAGCCACTGCTGTTCGTGTACTCTACTGGATAGCCGAGGAGGTCGGCGACAACCTCGACCTGGGACAACGTCCTCTCCGTGAAGACGCGGTTAGCGACCTTCATTAGGAACTGCCGTGTTTTATTCCCAGCGCCCTCGCCGCCGCCACCAGCACTACTGCCAATGGCGACTCCCCCCTCGGCGGCGTCTCCGACCGCCGCCGACACGTCAGCCACACGGGCAACCGACAGCAAGTCCGCCGCTGCAGCCACCCGCTTCCACATCGGATCTTCCGCCTTTGTCGCGTAATTGGTAACGTAGTACACCAGGGCCATCGTCTTGCGTTGTGTGGCTATGAACGAAATGTCGTGATTATGCCGCAGGCCTACAGCCATGGCCTGGTTCCAGCGATTCACCATTGGGTGTGTTCGCCGAATTTCCAGCACCCCGTCTGGTGTCAGCGCGGTCTTCTCGACCAGCTTCCAAGGCGCCTTGAATCGGCACAGGTCACCACCTCGTTTCTCCTTGCCAATTGAGTACTTCACGCAGGTTGGACTGTGCGTGTGAACCTGTGTGGAACCCACACAGAAGTTTGCTTCCTCCTCGAAACGCGCCGCAAACTCGGCCGCGTTTTCTAGGAGTGGTGAGATATCCGACGTCACCGAGCGCTCCGCTTGAATTGCGGAGCAAGATGTTTGGTCCAGCTCCTGCTTCGGCATATTAGCATCCAACATTTAGTCGTTGGCAAGTACGCGACCAGCCGGTCGACACTTCCGGGAAATCACCTCGCTGAATACACTATCAACGTAGCGCACGATACGCTGCCGGTACGCTTCTGCATCCTCCGCATCGGCCCCAGCGAGCATCGAACTCAAGCTCAGGTTCCCATGCAGCCAGAGTAGGCCGTGCACGTGAAGCGCGCCTCGTTCGTTCGTTTCGACGGCACCGTAGTACTGGGAAATACGCCCAAAGACGGATTCTTCGCCGACTCTAACGTAATGCTCAAAGAATAGCGTCATCTCCCGATGGAAGAACATCGCCGAGCTCATTGGATCTGAAATAGACAGCTGCAATCGTTTGAATGACATATCAAGGCTTCGCAGGAATGCCTCCGCCGCGTCAGGATCTCGTGTCCGGTATGCCGCCAAGCGGAGCTTGACCGGGTTCGTGATGTCGTTCGGGTTGACGGTGAACCAGATGGCCGGCACCCCATACCGAATTATCAGCGCCAGGATCTTGTGGCGCATGCTCATGCGCGCCTCCCGAGACATTGGCTGCCGATACCCATACAGAGAGAGGCTTTTTAAGAGCTCCTTCACGTCGCCGTCTGTCGTCTTGCCCGTGTTCTCGAGCTCCGTCTTCGCGGCGACCAGCCTGTCCGCATTTAGCGACCGTACAATGCGCTCCACTTTGCAGAAGTTCTTCTTTGCCACGCTCAACATGCTAATGCGCCGGTTCCTTGACCGCACTCCCATGTTGAAGACGAGGAATGAGAAGATGTGGTGTGTAGCAAATCGTCCACCGTGGCGTCGCAGCACAACCGCGGCCCATCGCCGGAGACTCATGTTGCGAGATAATATCAGGTCAGCCACGGCGCCGTCGGCCTCCCGCCTCGTACCTATGCCGCGTATCGACTCCAACGTGGCCTCTTCCGCCAACCGAGGGCCACCGAAGCCGAACGGTAGCAGCGCCGGAAATGCCTTTGCAAAGAAGGACGCATCGAACGAGTCCGCAAATTCGTCACCGCGCCTAATGTGAATGTAAGGTTCGGTCTGGTCGCCGTCGCTCCCCTGGCCCCTCGACGTGGACCCTATTGATGCCCTTGCTCCCGCGAACCCGTCGCGCGCAGGGGCCTGCGTCGCGTTGAATGCAAAATGTAACTTGTCAATCTCAGCAACATTCGGTGCACGGTCAAGGGCGAACATCGCCGATGATGTCACCTCATTGACCGTACCTGTGGTTGCTTCGAGTCCGGCGTCGCCATCCGCGTCCCTATCCTCGGCATCGTGTGCCTCGTCACGTCCGTTGCGATGCCTGGCAGGCTCCTGCGCTTGGTTCAGCATATCAAACATCTCCTCAATGTCCTGCGACTCTTCGTCGTCCATCGCTCGCTCAGTGGGAGGCACAACATGCGCAGTCCGCGTCCTCTCCCATAACGACGGTTCGTTGTGCTCCATCCGATCATATACCGAACTTGGTACGCCATCCGCAAAGCTGTCCCAGCTGTCCATCTCCCTTGTGTCGATTACAATCCCCGCGTAGTGGGGGTTGTTCTCTCTCAGCCACACAAGAGCCCTCTCCACCACGCTCCGTCTCACCGACAACAGTCCTGACAGGTCCTTTGGCGCAGGCTTCTCCGGGCCGTGCCATGAAACGTGTATCTCTTCCATGGCTTGTAGAAGCGGATGCGGCAGGACCTTCGTTGCCAGCTCTTGCACGTTATTGGGGAACACTGTGATGTGACCCTTCACATGCCTAGGGTACCGCGCGGTCTGTTTCTTTCCGCCCGGGATGCTGTACGTGGCAATGAACCCGTAGCACGAGTTCAGCCCGATCAGCTTCTGCTCCATTGGCGTCAACCCCTTGAGCTCTTTCGGGAACATGTGTTCACAGCCAAGGCGCATGTGGAGCTGTGCCGCCGGCGACAGCACGCCCCGACCCAAGCATCGCACGCACTCCGCGCAAGCGGGAACAGGCATCCCCTCGGGAAAACAGTAGCGGCAGCCAAACGGAGACGTATCACCCTTTGGCGCGCAGCTCTGCAGCCATTCGTCCCAGCGGAGCTTCCATAACTCTTTGTCGGACCCTTTCCGGTAACATATCAAGCAGGTCCGTATCGGCAGAGTCAGTGTGTCGTGAAACGCTTTGTAGAAGGCTCGAACCGTAGACACCTTCGTCTCGTGCGGGATAGGGGCGCACCACTTCTGCTCGTCTGACATTCCTTTCCTCAGGGCGAACTCATCATCCAGGGCCTTCAATACTTCCTTAAGGTCGTTCTCCTGCTCGACTGCCGTCCTCAATCTTTGAAGGCCGGTTCGCACTCGCTTGGCCACCGGCCCGTTCCGATCGGGTCTTCGAACCCGTTTTCGGCTAGTCGGTGAAGCGCCTGTCATGGGTAAAGCCAACGCATCATCGTTAGTCGGTCGTTCGGGGCCGCGAATGCCAATATTATGCCCCTGCGATGCTCGCGACGCCTGCAATTCCACCCCTTCCTCACGCAGTCAAGCTTAAGTCAGGCGATATCATATATCAACGACATCGAATTTTGGGCAGATGTTGAAATGCTGTTCAAGGTCCTCCAGCCGATTGGTCGTGCCCAAGTCGCTTCTGAACGCGACCGCGCAGGTCTTGGAGAGGTCATTCCACGTTGGCTATCCATTCAGGCGTCCTGGGATGCTCTGGAAGAGGCCGGTCAAGACCCTCTAATAAACTACCAAGAGCTGAGGGCGCTACGGAAACCTCACGGCCCCTCTGCCGAAGTATTGACTGCGTCCTTTGACTTGGCAACGTCTGCGATTGAACACCCCGTCCGATCCCAACCCCAACACCGTCGGGGGCTCCATTCTCCTCGGGCGGCCTCTCTTTTGGTTGAATCGGCCGAATGCTATGAAACTGCTCCCGTCGCTGCGCCCGGGAGTCCGTCCGTGTCTTCGGCCTGCCGCGTGGAGCCGGCCTGGGATGTGGCCCCGGCCCCGTGTCTGGTGCCGCTTTCGTGGACTTGAACGGCAAACGCGTCTGTGTAAGTCTGAATCGCGACCAAACACCGGCTGGCGCCGGCGGTGGCAATTGCGCTTGGCCATAGGCATCCGCCACAGCCCTTGTTTCCTCCTGAAAGGCTGTGTTCCACTGCGCCACCCCGTACGACTGCTTCAATGCCGCCGTTTCGTCTTGGAAAAGTATCCCCTGCGCTGCAGCCTTCGGTTCAATGCGTCGAAACGTGCTCGCAGCATCGGTTGACCCATCCTCGCCCGCTATTGCGCTCGATAATGCCGAGCCGCCCTCGGCGCCTGGCAGGGCCGTCTGAAGGCCACTGCCTCCCTCTGCTCCGTCTGTCGCCCCCGCGGCCCTGTGGACGGCACCTTTCACGGCCTCTGCTTCGTCATGAAACGATATCGTTTGCAATTGCAGGCTGCCTACCACTGGCCCGTTCGGTCTGACGCGTCGGAACGGATCTGCCACAGTTCCTACCGGTTCGCATGGTGGCGCCGACGCTCCTTGGGTTCTCCGCGCCTTGCGCGTTCTCTTCGGTACTTCCCTCAGTCGCCACGATGCAGAGAGAGGCCCCCGTGTTGCCTCTGCCGGGTCTGCTGCCGTCAGGCTCTCGTTCTCTGGCGCACCACTTGCCACCTTCGGCAGCAACGCCCTGCTGGCATCATCCATGGTCCAGGGATGCGACTTATTCCCGGGACTTCCTGGGCTACTCAAGAATATGGACAGGAGGCACCCCCAACCAGCGCCATCCCAACCGCATTCCTTTATCTACACTTCTTCTCATACCCTGAGCGTGCCTGAGAGATCCGCTGCTTCTCCAACAAACCCCGGATCATCCACTGTTGAAGATATGTCTCAGTGCCGACCCTCCATACGGCAAAAGCAACGTTCGTCTTGGTCCTTTTTCCATTACGAGACGACAATTGCCATTGGCAAGCGTCAGTGACCTCCTGACATACGAGACTGTCCAAATTTCTTCTTTCTGCCCACGGTCTGCCACGACGCCCGCAGCCGCCAATTGCAAAGATAAGACACACATGCTGCATGCACCTCCCTGGCGAGACATTTCCCCAAATCCTCCACCGCCATTTTATCGAACTGTGCAAAGGATCTCGCCGCTGCGCTCTCACCTTCTACCTCTGCGCTTCATTCTGTACCGCCTACCCTTAAAGACGTAGACTACTAGCCGCACCATGCCTCCCAACAGAGTCACTGCGCGCCCGTTTCATACAATGGGTGCCATTTGGGCCGGATCAGAATAGGGTCGCCCTCGCCCTCGGACGGAGACCCTTGGAAATCCAGAAGTATGTCCGAAAAGATATGTTCATGGTAGCCTTTGTTCAGCCTGCCGCTGCGCCAAGCAAATTCGCCTACCCAGACGACCATCACAAGGGACTCAATGCCGAAACCCTCGCCAGGACGATGACGGCGCTTCGGCTGCCGGGACCCTCGACGGCAACGGTGCTACTGACCATGGATTCCCCGAGGCGTCAGCATCCGCCATCGCAAGGCCTCAGCGAAATCGCCAACCCCCAAGAAATCCCATGAAACGTTTTGCAGACCGAACCAAAACGACGTATAACAAACACACCTTTGTTAGATATGAGCCAAATGCATTGGAATATATCATCCTTCTTTCAGAACATGGCTTCGTCGTGGCGCGTCATTGTGCCAATTTTCCACTGCCTGACTATGGCCTAAACGGCTTGCAGGCTTTTTTATGAATCTTCCAATCCATCCTTTGGTGGTCCTTGCCACAATAGCCCACTGCCGAACATCCTCCGCACTTCTTTACGCCCGTCGTTCTGCCACATATTCTACAGAAAAGAACTTCCCGGCAGAGATCAGATTCGTCTTTGGCATCTCGCTTGATTTCTCCCATGATATCCGCTAGTTCTTGTCGTATCCCTATGTCGCACGTTTCCTTCTCGCACACCGCACAGACGTAGACTCCGATGGCCGGGTCGTGGACTCGATGCAGCCAGGACATGGCGTGTTGTATAACATTTGTTGCTCTCGATCCACAGTTTTCGCACCATGCGCCCGATGCATCTCGGCAATCCTGAGCCCGTACCTTCAGGATGGGCGCTATCGTATTCAGAAATCGACCATAGTAAGCGCTCCCTTCTCCGCTCAGTTGGCTTTGGCGGACAAGCTCCTGCGGGATGTCATGCACGAAGCGTAATGTTTTCTCGCCGCCGTTGCAGT
This sequence comes from Purpureocillium lavendulum, assembly GCA_029168975.1. Taxonomy (NCBI): domain Eukaryota; kingdom Fungi; phylum Ascomycota; class Sordariomycetes; order Hypocreales; family Ophiocordycipitaceae; genus Purpureocillium; species Purpureocillium lavendulum. The sequence goes on from JAQHRD010000016.1 coordinate 500,039, forward strand.
AGAATTCGAACCGAATAGATACAACCGCCATGACTTTGCGGGATGGGTTAATGCTTCTGTAGACAGAAAACGCATGCTGGCGACAGTTGCCTCCTTCCCGCACTTTTTATCTGGTATCGTGGCTGCTCGTTGCTTTTTCCCCCTACACGTAGCTGCACTCCATTTGCTCTGCTGCTGGTCGACGTGCCAGGATCCCCCAGCCAAATTTGCACCAAATGTCTTACATCTCATGCCAGTCATGCAGGGCCACCGAGCACTCTTTGCTGAACTTTCCACTGCCCACGTGTGACTTCAATCCATCCAACCCTCATCTCGAATTCACAACTTGCCTTCTTCGTTCCTCAAGGCTTTGTGCGCAACCCGCGACCGGGTTGCCTTCCCCTGTCTACGTGCCTCGCTTTTGCCCCCCTCAAGCTTTCCAGTCCCCTCATTCGCCTGAAAAATCGCCCTTTCTCGCCCCCGGTTCCCTGTCGCTCTTGCGCAGCTCTTTGGCTCGCCCTCCTCCCGTGCATTTTGCCTTTCTTTTGCGCCAACTTCTGCGGCGCTGCTGCATCTCCCTCTCGATCCTTTCCTTCCCTTGCCAATGCCACGTGTCGGTGAAGGTCACAGCCAAGGTGCCCGCCCCCCTTGTCATTTGGCTATCGCGTGGCTCCTCCACAGCCCGGCCCTGGCCCCGCATCTTCTCTCCCCTGCTTCACCACTCGTCGCCAAGCAACTCGACCGCATCTCTCAGCGTCCTGTCGCTCAGCTCCTCCAGTCTTGCCTGGGCGGAACGCATCTCTTCCGGCACTCGGTTGCCGACGAGGTCCCTCTCCCGCACCTTCGACACTAGCATGATGCCGTCCAGCGTCCGGCAACGCGATAGCTGCACGTACAGGCTGTACGGATCGCACTGCGCGGGCACCACTTTCCCGCCAACGTTCGTCGTGCGCGTGCCTCGTAGCTCCAGCGCCACCCGATCGAGCGCCCTGCCCTGCACCTTGTTGTCGGTGCACGCAAACGCCGCCGTGCACGGTAGTCCTTTCCGGCTGACGTCATTTTGTTGCCGCGGCCGCTTTCGCTGGCGTTGGATCTTGACGCTCGTCGGCGTCAGCAACACCGTCCCGGGCGGTTTCTTCCCCTCCGTTACAATAAAATTCGAATCGCAGAGGCAGCGTCGCCATAGCCTGTGCAGTTTTAGAACCACATATAGATAAAGTAGCACCAGAGATAGAGTACAATCCAGCTGTTTCCTGGCTCTTTTATTCTCCTTTTACCACCACTTCTTTTACCCCTCTCTTTGCTTTTGCTTTTTCCATCCAACACGTAGCGGCTGGCCATTCGTACAGCTCTCGGTAATGAACCAGGGTTATCCCAGTCAATCCAACACGCGCCTCCACCCGCTCGCCTTCCATGGAGACGCATTTCCACACAGATCTTCTTCCAAAACTTCAACTTCACATCACAATCAGAGCTGGTAAAATGCCCATCTCTTCTTCGTTCCTCAAGGCTTTTTGCGCAACCCGCGGCCGGGTTGCCTTCCCCTGTGTCTTGAGGAACGAAAGGACTTTGCCTTGAGGAACGAAGAGACGAAAGGATTCTGCCCCGCCTGCCTTGCCTTGAGGAACGGCTGATCTGGATCCTCATAGCGACATGATGGCGATATTGGTACGCGTGATTGTGCGCCTTACAATTAGGCCCATGCCGAGATGAATCTCAGCCTCAGAGCATAAGACCCTTCAAGCTTCGCTGTATTATCATGTCCTGTACTGACTCCATCGTGATCTTGACCAGGTCTGTATCAGTCGCAGTCGTAAAGTGTCCGTAGATCTCTGTATCAGGATTCCGGGCCTGTGCACGAAACTTCTCGAGAAAGAATTTACCCGCTGCCCTATAATCGGCTGGAGCGCCGCGGTAATCCGTAAATCCATGTTCTGTTATTGGTCGCTGCGGAAGCTTCGCCTTGAACAGATCCATCTTGTTGAGAAACAGGATCATCGCTGACTTGGTGAACCACCGGGAGTTCACAATGTACTCGAACAGCATCAGCGCCTCACTCATTTGATTCTGAACAACGGTTAATACGCGAAGTCGGTCGAGGTTTGGTCCGGCGTACCGTGTCCATGTCCTCGACCAGACACTGGTCGTAGCCAGATATTGCTACCATGAACAACACGCATTGCACATTCTCGAAGCAATGTATCCATTTCTTTCGCTCTGATCTTTGGCCACCCACATCAAATACGCGATACGTCAAAGGGCCGAGGGCGAAGCAACAGTCCGTAATGTTGGTTGTCTTGAGTCGCGCACAGAGTATGTCCAAATCGCTTGGTATATAGTCATCGGCCCATATTCTGGATATGTTGGAAATGAAGCTATATGCCATTAGCAACATTGACATCTAGCCAGGCGGTGCTGATAAGGCGTACTACGTCATGTTATCCTGCAGTGCATACTCACAACCTTTGGAAAGGGCTGCCTTTACACCTGCGTCTCGCCACAGAGCCTTAATTGGCTCAACCAGGTCCTCGGGAAATTTGCCATCTGGACCAAGTTCGCGCCATGAGACAAGGTTCGTCATGTGTCTCTATGCGAGCGTCAGTTATTGTTCATGTACCGTGCCAGCAACGACATGGCGTCGAGCACTCCAATGCGACGAATATTCAGGACAAAGAAACCTACTTCAGTATCAGAAGTCTCGAAAGAGTATTTGAAGTCGGACATAATCACTTGTACGATGCGGAAAGACTCGACGATGTTGCGGAATATGACTGGTCTCCACCAGAGCCTCTCGCGAACAGTGAAACTTCGCGAGTAAATTAGCCTCATTTGCTTGAGGATTGTTGTTTTCCCGGACTCGCCGGGTCCTAAACGTGCATGTCAGCGGGTTCATGGACGATGGCAAACGCTGTGTAGCGACTAGCGGCGGCCGCCTACCGAGCAGGAGCATTTTAACTTCCTTCGCCAATTTCACCTCATCTTGTCGGATGCTACGGTCGATATCGCGAGAACGAGTGGCGCCGCTGTCTTCCTTGTCACCGCAGCCGAGACACCAGGATAGGACTTGCCGGCCAATGTTGCCGGTAGTCAACATCGTGATGCGGTATTGCAAGCGGGAAATGGGATGGCCACCGGTCCTGAACTTCGGGCACACTGAGGCGGTGGGTTGATATTTCCGTTTTGCTAGTGTTTTTGTCCACCAAGCCGCTTAACGACCCTGTCATCTGCGTTTCCAGGCAATCCTGGTCGCAGCATGCGAGGAAATTGACCAGTCATAATGTCTCCATGGATTGCACTCCTGCGAGCCGGGTTACATGGTGAGACAAATGAAATGGCGCTTCGTACATGCAAGTCATGAATCGTCCCTGGATGCAGGTTCAGGGGTCATGCAGTAACGCTATTAGGTCTTGATAAAAGCGAAGGGGGTTATCCAATATGCCACCGCTACCGAGAACTTTTCTTCAATCACGGTTGATCTGCGTGATTGACCCCTGACATATATTTCTTATCCCCGTACTTGCGGCTCAGACTGACAGAGCTGCGCCACGCGGGTGTTGGAGCCGAACAGCCTTCCATGTATTACATAGATACAGAATCATGGGTGTCAGATCATGGTGCTCGGTCCTCCATCCAATAATGTGACAGTTCCAGCCCTCGGCTCCGCTGCGCCGGCGAGGCAGTCCGCCGGTGACCTTCGAGAGACGGGGCCTAGGGATCGAGGAGCAAATTAAAGGTTCAGGAATGCTTTGGATCCCTAGGGCTTGCATGGATTGGCTCAATGGGCACATTGAGCTTGAGTCACTATCGCAACTCTACGTCCCCAGAAGCCCCTTGCAAGCTCGTATTGCTTCGCAAAAGAATATCCAATCGTTGAGTTCATCCAAACTGACGGTAGAGTACTTCATGCAGGAATGGCTGCAAAGTGCGAACAAAGCTATTGAACGAGGACGAGAGCGAGAAGCATATATACTGATGGACAAGGCGGCCTGCCTTGCAGCGGAAGAGGTTGCCAGAGCGTATCATCAGCATATGCTTGCGAAGCTGCAGGCCCGTTGGGACCGGTTTCGAACGGCATTCGATCCTTGCGGACTTGCACCACTCACGACCCTGAAACAGGCAGCAAACGAGTCAACGGCTGCAATAGGGCGCATCGTCAACGCCCAAACGATCGCAGAAGTGTATGACGAAGCGTGGGCGGCGTACTCTCAAGCTCTACCGGCGAGCAAAGCTTCCCGAATGCCGAATCAGCTTCCGTGCTGGATGGTTACGCGCAAATTCCGCCCTCCCCAGGATGACTGGTCTACTTTTGTCTTTCACCATCTGTTTGACCCGCCGGGCCGCCCCACTTGGCATCAACTACGATTTCTTAAGCTGTAAAGAGCGTTTAAAAAGGTATGGAAAGCTGTATGGGGTGACGTGCCCACGTTTGAGGATCGGTTTCGCCTTGTCATCGGCAAATATATCATGGTATCGTTCAACAGCGACCACACGAAGGAAGTAGGGACAAATCACCGCGCCGGAAGTTGGTACAAAGACAAGCCTGCATTCTTCCAAATTCAGTTCTGGGCCCCATACTTCTCTCCACCAGCAAGCAATCTGGGACTCCGTTGGGACCAGGGTGGCGATCAACGCAATCAATTCAACCTCGGCCTTCGATTGAGTGAGTTGACGGCTTAATAAGCTTTTCCTCCGTTGAGTTGATCAACCTCGCCCCTGTGTTGAGTTTGGTTGAGGTTGCGTTGACTGGTTGACCATCCCCTCGGCCCACTACTGACGCGAGCGTCGGCGCACAACAAATGGGCTGAGCTACTCAAAAGTGGCTCGCGGCCTCTGATTCTCGGCTTCTCGGAAGGACATATTGCTCTCGACAAGCCATTGGACAACCACACGCAGGAAGATATGCCTATCGAAGCTCTTGATAAAGCGATTTGCTATTGCTCGGTGTCGGGGTGCGGCCAAATCGAGGTTGAACGCCCCTGTTATCTATCGACCGGTATCCTTTCGACGGCTTGTTCAAGACGCCGGTGCAGAACTTCTTCCAGACGGGTCTTGAATCTTATGCTGGTCCCAGAGATATCGTTCTGCGCTCTGAGTGCCAAATGCAATTACATTACCGGGCTTCGGCGCGTTCCTTTGGATGCACAATCTGCAAACCCAACGCCGCTCTGAATCCTTCTCGATATCGAAGCCGTACTCCCATACCCAGGATTTTGTATTTTTGCTTCGTGGGGACCACGTGTAGCGGCGGAAGTGGCGGAACAGTCGGTCTTCGTCTGGCAGCTGGCACGAGCCCCGGCTGGCGTTGACGGCTCTGGTGTTGATGGAGCTGGTGACGGTGGGGCCAGCGATAACGGAGAAGCTATAGCGAAAGACATTGTCCCAAAGATGAATGTTGCGTCATGTTGAGCCTAGGCAAGGAAGCGCTGTAGAAGCGGGCCGTGGAGGGAGGCCAGGCCGGTGGATGTTAGCAGCAGAGTGCGCGACGAGCATGTCGCGACGCGTTGACGCGTGATGACAGTGACACGTTAAGGCATGTTCTGCAATACATAAACTAACTGCAGATTTTGGTGCTACCAAAGTACCCACTAACATGCACCGACTCCGCGATCCAGGCCCGCAGCTACCCGGCACCGGGCCCTGGGAAATCGGCTTCAGTCAGTTCCAATCAACTCATCAACGCAACTCAACTCAATATCATCATGACATTGAGTTGGTTGATTAGTAAGAACAAGCTCCGTTGAGTTGGGTTGAGTTGATTGACGTCAATCTGGTTGACAACCTCGGGATTGACGTTGAGTTGATCGCCACCCTGGTTGGGACGCCATCACGAACTATGAACACAGATCTGCGGCTATCCCGCCACGAACAATCTCTTCCAACCTAACAGCAGCAGATTTCGACTATACCAGTGCTGCCTTTCGGAAATTATGGTATCGAATAATGAAGGAGAGTGGTAGTGGCCATATGGCCGATCCTGTGAAGGGTTCTAATAGTGTAAATTACAGCTATGTAGTCCTCATGCGTTTTACATCCGAGCTGAGGAAAGAAAGAAGGGAAGGAAATGAGGAGGGCAGAAATCCTCCAACAAATAGGGTAAGTCGTCGCCACAGCAACAGCGCTTGGGCCGACAAGGCCCTGCCTTGTGCACCAGGGCCCAGCCCGTTACAGATCCTGCATACCAAAACCAAACCTGCCAGGAAGCCTTAGAGTGCTTGATGATCCTTGCTGGACCACAGTGGCAATTTGGCGACCTGCTATACGTTCTGCCTTGGTATCTTCCCAGCTCAGATGAGGGGAATGAGAACGAGGATTCGTTCCGGGTTCCCATACCCGTACCAAGCTGGATCAAAGAGGACGAAGAACATGCTTATCGCCCAACTATCATTCTCCCAACACAGCATAACGTGGTAACCCTTATCGACAAGATTGGGGTCCTTCCGAACCTCAATGACGCTGTTTTAAAGCGCGTCGACTGGATTCGCGAGACACTCGGCGATGATGATCAGGAATACAGTATCTTGAGTCACATGCAGTGCAAAGAATCTGCAATACGGTCAAGGGCTCAGTCAGCGTCGCTTCTGGAAACATTCTTATCACGAACTGAGCCTCCACAGCGCGTGGTGGAAGGCGTAGGGGAGGAGTAGGCACAGTACACGAGGACTTAATATTGCCAATCTTCATCGTTGAAACGGAATTTTCTGGAACAGAGCTGGTACTTGTTGAGTAACTCAACGAACGCTTGGCCTGTTGAGCCGCTGGCGTAGCTTCGCACCATCCCGTGTTGCCGCCGAATGGTTGCCTGCACAGGGTAGGAGCGGTTGTATCGGGTATGCGCGGCCATTGACAGCAGCAGAGGGGACCGCTCACTTTCTGTTTCGATGCGGGGCGTGGCCAACTAACAGCTAAGAGTAAAACCGTTGAGATTTGGGCTGGCAGCATACCATCTATTCCGCTGTGAGTAGGTAATTAGGTACTCGTGATCTGTTGCTCTTCGACCCCTCGAAGGATCCTTCGTTGGAAACATGTGATCACGAAAAAGCCCATAACTGCGAAGGAACAGAATTGTCTTCATGAATTAGTGACGAATCGTACATTGACTGGCATTATATCTATGGCTCTAGAGATATGGTTGGCAGTGGCCACGGCAAAGCCATGGCCGGTCGGGATTGCGTGGTTACCCTAGAGAGAGCCTGGGAGCTCCAAAAAGTGCGAATCAATTGCCCGGAAATGATCTGCGTAGGCCCCGGAGAGTCGCAAGACACCGCGTCCAGACGATTCCATATCAAGTAGGGTGCAGACGACCAGCCCCTGGTTGTCGGCACCCATCGCCAGCCCACAACAATTTGCGGGACGACTGCGCAATGGCGGCTGCCATCCCTCGCAGGTCGCTGTCCAAACAACACGGCCAAGGAACCTCGACAAGTCCGGAGGACGAAATACGAGGATCGGAAGAAGCCCCCTACAACGAAGAGCCCACCGAACTGATACCCTACTCAGACAACGAGTCGGAACAACGGACCTTTGGACAAGAGCCACTTTCGGACCACGAGCCGGACGTGGCCCCTGCGGCAGACGCCCCGCTTGACTTTTCTACGGCCACTTTCTCGGCGCCTGCGTCCGAGGTTTCCGTATTCGATTCCGATGCCGACGACCAACCACCGCCGGCGACGCCATCGCCCTCGCCGTCGCAGCCGCCTGCGATCCACGTACGGGACGACTTGCCATCTGCGCCCAACGTCACTCACTTTTCTTTGCCGAGCTCGCCGGCCGCGTCGCGCCCGACAAGTCCAGCATGTGAGTCTGTCTCTGGGGTAAGCCTCAATTCGTCGATATTCGAGCCATCGCCAGCCTGTCGAACAGACGGTACCCTGGGGAGCTATCTCCATGCTATAAGGGAGCAGGACACCAAAGGCAGCGACGACTACCTCAAACACTGGTTGCATATATCGGAACACCAGCTTCAATTACAGGGACTCTGCACCACAAAGCAAATCTTCCTTTGTGTATAAAGAGCAGCGCACTGTCGCGCGCTTACAGATAGCTCTTCAAGATAATTCTCATCGATTTCCACGATGCCAGCTGTGATCCCTGTGGAGCCAATTGTCTGACAGGGATTGAAGTTTGATTCGTAGGGACGGAGGCTGGCTAACCGCGCGCTTAATGTCTCGTGGGCTGATTGGCTCCTTCTTGGGAGCTTGTGGGTCCGGCTTGCTTCTACGGCCTGAGACCATGCCGTTCTTCGGGCTTGAGATTTTCCCGCCCCGGTCGCTGACTCATGCTCCCGTAGAGCCTCCCGGGTTACTAGATGGAGGTCACCCGCCCAATCTTTCCGCCACAGCGCCAGGTACGAAGCAGTCTGTTCATCGTGCGGCCCCTTGGACGCCTTCGACACCATCCATCCATCCATTCATCCACCGAGAAAAACGCGACACTTCCTTCCATCGTGATGACCATCACATGACAAGCGCAAGGCAGTTGCCATGGCGGATCAAGACCGCTCAAAGGTCATCAAGGATTATCCCATTGGAAATGGCCTTGACACTTTTCGTGCTTCGTTCCGTTCCGTCTGTGACGAGAGGAATGTCTCGCGAGAACCTGGTGTCGTAGAGCACCTTGGTCAACAAGGTACGCCTCCAGTTCCGACGTCATTTCAGGGCTTGTCTGATTTCCTTAGATCTCCAGAACCTCGCCCTCGTCCTTCTCTCCACATTACAGATCCATCCGGCCGCTCGACTGCTCCGCCCCAGTGGAAATGGCAAAAACCTCTTCGACGATTTGTTGAGGCTGAGTTCCGCTGTAAATTCCGGCGACTTCGATTCCGCGAATCAAGCTGCTCGTACGATCGGCCCTGGCCGACACTCCCGATGATACAATTATCTGGAATCAGGTCTACGATGCGGTCACAGAATCAACCCCGCTTGTGATACCGTACCCTTGAGAATACTGCTATACTGTTGCCGCCTGCTTGCTGTCAGTTAGCCACCTGATCTTAACATGCGGGCACGCCTTCCCGCGCTTCGTGACCTCTCCATGGCGAGCTCGCTTACGTCGCTGGTTCGGCATCCGTCGGGGTGTTCGTCGATGGGAGGAGAACGTGCTCGCACGGTCGAGCCGGAGGCGACGTGCTCAAAGCTGAGTACTATTTGGGTCAGCGGGTGTGCGTGTGTCGCGATTCCGGAACTGTGCAAGCTGACAGGTCACGCATGGAATAAAGCATCGACTGCCCCGTACAGCTCGGCACTGCATTCGTCGCATGGTCAAATGGTGATGAAATCGTGATCATGCTGAATGGTCGCGGCACTGGTGCGACGGTGCTTACGCACGCATCATGTGAGGATGGCATGCTGTCTCGTGCGCAGCGTAGCCCTCTCGGCTATTTCAGCCAATTGTCTACGGCGACATGCGCGCCACAGCGTAAACCCACCTGCCTAGTGGATATGGAGCTGAGTTGACCCTGACTCGCCGGGGACGGTTATCCCGACAGGTACCCATTGCGCTCGTCGATCCTTCTGCGCAGTACCAGTTGCCCCACCGGCAGCCGTTGATCGTGGGGAAGTCGCCCCAAGCGACCACCAGTACGACCAGTTCATTTGCCAAGCTCGATCTGCAAGACTATGGGTGGGCATACGAGATTTCGTCGAGCCTATCCATGGCCGGCGCGGCACACTCCATTAGCTTCTGTCATGACCCTGCCGACCGGTTTGACCGTATGTGCTCCGCACCAGGCGCCCTAGTTACAGGTCCAGGTCCGTCAATTCCCTGACCTTGGCTAATCACTCCCACTTGCGGACTGCTGTGGCGTTACCTATTGAGAGCGGCCGGGAGACAACCGGGACATGAAGATGAGCTTGCAGCTTGTGCGGTTCACGCGGACCCAGACGCCACCGTGGTGTGGAAAACACATGTGGAGCCCCGTGCCGAGAGGCATGTCCCTTCGAAACCACCGTGCCATGGGCTTCACCGGTTCGAGGTGACTAGCCAATGTTGGCTCGCGGAAGGTCGATATGCCAGGCGCAGACCAGCTCGTCGTCTCGACCCACCAGGTGAATCCACAGCCAAGGAGTACGGTGCGTGTACGACGCAATATGATCTGTGCCAGTCGGCTTGTCGAATCCTTGGTCGCATTCGTCAATTGAAGAGACCTCAATAGTTCTTGCACTGAGTACTTCTATCCTGGAATGGGATTGCTTTGGCGGGACCCAGGGAACGCCCGTTTCCCGTCTCTCTATGCTAGCCTGTTTGTTGCCAACAATTAAAAGTATTCGGTCCTTGCGCATCAATTCAAGTCGCCTGCGTCTGATCCGGCACTTTGCCTCCATCACTGGCTTCGTCGACACATCAAATTCAGTGACAGGAATTCGCGACGGGCGCCTGTAAATGGAACTGGTCGGTCCATACCAGCCTGGCGTGTTAGCGACTCATGGTGAGCATGCAAGACCAACGAGGAGGATAAGGCGAGCTTGCGACAAGTGCAACGCGTCGAGGGCCAAGTGTCACGGTGGATGGTAAGGGCGCCTCTTTCGACGTAGTTTTCTACGCTAACGTGTCTTGAATAGTCCCTGCCGGCGTTGTAAAGGTTTGTAAATCGCTCGTGCGCGCGAGTATGTCGAAACGGCCTCATTCGCAACATTAGCCTTTATCCCAGTATCATCTCCCGGATTCCTGACTAGCGACTAACCCTTCCGCTGGATCAGAGTACGCCTACAGCTGTCATTACGACCGCGAAGTCAAGAAGAGAGGCCGTCAGCCCCGGTCGAGGTTCGTCTGGCTTACTGCCAAGCAAGGGTTTTACCGCTCAATTGTGAATTAGTAGCAGCCGGCGAGGCGAAGGCAAGAAGGCGCGACTGTCGAGCCGAGCAGCGCTGGAAGCGACATTGAAACCAGCAGCTGATCCCCTATTGAGCTCGCAGACTGCCCTGTCTAGCTACAGCTCGTCTGTCAGCCACGAACATGACGGCCACGGGGGTACTCAACAACAGCCACCCGACACAGACAGTTCCAGTGCTCGACCCGCCGCGGTCATGTTGACTCCCACCCTACAGGAATCTGGTGTTCTACAACTGCCAGCGCCGCCTCTTCCAATTGATTGCCTCTCGATTGCCCCTCAAGCCTGCTTATCATCCGTCGCAACGGACAGTGGGTGTGGTCAACCCCAGGTCGTGATAACTGAGGAGCGAGGGTACTCGACAGCAGGCTACCAAACTGGGCTGAATGAGTTCGGAGACAATCGCCGCTACTCTGCCTCGATTCCATCCAGCACAAGCCGGGCCAAGATGGCTGAGTCTGCCTCCACCGCCCCCCCGGACACAGCCAGCTTGCTCGCTGAAGAACAACAGCCAGGGCCGACAGACACGGCATGCTACAAGTTTCTCTGGCCGGTCCTGCCATACACACGCAACATCATCTCCTCGTCCGTGGCGTCGGAGCTGCTCGACGTTTTCCTGACAGAACCAGGGAGCTCTCTTTTCGGTGGCGCGTCGCCGTATATACTAACGACAGTCTTCCGAAGGAAGTCTATGTTGCATCCAACATCTCCAAGGCGAACTTCGCCAGCGCTACTGGCTGCGATTCTGTGGTGTGTGGCACAGACTGCAGATGTGATGGTGCTGCATGTCCCGGGATCTAGGGCTAGGGTGGTAGACGGCTTGTACAAACTCACTACGTCGCTCGTCTCGGAGCGGGATCCGGACAGATGGAGGCGGACACATGGTATGTGCGCCCTTAAACGTCCCTGCAAGCAGCCGTGAGCCTTACGTGGACAGGTGGACTGCGCGTAGAGAACGGCCATAGCAGCCCCAGCGACACCGCCCCAAAAGCTTATCCCGACATAACACCAGCTAATGAACCAGTCGGGGACATCGACGACGTCCTTGCATATATCCTCCTGTCCATCGCAATCTCGGGCAGCGACTTCAAGTCTGACTGCTACAAATGGTGGTCCAAGGCCGTCAGGCTGGCCATCACACTGAGGCTCAACCGCGAAGACGACCCTTGCTCCGCGACTCTCGCGCCTTGCGCTAACCCAGGATGTTCGTGTCACAGTCGCCCCACTGGAGAATCGACATCAGGCGTTGAGCGACAGGAGGAGCGACGGCGGGTGTTCTGGCTCCTGTACAGTCTTGATCGACACCTGAGTTTGTCGTTTAACACAGTTCTCTCTATTCCCGATTCGTATTGCGAGGTGTATGGTACGTGCTTGGACACGACTGTTGTGGTGATCGCCACGTTGACGCAGGATATTAGAACCCCTGCCAGATCTGGTGTGGGAGAACCTCGACACGATCGCTCCGACCGAGATGCCTGCACGTACGCTTGGCCCCCCGGTACTGGCGACCGGCTCTAGCTTCTTCGAGTTTTTTTTGCCATTGATGGCGATCCTTGGCGATATCATCGAAGTCCATCACCGGCGGAGACACCCTAGACTTGGGGCACAAGAAGACTCACTCTCTGTTGAGGCTATTCAGAATCTCTTGGACAGCTATGAGCTGAGTCTGAATACTGTTACGCACTCTCCCGGTACCATTATGGGTCGGTCTCCAAGTCGCACGCAACGATGCTCCAGTCCTGGCAGTCCTGTTCATGCCGAGGACGTCTGTGCATCGCCCGACGCCGCCGGCGATCCATCGCGTGCGCGGCTCGTCATAGCATACAGTACCCACATCTTGCACGTATTGCATGTCCTTCTCTACGGCAAGTGGGATGCCATAGCGATGCTCGAGGATGACGACGACTGGATCACTTCGAAGCGATTCACGCAATGCACTTCCCATGCCATCGCCGCTTCGCAGTCCCTGTCCACGATCTTGGCCATTGACCCGGAACTTGCGTTCATGTCGTATCTATTCGGCATATACCTGCTCCAGGGGAGCTTCATCTTTTTGCTATTTGCGGATCGCTTGCCGCAGCTTGGTCCCAACGAGTCGGTTCAGCAAGCCTGCGAGAATATCATTAGGGCGCACGAGGTATGCGTCGTGACATTGAGCACCGAGTTTCAGGTATGACGCGTCACCGAGTGAGGCTAAGCTCGAACGAGTTGACACTGACGAAATTGTCTAGAGGAACTTCCGCAAAATTGTGCGGTCGATATTATACCGCGTTCAGAGGCCAGGCCCAGTAGACTGGGAAGCGCAGAAGGCGACGAGACGGGCACTGTCATTGTATAGGTGGACGAGGGGAGGGAGAGGGCTTGCGCTGTGATATTCCGACGTTCGATGAATGCAAGAGCATGGTAGTACCCCATTCTTACAACGTCGGCGGTGTTGCTACTTCACCATCCTCGATGGACGATGTCGCTCGGCACGGACGCACAACCGACACGAAAAACTCATGACTCTTTAATCCAGTCATTGAATTGAGGTTGGTAAGTTATACCTGTACCAATTGAAGCCGTAGCGCTTGGATCAGTAGGCATCTGAGACATGGCAGGGCAGAAGCCGAGTTGCCTGAAGTTATCACCGCCGTTGGTAAGCAACATTGCTAAAATGATCTACACCTTCTTTTTCGGGCGGCGTGATGAGTGTCGCTCCTGGATGACTCCGTACGGCCACGGCGGGCCGCGAACAGGTCGAAAGGGACGACGTGGAAATACTGTCAAGCTGAAGGCTGGTTGGTCCGTAACAATACGGTGTGGACCCGGAGACCAGGGTAATATCCAGCCGGATGCTACCTCGAAGGTCGCGGACTAGGTACCGACCGTCCGTCCGCCTTCGCGTGCTCTGCAAGTCGTTGCGTTGCAGCGGTTCGACCGTTCCGAGGGAGGCCGAAAGGACGAAGTCCAGGCAACACTCACCAAACGACCTAGACCCACGAAAAACATGGCACACGATCAGGGTAAGCCGTGACGTGTGCCTTGAGTGCGTTCAGGATTCACCTAGCAACGACACTGCCATGAGAAGCGTTGCAGCACAGGCTATGTCAGTCAGACACGAGCGAGTCAGCTACTCTAAGAGGCGCGTGGCAAAAGGCACCAGAATTCCTTCGTTACGCATCCATTGAGCACTTTTGCTAGTTGAGACGCGATGCGCTGGTTGCCAGCTCCTGGATCTGCCTTGTCGACAAGTGCTGGGACTCTCACTCCCGGCAAAACTGCGACAGGCAACCGTCTTGCAAGCGGCGTGCCTGGTGCGGCCATGTTGCCGAAGCCTGGGTGGGCCTCGGAGCCTGGCGCCTGCGAATCCGTTGCGGGCTTGTTGTGGCCTGGTCCTCCATCCAATGCCACGGCCAAGTCCGACCCACTCGTCCACGGTCCACACTCGTCCACGGTCCAACACTCGTCCACGGTCCAGCGCACTCAGACCCTCCACGAAACGACGTCGAGAAAGTGACATGACCTGTAGCAGCCAACGACAACAGAGACTGGACGGCAGGAAGAGACGGACGCGGCCGAGATGCCATCAGACGACGTCAGGAAGCCGACTTTAGCTGCGACGTAGCGTGCGCCCGAAGAATGTGCCAAGATCGCGAGTGCTATGGTGATCTACTTGTCAAGCTTTAGACAAAATGTCCGCCGTTGCCATAGTCGACAGGTAGACGGCACAAACCCCTGCGACTGCGTCTCGGCACAAATTCCACATCTGCGAGCGGCATGTCTGGAACGAGACGACGCCTTCCACATGAAGGAATTGGACGAACAAGCAGCCAGGGCATCTTGTCCGTTTTCGCGCGCCCTGCATGGCGACCTTCGTCCGGATCTGAATGTCCGTGGCCCAGGCGGACGATGCGGCCGCCGCCACTCCGCAATGATTCTGCACGGCAGAATTGGGCGTAACAATGCAACCACGTTGCGAAGCTGACATGTACTGTAGCTGCCACACCCGACGCAAGAACCGGACGGAGCGGTTGGCAATGATCTGCACGGCAAGTTCTGGCTGCCGCTACGTACCAATGTCGAGAAACCGACATGTACCGTAGCTGCCAACACGACGCAGAAAGAATTGGTCGGCGCACGTCCCTGCCCTTGGTGGTCTGCATGTCAGGCATCCGACGAAGCGGGCCCCGCCGCCGCATCCACTTACACGTTCCACGCCACTGATCGCCCACGTCAGGGAGCTGACGAAGTGAGATGCAAGCGAACGGCGCGACAAGAAGCCAACAATCGGTGGGTAAGTACAGTAACGTCTGTGCATAGCGAGTGGCCACCCCAGGCGAGTGGCCACCCCTCCTCAGGTCTATGGCATCAATTGCTCCTACGCTACACCACAACGCCTCAAATCAATTAAAATCACTCGTCATCGTTTGAAGAGGACGATGGAATAGCTACTTGGCATGTTCTTGCGTTGTGCCCGCTTTGTCCACAGATGCTACAGCAGCGTTTCTTCTGCGCCGACCCACTTACACGACCTGCATTCTCCTGCATTTCCTGCTTCAGCTGCGAATCGACCTCTCTCTGCATAACTAGGTCCTGTCCTTGACCTAGAGTCATGCTCTGGCTTTCTCGAAGACGTATTTTCTTTGCCCTCCGACGCTTGCTAAGTGTCGCATTCTCCCCTTCGAGCATCCTCATCCTCGCTTCCATTAGGACGAACCGGTGCATAATTCCCTTCGCCCCCTTAGCAAAATGCTCCACGGCTTCGATAATTGACGTCGGAGAGCTTCCCTGATGGCGAGAGATGCGGCCTTTAATGAAATCAGATTGTGAATTGGCTTCTCTGGCGGTTGTGGGCGTCTTGGAGACCCAAGTCTCGGCCCCGCCGTGTGACGTCCCGGGAGGCGTTGGAGTCTTCAATTTCACATCAAGCTTCGACAGGACTGCTGCAGGGTCATGTGGCACAAGTCCAGCTCCTCGGAAGCCCCCCCGAATGTTTTCGGGGGTCATTGGTAGCTGGAATGCTGCCAGAAACGCCGGGAAGAAGTCTTCCTTGGTAATGTGTGTTGTACCTGCCTTCATCTTGATCTCAACTTGCCGACCGTACGCTTTCTTCAGCGGGCCAAAGCAACCAACATCAAGAGGCTGGAGTAGATGGGACGAATGAGGGGGCATACAGAGCGTAATGATCTTGTTGTCCTTGCAGTAGAGCTCAAAGTCGACTTAGAGGTGACTTTCATGGCCGTCCAGGACGAGCAGGCGAAATGCGCCCGAAGTCCGGGACTTGGTATGCTCGTTGAAATGCCGAATCCAATCCAGACCAATCTCATTTGTCGTCCAGCCGTTTGGAGACGTTGCGATTCTCCAGTCGCGAGAAATCGCGTCGTCTTGATACCAGGTCGAGAGATGGTATTTGCCCGAAACGACGATAAACGGCGGGACGCAGAAACCCAACGCGCCGACGCCCTGGATCACCGGGACCCATTCCCGATTGCCTGGTTGCCTCATCTTCACGTTGGAGCGTCTTTCCGAGCTAGTGACAACAATCCCGTTGGCGATAACGCCCATCTGAAAGCCGGTCTCGTCAAAGTTGTAAATGTCCGCGTCGGCAATCCCGTACTTCGCGACCACATTCCGCACGAGGCAAAACCACGCGTTTATCGCGTCCGGATCTTCGCATTGGGCTCTCTTATAGTCATATCTGCGAGAGAAACGCGTCCGGAGCTCTGGTTGGCGCTTGACGAAGTTTGAAGCCCATCGTGGTCCCACGCGTGGCGCGCCACGGTCTCGGAGCAGGCGATTCGCCATGTCTCCAACCTCACCCAGCCGGGGAGGGTAAGATCGCGCATCTAGGTCGAGGACATACTCGACAATCGTCTTTTCTTCTAGCTCCGTCAATGTCGCAGAATTGGGTGGGCTCTCGCGTCGGGACAGGGTTCCCTTTTGACGGCGGCGGAGCGTCGTTCGAGGGACATTATAGATCTCAGCAGCACGCTTCGCAGTAAGATCCGGATCATTTTTCATAGCCTGGATGGCGAGGTTTAATTGACTCTCTTTTGCGGGGGTCTCCATAGCTGGTTGTTGAGAAAGACGCGCCGGAAGTCATGGATGCCGTAGAATTGGGCTGGGGTGGCCACTCGCCTGGGGTGGCCACTCGCTATGCACAGACGTTATCTCATGCCCAGAATATCTCTATGGTGATGGTACATTGCATGATAACTTCACATGAGATAGCTCGGGAACCGTGGGCGTGTCTGGTTGCCCTCGAGGCGATTCGACCCAAGTCAAGCCTCGGGCAGATTTCTTGCTGAAACTCCAGGTTACTGAACGATCTTAGAACATGCGTAAAAACATCAGCAATCAGCTGAGTATAATAATGATGCCAATCTAATAGCTCAGAATGATAAATGCGGCGTTGAACCGTTGAACCAATGTCTGATTGAACAACGTTTGATCTTCACACGCTCCAACTTCACACTGTGAAGTTGTTTGAGCCGAAGTCTTAATAGCCAGTTCAGTCTGTTCAGATCACCAACGCCGCAAGCCCAGCGAGGGCAAGAGCGCCGAAACTGGTACTTGCTCGGCCTGCGGCTGCAGTCGGGACGGTGGATGGACGGCGTGTTGCAGTAGGTGAGATTGTACCAGGATGTGTTTGAGACGCAGTTACAACAGCGCTCGTTCGATTGGCACGGCTAGACAAAGGCGAGATGGTCCCAGGGCGGTAAGCCGAAGGTGCAACTACCCCAGAGGTCGTAAGGCGAAACTGCTCCGAGATGTGTCAATATATCACCGAATGTTAAGATACTGCGAGAAAATTGCATACGCTGGATATCTCCGGGGCGGCTGTGCCTGGTTTCGATACGATGGTGCAGGGACAATCTGCCCATCAGTGGTTAACAAGTGAACCTGCCCTTGAGCATAGCTATGAGCTCGTGGAGCACGTACTGGTGATTGTCAAAGTCGTCGGTTTGGTGACCGTGTAAGTGACATTCCCAACTGGGATGGTCGTGGGGTGCTTTCGAAAGTCATGTTAGCTCACAGTGTTGCTCTGTTGCCGGAACATTCGAGCCAGACATACCGGACAATAGCTAATCCTGCGGCCTCCATTTCGAAACATAAACATCGCTTGTTGCCGCAAGTGTATCCCGGGCGAACGCGTCCTTCATCAACGTATTCGCCGAGGCGATCCGGCCGTAGTGAATAGCAGGATTGTCTTCATCTTCGGTACGTTTCGGTCGCCGTATCAAGCTCGATGGGTTGTCACCACAGACTACTGCACAGATGGATTCATCTTCTGGAGGGTGTGTGACTCCGCTCTGATAGAGAGTGTCAGTACCCGGGTCCGGCCGCTTGTATTTATTCCGCAGTCTCGGCCTCTTTTTGAGAATCTCGTCGATGCTTTCTCCAAGCCGATGTCCCTCGGCCTCATAATGAGCTTTCAGGCCACTGACAGCCGTCCGCAGTACAATCGGCGGCTGGTTTAAGAGCGCCGTCTCTTGGAAATCTTGTCCTTGTATCGCCTTGCCGAAATCGTATTGGAAAAGGGCACCTCGTCCATCGCGGGAAGTACTGACAACAATGTCGCCCAAACGGATATCGTGCTTTCGACTTGGCGCGCCGCCCCCGATGCCGACCATCAGGCCGATTCTGACGTTGGGAAAGCTGTGCAACATGTCCTTCGCGACGCCTGCAGCAGAGGATATGCCGTACTCCCCTTCTGGCAAGACTGCGATAACGACATTATGCTTCCCGAATTTACCTAGAGTGTAGTGATTGTTGTCGTGGGAAGAGACGTACTCGGGGCCTTCGTGCCTTTCGTCGAGAAACGCCTGTGCAGCGACGTACTCCGTATCAATGGCACAGATCCAGCCCACGGTGTAGTTCTGGGGACTATTAGACATGGTCACTGAATTCTGTGGGTTGAGTCAAAGCCAGGCACCCCAAGGAGGAATGGCCTCAGACTATCAAACGCAATGCCGTTTTGCTGACCGTAGCGTGCGTTCAAGCAGGTTGATGAGGGGCGACGAGGATTCGGGAGGATCGATGCGGGGTGGCGAGGGGTTCGTAAGGCTGCTGCAGGTCTTCCAGCCAGCTTTGAGCGAAGTGGCACGTGTCAAGACGGGAGCAATCCGCGCCGGCTGCCAATAGTAGGCAAGGTAGGTTCAGCTGATACACTGGGGCGGAGTGAGTGCGCACCTTTTGAGCTGATTTTGGGGCCGGATGGCATGGTGCGTCGACCCCGAGCTCAGTGGTTGGTCGCATGTTGCCTGTTCAGCTCTTCATTTGGCCAAATGGCTATCGAGAGTCCCCTCGCAACGACAGTGACAAATAGGACAGGGATTTTTGCTCGCAGCTGCAGAGGTGTCGAGGAAAGGGCTTCCCACGATGCAGTGAATACTGCATCAGAATAACAAAATCGTCGTCAAGCATGTATCCTCCTGGCGAACACAGCGCGGCCCTCCCGAGCCGCGGGGCTGCTGCGCAGAAGTGCTAGACGCGCTCTTCTGGCTAAGCCGGAAGGGGTCCAGGGACGCAGATCGAAGGAATTAGCATTATGAAGCGGGCTGGACGAGGTGGATGCCATCGCCGCCGCCGCCGCCGGCTGCGTAGAGCGCAGTTCGGGCGGATTACAGTGTACATTTTAAGGAATAAGGTGTGCATCAGCCTACGTTACTTTAACAGTGAGAAATTAAGAATGCGGGGAAGTATGGAGGGTTGCAAGATACGACATTCTCACAATGAGACGGTCTCTGGGCAAGGTGTACTAGAGAGTGAACGCTTCCTTGCTGAGGCACCAATGTGTTGGTTGGACCCTTGTCGCGGTAAAGGGGTGGTGAGGAAGGGACATTACGAAGGCGGTGTGCGGAGCCCACCGAGATATTTTATTCCTGCAACCTCACTGACCCCGCTCTTCATACTTGTTCAGCTACGTCCGCACTCACGACAGACGAATCACCCTCATATGCCGACAGAAACGTACTCCGATTGCGCGTGGTCCGATCGAGTAGCTTCTCACTCCTCCCCCTCGTACCAGTGAAAATCATGGCGGCACAGCCCTATCAAGAACAGCCCCTACCATGCCCAGATTGGGTTCTTTCGACTGGCTCCAATGCCCAGTGAGTCGTCCAGTTGGTCCACGCGAGTCTTCGTCGTCCGTACTTCCCGTGAATGAAATGCTCATGCACCTGTAGTGTCGCTAAGGACAGAGTATGGTTTGAGGACGACTACGCGCCTGTCGACTGCATGGTTTATAGCGTCGGGGTCTGCCCTCCAATGCAGGTTACAGGGATAGGCACCGTCCGTCTCCCCGTCAGAACGTCCTTCAAACCAGGACCAAACTCCCATGGCGCCTTGCATCTCTTCAATGTTCTTCACGTTCCAAAATCGTTGGTCAATATCATTGGCAAACCTGCGTTGGACGATTTCAACGTGGAGTTTTTACATCCGAGTGCAAAGGCTATGGCCAAACTTACAACTCATGCCAACTCCAAGACTGTTGCTCTCTTCAAGAACGGTGTTGGCGATTTGTCCGGGTTGCCTGTTGTCAGGCTCAGCGGCTACCCAGTTGGCCCTCGTGTGGCCCCTCCTCGGCCATCTTCCGGCTGCAAAGGGATGGTAGTGTCTGTCAACTGGCCCGCGAGCGAACAGGAGAAATGTTTCCGGCAGAGGAAGGCCAACAGTCCTATTTCATCGCGGGATCAATCAGGAGCTCTCACCAACGGCGAGTATCAGTGGTTGAAGCACCACTACGGAAGCGAGTTCAAATTCTTGACTGTTCATGGACTCAGCATATACAAAGAGGATGATCGCCAAGAGGGCCGCTCCATCCTCCGGCACCTGAGAGCGCAGGATGATTTGAGGGACCATAAGTGTGTTGACGAATCCGTGGACGTGGCGTGCAACAAGGGGATGGCACCCGCCTCATCAGCAGGAGATGACGTGTCATCCGATGAGGACAGACGGAAGGCGCGAAAGCAAATCTTGAGCTGTCATTTCTCTCGCGAAGAGATTGACTATATCAATCGCGACTGGGGCAACACTGCAGCTTTCATGCATCACCTCGGACTCGATTTCTATGATGAAGAAGATTGCTGCAAGGCGAAGGCCATGGCTACTAAGTTTACAGCAATGAGCAATGAGCAAGACGAGGACGACAAAGATGACTACGCCATCAAGGACAGCTCGAGCGGTATGTCTGCAAACATTGGCGTCGAAAGGCCTGGGCGTCTCATGGACCACTTGTTCTCCGAAAGAGAGTTGTACTACATCAACCGCGATCATGGCAACTCCGCGATCTTCATGAAGCACATGGGCCTCAAATTGGATGATTCCGACGATTGCTTAGAGGCGAGAGAGATCGCAGCGTCTGTGTACTCGGATATCGACGATGGCGATGACGAATCCTTGGCCGACAACGTCCTGAGCTATCTGAATGTAGGAATGGGCCTGAAAGGGCCAAGGCAGCTCGCAGACCACTTCTTTTCGGAGGAGGAACTAGATTTCGTCAACAACACCTACGGTGACTCGGTGTCATTCATGATCTCTCTCGGCCTCGAATTCTACAGAGAGAATGACTGCCGAAAAGCCAAGTCCATTGCGGCAGCATTGCTCAGCAATGATGACCAGGGCGGGGACGCAGGTTTCGGCATACGAGGGCATTTGCCCGGGGCAAACATTCTGCGCGGCGGTTGTTAACGCTCAACGAGACCGCTGCCAGGGCGTGTGTCGCACAATAACGCTCGGCCACAAAATGTAGGCGCCATACTTCTGTGTGGTGTATTGCTGTTCATGTGCCGTGTGACAGCTTGCACCCTGAGAGACTCGCAGGCTGGAGCAAGCGGGCAATCCATTAAATTGCATCCACTGGACATTGTTCAGCGACTGCATAGCTTCACTTATCGAAGAGGATGTATTTATTACTCGGGGGTGGGATACACTCAGAGAGGCGCGGTATACCTGTATTGACTTCGCAGTTGTCGGAGGTCCGGAACTGGTCGACGCAGCAGCACAAGAACTTGTTGCCTTCAACCATGACTTCAAAAAGGGGGAAGTTGAAGGGGTTGGGGTGGGCTGCAGGAGAGCCCTAACGATTGTCCACTTCTTCCGGCGTGCGGTGCCATTGCCGCACCCCCTAGCTGCAGGTAGTCGACTTATGGTTACCCGGGAACTGACTCGCGCTTTGCCCGCACTAGGAAGGGAGGCTGCTTTCTGCCTCTCAGTGTCATTGCCGTTGCAAAACATCTCCAACTGGACAACTGGCCGCAGCAGACGTGACTTTGCCGCGCGAGGCTTCGCATCCATGCGCCGTTATGGCGGCTTGTTGCCGTGAACCATTCTGTCCTTGCGTCCTCTTACAGTACTATCTTAAGAGCCGCAAGGGTGCAATGGACGAGCCGATGTCCACATACGACGACCTCCATCAACCTCACCTCGTCTTAGACCAGTTTCTGGACAAATCAGAACACATACCGTACCCTCGTTTTGTACAGGAGGGTCCGTTTTGAGTGTCCCTTTTCCGATCAATAAAATCGGAGAGCAAAGCCTGTGTGTTTGGGCTGTTGGTTGGGCTGGTTTTTTCCTCCGCCGAATCTGGGTGTATCTGTACCCATGGACTCCCTCAACTTTTGGTCGGCAATTCGCCGGATTTGAGTTATGCTATCTTGCGGAGCTCTTATGGCTGTTTGCAAGGCCAGTCCATGTCATCCTGAGTTTCTTTGGTCTCTGTTCGTCTGGCACGACGCATTTCTAGCTGTTGTAAGTCTAAGGGCAATTGGCGAGGATACAAGAGGGGCTCAAACAGAAGCCGACACGACCCCACTTTCAGCCAACATTGGACGCATTGTAAATTTACATTGAGTGAAAACAGTGACACTCAATACGGACCCTACTGTACTGTACTCGGCGCCTCCCGGAGCTGCGGTATCGTAGCGTTGCGTTGCTGACGAGCAACAAAGCGGCCGCTCTCACGCTTCGCAACCCTCGCCAGCAGTCTGGCCAAGAGTATGTTGGATGCATATATGACTCCATCGAGGCACTCAGACGCAATGGAAATATGGTGGTGGTCCTGTGGATACCGACCAGCGCGGAAAACAAGCATCTGCAGAACGCCAAGGCACAGGCGCGCGATGCCACCAAGGAAGGCGCCAACCCGCCGCTGGAATTCCCAAGAATGCGATCGACGACGCTCGGCGTCGCTCGATCGGTTCACTGCATCGTCAGGGACATACCAGATGATGTCGGAAGGTTCTCAAAGAAAGTTGACGCTGCTCTTCCAGGCAAGCACACGTTGCAGCTGTACGACGGATTGTCATGGAAAGAGGCCAACGTACTAGCACAGCTTAGGACGGGCATGTCGAGGCTAAATGGCTATCTCAGCAAGATCGCAGCAGCACCATCGCAGCAATGCGTATGCGGATACGCGAACGA
Source organism: Purpureocillium lavendulum (assembly GCA_029168975.1). Taxonomy (NCBI): domain Eukaryota; kingdom Fungi; phylum Ascomycota; class Sordariomycetes; order Hypocreales; family Ophiocordycipitaceae; genus Purpureocillium; species Purpureocillium lavendulum. Next base: position 523,248 of record JAQHRD010000016.1, read on the forward strand.
GACAGTGGAGCATTTCCTGTTCCACTGCGCAAAATGGACAGAACAGCGCGCTAAAATCCTACGGAGTAGTGAGGCGCAAAGGGGTAAACTCTCTTTCTGCCTCGGAGGAAAGTCACTGTTGGACGACGCAGAATGGACACCAAACATGACGGCAGTTCGCGCGACGATTCGATTTACGTTAGCCACAGGACGGCTTGACAACAAACGAAACTGAACAGGCCACGGCCACCGCCTACCCTCATTTTTTAACGTAATCCACACCCAACACATCGTGCCATACACAGCAGGCACAGCTTCAGTCGCCGTAGATAGGACTCTGAACACTTGAAGAATAGCCTTCAAGCTTGCTTGCTAATAATACAACCCCACGAGATTCCGTAGTGCGATGGAAATGCAGCAAGAAAGGCGGAATGATCAAAGGAGAAATTGAGCATGACAAGGGTTCTCAGGCAGCCGGGGAAGGACTGCCTAACAAGAATGTCATATAAGCAGATAGTAGCCCTATTGGCCAAGCTGCCACCGGGCGTAATCAACTAGTGAGTGAGTGAGTGAGTGTACTGTACTGTAATCACAACTGGATAACGGACAGGTCCAGAAAACAATGCGGCTACCGTAAGTACCGTAATACAAACGTACCGTACTGTAATGGCTAAGTGCTCACCTTGATGACGTTGCTGTCCCTACTCTGGATTTGCATCCGCATGCGTGTTCGGGTCCTCGGAATCGCATGGCCCCCTTCGGACGCGGCAGCAGATTACCGCACTAGATCTGCGCATCCAGAATCAGGTCCTGTGACTCCATAACGTCCTGTATGGTAGAAATGGACGCCGCCACCACGTAACGATGCCGAGAAAGTGACATGACCTGTAGCAGCCAATGGGCATGCAAAGCCTGGACGGCAGGAAGCGATGGACGCGGCAGTACGAGATGCCACCAGACGATGTCAAGAAACCGACTTTCAGCTGAGAATGCGAGACCAGAAGCACCCCTGAGAGCCAAGGCGGCGGTCAGACTCAAGCTCTCCATGAGGCTTGCCAAGTCGCCCGCTAACGTTCTGTCAAAGCGGGCGCTTTCCCGTATCCCGTCCAGGTCTAGCAAATCACAAGGCAAAGTTACGCGCCATGGAGCCACGTCTCCAAGAAGTCAGGTTGGAGCAACCGAGATTGAAGGTTGTCTGCATGCTGTGGGCGGACACCATTCGTGGCCGGCCGGCCCCGAAGGCAGGGCCTGCAGAAAGCTGAATGCAGAATCAGTAAGGCTGCTGGCAGGGTAGAGGCGTGTCAATATATTAGCTGAGGCGGCCCGCCTCGCGTCCCTCCGGATGGAGGCGACTCTGTCTCGGCTATCTCACACTCATACCAGTCGGTCAGTGCGCATACGACATGGGCTTATCCCCGAAAGTATCCTGGTGCTGGATCGCGGTGTTCTCCTTTGGTAAGCCAATCGTTCATGTCCATGTCGAGACTGTAACTAAACTGACACCGCCAAACCCCCAGTGAGTCTCGTCGCCAACGTCGTCTTCCTCATCGGCTGCATCTCCCCCGGCACCGCCAACCTCTCCCTCTACCGGGTCAAGGTCGCCGTCCTGGCCGATGGCCTCCAAAAGCTCGCAGCCGAGGACAGCGGTGGCGCAGCGCCGGGGACGCTCCTCCACCCGGACCTGCCAATCTACTGGTACTGGGGCAGCTCGGGCATTTGCGATGTCTACGGCTCCCAGAGCGAGACGCGCTGCCGGCGGCAGTTCCCCCCGACTCAAGCCGTCCTCGCCATCGTGGAGGAGTCCCTGCGAGACCGCCTCGGCGAGGGCACCGACCAGGCCAGCGCCGTCGTGTCGGCCTGGAACACCACGCTTAGCCGGCTCAACCCGGCGCGTCTCCGCGACCGGGAAGCGCGCTTCGCGTCCCTGTCCAAGGCCAGTGCGGCGCTCGCCGTCCTCGCTGTGATACTGGACGTCTTCAGCCCCGTCGTGGGGGGAGCCGTGGTGTTTTCCAGCTCCAAGTCGGCGCTCCTGCCGTACGCGGTACCGGTGCTAGGCGCGCTGCTCGCCCTCGGCGCGGGCGTGCTCGCCACCTGCTCCATGAACGAGGGCGTGCACGGGGTGGTCGGGACGGGCGAGTACGGCGGGCCGGGCGTCATCCTCCTGTTTGTTGGCGCTGCGCTGCGGCTCGGGTCGAGTCTCCTGGGCTGCTGCGCGTGGAACGGCGTGGGGAGGGAGGATAGGACGCAGGGCGATGCGGAGTTGTCGCCTCAGAAGCAGTGGCGGCAGCAGCAGCAGACGAGCAGAAGGCGTGAACTACTCAGCATCGAGGATATCGGCTTCTTAGGCGAGAAGCGCATGTACTGAACCCCAACCCCCAAATGTCCTCTCTTGCCCCCCGCTAACCCCATCCACAGCCACGACCACTTCCAATGCGCGCTCTCCGACTGGACCGCGCGGGGAAACTGGACCAGCAAGCTCCGATCCAAAGACGGCCATCCGCGGTTCACCCAAGACGAGCGGCTCTTCGCCGACTTCACCTACGCCGACCGCTCTGGCAGCATGCGGGAGGCTCTGCGGCGGGCGGACGTGCCCGTCTCGCCGGCCTGGTCCAACAACACGACCTACCACTTCGAGGTCAAGACAACGCCGGGGGAGTATGACGCGGACATGTTTCTTCGCGAGTCACAGGTGCAGAAGGTGCGTCGACAGGTGCAATGCTAATGCTGTTCGCGTTGTTATCGTAGGTTACTTACCAATTATACATCCCTTACTGACGAACTATTTCCTGTTCCAGATGCAAGACTACGACCACGACCCTTACAACGCCTACATCCTCATCCGCATATCCCGCATCCAGGGCAACCCCGTCACGGACTACTTCCCTAACCCCTGGACCCTCGTGGAGAATGGGGCATTGGAGCTGGACTGGGGAACGTACCGGCCAAGACTCAGGTTGTGATCTCGGGGCGGCAGGAACGTGAGGCAGTGGCTCGCTGACTCCTCTGGGCTACAGGGGGTGTAATGTTTGGCATGCAGCGGAGCGGCAGACAGTGGTGAATATGCGTAAAGCAGAGACGAGTGTGCGACTACCAACGTTTCTCGAGTTCCACCGCCCAGCCGTCACTTCCTACATCCATGCACAAGTACTCACGAATGAATATGAAACTGGTATTGATGATTATCGCCCATAGCTTGATCAGAGACAGTGAATTAATGCATACATAGACACACGCCATCCTGATTTATCATTGTCTTGTCCCACAGAACTCCCGTTCACTGGGGGTCTCCGGCTGGCTTCTGCAACCAAGTAGCTGACGGGCCATGTCGACGGTCACTTGAACAGGCACGGGAAAGCTGTTTTGCTGTCAGTCGCCATTTGCCACGATCGTTCAGGAGGCGCAGCAAAGGAGCTTCGCAATGCAATGTCATCAGGTGGCAAGGGCCAGGTCTCACCAGCAACCCACGACAACAATCAGGCCAGCAGTATGTCGATTCGGTACACGAGACCATCGGCGCCCTGAAGGACCAGGGAAACGCGGTGACAGTTACGTTGGTGTCTGTCAGTAGCGAGCCTGAGCTCCTCAAACTGGCCAAGGATGAGGCGCGGGACGCCACGCGTGAGAGCGCAACTCCAGCATCGAAGTTTCCCAGAGCACGGTAGACAACACTAGGCATTGTCAGGGCAAAACAGCGGGTTGACAACAAGATTCCGAGCAATGTCGGGGATTTCACCAAGAGAATCGACGGAGCACTACCCGGAAAACACATTCGCCAGCTATATGATCAATTGACATGGAAGGAGGCCAATGTGTTGGCACAGCTCAGAACAGGCATGGCGCGACTCAACGACTACCTGTACCGCATCAAAGCAACAGCGTCACAGCAATGTGCTTGCGGACACGCTCGAGAAACAGTAGATCACTTCCTTTTTCGATGCACCAGATGGACAGCATTGCGCACGGAGATGATATGATGCACAGACACACAGCGAGGAAACATATCGTTCTACCTGGGAGGCAAGCAACGATCGGACAATGACAACTGGGCACAACTCTCCGCTGTAAAAATTCTGCACTCCGTGGAGCTGTTAGCGGCTCGTTAGCCGGGGCAGATCTTACAGGCCACCCGACCGCGCTTTCGCTGGCAGGGTCCATCGTGGCCCTAACAGCACAGAGGAAGACCTTAGGAGAGTTCATATTCCTCTGCGAAGCCGGTCTCGACAATTGCACTTTGGCCCATAGCTTCCTTCGGAACCAAGGAGCTATTGGGCAATTGGAGGGTTCACCCTCCAATCACGGTGACCGGTTGCGGAGGTTTTTCTCCCTGAAGGCAAGCTGCGCGACAGCCTCTGATTCCTTCCGAGGGTTTTTCCCTGCCGCCGCTCCTCGGCCATTTCCTTTGCTTGGTTACTGGAGCATGAGACTGCGGCAGCAGCGTTGGCCGAATGAGCGAGAGAATTCTGACCGGTGAAAACCAAGGGTTGACCATACCGCCTCATGTTTCCGCTGACGGAATGGGGGCTTCGACACGCAGCGCCTTCGAGCCGATGATATGCTGGATGGACATGTGGGAGGACTGGTCGTGGGATCTGGACCTTGGGCACTTGTACCGGCGTGCTCAGCGACACCTACCGTCGGGCGTAGGAGAGCCGCCTCCGGGGATCGAGCCTGACAGCTCGCCTTTGCGAGGCCCTGCAGGTTGCATCAGGGCGAGGTATTCTGTGGCGGAAATTCCAGGTAGTCTAGCTCAGCACGTCCTGTGCCCCGTCTCGGGGACCTGAGCGACCTGAAGGTCGCTGGACGAAAAATACACTACTACTATGACAACTGGGCACCAAACATGGAAGCAGTGCGGGCTACGGTCCGTTATGCGTTAGCAACTGGACGATTGGAGAATACGCGACAGTGATGGGTCCCTGACGGACCAGACATTCATTACTAACCCTCTCGCACACCAGCGGTGCATTCAACAACAGGCACCGCTTCGGCCGCCGTAGATAGGACTCTGAACACTTGAAGAATTGCCTTCAAGCTTGCTTGTTAATAAAATCACACACGAGAACAGGGCTTCATGACGAACGAGATGGACGAACAGCTGGAGGTGGAGAAGGAACGGGCTATTTTGAGACCTCGTCAAATTTTGGAAGCGAACGTGTACGTAAAGCAGATAGTTGCTCTATTGGCCAGCTGGCCACTGGGCGTAATCAACTAGTGAGTGAGTGTAGCAATTGCGCCTTACAACAGCACTTTGACCGTCGTTGCCACGCTCGGCACGCCATTCTCATTCAAGACAAACAGCATCCAGTACCCCGGCAGAAGCACCCCCGGATCGCCAGGCAGGCTCGCCGTGTAAGAGTTCCCTCCGTTAGAATTCAATGCCAACGGCACTCTCCGCTGGTCTGTGTTGACCGTGTGCGTCGAGCTCCCGTACCGTATCAGCGCCGCATCCTGGCCCGTCCGTCGTCACCGCGATGGTATTCCCCACGCTCACCTCCTTACTCGACACGCTCCGAATCACAGGCCGCGTCGCTGGGTTCCCGCTTCCGTCGAACAGGTACCGTGGCAAGAAGATCTGTGCGTCAAAGTGGTTCGTATCGCATGTCCCACAAAGCCCGCCCCCGCCACTCAGCACTGTCGCGTCCGGCAGCAGCAGCGCGATGCTGTGGTACACACGCACGATCGAGTTGGGTGCCTGCTCGACGAACGTGTTTTGCGCGGGGTCGTACAGCTCTGGAGTTAGCTGGGGAGTTGTGTCCTCGAAGGGAATCCCGTGTTGCTGCCCGCCCGTGACGAAGACGGTGCCATCAGGCAGCGCGATGGCGTTAGCGTATATGCGCGGGTAGTGCATCCCCGTGCCGGCCAGGGAGACCTCCACCGCTCTACCGCTGTCACCAAGCGTGATGATGTGCGCGTGGTTCGTCGCGTTGGTCTTCTCGTACGAAGGGGCGCCTCCCACGGTAAGGATCTTGCCCATGGTGGCGTCAAACATGACGGCGTTGCCACACATCGAGTCCGGATCCACGCCGCCACTGGCCGTCGTGCGCTGGCCCGCTGGCTGGACGTCCCCCCTTCCGCTGGTGAAGTACCAATTCATGGCGGTGCTAGGGCCAGCCTGGAAAACGGTACCATTGCGCCACCCGAACAGCCAACCGTGATTATCGGCCCGGAAGATGCCTCCTTCGTCCGCAGTGAGCATCGGCTTGACCGTAGCGCTGGACAACATTGTCCATGAGTTGGACCGCGGGTCGTACACTTCACCGTTCTTCTCGAATTTGCCGCCACTCCAGGAACCCCCAATGGTGAAGACCCGACCGTCGGAACATGTTGCCGACGACTGATACCCGCGCGGCACCTTCATGTCTGGACCGGGCACCCAAGCGCCCCCAGTCGAGTCGTAAAAGGATGTCTTCTGCGCGTTGTTGCCTCCTGTCACGACCATGCGCCCGTTGGCGTCGAGCGACAAGCCCGGGCAGAACATGTCGTGCCCGATGTTGGTCACGTTGCGCTCAGCCACCTCCCCTGTTATGGGGTCCCACGTCGAGGTCAGCGTCCACCCGCCCGGTGAGTTCTCGAACTTGTCCTTTAGGTACGCGGACCACACAACCACCTTGCCCGTCAATGGGTCCACGGCGCCTGCTACTGGCACGATGGGGAAGGTGAGTGTCAGCCCCCATTTCCCTACGCCCTGCTGCATCTGTCGGACTTCGAGTGTCAGCCCCCGTTTCCCTACGCCCTGCTGCAGCTGTTGGACTGCCTGCGCATTGTAGATATTGAGCTCCGCAATGGACGCCAACTGGCGGCCCTGCGTCTCGCTGATGGCGACAAGTCGCAAGTATCGAACGCGGCGCGGCTCAAAGTTGGAGTACTTTTGCGTAGCGTCGCCGACCCATGTGCCCGTTGCGACGGGGCCTTCCCAGCGCTGGCCATCTGTGCTGACGAGAACCTCGTGGCGGAGTATCCAGCCCCGGTCGTTGCCATCCTGCCGTGGCAGGACGGACAGGCCGTTGATGTTCTGCAGCACACCCATGTCCACGGTGATGTTACGGGGCGGGTTGGCCTGTTGATTCGCCGTGTGCCAGAAAGTACCGTTGTTGCCGTCGACGGCATTGTTGCACTCATGGCCCGGCTCTTCGCTGTCGCACGTCACCTTCCATCCGGCGCGGTTAATGGGGTTGCCGATGGGCTTAGCCGCCAGGAGGCTGAGGGTCGTCTGGTCGGAGGCGAGGACTACGCCTGGCGTGTGGAAGTCCGCCTTAACCGCCACGGCACTAGTGAGGCTGAAGACACGGTACCACGCGACGGTGCTAATGGCGCTTGATAACTTCATAGTACGTACTCGAAGTGAGGTTAAAGAGTGAAACTGAACCTGAACAACGAAAACTCAAGAAATGATTGGCTGAAGCTAGTCCTGCTTCTCTAAATGGAGCCCTACTTCAAGTGGCGAGTAGGAGTGCCAGTTGTCGCACTGCACGTGTGCATAACTGACTGACGACCGGGCAGAAGGTCCCCAGTGAATTTGGGTAACAAAAGACTCTTGATTCTTCTATCTAATGATTGACTTTAGTCGGTGATTTATACCCGTCCTGATTGAGGCAGGCACCTGAGACAAGGCAGGCAGAAGCTGGGTTGCCTGAAGCTATCGCCACCGGTGGTAGGCAGCAGTGCTGTTAACGGTCTACGTGAATGAGCGGCTTGATATTGACACCAGATCTCTCTCTCTCTGCAAGCCATCGTTGCTCCAGTGTCCTTTATCGGCATGCTGTCGGTTTGCAGTCTTAACAGGAACCCTAGATGTGCTTCCGTTTGACGGCCCGCTGGCAAATGCCAATCGGACCAGTCGAGGTTTGGGCGCCTCGTACACGCATAACATCCTGTGCTCGCGGCAGCGTGTACAACGAGGGCGAAGTTCATCGCATTTCTTCTTCTGCGTATTGTTAACACCACCGTACACTAGCAGTTGACGTATTGGTCGGCATGTATTACCTTCTCCTTGCTACAATGGCACAACGCGCTGTCAGCTACGGGATCTCGGCTTTGCATGCCCGTTACTAGCGTCTCACCAAATCTTGTGTGTGTGTGTGTGTGTGTGTGTGTATTTTCCGTCCAGCGGCCGTGAGGCCGCTCAGGTCCCTATGGGGCACAGGACGTGCTGAGCTGAACTATCTAGAAAAGCGCCGCGAAGAAGCCTAACCCAGTGCTGCTTGCAAGACCTCGCAAGGCCGAGCTGTCGAGGTCGAACCCGGAGGCGGCTTTCCTACCTCCCGCATGGTAGGTTTTCGCTAAGCACACAATACAAGTGACTATGGCTGGCCCCCGCGGCAAGTCTTCTCAGATGTCCATCCAGCATTTCATCGGCTCGGAGGCGCTGCGTGTCAGAGCCTGGTGCCCGTCAGCGGGTCTTCCAGGCGCGTGGCGATAGCCACAATGGTCAACCCTTGGTTTTCACCGGTCAGAATTCTCTCGCTCGTTCGGCCAACGCTGCTGCCGCAGTCCCATGCTCCAGTAACCAAGCAAAGGAAATGATCGAGGAGCGGCGGCAGGGAAAAACCCTCGGAAGGAATCAGAGGCTGTCGCGCAGCTTGCCTTCAGGGAGAAAAACCTCCGCAACCGGTCACCGTGATTGAAGGGCGAACCCTCCAATTGCCCAATAGCTCCTTGGTTCCGAAGGAATGCTATGGGCCAAAGTGCAATTGTCGAGACCGGCTTCGCAGAGGAATATGAACTCTCCTAAGGTCTTCCTCTGTGCTGTTAGGGCCACGATGGGCCTTGGCAGCGAAAGCGCGGTCAGGTGGCCTGCAAAATCTGGCCCAAGCTTAGCGAGCCGCTAACAGCTCTTCAGGGGTGCAGATTTTTACAAGGGAGAGTTGCGCCGTCAAAATGTGGTACGGCTGGGCTCGCTCCAGGGTAGACTCGATGTCCTCGAACCGCCGCCAACGAGCCGACTTTCGCGCCGAGACATGAGCACCCTCGTCCGGGCTTGAAGCCCTTCGCCGCTTGCCGGAGCTCTGAGCGCCGCGCTTCACTGCATTACGAGCCATGTTTGGCCGTTGGTCTGCCAGCGCCGATTTGCTTGCGGCTCTGGTCGATGTCGGAAACAATCTTGTTGCAGCCGCGCGAAGGCGCCGCGAAGACACCGAAACTCAACGGACCCAGGACGCCCGCTACAGACAGTGTCACCATCATTCTCTTCTGGGGCCTTCCCGCAATCAGGAACGGCGGCCGCATCGGAGGGACAGCGGTGCCCCAGTGCGTCGCGCGAGTCACAGCGAATCCCGCCAATAGACCACGGACAGCACAGCCCAAATAAAAGCCACAGGGGCGACCCGGGGCGACCGGGATGTCCGTCCAAGACAGGCCCCACTAGACTACTTTCAGGCTCGCACAACAAAATCCACGACTGACGTCGCGGGCCGGGCGCTTCGCCCCCTTTCGCCCCGTTCGCCCCGTTCTTCCTCGTTCTGCCTTCTTGCTTCCCCACGTTCAGCCCTTCTTTTCTTTCCTCGCTTTCCCTCTCCTCCTCCGTCGTCCTCTCTCCGTGCACTGCTCATAGCTGCGACCCGGAGTAGCGATCATTGGCGGCCGTGATCCGCTGCCGCCTCCCATCATCACTTACCTCGGTCATCCGAATCTCAGCTGGTGAGCCGCCGCAGGGCATGTTGAGCCACGCCCAGCCGATCCCGCCGTCGGCCGGCTGCATCTGCGGACAGACCGAGCACTCGGCTTTCGCTCCGTGCCTACGCCGCCAGACGGGCTCCGGGCCGGCCGCCCGGGGCCACCGCTGAAGTCGGCTGAGTGGGTCTTCCCGCACTTAGCCCCGGACGGCCGGCGGACCCAAATACGCTTCCGCCAAGACGCGGCTCCTTCAACCCTAGGGTACAACAACCTGGTTGCCTCTCCCAACTTACGGCCACTGCGCTGTGGCTTGGACCGTCAACCCTAGGGTACATACGCCGTAGCTTGTACTCTGTCCCCATCAATCAATGTCATCATATGTCATCATAAATAATTAAAAATCATAACTATATGGCTTGTCTTGTCCTCTATGGCTTGAAATGAATTGAGATGATGGGTGACTTGGTGCTCGTTGCCCGCCACCAAGATGCCCCTGCCCTACGCCAGTGACTCCGCTGGCCCACTACTATTTGTCTCGAAGCCGCTGTGCGCGTGAGGAGGACAGCCCCAACGCGAAAAACTTGGCCTTGACGAATGACACTAGGGGGCAAAATGGGCGAGAGCATCTGCCGCCACGCACACGGCTTGGATGGCCTTGCCTCCACCGAACGTCGTGGCCTTCCCGCACCAGAAGAGGAAGTCATCCACATCGTTAAAAGTCTTGCCCGCCAGCTCTCTCACCCAGCTCACGCCGTTGGGTCCGCGGAAGAGACCGTAACAGAGGGGCATCACGAGATCCGCGTACGGGCATCGTCCAGCCCGCCCCCCAGAGCCTGCCCTCGCGCACACCGTCTGTGGGTTATAGCACCAGTAACAGGCATGGAACTTGGCGATCCAGTCGCCGCCCTCGTGCCGTCCCCTATTCCTTGCGCGGTCCCGCGCCTTGAAGTAGTCGAAACGCCATGGGCAGCCGTCGAGCGTGTGGTCCCACGGTTCCCCTAGCCCTCGGCAGAGCAGGCACGTCCCCACCACGGCCATCAGGTCGTCCTCATACCGACTCAGCTCGAGATATTCCGCGCGTCGTTTCGCCTCGATGATGGCACTGCCCGTGTGCTCTACCTCCAATATCTCCGGAGTCCCTGCGGCATCCGCGCTCCCCGTCGGCTCGTCTCCGTCCATCACTGCGGCCGACTGGTCAACCGCCTCACTAGGCTGCAGCCTTCGATATTCGCATAGCTTACACGTCACATCCACGCCGTCCCGGCATTCGACAATGACGTCGCTCGGCAAGTCGAGATGTCCGGACAAGTGACGCCGCAGGCAGTCACGGGCCTCTAAGTAGCCGTGGAGCGCCCTCTTCCCGGCAGGCACGCCCTCGCCTGCCGGCGGTTCCCATCCGCTGCGCAACAGCACCGTAGAGTAAGCCCGTGCCCCGTCCCGCCCGGCCCGGCCCGACTCTTGCGCGAAGTCGACGAGGGAGTGCGGCTCGTCCACGTGCATCACCAACCGCACATGTGCGTAGTCGAACCCCGCGCTCAGTGCAGACGTCGATACGATGTACGGCTGCTCTGGCGCCGCGAGCCACGCCTTGAGTATCTGCTGCTTCTCATCCGCTGTGGCGGCGGCCCCCGACGTATACTCGGCGCACCCCAGCAGCGCCGACAACGCCGCCGCAGCCTCTGTCGAAGGGGTGTACAGGATGATCTTGTCGCGGGCCTGATCGAAGAGGCCGCTCCTGTGCCACGCGTCCCTGACCCGATCCGCCGCATCCTGCAGCAAGGGCTTTCGCGTATTGTTCCGCTCGACGCAGTAAAACAGGTTCTTGCGGTTGGTCGATGCCCGGACCACTCGCGGCCTGACGAGGTGGTTCTGCAATTCGAAGTCGTCTTGCATGCTCGGCGGGAGCGTCGCGGTTAAGTAGACGAACTGCGTCCGGACGGAGCGGATGAGGGCGAGGTCGACCATGGCCGGCCTGTAGTCGGACGCCGTCACGGTCAAGTGTGCTTCGTCGACCACGATGCGGTCCAGCTCCTGCTTGGCCGCGAGCTGCGCCGCGAAGGCACGGAATCGCGACGTCGCGGCGGCCTCGACTGCCACGAACACCAAGGGCGCCGATGTGTCCGGCTCCTCTAGCGACCACACGTGGTGCCCGATTCCCAGCTCCCGGACGCGACGGAGGAGATCGCCGCGCAGGGAGACCAGAGGGAGGACCAGCACCGTGACGCCGGCCCCCGGGAGGACGCAGGGCAGCATAAACTAAACAACAGGCTCTTCCCCTCGCCGGTCCCCAGCACGATGACCACTTGCTCGGCGCGCGACGTGACAACGGCCATCGCCCGCTCCTGTGCCGCCGACTTCCACCGCAGCGCGTCGTCCTTGTACAGCGCCCTCGCCTGCTGCAGGAGCGCCTTCGACGTCCAGGCCGTCCTCCTGCGGTACGTGCCCATGGCGATCCTCTTCAAGAGCTCAGGCCCGCCTGGAAGTAGCCCTGCCTCGGAGCAGCACCGTTTTCTGTCGCAGGCTGATGGCGCCAGCACCGTATCGAGGTCCCAGAGCTGTTGCCATAAGACCGACGCCCGCAGGCCCCGCCGTACGAGGCCGTCCCAGACGCCGCCGAAGCTCGCGCCCTGCTGGTTGCTGTAGGCACGGTTCACCGTGCGCGTGCTGTGGTTGCGCTGCTTCGTCATGGCCCGGACGTCGTCGTCAATCTCCTCGGCATCCTCCCCCTCCTCGCCCCCGTCGTCGATGGCGATATCGAAGCACCGAGCCTCCTCCTTGGTGAACTTGGTCTTTACGATGCTCACCGTCATCTGTCTCCAGTTGGCGATGCGAAGTCGGGGTATCTGCGCCCGCGCAGACGCCTTTTCCATGCAACGGCTCAGCCGGTTGTCTGCCCAGACGCTGCCGCCTTTACTCCACAGGTACGGCGACATCACGGCCTTGGGCGACGAATGGCGTGCGAAGGCCAGCCGCAGCGGCAGCACGTATACCATGTAGTCGATGAGCATGTCGCCCATGGCCGGGTGTAGGAACCGGATGTTGTCCTTGTACTTGCCCGTCTGTTGCTGCCCCTTGTGGTACGCGACGTGGACCATGACCCGCCCGTGCTTCAGCCCGATGCTCCGGTGCCGCTGGGTGTTGCGCCACGTGATGGAGAACAGCTCGCTCTCGCGCAGTGGCTGTCCGTTGGCCATATGGAACGGGCTCGCCAGGGCCGTGAGGAAGCTGTCGACGGTGGCCTCGTACAGGGCTATGGCCTTGGACCGCCACCTCACTTCGGGCCCGGAGCGGTCCAAGAACGAGTTCCTCAGGGCATCTGATGACTTTATGACGCCCTCTAGCGCCCGCTCCAAGGGGGCGAGGACCGGCTCGTTGTCTCGATGCATCCCAAAGAACCAGCCGACGTCTCTCCTGCCGAGATCGTCCTTGAGCGCCGGCGCCTTGAGCCGGGGCAGGTTGGCGGCCCCAAACATGAGCTCGTCGTACAGGAGGCGCCGCGCCCGCTCCACCTCGGATGAGAACAGCTTACGGGCCTCATCCAACCGCAGGTGCACATCCCCGTAGGTGAGGCCCTGCCCGTCTTCGTCCCAGGTGGCCTGGTGCTGGCCGACCTCCTCGTTCCCGACTTCCCGACACAGCAGCCGCCACGCGAGTATCTCGCCGAACGCCGTTTCCGTGTTGGGTCGCATGTACTTCCCACAGTAGCCCTCAATCTTCTGGAGTACACCGTCGGAGGAACCCCCGTCATCGTCGTCCTCGTCGTCCTCGTCGTCGTCCTCGTCCTCGTCGTCCTCGCCGTCGCCGTCGGACCCACCGCCGCACCCAACCTCATTCTCATTCCTACCCCCGTCGTCCTCGTCCTCCCCGCCCTCGTCCTCCTCGTCGCCGTCCTCGTCGCCGTCCTCGTCGTCGTCGTCTTCATCGTCGCCTTTCCCGACATTGCCGGCAGTGCAGTCGCCACTACTGTCGCCGCCGTGGGAGCCGTAGCCGACCGACGCGCTGAAAACGAGGAGTTGTGCCGTCCAGATCAGCCCCGAGAGGAAGCTGCTGTAGTTCCCGGCTGCCCGCCACGCTCCCGTCGTGGGCTGTATGCTCCGCATGGCCGCGAAGCCGAGCACCGCCGACCGATACCGGTAGTGCTTGTAGCGGTGGCAGATCAGGGACATGGAAAAGCCCAGCAGCGCCTTCCTCAGCCGAGGCGTGTCACCCTCCGCGGCTCGCCTCCACACGAGACCCCACGCCGCCGACTGCGCCCTCGTCGGCCGGACGCGATCCTCTGGCGTACGTACCCCGCGCTCCTTGGTGAAGTGCCCTCCGCGGTGCACCACGCGGAAGTAGAACGACACGAGCTGCTTCCAGTACCCGAAATACGTGTCGACCGTGGCGGGCTCCTTGTACGGGTCGAAGCCCCTTAGCTTCCGCGCAACCGCGTCCGTCGTTCGGAACCGGCTCAGAGCCAACTGCCGCGGCCAGGTCAGCTTGCATTCGGGCCCGTCAAAGCACCATCTGTGCGTCTCGGCGAGCAGCTGCTCCATGCACTCGAGGATGAGGTCGAGCTCGGGCCCGTCCTCGCCGCACGAGCTGGCGGCAGCGCCTTCTTTTGCGGCGACTGGCCCCTTCCTCGGTACGGCAATGGAGCTCTCCATCTCGGCCTTATGCAGGCCCCGTATGTAGCCCGCTATGCCGGTCCTCCGCAGCCACGGTATAACGGCCGAACGGTGGCCGTCGAAGCCTTCCACGACCCTCGCCTCCGCCCTTGCGTCCTCCGCGGCGACCTTGGCGTCCTCGTCGAGCGCACGGAAGAAAGCATCGTCTGCCGCGTCGGATGAGGAGGGTCGCGGTGGCGGCGCTAAGGCGCCGTCGGCGGCGGCCCCTCCTCCGTCTCCCTGCCGCGCTGGCCCGGTGGCGCCACCGCCGCTGCCGACCGCGACGACGAAGTATCGTATCAGCCTCGTCTCGGCGTAGAACGTCTGCAGCTTGCAGGCCGCCCATAGCGGCGCCACTTCCCCGTTCCTAGTGTGCGCCTTCGCCCTCTGGCCATGCTCCTTCGAGCCGTGCCTCTCCATGCTCTTCAGGTTCCGCGTCACGAAGCCGTCGCAGCCGCCGCCGGCTGCGCATCGGTACCCGTCATGGACCCGCAGCCCCGGCACGGGCCGGGTGGGCCACCCACCCGCCGGCGGCGCCCCTTCGTCGGGCGTCCAGACGTCGTGGCTCACCAGCAGCTCCACAAGGCCCCGGAGCTCCGCGCCCCGCAGCCTGTGCTCCCGCCCGAGATGCCTCTCTAGCGCCTTCTTCCCCGGGCGCAGGCAGAAACCGCACTCCTCGCAGAGGACGACGCGCCAGGCCGGCAGGTAGGGGAACCTGCGGACTGCGGCCGGCGCCTGCGCAATGATGATTGTTGTATGGTCGCCTCGATTCGTCGTGGACGGGTCCATGGCTCTGGCGGTGGATCGTATATGTACCGCAATGCGTGCCGTACATGTGATAAAATGTGTGTGATTGTATGTCCCCCCCGCGAGAGAGGGCAGATGATGATTGATGGGTTCGTGCCTCGCCTGTTTGACTCCTTCCAAGGCCCGGGCGGTGGCAGGCCAGGCACGCCGCTGAGCTGGCCCTTCTTGCACATACACAAACAGCGGCGGCGGCGGCGGCGGCGGCAGCAGGAGCAGGCAGCAGGGGCGGGCGCGCACGTCATGTATACTTCATCATATATATTTTTCGTGTGCATTCTGACATTGTCGTTCTACTGACGCGATTTTATATGTTCTAACGGCGCGACCGCGCGCTGGCGGTAACCTTGAAAACGTCGAGCCCCCGTCTGCCGCCCAACGCCGGTATTTAATCTCGCGGCCCCTTGGTCGCGCTGCCGGCCCTGGACATATGACATGGGCCACAAGGCATTGCGCCGCAATGCCAAAGCGTTCGGGGGCCCGAGCGCGCGCGCGGGACGGCCACTGGCCCGGACCCCGGCGGGGCCACTCCACATTTTGGCATTGCGGCGCAATGCCCGCGACTGCTCCGTCTAGCGCTTAGCGCAGCGCTGCGCGCTGCGCCCGCGCCCCGTTGCCCCTAAAACAACTCTTTTTCTCCTGCAACAGCGTTGACCCTAACACAACAGCACCTTTTCTGCTCTAAAACTAGCGTTTTGCCGCCTTAAAACCTGCCAAAGCAGTTTCTAACCCCTCCTAACCGCCTTTCTCAGCCTAGCGCTAGCGCTTAGTTAGCGTTAACCCCTGCTTCCAAACCTCTGTAACAGCGCCCCACCAGTCACGTGTAGTTTCACCACCCTAGCGACCCTCGGAGTTAGCTCGGCCAGGGTTAGGGTTAGAGTGAGGCGTAGGCAGCTCTTACCAAGGGTTAGTGTCGTTAGGCCTCCCCCTCGTCTAAACCAGACAGCCAAACTTAACTCGGCACTGCTCTAGGGTTAGGGTTGCAGAGTGCCTGGAACAGCCTTAGGGTTAGGTTCTTCCTCCCGTTCTCGCCAGGTTAAGGTCAAGCCTTCAAACGCTCCAGGGTACGCTCACGGTCCAACCTAACGTAGGGGCTACTGAGAGCTCGCTCCTGTGAAGGGTTCTAATAGTGTAAATTACAGCTATGTAGTCCTCATGCGTTTTACATCCGAGCTGAGGAAAGAAAGAAGGGAAGGAAATGAGGAGGGCAGAAATCCTCCAACAAATAGGGTAAGTCGTCGCCACAGCAACAGCGCTTGGGCCGACAAGGCCCTGCCTTGTGCACCAGGGCCCAGCCCGTTACAGCTCCACTGTCTGGTCGTGACCTGTTGGCGCTCTTTGGGTGAGCCCGTAGCTTTCGCCTGTTTCCCAGTCTAAAGAACACTGCTCGAGCTTAGCCCGGCAGCTAAAACTTTACTCGGTACTGCTCTAGAGTTAGGGCCAGAGTTAAACTTCGCTTAGGGGCAGCCGGAAGCTGGCGCAACGGCCTCCTTCTTACCTGTCCACTGTTTTGTTAGTAACTGTAACGGGCTGAGCCGTTGGTGCGCATTCGGCTGACGCCGATGCTGGTAACGCCACCAAATGAGGTCTCACAACCTGCCCCTGAGTATCGACTATATGTCGCCAGGTAGCCAGCTCCTCGAGAGCTTCCTGCTCTCTTCTCTGCAATGCAATCAATTTGTTGGTTTATAGCACGCTTCTGGCTGAATAAGCCCCGTGCCCCTTACATATTGATTGCATTCGCATCTCGAAACACAGTAACGGCGTGCGCAACAGTACTCACAACAGTACCCGCACGATAAAGGAAGAAGCTCAAAAGGTGCATAATACTGCCCATCATAAGTATTCGCACAAACACAAAGAACTACGGAACAATGGATCAACAGATGCAAGGAGGGCCACCAGCAGGGTCCCCGACACGCGATCCACAAGGACAGCAGTCGGCCCAACAGATTTACGAACAAATTTGGAACCAACTGCAAACTGATCTCAACACCAGACTCGCCCACATCAACGACCAGAATGTCGCTCAACAACAATTGCTGCAGACACTCACGTCTCGACTCACGGCAGCAACGAACATCACACCCGGAACCACAACAGGGCTGCCGACACCCAACCCGCCGCCAAGCTTCCAGTCAGGACCTTCAGACCCAACGACCGAACCGGACGTCTGTCGGCCACGGCCCAAACTGCCCAATGTCTCCACCTTCGATGGAAAGGCAGGAGAGTTCAGGACTTGGATCAACCAGATGAAGCGGAAGCTGGTCACGGACGCCACCTGCCTTCCGACCGACAATGACAAGTTTACATACATCTACTCAAGGCTCGGAGGCAAGGCGGCCAATATGGTAGCATCTTATGTGGAAAAACAAGAGGTCAATGGCTACACCCATCAGGACTTCTTGGACCACCTGCGTGCATGCTTCGACAACCCACACCGACAAACCGACGCGTTGAACGAGATGAGGAAATTGAGACAAGGTAACACTGCTTACATCGTTCACCTCCGGAAGTACGAGAACTTGTTAGCGGAGAGCGGTGCCTGGGACTGGGACGACGCGGCCAAGGTCAGCATGTTCAAAGATACCCTGGCCGATCCGTTAAGGGAAACCATCGCTGCCAATGCCCTGAACTTACGAGACGACGAATGGACGTCATGGACAAGATCGGTTGGGAGGCTCGCCACGGAACAAGAGTACTTGCGTCGGAAGACACCCCCCAAGAGTACCACCACTGGCACAACAGCCAACGCAACCGAGAATGCCATGGAATGGGAAGCAACCACTACGACTCACGTGAACAAAGCCGCCACAAAAGCCCCCGATCCAAAAGGTGGCTACGCAAAAGGGGCCAACGGCAAGGTACTCCGGGCCAAGTGGGTTTCCAAAGAAGAGCTCGAGGAGCGCAAAAGGAAGGGACTGTGCTTCCGGTGCGGTGGAAGCGGACACGCCTACACACACTGCAAATTCGCCCCAGCGATTAGGCCCGTCGCAACAGCCACTACCGACACTGTCCTTCCCGTGGTAGAGGAAGTCCCGGAAGACGAAGACGAAACCCCAAAAGCCTAACCCCTGGTGAAAACCGCCATCAGGGGTACTCTCAGGAAGAAGTGGAAAGAGGATGGGAAGAAGCGCAAAAGAAAATGGAAAGCAGCCTCATGACAGTCGATGTCATGATTGACAATACCAAATTCGTGCCCACATTGATCGACTTGGGTAGCACTTGTTATTGCGCCATCGATGACTCCCTCGCCACCTCCATGAACCTGAAGCGTGTGAAAATCAGACCACGGTTCTTAGAACTGGTCGCAGGAGTCCCTCGCCCAGATATCAGCGAAATCACATGTTTCGACATAGACATAGACGGGCACAGCAGAAAGATGGTCTACGCCTACATTATCGGCGGTCTGAACGAGCAGCTAATTTTAGGACGGGCGTGGATGAACGAAGATTTAGTGGAACTGAACCCAGCCGAAGGAACCCTATACATCGGAACATCAGGGATCACGGTCCGCAGCGTGGAAAACAGACCACCGACCCAGACTTCTATCAAGAGGGTCGTGGCCACGGCCTACTCAGCATTAGTCCGGAGAGCAAAAAGAGAATCCACCGCCGCCGAGCTTGGGACACGGGTATTCGCAGCGAGCCTTGCGGATATTAACAAAGCTCTAAAGCCCAAGGTAAAAGGCGACCCGATGAAACTCTTGCCTGAGCATTTCCACAAAGCCCTCCCCTTGTTCGATGCCCAGAAAGCCAAGGAATTGCCGCCACACCGACAGGGCATCGACCATACTATCGAGATCGAAACCGGCGAAGACGGGAAGAAGAAGACCATCCCATGGGGGCCCCTGTACAGCATGTCCAGGGACGAACTCCTGGTCCTGCGGAAAACGCTTACGGAACTGCTGGACCAAGGATTCATCCGAGTCAGCAGTTCTCCCGCCGCAGCCCCAGTGCTTTTTGCGAAGAAGCCGGGAGGCGGGTTACGGTTCTGTGTCGATTATCGGGCGTTGAACAGCATCACGAAAAAGGATCGCTACCCCCTGCCTCTCCTCAAGGAGACGCTGAACAACATCACCCGGGCGAAATGGTTCACCAAGCTGGACGTATCCGCCGCCTTTCACAAGATACGAATCACAAAAGGGCAGGAGTGGATGACGGCATTCCGCACAAGGTACGGACTGTACGAGTGGACGGTCATGCCGTTCGGCCTGACAGGAGCTCCGGCAACCTTCCAGAGGTACATTAATTTCGTCCTCCGGGAGTACCTGGATGAGTTCTGCTCGGCATATATCGACGACATTCTGATATTCACCTGCGGATCGAGGCAAGACCACAGAGAGAAGGTCCTCCGCGTCCTAGAGAAACTCATGGACGCCGGGCTGTCCCTCGATATTGACAAATGCGAGTTCGAAGTCCAGACCGTTAAATACCTGGGATTCATCATCGAAGCCGGGGTAGGAATCAGGATGGACCCCGCCAAGGTCGAAGCAATCATGGAATGGGCATCGCCAACAACCCAAAAAGGAGTTCGAGGGTTCGTAGGCTTCGCCAATTATTATCGAATCTTCATCGAAGACTTCGCTGAGATTATACGGCCGCTCACAGCGTTGACTGGAAAGGACATAGCTTTCCGATGGACGGACGCGGAAGAGGAAGCCTTCCAAACGTTGAAGACCAAGTTTATTACGGCCCCCGTCCTGGCCCAGTTCGACCCAGAAAAGGAAACCCGCTTGGAAGCAGACTCGTCAGGATACGTGACCGGGGGCTGTCTGTCACAGAGAGGAGAAGACGGCCTGTTTAGACCCGTGGCCTATTACTCCAAGAAGCACACCCCGGCGGAATGCAATTATGAAATCCACGACAAGGAGCTGCTGGCTATCATGCGGTGTTTGGAAGCATGGGACGCAGAGTTACGAAGTGTGGGGGAATTCACCATCGTCACGGACCATAAGAACCTCGAACATTTTACTCAGAAGAAGAGGTTAAACGAAAGGCAAGTGCGCTGGTCCCAGGAGCTCTCTCGATATAACATCAAACTGGCCTTCCGGCCTGGGAAAGACGCTCCCGTCCCCGATGCATTATCCCGACGCGAACAAGACCTGCCAGCCAGCGTCGATGACATCAGGTTATCAGCCCGCGTACAAGAGATCTTCCGCCCCTCGGTGGTGATACGGAAAGCGGAAACCATGCCAAACGAACTGCCAAACCAGCCCCCACTGCTTCCAGAAAACCTGATCGGGTCATGGTCGATAGGGGCCCGCGAAGATCAAGTTTTCCAGCAAGCATTAAACGCAGTGGCAAAGAAGGCACGAAGATTCCCCCCAGATCTAAAACTCCCAATCAACATCTCGGAATGCACGATCGGGGATGACGGTTGGTTACGGTATAGAGACTCCCTATGGGTACCAGATCACGAACCCCTGCGAACTGCCATATTGCACGAAGTCCACGACTCCCCCATCACCGGGCACCCCGGACGAGAGAATACATTCAGCATTCTCTCCAGAAGGTTCTACTGGCCCAACTATTCACAGGACGTACGAAGGTTCATACGAAATTGTGATACGTGTGGCGGAGCCCACCCCTGGAGAGATCAGAAACGAGGCCTACTGAGGCCCCTTCCGATCCCCATGCGTGTGTGGAGAGAGACTTCCATGGATCTTGTCACCGGGCTCCCGCCTAGCTCAGCATCAGGTGCCACCACACTTCTGGTGATCACTGACCGGCTGAGTAAGGGGACCGTCCTCTGTGGTCTGGTAGATGAAGACATCGACACTATTGCAAACGGCTTCATAACTCATGTTGTAGCCCATCACGGCTTCCCCGAGGCAATTGTCAGCGACCGCGGCCCCCAATTCATAAACGCGGTATGGAAACGCGTATGCCAGCTCCTCGGAATCACGCGCCGGATATCGACAGCCTACCACCCAGAAACGGACGGCTCAACAGAACGGATGAACCAAACGGTGGAACTATACCTGCGCGTTTTCGCAACCCACTGCCAAGACAACTGGGAGAAGCTACTCCCCTTAGCCCAGTTAGCGATCAACAACAGGAACGCGGCCTCTACCGGAATCAGCCCCTTCTTCATGACGCACGGTTACACGGTTGACCCTATCCAAACGGATGAGCCTCTGCGGGACGGAAATAAATCGCCCGTCGAGAGGGGAGAAGGAATTGTCAAAAAGCTCCAAGAAGCTTGGGAATATGCACAGGCAGCGATGGCCCACGCCCAGGAGGTCCAACAACAATACGCTAACCAGCACCGTCAGCCCGCGACGCAACTCAAGGTAGGGGATAAAGTGTGGTTGAACCTGCGCAATATTAAGACGGTACGACCAAGCAAGAAGCTGGATTGGAAACATGCCAAGTACACCGTTTTAGAAGAGGTTTCGCCACTGGCATACAGATTGGACACGCCTCCGGGAATACATAACGTGTTTCACACCGACCTTCTTAAGCTCGCAGCGAACGACCCTTTTCCATCACAGCATCAGGACGACTATCAACCGGAACCCATATTGAACGACGAAGGAGAACAAGAGTGGGAAATCGAAGAGATACTGCAGGCTAGGTGGAATGGCCGGAGACGGGAGGGATACGTGAAATGGAAAGGCTACACTCGACCGAGTTGGGAACCAGTGACGGCACTACAGGATACAGCAGCATTAGACCGTTTCGAAACCGCATACGGACCCATAGAGCAGAATGACGGGCCTGTCAAACAGCGGAAGAGACAGAGGAGAGGAAGGGGATGATGTAACGGGCTGAGCCGTTGGTGCGCATTCGGCTGACGCCGATGCTGGTAACGCCACCAAATGAGGTCTCACAACCTGCCCCTGAGTATCGACTATATGTCGCCAGGTAGCCAGCTCCTCGAGAGCTTCCTGCTCTCTTCTCTGCAATGCAATCAATTTGTTGGTTTATAGCACGCTTCTGGCTGAATAAGCCCCGTGCCCCTTACAGTAACTCTCTAAGTTTTTGCTCTTTCCCAGCTTCAAGCTCCGCTTCCCTTTAGCCCGACAGCCAAACTTTGCTCGGTACTGCTCTAGGGTTAGGGTTAGGGTTAAACTAGAGTCAGGACCAAGGGTTAGGGTTACTTGCCGCCAACTGTGGTCCAGAACTAGAGGTCCCGCGATACTCAAAGGCTTCGTCGACCCTTGTAAGCTCCGTAAAGTGACAGGGATGCCCTTTTGGTCACTTTACGCTGACTTCCTTTGCTCAGTCCTCACTCAGGCTTTACTTTTGGCACCGTAGGAAACGGCAGCAACTCGTGCTCGACAAGAGACGTGTGTGGAGAGCTCCAGCTTTCGCGAACCCCCCTAGCCCCTCGGGGCAGTGCTACCGGCGCTTAAAGGCCAGTTCGGACGCAGCGAGGCTCTGGTTACGCCCTTTTCGGCTCTAGATGTTAACTCTTCAGAGCCCGCTGTTTTAGTGCTGACACCAAGTCCGTGACTGTGCAGCGGCCCCAGGGCTCCGTACCGAGCGGACTACCCTGCACCAGGACCGCCACGTCCGTTTCGCCTTTGCGTCGGTTTGGATGTTTTCGCCAGGTGGACAAAACAAGCTCCGGGGGCTCCTAGCAGACACTTTCCTAGTTGTGTAGCCAGAGAAAGCAGCCCAGATCTGCTGAAGAAGTAGCCACACAGCCAAGGACAAGAGCCCAGATCGGCCGAAGCAGTAACCACACAGGCAAGGAAACGAGCCCGGATCGGTCGAACGAGAAACCACACAGCCAGGGAAAAGAGCCCAGATCGGCTGCGGCCTAGTCGCCAAGGGTTATGTCCCTACAGCATCCATGCCCACCTACAGCTACAGACCATCAGTCCCTCAACACAGGGATAACCCATGTCTCCCCATCACCACGACCACGTGCACTCGCATCCGCCTCCTGGCGTTCGGGCTAGCAAGTAAGGAATCAGCCAGGTACGCGGGACAGGGCGGCCCAACCACGACGATGGTCTCAACAACATCGGAGACTAGCGGCTGTCGTGCTCGATTGGACTGGGGCGCTGTGTCTTGGCTCGCCTCCGGGGCCCTGAAATGGCGGGCAACCCCACTGCTGTTCCGGTGTCTCGTGCAAAGATCTGCATGCTTCGCCTTGGTGAGGACATGTCATGCCGAGCTCGCCTTCCGGGTCACGGCCAACCAATTTCAAGGCGTTCTCCGATGGCACGCAAACAAAGGGATCGAAATGGCCCGCGCACAATTTTTTGCGCGCTCCTTAATTCCGGGTGGGCTTTGCAGTCAGCCCCTGCTCTGACGCCCCTTCGCTTGGCTTGTCTGCCGCCGCCGGGCGAGGAAGAAGCAAAACCGCGTGGTGCCCGCCTCGGGGCATGATCGATCCGCCCTCGTCTCATGTCACCCCCCCGTCCACAAAAGGGGCAAAGAAAATAAAATGGAAGAAAAAAAGAACAGAAGAAGGAAAAAAAAAAGATTCAGCGGGGCACTTGGACCCGGCGGTCTGGTACCCCCTGTTCGTATCAGCCTGACTCGTGTCAAGTCCCGTACCATGGGGTCGCGCGGACCACTAGAGCAAAGGCAGCAGAAAAAGTAATGAACAACAGACGACCGGCACTTCCCGCTATATACGTCCGCCTCATCCTCGTCATCTGATGGCCCACCGTCGCCGAAGCCCCTGTCCCAAGTCCCCGGGCCAGGTTCGCCTTCGAGTTCCAACCTCCCCTCCCCCAAGCCGCCACCCCGGGAAACCAACCCCGCCGGACTGGCGTAGAGACGCTCTCAGTTCGGCACCTTGTTCCTCCCTCCACTCCCTGCCGCCCGCATAAAGCGAAGCATTCTTTTCCTCGTTTAGAGAGCCATCGGGAGCTTTGTGGAATATGGAAACACCTGCCGGGCCGCCGACTTCATTTGCCTCGCCGAACTGACCCTCGCGGAGGCGGTGGCGCGGTGGCGTCGGATGTAGCGCAAGCCGGGAAGGGACGCAGCGGTGATTCCACCACGAGGCGGAGTGTCTCGCGAGCGCAAGAACTGTTCTCGGGGACTGAGGCCGTGTCTCGTGCATGCCTCGCTTCGCCTCGACAAGGCGCCGGCGTAATAGATGGTCGCCATCCTATTACAAGAGGAACCTCTCTTTTGTCTCCATTCCCTAGTATCTCTGAGCACTCACACCTCCCGTGCTCACATTCCAGCACCTGGATTCGACATACAGCACCACCCACGCTGCGTCCCGCCAATATGCAGGCCCAGTCCAGCACATGCAGGCTGCAGGGTCGCTCACCGGTGGTTGGGCAGCCATCCAACGCCAAAAAGATTGTACCCACTCAGACAATCTCACCACACGCTTCGCCCCGGGGGGGAGTACGGGTATTCCCTGTGCCTGTGTCTGCGCAGGTGCCTGCGTTGCGCCTGCACCCACGCCTGCACCCACGCTTACACGCCCTTGTCTGATGTGTCGACCTGGTAATTTGCCGCGGACGTGAAGCAAGGCGCGCCTGAAAAGCTCCCCAGGCAGAATAGGAATAGTAAACCAGCTGCCTTGCCTCCGCATTCATCGTGCTTCTCCAGTTCCTCCTCGTAGGCCTTCAGCTCCGTCTTGTCAATCTTTGAATCTGCTACTATTCTACTATTCCTCACAATACCCTTCCATGTATTCGCTCTCCATTCGCAGCTCGCTCCTCGCTTCCCCCCAACCAACATGCCGAGCGGTTCCTATCCCTCACTATACGTTAATTTAAGCGTCTCTGATACGTAGGTTGGCCACTAACGGCCGCCGAAAACCCACCGTCTCACCGGACATTAGGGGCGACACGCCTCGCCAGCTCCCCCAAGCGGTGTGCATACGACATAGAAACGAAAGCATCGAGAGATGGCTTAGAACAACCGATCCCTGGTCGCCATATTTCCAACGCACGCAGCGCAACGACCCGACCACAGATAGGGATAGAAACAAGGAGCAAAGCCGCGGCTAGCCACTTTCCGGGATCACACGCCATTCTACGGCACGGACAGGACTTCGAACGCCAGGCGTTGGGTTCACATAGATGAGACGTAATTTTGACTTGTGTACATATCGATATATATCATTGTGCATATCGCCCCCGAGCCTAATAGTCTGTCTGGCGATTCCTCCCGCTGACTCGCAACGGTAGGCCCTCCTCTCTGGACTCGGCTGTCAGAAGGCATATCACCATCCCGTACCGGCCAAGGACTTCGGCACAATGAACAGTAGATCGGCTGTACACGTCATCGGCGGAGCACCCCTTTGTGGTTAATTATTTTCGATATCAGCTTTAAGCGATTGACACGAGCGTGTAGTTGTTCTTAGCGTCCGGCCCAGTCTCGTCGTTTCGCGGCGCTTTAGCGAGGTTGGAAGTCGCTCCACCACACCCGCGGCCCGTCCCGTTCGGCGCCCGCCCCACCCAACGGCGGCGTTCCACAGCGCGCTCACGCAGGCGACCGCGCCGGGGCAACCGAGCTTCGGAATCATCCAGATGGCGTGAGAACCGATCGTAGCAAATGGCCTCAACTCTCCGGAGCTCACTGCTTCGGTCGATTGCCGGGCTCACGCCATAATGGACTTTCTCAGCGCAGTCGGTCCAACACCGCACCCTACCTTGCATTACCTTGGACGTTAAATAAATATTGGTTGATTGCCGGAAGACAGACATCATTGCTGTGGTTGCACGGATGATTGCGACGCAATCGGCCGCAGCGGCTGGCCATAAGCGTCTTTGTGGCGACCCCTGGTCGCAACCACTTTTCACCCAGCTCGCGTTGACACAACCTCTGACAGGAGCTGATGGCTTGTATACACTGCCAAGGTGGATAGGGATTGACGGTCAAACGAGAAACTGCAGCGATTGAATGGTGGGTATAGCGTATTTTGTATGAGGATTGGTGAAAGTCTCAAGTAGCCTCACATTAGGTTGTATCCTTTTCGTTGGTGAAATGGGCTGCTATGCACTGGTTACTAGAGCAGCTTAAAGCCGAGCCGCCAGTTACTTTCCGGCCCACGAGGGCTGCAAGTCGCCCCGGCCGCGTATTGACGCGCACGTGTTGGCGACCTGTCGATCCAGGCGTGTCGAGAGAGACCTGCTGCGCCCACGCAGTCCCTTGCAATCCGTTTTTCTCGCAGCGATCGTGTGGTCCGCGTGGGGTAATCGACTGCGTGGCGGGGTTGGTCGCGTTTCCGCGCGAATCCATGGCTGGCGGCTGAGGGTGCTAGATCAGACACAATCGCAGTGTTTCGGGTGGCCCCCGAGACCTGCAACGGAGGGCACGAGATCCCGGTGACATCCACGCAGAGCCCGCCTTCCTGGTCAATGGTGGCAGTCCCCAAGGCCGCTCACCGATGTTGCGCAGACATTGGGAAGGAATGGCCTGTCAATTGCATGCTGCTTGTTTCCGGCGCCGCCTCCCACTCTGGCCGCAGACGAGGAAGAAGGAAAACTGCGTCCGCCGGGACGCCTTGTCACCCTGTCCATGTCACACGCCACACCCCTCCAAAGAAAAGCAAAGGATCTTGGGGGACCCACGAGCCCGGTGTCTGGGACGCCCAGGTTGATTCGTCCCATCCACACAAACACGTCATGGCTCGGCTCACTCCCCTCTAAGGGGGTTCAGTGAGGCGAGGGGCGTGAAACTGGCACTGCTCTTGCGGCTCTGCCGTACCCCCACCCCCTCCTTCCAACCAGCAAAGCACAATCAACACCCACCGGCACTGGCCGCTGAAGGCGTCCCTTGTTGCCGAAAACTTCATGCTTTCAGTCGCCGGGCTCAGGGGTCGAGCAAGGCAGCCTCTGTAGGCAGACCCCGCTGCGTCGACACGGCGGCAGCCACCGCCCAAAAAGAGCGCTACGACCGATCTTTGCACGAAACGTACCGTCAACTTCTCCGCTTTCAGGACTGGAAGGTTGTGGAATACAGGCCGGCCGGCGGCGTGGACTTGGGCTGCGGCGAACTAACCCTCCGGGGCGCACGACCGCTGCATTCACTATTATCGACTTGAAGACAGTGACATCGAAGGTAGTAGTGCAAGTCGACATCTTACGGAATGGCGGTAG
Organism: Purpureocillium lavendulum; assembly: GCA_029168975.1. NCBI lineage: Eukaryota > Fungi > Ascomycota > Sordariomycetes > Hypocreales > Ophiocordycipitaceae > Purpureocillium > Purpureocillium lavendulum. The sequence goes on from JAQHRD010000016.1 coordinate 550,320, forward strand.
CAGCAGGCGGGCGAAAGAACTATGCACCGGGGACGGAAGGACATGACTTTTCCAACGACGCCGACGCTTTTCGGCCTGTATCACTCCGACGAGGCGACACGTCTCGTGCGCATGCAAAGAGGGACGCATTCGACGCAGTATCCCTGTCTGCGTCTGTCATGTCCCTGGGTGACAGGTCCCTAAGTTCGGCGTGGCACTCACGCCCTCACACTTGAGTAGCCGCGTCCGAGTTGTCAGACATACCGAAACGCTGTACAAGACATCCACAGCACACGCTGCGCCTACAAGGCGTAAAGGGCACAAAACAGTCCTCCTATTAGAGGAGTAATTAGCTTCCTCCAAGTCCTGCAGAAGCCTCGACATGGAGCTCTCACACTGCGTCCCACTAATATATGCAGGTCCCGTCAGCCACACAGGGGTGGAGAGGCGAGCAGACGCCAAAGAAAACTGCCAACAGGCCGTGGTTATCCGTGGCAGCCGAACTTGCAAGACGCAATTTCGCACCCATCACGGTGTAGCCCTGAGACAACCTCATCTCAACGGCTTGACGTGGTGCGTGTCAAGCTCGGGAGTTTGCCACACCGGCTCGTAGCATTTCGCTCAGGGCGCGCCCCAAGAGCCTCCCGGACGGCAAGATAAAACCAGCTGTCATGGGCCTCTAACGATCATGCTCCGACTCCTCACCGCTGGCCTTCTGCTCCTTCTTGTCGCTCCTTGACCCTTCTCACATTTATCATACCCCGTCTTGGATATACGTGCAACTTCATTACACGAGGTGTCTCCATTCGCGGCCGACTCTTCACTTCAATCTAACGACTATGCCGAGCAATTCCTGTTCCTCGCTGTATGTGGAATTGAGCGCTTCTAGTGGGTAAGCGGCCTTGGCGAACCCTCACCAGCAGTCACTTACCGAAGGGCAGGCGTAATACGTCGAAACAGCCATGTAAAGCAGAGTGCGCACGACACAGGAATGAAGCAATCGAGCGATGGCTAAGGGATGCCGATCCATGGTCGACGGTCTTTCGACGTGCCAAAGAAAGCGCCCAAGAAAGCAAGCGGAACCAAGGGAGCCGCGGACGCGAGGACCAAAACCAAAGCTAGCCCAATGCCGAGACTTCATACTGCACTATGTGCTGTCACACACGGCGTGTGCATGCCCAGCGCTCAGGGTCGCACCAGTTTTACGCCCCTCCATGCGTCCTCACAGCGTTCTAGCCCGCGGAAAATGGCGCAGGCTTGCATCATCTTTATAGACGGTTAGTCAGATAAGGGCCCGCCGGTCCTATTCAACCTGTTGTCCAGCCGCTCCCTTTGCTGACCTGCGGCAATAGAGCCTCCATGTGCGTAGGGGCCTCCCGAGGTCACGATGCTGCTCTGGACTGCCCCTAAGTAGCGGGATTTCCTGGGAGGTCCGAACTCTTGGACGATCGTCTGGCTCGACTGCAGGGCTACCGGCTCGGCCTTAACGGGAGAAGAGAAGGGTAACCTGGTTGCTGGTTGGGCCGCAGCTTGTTGCCCGTTAAAGGCTTGCCTCGGCGCAAGGTTCCTCATATGACAATTGAGGGTGTCGCAGTTTCCCAGCACTGTAATGCAAATGCAGAGGCCATAGCATGAGATGCCTGCATCTTCGGTTCGTTGTATTGTTACACGCAAACGGGTGTGGGTCCCTTCCCACCGCCCGGGACGGTTCGGCCCGGCGCAGATGCGGTCCACGGGAAACCTTTAGGGACGTACGTAGTAGGCCTTGTATTGTATTCATCCTCGAGCATCCCGATTGGGCAATTTCTTCAAATCGCAGACGAGAGCGCCGCCGGCATCGTGGCCCAGCCCATTTGCGGCTGATGCAATGCACCACTTCCAAAGCCAGCCGTTTGGCGAACCTCTCGCTCTGCTCATGGCGTCATCCCATGCATGGTCGGCCGCCTCACAAGCCGGTCGCGACGCCTCAGCCGCGACTACAAACTGCAATCTTGCAGCTTTCCCCGCACCCGCTTTCTAAGCTGCAGCCAACCGCAGTAGCAGCTCTCACCGATGTGCTGCTGGACTGGCAAAAAGCGTCGATGGACCTTCCCTGGGTCACGCGCTTGGGGTGGCCCGTTTTGCGTGTCTTTGCTGCCTAACGTCTCCAAATCGTTTCTTTCAAGTCTTCCAATGACACCACCGGCCACGATAGGAAATCATAGCGAGCCGCGATGGCGCCACCAGCTGCAAAGACGACACAGAAGGCCGAAGACGTTCCTCCGGTTCGAGAAACTGGGAACTGTGTCGACGAATTCTTTTCTTTCATTGACCAATACTGCGCCCATGGAAAGTACAGGGCCCTTCGGGAAACCATCCGGGAGAGCGAGACTCTTCGAGAGGAAATGAAAGAGCTTCGCATCGCCTACAAGAAGAACATGGAAGAGCAGGCGAAGGACCGGACCGATTTCGGTGCCGAGAAGCGCGCAAATGAGCAGCAATTGAGAGACGAGAAGATCCGATACGACCAAGCCCTTAAGGATAAAGAGACGGCCGAGAGGGCTGTCAAGGCCGAGAAGGACAAGTCGGCGAAGTTGAAGAGCGAGATACTTTCGCGGGACGAGGACATCAAAAAGCTCACGCACGCGATCAAGAAACACGAGACGCAAAACGCGAAGCTCGAAAACAAATACAGAGCTCAGGCTGCGGAATTGGACAAGGCCAAGGCGCAAGAGGCCAGGCTCAACGCGGACTTGGAGGTCAAGACCGATCAGCTGAGCGTCCAGTCCAGCGATCTGATCAAGGCCCAGGAAGGCTTGCAGACAGTCCAGTCCTTCATTGTTCCTCTAGCGACCCTAGAGCAACAGAGAGATCAGGTGTTAGTGCAACGGTTCAATCGCATTCCGCATACTACACCACTGACATGTCCGTCAAATTACAGCTGCGGAGCGCTCAATTCCGCTTTCAGCGAAGCCCTTACTTTCTTCCAAGCTTTCTTCCGAGCCGACTTAGACAAAGACGTCTTCGAGAGCCGCGCGGCGTGGGACAACGTTAGAGACCACCCAGCTATTCACCGCGTAATCCCTCTGCCGGCCTCCAATTCGCCTCCTGCCAAACGGATGAGAGCCATTGCCGCTCTCGTCGTGTATGCCTATGCGCTCACCAAGCAAGTCTTCAGGCCAACCTACGTCATCCAAAACAATCCTGACGATCTTGATCGGACTTTGGACGCCTTGGCGACGGAAAGCCCCCTCCAGGAGGCATACGTTCGTGCGGTGTTGCTGAGGATATCTCCAAGCGGTCATGAGGGACGCAGAGAGACGTGTGTTACGCTCGTTACCGATGAGGTAGCAGGCACCGTGGGCGGATGGGTCTCCGCCGAGCTGCGGGACAGTTTCCGCGCCTCAGTCAAAAGTCTCTGCGACACCGTGTGCCGTGACTGGGAGCGTGTACAGCATCTCGAGGACAGGGTTAGACCGTGCTTCGTATTTGAACTACCGGAGGACTGGCAGCGACTCCCGTCGCCAGCTCCAGCGAAGGTGCAAAATGGTGTATTGCAAGAGCCGTCACCACGACAGGACATCAACGAGGGCCAGATCACCAACGAGCGGCAGCGGCAGCAGCACGTCACCCAACCCGACATGGTGGTAGAGGACGACGTGGTCACTGTGATCTGGCCGGCATTCTTAGCATCCAATCCCTCGCAAGCAGACGAAGCCTTAGATCTGCTCCACAGCGGATATGTCCTGACGCAGGCGGATATAGAGCATGCGGAAGCGGAGGTATCTGAGATGTCTCGCAGGGCTAGCCGTAAAGCTCACCGTAAGAACGGTTCCACAGCCAGCAGGCCAAGGCGAGATTCCGGAATTTTTTTATCTTCCGGTGGCTCGGGGGAGCCAGCAGCGAAGTAGGTAGAGGCTCAGGCAGGCGGCGACGGTGGTGAGTTTGTACGAACTGTCCTCCGGGCAGACGGCCGGGGAAAGCGGTAGAACGCACAAGGTCCGTCGCGTCACGCCTGTCAAAGCACTTGTCAGTCACCCTGCCTGTCTTTGATGATCGCTATGCATCGGTCCGCCCATATTCTGTCATCACTGTCAAAGACCATCGCGATGAAGGCTTCGGGATGCTTCCGCGAGCGCATTAGCTTGGCTCGCAAAGCGTGCAGCTCTTCCTCTTTGCGTAGCTTGCAGTCACTGTTCCGAGGGCTGTCTCTGTTTCCCTTTACGACCTCGATCCAGCCCAGCGCCCTCAACATCCGGTTGTTGGTACCGTATTGTTCTGTCGCGGCGTGTTAGTGAAGCGTAGACTCAACAGATGCCGCGCATCACGATACCAACCTATTTTTTGCGTCATTTCACTGATGCGAAGCACGCCTCTCTCGTCCTTGCTCCATGGGAAGGCGTCCGGGCGTAAGTACCACAGCATGCGCGTAACCAAGGTAGCCGCCAAAGTTCGGGATCGTTCCGCTTCGCCACCGCGCTAAACTCACGCTCGTCTCGCCTGACGACCGGCGTAACGGACGAGGCCGCGATCGTCAGCACCATCATCAGCATCAAGTCACACCTGTAATCCCCCAGGCACCCCACGAGGCAGTTATGCGCGGCGTGGTAATGGGTCATCACCCGTGGGTCACGGCTCTGAAAGTTCTTGTAGTGCTTCAACAACCCATTAAGTATGAGCTTCGGTATCGCGGCGAACGGAATCTCGCAGCCGAAGTCGACGATCCGCCGTCGCGCCCTTTTCGGCTGCTGCTCCTGCTCGATCATCCGGTTCTCTGCCTCCATTGCCTGCCGCTTCAGGCTCCCTGGCGGAGCTGCGATGAACGTCGTCTTCTGTGCCACACCAGCAAGCTGAACCACCCGCTTCGATGTCAGCTTGCTCCGATGTGATCCCGGCGCCCACTCGATGCCGACAGACGCCATTGCTGTCGTCAGCCCAGTGATCCAGTCTTCCTTGCTGACGTCTTCCTCGCTCGTGTGCTCGATGGCTCCTCGAAGAACGAGATGCCAGGTGCCGTGCGTCGACGAGACGCTTTGTGCAGCCGACTCCTTCGGGTTCGAGCACGCCTCGAACACTTCCCTGGCGAAGTCCTGTCGTGCCTTGCTCGAAACGCTGACGCTAGCGATTCCGCACCCTCGCGGAGCGGCATGCCCGAACAGCTTGTCGTATTGTCTAACGACCAACACACGATTAAGAAACGCACGGAGGCCTCGGGAAGGCACATGGCTTGGGGTCCAGGAATGTCACGTACTGCTTGCTGAATGGTTTTTCGCTCTCTTCCCATGCTGAAAGGACGGCACTGATCCTCTCTGACTGCTGTATATACTCGACCGACGGGGCGCCGCTTCGCGCCCGGCGATTGAGCTGCCGCCGCAGCTGGAAGGCGATAAACGCGACCATCTGTGGGATCCATAAGTCGCGAAACACTTCTTCGAGGAAATGAACGGCAATTCTAATGTCGCGGATGGCTCTGCCACCGAGCTGGCCGAACCAAATTTGACTGTGCCTGTTCGTCGCGACGAGGGGCCCGTAGTGGTATGCTAGGGCGGCTACGTGCAGCAGGATCGGTCGGTTGTCACTTGCCCGAGGCCATCGCGCCACGTTCATGGTGCCGCTTTGGGTGCGGAAGTCGAGCATGTCGGGCGACACAAACGGCCATGCACCCTTCCGGAGGCTTTCCATCGTCACAAGCGGGTTGAGGACCGTTTTTGGCAAAACCCTGGCGTCGCCAGTGAAGCAATAATTGCCAAGGCGATCGAGCACGGCGACGCCCTCGGACAGAGCCAGGTCAAGGCCTTCGCTGCCCCTGGTTTGGAATCGTCGGTCCATCTCACCCAGCGCGGTCTCGAACAGCCTCGCAAAGGAGCAAAGTACACCGGGGAACACGGCTGGTTTGAACCGTCGCAAGATGGACGTATACGCACCAGACTCCTTTTGGAAGAAGCGCATGAGCTGGAAGATGGGGTAGAGCACGCTGCAGAAGGTCCGCCTTGCCGGCACGAGCCGTGACGCTTTCACAGTGACGACCTGCTCCATACGGAAAGCCATCTGCTCCTGAGCCATAGCCGCTTCGACGCGCTGCCTTTCTCGAGCAAATGGCGTCGACGACTGCGGCTGGTCCGGCGTGAGCTCGCCGCGAAGCCTCTGAAAGAGTCGCTCCTGCCTGGCGCGAATATAGGCCGGACTGCGGCTTGCCTCTGAGGGAGGCAGTGTGAGCGCTGCGGTGGCGATGCCCCTGGTTGCCAAAAGATCGTCTGCTCTACTCCGGATTGATCGCTTGATGTTGGAGTAGCCCTGAAAGAATCCGAACGAAAGAACGTCGACACCGTCGTTTTGCAAGCTCATGTTGTCCCGCATGACGGTGCATAGGTTGGTGAGAAATTCGGGCGGCCCACCAGACGAAAAGTTACCGTACCGCTGGTGAAACGCTAAAGGGAAGAAGTTGCAGTCTCGGGCATTGCTGTATGCTTCGGTGACGCGGGTTCGGTCCGCCAACAGGCAAAGAGCATCTTTCTCTGGGCGAGAGCCCTCTTCATTGTCCACGGGCGTACCCTCGAGACAGTTGATGTCCGCCGCGAGAGCGTACGACACGCGCTCGACATTGGCCAGGTTGTACTTTAGCTCGAGCTCTCTCCGCAGCTGCTCAAGCCTTCCAGTAAACAGAGGCTCCAGGCTTTCGAGCTGTTGCGCCACATCTGCGTCGTCCTCTTCACCACGACGGTCGCCCACGGACAGGCCCTCTTCCTCGCCGTCGCTGACGTTGCTGCTACTTTCGCTGTCGCTGTCGTCCTCGCCGCCTCGCAGCCTCGCCTCTCTCGGCAGTTGCTGCAGTGCCTCATTTGCTTCGATGGGGATGTTGGCTCCATGGTCGTACGCGTGAAACGCAGGTTGGTGGTCGGACCAATACGGGTCGTAGGCATGGTACTCGGCAAATCCCGGCCATTTTTCCATGAACAGCGTCTGGAACATCGACCACTTCTCGAATGTCAGGTTCTGCGACCGCCGCTCACCCAGTTTCCACGATGGCTCGACCCCTTCTCCGAGCAACTCTCCCAACAGAAAAATCTCCTTGATGTACGCGCCCAATGCCTCGGCATGATGTCGTCGCATCGCGCTTTTCTTGCTGGATGCAGCGCTGACATCAATTCAAGTAAGTCAAGTTCGGGGTTCGAACTTGATTACTTGAAATAAATTCGTCCGTCAACTTACTTAACTTGAATTAAATTGAAATACTTGATATCTGACGCCAGGGCCAGGCCCGGCACACTATTACGCCACCTGTTCATCACAACCGATCAGTTCCCCACCAAAGCTAACGACTTCGCCCACAGTGATCGCTCGATGGGCCAGCCAATCCCGTAGGCACTGTATTTCCTCGATGATCTCTAGGCTTAAGCTGTGCCTCTGCGAGCTTACTGTCAACTTTGTGACACTGAAAGTTCGTTCAGGATCCAGACATGGCAGGAATTGCCAGTATGTCAAGGGCAAACTTGCTCAGACGTGGGTATTCTTCTTGGTGATCCCTCCACCATAGAATAGGGTTCAAGTTCTCTCGCCGGACTGGTGCCTGCCTCATATAAGCTCCAAGCTCATCGTCTTCCTCCATCCTGTACCGATCGTGGCTTTGCATCCACTGGTCGAATTGACTAGGCTCATCTGGTTGCATCACTTTTCCTATCAAGGTGGTCACTGCATCGGACCGCTCCTTAGGTGGATAGTGTTGTTCAAAATATTTCCGGACACAGCTCTTAGCGCCCCGTAGCCACACCAGTTGCTCGCGGCTGGTCCAGTTCGCCTCAAGCCAGGACACGTTCCAGCGCGGGTGAAGGATGACAGCAGCCGTGTAAAGGGGGGATTGGCCAAGTAGGCTGTAATACTGGTCTAGCTTTGACCAACAGTTATTGATAGAAATTTGTATGCATCGTCGGTGATCATCATTAAGACGTTCAGCTTGCAAAAATGCACGATTGTATTCGTCTCGGGTGTGCTCGGGCAAGTGTCTCTCGCGTCCGCCATCCTGGTCAGCTCGTAGAGGACTGTGTCCTGCGAAACTGTCAGCAAGATAGACATGAGGTAAGCAAACATGAATTTTGAAGGCGTACTTGTGGTTGCCGAGGCTCCGGCATTCCGTGTGTCATCAGCATTAGCATCAGGCGGCGAGAACAAGAGCTTTTGCTCCTCGAAAAAGTTGAGCAAGTATTCCATTCCGATCATCACTTCCCACAAGGCGCCGTAACGGCCTTCTTTGGCCCAACCCTGGCACCTCATGGTGATCTCATAGAGAGGTTTTAGTAGGCTCTGTATCTCCGCCAGGAGAAGCCAGTCCTGTGGCGAAAGATGATCCTCTACAGGCACACGTTGTCGGGGCTCTGTCGTCTTCGTTTCGAGATACGCGATGAAATGGTCAATTTGCTCTCGTTTGCGAATGGCGCGTTGGATCATCAGAAAGGTTGAATTCCACCTGGTTTCATTGTTCTGCATCAGCTCGAGGTCGATGGCAGCTCGCTCCTCCTCAAATAGCTGATAATCATCTTCGTCACACCGGTCGCTGGCCAAGGACTTCATCAATTCTCGCCGTTGCGAAGAGGCCCTGATAAATCGGACGACGTTGTGCAGCTTGCCCACTGCTCCACGTTTCCGCCAAAGTCGAAGCTCACGCTCTTCAACTTGGAAAACCGCTTCTGTGAAGGCTTCTCGCTCAAATGAGTCAGGATCTTCTCCCCAGAGGAACGCGCGAGCTGCAAGGTTGATGATATGCCCAAAGCATCGGGTTCGGTGGGCACTGATATCCTCCTTGGTCACCGCAGGGCGGAGTTGACGATAGAGGCTCGCCAAGCACGTATCATTTGATGACACATTGTCGCAGACACCCGCGCCAATTCGACCTCGTATCCCATACTCGCCGAAGATGCCATATACTGTCGTTGCTTGGTTATCTCCGGAATGGCATCCCCACACACGGCGCAGGGCAAGAAGTCGCGATTGGACTTGGTAGGAGGCGTCGAGATAGTGGGCATGCAGACCGAGGAAGGCGTACCGATTTGGAGAAGTCCACATGTCAAAGCTGAAGCTAATCCTTGTAACTGCCTCCTCCAATTGCCTCGATATAGTTCCCTTCTTTGCCTCATATAGCTTGCGCATGGTACCACGCACGGACTGCCGGCTCCATGGCACCTCCTTTGCCAACGATGCATCGTGGAGCTCAAGGATTCGTTGCAAGTACGGATTGGATGGCGCCGTGAAAGGAAGATTCGCAGTGACGATCCAGCCGACTATCAGCTCCTTGGCTTTATTGACATTGCATCTTGCGGTAGGTATCTCCAAACAGCGTCGTTTCGCGGGAGGGTGAATATCTGCGCAAGGGGATTCTTCGTCCGCGTCGCCAAACGAATGGACCGTTTCAGTGATCATATGGGATCTAGATCTGGTAAGCGCTGGAAAAATACAGTGCGGGGCTAATACGAAAGCCAAATACCTTCGCAGGTGCTCAATTGGCGACGTAGTGTTCGACGCGACAAACATCGAGCTCTTCCCGCGTTCATCACATTTCGAGCAAACCCAGTAGGTCTGCAGCGTCCGCAAATCTGGACTGATCTCTGTGAGGAAGAGGCCGTGTGCTCGAATCCAGCTCCGCCGGCCTTTGCGATTCTTGCTCGCAATATACTCCTCTGGTATATATCGCTTGCAGCCGATCTGGACTGTCGGGAGGTCAGCGAGAGTCGCTCTCCCGGGTTCAGCCTTGACGGATGAGGAGTCAAGCTGCTGCCTCAGAGGTTTGTACCCGCCGCCGATCCCTAGGAGTGTTTCTAAGGACTGCTGTTGCCCTGCCCCCATGATGGCTCATTGGCGGGTCGCGGATTGCGGATCGTGGACCACAGCCTGCCACGTATGGCTACGAGCAGCCGACCTGGGCTTCGATTCAGGGGCGACGCGTGAACGCGTCTTGGTCACGCGGGCAAAACAAACCATGAACCCCTGCCCGTATGAGGTCCTGTCATTGGTGCGATCCATTCGAAGCCACATTAACCTTATTTACCCTACAGCTTGGTCTGATCGGGTTGCGAATGCCTTCATTACGGCCCTCCCAGGGCGAATATACGAGAGACTCCTCAAAATCTACTATTTCAAGTATATCAAGTTTGGGGCGAAATAAACTTACTTACTTGAAATACATTGGATGGTCAACTTACTTGACTTACTTGATATACTTGACTTGATACTTGAATTGGGGTCAGCGCTGGCTGGATGCTGTCTGTCGCTTTCGGCGTTCTGCGCGTGACTGAGGCAGCTCAAGCATTTCCGTCTGGATGGGGTGCATCACGACGAACCAGAGTTCACGAGACGCACCTGTCCCTAGTCGAAAGGTGCGATGAGCCAAGTCGAACGGCAGGCTGCTCGCGGCATGTTTGGAGCTGTAGGACGACTGCCAATGCTGAAACGTGAACGTTACGTTGTCGAAGAAACCGCTCCGGTTCGTGATCGGTTGGAGTGGGCAGCCGACGATGCTAATCATGTCTAGGTGAAAGAGAGGATAGTACTCGTCACTTGCGCTCGCTGGCTTCGACCCGGACGACCGCCGCCCGTAGTCCATGGTGAACCTTGTGAGGGAACAATCAGGTGACTTCATGCATGTCTCACTTGTGAACTTGTACAACTAGCCAAAGTGAGAGCCTTCCTTACGAAGCTCTTTCTTCCCCCTTTCTCTCCTTGTAGACAATCACTTTGTCCAAGTCGCACTCGACCTTGTTCGTGCCTTGTACCGTCACATATTGTCTACCGAAACCACAAAGCGACCGATCACCGTCCTCGACGTGAATGTCGCTAGCCCGTTTTCATTATCCCAGCCGCAACCCAATGCCCACGCAAGCAGAATCTCCATTTATCCTTGCAGCCAACCAGAGAAAACAAATCCAACGAAACGAACTGAACCAAACGAACTGAACCAAACGAAGCGACCAAACGAAGCGACCAAACGAAGCGACCAAACGAAGCGACCAAACGAAGCGACCAAACGAAGCGACCAAACGAAAAAGAACCCAAGGGTAAACAAGCCGTCAACCTTAACGACAACCGCCTTGGTCCGCAGCCATGGGTAGCACCCCCGTCGATCGGGTCCCACCCTGCCCCCTCCTCAACGAGAGCAACACCGAAGAGACCTTCCGAAGCACTTTCGCAGCCAATCCGTCAGGCCTTATGAAAGAAGTCTTCCTCGTATGCAATGCCGCCTACAGCATGCAAGAGGTCATCGACTCCCTACGCATTTCAGCTGCCAAGACCAGTACAGAGGTGGAGGACCTCCAAAACCGCCTGGAAAATACGCTCATCACCAAGAGTGACGGAGACGCAACGATCACCCGCCTGATGGCCGAAAACGAAGCATACTTAAATGTCATCCAGTCAGGAGGAGCTTCACGTCGCTCACCAGAACACCCCGATCCTGAAGCGTTCACTGGCGAAGATCCCTCTCTTCTGCCGAGTTTCCTGCAGCAGCTCGATTTGAAGCTCGAAATGAACAAAGACTGGTGGAGCTCAGAGCATCAACGCATGGGATACGCAGTCTCGTGCCTGAAAGGCAGAGCGCATGATCAAGTGAGCTTTAACATCAAAGATGGTGTGGTCCTCTTCGACAGCGTCAGCGCGATCAAAGCCATTCTTCAATCAGCCTTTGGCGATATCGACGCGAAAGCCACAGCCCAGCGCAAAATCTTTGACATGAAGCAAGGCCATAAGCCCCTTACGGTATTCCTTCCCGAATGGTATGCCATCGCCAAGCTCACCGAGTGGGATAGTGAAGCCCTCATCGCGCATCTCCGGCGCGCTCTCCACGACGACATTACGTGGAGACTTTCACTCACCAAGGCCAAGGACACGCCCAGCGAGCTCACCCAGTTCATGGATCTCGTCCGGACCTGCGATAACGAATGCCGCCAAGTAGACGCCAACTACTTCAGGAAGAAGAACACCGCTGGCTCAACGAAGCACAGTGGTCATGTACCGGCCCCGGCCGCAGCGCCCTCGACGACCCCGAACGAGTCCGGAGATTCCATGGATTTAAGTGCGATCACATGGGGAGCAGAAGACGTTGCCTCAGGTCGCAGACCAAAGACCGACGCGGAGAGAGCAGCACGCAAGGCCTATTGCACGAAGCACGGACTCTGCCATTGGTGCAGCTCGGACAAACATCGCTCGCTCAATTGTGACACGGCGCCCTGGAAGACGGAAAAAGAGTAGTCTCCGGCAGAAGTCGCCGCAGGAGACGGAGAAAGAAAGTCACCTTGCTACTCTCTTCCCTAGACACCGAGCAAGATCATTTGTTACTACCGTGTACTTTAGTCGACGATACATCTACCTCGATTAAAACGAACGCAATGCTTGACTCGGGCGCTACCGGAAAGGGGTTCGTAGACGAATCATTCGCGCACGCCAACAACCTCACGCTATACAAACTAAAGAACCGTCGCCGGCTGAACGTAGTCGATGGAAGACCCTCCTCGGCTGGCGACATCACTCACGTAGCCAAACTCGAAATGGACATCAAAGGACACAAGGAGAGGATGCTCTTTTACGTAACGAAGCTTGGGAAGTACGACATCATCCTCGGAAAACCCTGGCTGACAGACCACAACCCCGTCATCAATTGGAGCACAAACATGGTCAGTTTCAACTCTGACCACTGTCGCCGACACTGCATGGAGAAGGGACAATATCAATTGGCAGTCACTGGAGCCAGTCCGCTGGCAATTTCAACAGCTAGTACGACACTGCCACGCCCGTCGTTCCCCAGAAGGGTCGGCGCCGCCGCCTTCTACATGCTAGCCGAAAAGCGCGACGTCGACTTATTTTCACTATCGCTCTACGAGATCGACAAGAGGCTGGCCGAAATCGGAGCCATCGCTGAAGGTTCCACATTCGTAGAGCCAAAGGCACCCCGGTTCAGCGAGGCACTTACAGACTTACAAAAGATGAACCGAGAACTCGCGCGACAGGACGAACTGGTGGTCCCTCTCTCAAACGGTCAACGTGCCCACGACCTCCAGGCTTCCCGGAGAACTGCAGCCGACATGTACCTTTCGGGGGCATCCCTCGAGGATATTCGCAAAGCCCTCGAACCAAAGGCTGTGGTTGATCCCGCAACAAAGGTACCCGACCATTACCACCAATTCTTGAAGGTATTCGATCAGTCAGAGGCAGACAAACTCCCTCCCCACCGGGGCTGCGACCATGAAATCCAGCTTCAACCGGGCACAACTCCATCGCATGGGCCCCTGTACGGCATGTCCGAGGAAGAGCTTGTCGTCCTCCGGAAGTTCCTGCAGGAAAACCTCGACAAGGGGTTCATACGGGCCAGCACGTCTCCAGCAGCCTCGCCTGTGCTGTTCGCGAAGAAACCAGGAGGCGGCCTTCGTTTTTGTGTGGATTACCGAGGTCTCAATGCCATAACCATCAAGAACCGATATCCGCTGCCACTAATCCAGGAGACCCTTTCCCAGCTCAGCCAAGCCAAGTATTTCACCAAGCTCGATGTTGTCGCAGCATTCAACCGCATACGGATCAAGGAGGGTCAAGAGTGGATGACGGCATTCAACACAAGATACGGTCTCTTCGAGAGCCTGGTGATGCCTTTCGGATTGTCAAACGCCCCGGCCACCTTTCAAGCCCGGATCAACGAAGTCCTTCGCCCGTTCCTTGACAGATTCTGCACGGCGTATATCGACGACATTCTCATCTACTCGGACGACCTCGCCTCCCACAGACTCCACGTCAAATCGGTGCTTCAAGCACTTGAAGCCGCAGGCCTACAGCTTGATGTCAGGAAATGTGAATTCGAGACCACCGAAGTCAAGTACCTCGGAATGATCATCTCCACCACGGGAGTGCGAATGGACCCCGCGAAAGTCGACTGTCTTGTCAACTGGGAAAGCCCCGTCAATGTGAAGGACGTCCAAGCTTTTTTAGGATTCTCCAATTTCTACAGGCGTTTCATTAAAGGATTTTCACGTATCGTGCGACCACTTGTTGCCTTGACACGGAAGGCAGTTAAATGGAATTGGACCAAGGCTTGTCAAGAAGCATTCGACGCGCTGAAAGATCGCTTCACGTCCGCTCCAATTCTCAGACACTTTGACCCGGCAAAAGAAGTGTTTGTCGAATGCGACGCGTCCGACTTCGTGTCCTCAGGCATTCTCTCCCAGGAAGACGAACAGGGAGTTCTACGTCCAGTGGCTTTCATGTCCAAAAAGTACGATCCCGCCGAGTGCAACTACGAGATCTACGACAAAGAGCTCCTTGCTATTGTCCGCTGTTTCGAATGCTGGAGACCCGAACTCCAAGGCGCACATCACCAAATCACAGTCGTAACCGACCATGCTAATCTCCGCTACTTCATGACCACGAAGCAGCTCTCAAGGCGCCAAGTCAGGTGGAGCGAATTCCTGTCGCAGTTCCAATTCGCTATCAAGTCAATACCGGGGAAAGAAAACGGAAAAGCCGACTCTCTTACACGGAGGTCGCAAGACGCACCACAGGACGCAAATGACGACCGCATCCTGTACCAACAACAGGCGCTGCTTAAGCGCCACAACATTGACCGATCACTACAAGACCAACTCAAGCTTGACCCCGAGCTCTCGGAGCTCTTTGCAAACCTTTGCTGGGAACAGGAAATTGCGCTCTGCCCCGCTATTCTCGACGACGTTCAAGGTCCAGAGCCAATCGACCACGAGATCACGAGACTCCTTGACAAGGGATACGAAGATGACGAATGGTGGACGAAAATCAGGGACGAGATGCTCAAACCCCATGGCGTACCTCACTCCAAAGAAATCCCCCTATCGGAGTGCATGATAAATGATGGCCGACTATATTTCCGAGAAAGATTGTACGTACCCCAAGGGGAATTGCGGACCCTCCTCATCCAACTCGCTCACGACAGCGTTGAATCCGGCCACCCCGGCAAAAATAAATTGTACGAGCTCATCTCACGCTCCTACTGGTGGCCGAGGCTCAGCGCTGATGCGAAACGGTTCACACGGAACTGCCACGGATGTCTGAGGAACAAGGCCTCCCGGTTGCAGTACCAAGGGACGCTGAAACCTCTCCCAATTCCACTGCAAAGGTGGAGAGACCTGTCTGTTGACTTTGTTGGCCCAATACAGCCTACACCCCGTGGATTCAATGCAATTATGGTTGTCGTCGACAGACTGTCCAAGGACAGGCACTTCTCGCCTTGCAAGACCGACATGAAGGCGCATGACCTGGCAATGCTCTTCGTCCGAGATGTATGGAAGCTTCACGGGCTCCCGGATTCCATCGTCTCGGACAGAGGACCACTGTTCATCTCCGAGTTCTGGAAAGCAGTGTGCCACCGCCTGCAGATCAACATTGCCCTTTCCACGGCCTATCACCCGGAGACTGACGGCCAGACGGAAAACGCTAACGCCTTCCTCGAGCAATATCTCCGCCAGTATGTCAGCTTTGCCCAGGACGATTGGGATGAGTGGCTCCCACTAGCCGAGTTCGCAGCCCGCAACGTCGTCAACGACTCAACTGGGATGTCCCCATTCTTTGCAAACACAGGCTACCACCCTCGCATGAGTTTTGGACCCCCTCGACCACTACCACGCGCAACATCCAAAGACCTAGCTAGGCGCAGCAACCAAGGCAACAGCTTCGCCGCCAAGATGCAAGAGATCACCGATCTGCTACGGACAAACCTAACTTCAGCCCAGGCCGCACAAGAGCAATTCGCCAACGCAAAAAGGTCGCCGGCACCAGCGTATCGAGTCGGCGATAAGGTGCTGCTGAGTACACGGAACATTCATTCAGCCAGGCCCATTCCCAAACTCGATCACAAATTCATTGGCCCTTTTCGAGTGAAGCGTGTGCTCAACGCCCATTCCTACCAGCTGAGCTTGCCACATGAACTAGACTCTCTTCACAACTCGTTCCACCCCAATCTGCTGCGACCGGCACCGAACGACCCGCTGCCTGGGCAATACAACCCACCGCCCCCGCCGATCGCACTGGATGCAAACGGAGAGAAACTCTGGGCAATTGAAGCAATCTTGGATTCAAAACGCACAAAGCAGAAGGGTTTCCAGTACCACGTTCAATGGAGGGGCTATGACCTCGAAGACGCAACATGGGAGCCACTGCACAACGTTGTCAACGCACACATAGCCATCAAAGAGTTCGAGAAACGCCACAAGACCAAACCTCGACCCACGAAGCAAGAAATGCAAAATGCTCGTCTCCAGGCTACCTGAGATGTGGATGAATCACAAGCAATGTCTTGAAGAAGCTTGGAGAGGGAGTAAGGGGAGACCATATGTGAGGGAACAATCAGGTGACTTCATGCATGTCTCACTTGTGAACTTGTACAACTAGCCAAAGTGAGAGCCTTCCTTACGAAGCTCTTTCTTCCCCCTTTCTCTCCTTGTAGACAATCACTTTGTCCAAGTCGCACTCGACCTTGTTCGTGCCTTGTACCGTCACAAACCTATGTTGGAGCATGCTCAGGGCTTGGGCGGCGTCAAAGTCCGACGCGCTCGTCCTAGACACGAAGTCCTCCGCTGCTTCCTCCGTCAGCACAATAAAGCGGTCCTCGCCCTGCAATATCTGCAACTCACGCTTTAGCTTGCTGGCACCAGACGCATGGAGAATCTTTAGCTCTCCGGCACGGCTCGTTGACGTCTCCTCCTCGACAACGCTGCCCTCGCGGAGGAAAAGCTCCTCGTGCGACTCCGCCGCCCCGGAGCTGGCCAGTCCATCGTCATCGCTCTCGTCTGGCTGATCATCCAGGCAGTCCGTTTCTGCAACCAGGAGGTCCGTGATATCAGGCAGGTCTGCGTCGTCCATGATAGTCAAAGTATCTCTAATTATGCAAAACCCCTTCTTTGGCCACCGAGAACATCGACAGCGATGTTGAACGTACGGGTTGCATTGCAATCTTCATCCTACGAAGGAAAGGCCAACGGCGTATGCTCCGCCCGTGTCGATTCGCGCCACGCCCATTGCGACGCGACCTATGCGTGCCCGTACCCTAGGGTCGACTACTAGCCCTGGCCCGGCAGTTGTTGTTGTGGAAATTGTCAGGATCGAAACCCTGGTAATCCAGCCTCATGGTGGCTGGCAAATCCCGAGTCCAGGCCCAAGCAGGCGTGGCTATCTGGCTGCCCTGTGACCGTTCCTCCACGCCCCCTTAGACGCAGGCGAGTGAATGATGTCGGCCAGGGATATCTTGGACACACTCGATGTCGTCGTCCGCGGCCGCACCGGGGCTTGGCACTGGCTGATGACTTCGTGCCGTGGCGTTGTGGGCCCTGCCGTTTTCTCTTGTCCTGGCCGTGTCGAGGTCGGCAGCGGACGTGGCACGGTCCCCTCGCCTTTCTTTTTCTCTGCCGTCGTCCTGTCCGTCCCTCCGCCCTGCGCGCTCGCGACGAATGGGCACCCTGTAGCATCATCGTCCCTAGGCTCCCCTGCTGCGTGGCGAGCGACCGGGCTCAATATGCCTTCCACCAGCACCGAGTCCGCCGAGCTGCGCTCTGAAGTGTCTGCTTTCGCCTCTGCCGACACAGCCCCTGTTGCCATTGCTCCTGGCTCCCCGGCGAACCCGGACTGGCACCGACTCCCGCTCCCATCCGTTTCGGACGCCTCGTCTTCCTCGCCCTGCCGCGGCTGCTCGCCGTCCGTATGCCGTCGCCCGTCCGTATGCTGCTGCCCGTCAGTTTTCTGCTCTTCGGCACACTGTTCCGAGAACCACGTAGCCAGGGCGATCCGAAATGTCGAAGTCTCGAGCTTGCGCCGCAGTTGTTCGTTCGCGGAGACTACAGGTAGTCTGGTGGCGTAATTGCAAAATGCGTCCGTGAGGTTCGCGGCCAGCGTCGAAGGTTCGGACCCCGACGCCTCGTCCACCATACCTTCCGTTGGGAGCCAGTCCGGGCGAAAATCGCTCCCGACATACCACCGGACGATATCGAGTACGCCGCGCCACGTCTCCTCGCGAAACCGAGCTGCATACCCTTCGCCGTTTGGCCCGCCTGCGAACGGCTCTAAGTACGCTCTTACGTTTCGCCCTCTGAAGTCGGCGACATGCTCCAGGACGAACTCGAGTACCTCCTGTTGCAGCAAAACCGACGCGCTTTCACACGCCGGCCGAGCTGTCATGGGAGGGATGAACGTCGTTAGCCTCTTCTCTGCTTCTCGAAGCCGCCTTGCGTCGAAGGACTCCAGCGCGGGAAGGAGGTCGTCGCGAAGAGGAGGCTTCTTGTTGTCGCGCCGGTCGCCGATAACGGTTCGCTTGGGGTTGAGCCAGTTTACCACGTGGTCCATGACCTGAAAGAGAACGCGACCTTGGTTCTGCGACAGGCTCGTGATGCGATGGATGTCTGGGAAGCGTAGCGCGGGCGTATGTACGATCCTCTCGTACACGTCCCAGTAGCCGCGGGCGTCAAACGCAACCAGCAGTCTGGGATTCCGCGCGGTGGAAGCGCTGATCTGCTCATATCCTTGACCCGGATAGAAAAGCTCCCGCGCTTGTTCTTTTGTCCGCCCTGCGTAGAGAGACTTGCTTAGCTGCTTCCAATCCGCCGACGAGACGCGGGATGCGGCGTCGGCATGGAGCTGCGCAAGAGTGCTCAAGACTTGCCGAAAGGCCATGAACCAGAACTGCCACGCAGGTTAGCCGATTTTCATCTTGCTTTTCTCGCCGCCGGGGACGGACATCATCAATTCTGTGGCATACCATCCAGTCCCAGGTCGAGATCTGGAAGGTGGCCCGGCCGACCGTCGTCTGGCACCACTCCGTCGTCATTTCTCTCCAGCGCTCATTCCGCCAGAGGGTTACCAGCCGGCGCAGTGGAAACGTAACGTCGCCGCTTAGCTGCAAGGCACGCAACATCTGTGCCTCCATGTCGGCGCAGCTGCCGTGCAGGACGTTGGCGTCCTCCGACACAGCGGCCACGACTTGCATCCAAATCTCGCCGTGGCCGTCAATCATGATCGGATCCTGTCGATTCATCCGTAGCCCGAGGTTCAGTTCTCGTGGGAGCGCGTCTTCAAGCACGTTCGTTAGCGAAGTGGCCGCTCGAGCCCATGCTGCACCTCCATCAAACGGTCGCATACCGCGGTCGTAAAACTGGCAAGGCCACCACAGCTCTTTGTCGCCAATCCCGCCTTCCTCCACGTATCGCTTCAAGGCCTCAACGCGATGCTGTCCCGCCAGGATCTCAACCCTATTGCCGTTGACCGATCGCCAGGCGTCAAAAGCGAGCATCTCTTCGGTCTTTCCTGCGACAGCGTTGTGGTCCGTGGCACCCACGATGCGCTCAACGTCAGACCGCGTAGAGAGTACCAGCAGCTGGTTACACTCCGCACTCCGTTTCAGCCCACCTTGCTTAAAGATCCTGCAAAGGCGTTCGACGTGCTTCTCATTGATCGGACGGTTCTTTCCCAGGCTCCATTCTGCCGTGAGCGCCTCCAGCGGCATCCTGGCCGTCAAAATATAGTACGGCCGGGCTTGCTCCAGGGTAGACGCGCTCTCTTCGAACCGCCTGCGCCGGACCAACTTCCTCGCTGCGGCATCCGTGAACTCATTGTCCGAGCCCGAGGCTCGTGGTCGCTTGCCAGGCCTGGCGACTCTTGAGCTTGCTGCCTGCTTCCTGGCCAGGGCCATGGTGTGTCGTGTCTCCTCCAGTGATTTCGATTTTGGGCTCCCGTTGACGAAGGAGTGCTGTATGCCGCCTCTCCTACGTCGGCTGCGAAGCCATAAGACACCTCCAGTCCCAACCAGTCGCATTGCAGCGCGGCACCCAGGATCTCCCTGCAACCAGGGATGAGCAGCGGTACCGCTTCATTTCGCGAATCATCGCCGCGCGGCCGCGTGAAGTCCGACATCAGGTGAAAGCCACAGGGGCGAACAGGGGACTAATAGTTCTCTCAGTCGGGATTCCGTCTGCACCATGCCGTTTTGGGATACCCATAATAAAAGCCGTGGGCAGACCGCCACTCCTGTGTCGACCTCCTTCTGTACCTCCATTCGTGAAACTCGCGAGCAGGACTTTCCTTCATCCTCATGGCGATTGAACTGTGTTTTCGACCGCGATCCAGGCAGCCGCATCGCGACTACGGCCGCCTCCAATCATTCACTGAGTCTCGCGTGCCGGCCAGCTACGTCGCAGCTGTCTCCGTGGCCGCGGGTGCAGTTGGCATGCTTCGACAACGCCCACGTCTAGCCTTCAAACCAGAGCAAAACCCATGGCATACTGACTCCTATTTGAAGGCGCTTCCGCGAACGAGCTAGGTCAAGCGCCCGGCCGTCCGTCTGGGAGTGGACCTTCCCGCCTTTAGCGTCCCGTCCGTCAAACCTACCTAGGGTACACCCCGACGGCCGCCTTCCGGTACAGCAGCGGCTGTTAACCGCAAGCCACACCACCAGTGTCAAACCTCGGGTACGAGACCACCCGTCAACCCTAGGGTACAGAGTCCGCTGCCAATCCCAGGCTGTCAACCCTAGGGTACACCGTCCGCGCGCCCTTTCATGATGGACTTATGATGATGATGATGGTGATGGTTATGATTGAAACGATGGAACTCTGGCGCACTCGCTCCCCTAGCTATATAGTTCATAGTTCGAAATGTGCCAACTGCTCTGCCGCCGAGCCCATTTGCCAGCCATGCATTAAATTAAATGTATATATTTGACTAGTAATATGCCTCTACTTATTAATTTCTGCCTCGTCCTACCTCTAACCCTACGCCTCCGCGCCCCGCCCCGCCCAACTATACTCTTACTTATAATAATTAACTAATCAAGTTAGACCCCCGAACTTGACTTACTTGAATTGATGGCAGCGCTGGACCATAGTCACACAGGCAGACAAGATTCCATATTCCTCAAGCCTGTGACATTCCAGTCCCGTTATTTATTGCTCACGACTGTCGTTGTTGAAACGAATTGAAAATTGGGTTTCCTAATAAGACCAATGCGAAACATTCTGGCAACCATCTTGCAAGCACAGAACAGGTAACGGGGTGCGTTCCATATATCGCAGAAATGTCAACCTCCTGGGGGGTTCCGTAGCAAGTTTAAAACTAAGCCGGAGCCGGAGCCGGAGCAGAGGGAGCTGGGGCAGCGACGGGGGTAGAAGGAGAAGCCCTTTCCTTCTTCCTCTGGGCTTGAATGGCCTTTGCGTTCTTCTCGAGCTGGTTCTTCTTGTTTTCAGGGAGACCTTCCCGCGTGGTTTTCACCTTCTGGATTGCTGCCTTCTCCTTCTGCTTGAGATCCTGGGGAATGGCGGCGTTGGCCGCTTTGCGAGCGTCCCGCATGGCCTGTATGGCCTGGTCAAGCTCAGGAGAGATGGCCTTTCGTTCGTTTTTGAGCTTCTGGATCTCGGGGCTATCCTTTTTCTGGACTTGGCGCCTGTCCAAGTCCATCAACGGCGCGTCCCTGCTGATGAAATGGGGCTCAGCGAGAACCTCAAGTCCACGGTGGTCATTATGAGTAGTCGCTGCCAGGGCAGCCGCGCTCACTGGTGCAAGGGGCGTGTAAGCAGGCAATTGAAATTTTGTGGGGGCATAAACAGAAATATTAGGTCAAATTCAAAACGTACGAGCAAGAAGAGCCAAGTTGAAGCGAACCATTATGAACGATATTGCTGTTGTTTTGCGTTGAGGGTATAAATTGATGTATTGTATAGACCAGCTACACTTGTTGGACGTCTTAAAACCGAGGACAGTTGTTGTTGAAATGGGAGATGAGTTGAAATTGTTGAGTGAAGAAGGGACGGGAAAGATGTTGATGGTATTTGTATTCTATTGCGACGGACCGCTGCTCCGGAGCGAGTCTGCGTGGCAGCTGAGCAAGCGGGATATTTCTGCACATTTCATATGGCATCCAAGTGTTTCGAACGACTCACACTGTTAAATACAACTTACAAGTTTGGTATCATGACGAGCTCCACCTCGCTTGGACGCGTGAGAGGTTTCGCCTGGTTCGAGCAAGACGACGAGACGAGTCTGAATCAAGAGAGTTACGATGTTATCCCTACCTTCATTCCCGAGTTCATGATAGCGGCGAACTGCGTGAACCCCGGAAACCTTCATCGTCAAAAAAGTGGAATGATGCCAATCTACGTTGAGATGCAATTGTGTCGCAATAAACCCACTCTTTGTATCGTCTGAAACGTCACGACTTGTCCAGGGCACTGATAAGGCCATTCCGTACCCATCACCGCAATGTCTTTTGGTGCCAGTTTCCAGCCAGGTCGACAGGTCTGCCTGCCCAGCGACACTGAACAGGTTCTTGCCTTATGTTCTTCGGAAGCAGGCACGACTGAAGGAAGTCGAAAGCCGTTTGTGATGGACGACGACAGCCCGGTCATTCGGCTTCACTGGTCGATAGCACTGTTAGGTAGCCACATTGCACGACGGCTCCGACGCGCTGCGACTGGGGTCAGCACCGTTTCCGCTGGCCGGGTATCTCAGGGGCTGCAAGCGGCCACCTCGGGTTCAGGTGGAGGGTAGCATAAACCGCTGTCGCACAGAGGGGACTGGGGATTCAGACGAGCCTCATGTCTCACCTGCCTTCAGTGGCTGTAGCTGCCTGCGAGGCAGCTACGACTGCCTAAACAAGCAAAACCTCTCATTTGTGTATAAGAACTGCACGAAGGCTTGCAATATGGGAGTTGAGGCCTAAAAAGATAATTCTCATCAATTAACACGATGCCAACAGTGATCCCTGTGGAGCCAATTGTCTGACAACCGCAGACCCAAAGGGAGACGTCCAGCGTTTGCATGTTGCCGACCGTTGGCCACCGCAAATCGGGCTCGTTTGAGCGTATAACTAATCCAATCACTGAATTATTGGCAGTCGATGACCTGGCAAGGATTAACCCTTGCTTTGTCAAACCAGCCAGACCATTGCGCGAATTAGGTATGTTAGAGCGTTAAGCAAAGCCGTCTGGTTCACGTTTCCAGGGTCGTTCTGTGCTAAGCCCCAAGTTTGAGGCACAGCATTCACGAGGCCCTCCCAAACGCTCGGCCTCGACCAGGTTGATGCATGAATCGCCCCAGCCCACATGGACTGCGCCTCCCAAACCTGGCTTTTTGAACCTGTCTGTGATCGAGCTGATCCTGTGGATGATTACGGCTCCGGTACGATTCCGGACACCACCAACGCAAGTGAAACTCCCCCGACCCCCGACCCGACGGTAGAACACTTTCTTTTCCGGTGCAAGAATTGGACGGCACGGCGGGAAATGTTGCTCAAGTGCGCACGAACAAAGATTGGGAATTTGTCTGTCTTTTTGGGAGGCAAAGCTGCGTCGGATGACGACAGATGGGAACCGGACCTGCAGGCCGTGCGTGCGACGATCAGATTTGCAATTGCAACGAAACGGCTGGAATCGACCGGCGTCACCCAGGGCGTGGATCTTTAACATGCGAATATACTAACAAAACAGCCTCAGCTGTGGCAGACCGCGCTTCGGTTGCTGGGAATAGGATGCTGAACACTTGAATTTGGCCTTCAAGCAGGCCTGTCATGGGATCAAGAGCGACGAGGTTGGCTTACAAGTGGTGCGACGATTCATCTGTTAGGTTGGGGCGCCACGTACCAAATGAACCAGATTGTCAGTCAAGTAGCGTCAAGGCCCTATAGGGACTCCCCTCCGGGCGTAATAAAATCCATCCATCCGTAGGTAAGGAAAGGTGTATTGCCAATAAATGTGGGGCGGTACTTCAGTATGGATAGCACGCCTGTCCATAGTTGTTAACCACTGAGCCACAACAAAAAGTATAGGCCCACACCCTTGTGTGAAATAATAGCGCCTTATACTGGTACTGACTCATTAGACGGCGAAGTGGAGATTACATCGCGCTCTCTGTAAAGAAACCGACCTCAGCCACCCGGCTGTTAGTACAGCCGGCCATCTGTAGCAAGCCGAGGGGTAAAAGTCGGGCTGTGTAGCAGTTGTAACAATAGGTGATAATCCCTGCGGGTGAGACAACCCATCCGGACGTGGGTATTGAGTTGCCTGGCCACGAATCGCTCCACGTTTGGGGTCGCCTAGCCCTATCCGTGGCAACCACGCCAGGTTTCGTGTCTTATAGAGTGTCAAATGGTCCATGTGAACAATTAGGCCTGTTCAAATTCCACAAGAGTGATTGTGCCATTTTGTCGGACTATTGGGTCTACAGTGTTCGTCTTTTGGCATTAGCTAATTAATGGGAATTATTTGAAGAGCTTGAGCGAGATGAAAGCCGGTGCGCGGCTTTTCGTGCCTACTAGAGGGACCTGCGTCGTGGTGGAGAAGAGGCTGTTGGCGATGTCTGACTCAACTTGTGTTTGAGCTTTAATCTCAACTAGTTAGAGTTCAAAACACCATGCTACAAGTGCTCGGCCATAACATGCATGTTAGAGCATCAGAATTCCGTGGGCAACCAGGCTGGGTGTATCGGTATGAGACATGACCCTGGACTTTTGTGAGACATGTTTGCACGTCGCATGACTTGTCACACTCTGCCAACCGCTCCGTCCGACACGCAGTTTACATTTACGTCCTCGGGTCCGAAATCGTATATATGGCGTTGATGATCTGGATGACCGCGGCCGTCAAACTTGATCTTCAAGCCGATCTCCACAGTTCAGTTTCAACGACCCGGCGTCGCCTTATACCTCGTCTCCTCGCTTTCGGTTTCATACCCGACCTAGCGTCGCCAACCACAATCTGTCAGCCTAGCGCTCTACTGACTTGACGCGATACACTCTTTGACGTCTTAACCTAATCTATTTAGCTTCCAAGATGGTCCGCATCGCTGTCGCCGCTGCCCTGCTTTGTACGTTCTCGTCCGTGTCTAGCAAATAGCGGAAACTGCCACTGATACGCCACATAGTTGCTGTTTCTGCCCTCGCCATCGGCGACCCCACGGGGGCGAAAAACGTCGGCAACGGAAAGGGCGGCCAATTTATTACGGGCGCGTGTGTAAGCAATGCAGACTGTGCGTCTAAATGTTGCACCAATCAGAACAAACGAGGAGGAGTCTGTTCTGCCGTTGGTGCACAGTTCCAGGCGGGCAAGACGGGTTGTGGCTTCAATGATCCCAATGCGAAACAGACTATTGCGGCGAACAAGCAAAAGGCGCGGCAGCAGCAAGTACAGCAGCCGCGTCGGGGTTCAAAGAAGAATAACCAGCAAAATACGCAAGCTCCTGCCTCCGGTGGCCTTGTCATCGGCGACCCCGCCGGGGCGAAAAACGTCGGCAACGGAAAGGGCGGCCAATTTATTACGGGCGCGTGTGTAAGCAATGCAGACTGTGCGTCTAAATGTTGCACCAATCAGAACAAACGAGGAGGAGTCTGTTCTGCCGTTGGTGCACAGTTCCAGGCGGGCAAGACGGGTTGTGGCTTCAATGATCCCAATGCGAAACAGACTATTGCGGCGAACAAGCAGAAGGCGCGACAGCAGGGCTTCAAACGTGTTGCCAGGCTCGCTGTTGAGCCGCGAGATGAGGAGTAAGGAATGCCTGTCGAGTGTTGCATATGGGTCAGTCTTAGGGTTGCCCCGAGGTAGATTGTGAGGGTATCGCCAAACGACTTTCATACTTTTAAAATACTTCGTCACACCTTGCACTTTAGAACAGTGGTGCAAGGCGTATAGTCAGCCGAAGGCTGCGAGTCCGTCATCAGCGGCAAGGCAGGCCCGAAAAATCAAGAATCTACAGTTAACTTAGATATTCATTTCATAATCTACTTCCTGGTTGCATCAAGTGGAGTTAACACGTAGCCCCGCAACCATATACGGATTCCGAGTGAGAACTTGCCGACTCCTAAACCATTGGTCCCTCATCTTCATCATGATACCTTCCGGGGGGATGTGTATGTCAAGTTATTGCGGTCGAACGGGGCATCGAGCATCAAACCCTGTAGCGTTTTCACACGCGAGACGGCCACATAGCTCAAACCGGTCTGAAAGTCACGGCAGGACAGATCTGTCACGATCCTGTCTTCAGTAATGCTCTGCGACTTATGAACCGTAATGGCGTAGCATACGATCAAGGGAAACTGAGTGCGAGTGCAGAGTGTAGCTCCAACGAGGAAGTCCCTGCCTACCAGTGTGGCTAACAATCAAGCTCGAACTTGACAAGTCTCAATCAAGTTTGACTTCCCGTCAAGTCAAGTTCTCAAGTCAAGTTTAACAGCTGTCGTCAATCAATCAAGTTGCAAGAGTGTCAAGTTGTCAAGTACTTGATGTGAATAATTCAAGAGATGACTACCCTGGACTGGGGCGAGTTTGGCCAATTACGTTGCTCAAAGTCGACGTCCTTTGCCCATTGTGGGGCTGTTGTACGGTTGTGGATCTTCACGAAGGCGGAGTGGAACCCTACTCCTCCTGCTCCACCTCGCCGCTATCCACAACGCGTCGCATCGACGCGTCGTTATGTCGCTGCACGCGTTTTGGGGCCCAAGCCGGTCGTCAATCACGCGAAGCTTATCGGTGACATCTTCCTCGAGGCAATCTACCGATCCAAGCGAGCCGATACCGTCGACCGAGCAAACGCCAGGCGTGGAGCAACCGCTCCATCGGTCTACCTGCCCTCCACATTCTCTGTCGTTCCCAATTGACTGGGGCGTGCTTCGGCGGCACGATGGCACGATTCTCAAGGGTATACAGTATCGCATACGGGACAAGAGGAACGTGGGCAGACGAGTGAAGGTCTCGTGGATCTATTCATATGGAGCAGAGCTGGAGCATAGTAACGACAAGTACTTCCTATGCGCCGATTGCCATACAAAGAAGCGGTATACCAGCCAGTTATTCGCAGCAGAATCGACGACGGCCGCAATCCAGCATCTTTTAGAGTTCCATAAGATCAAACGGCCATCGAATTCGACCACCGGTGACGATGATATCGATGCCACCAATGCCGCAGAAGTTTTCCAGCTCATCATGCCATTTAATGAGGATGAGTACAAGCAAAAGCTCATTGACTGGGCCATCAACTTGCGCCTTAGCTACCGAGAAGTCACGGACGAGTCGACCACTGATTTACTCACATACGGCAAGCCTCCGCTCGCGCGCCTGTTACCAACGCATCACTCAACGCTCTCGCGGTGGGTGAAGGATTCGATGGCAGCACGCTTACCATTCATCATCGAATTGGTGCAGTCCGCACTCAGTCGCATCAACCTTTCGATCGACGGATGGCGGGCTCATAATCGCAGAGAGTACATCGCTGTTTGCGGACACTTCGTCGATGGCCAGGGCCATCCTCGAACACTCCTACTCGGCTTCCCACGACGTTATGGCGGTCACACTGGCGACGACCTCGCAGCACTGGTAAAGCCAGTAATTCTACAATACGGCATCGGCGAGAAGCTCGGCTCCTTCGTTATGGACAACGCTGATGACAACGACAAATGCCTCGAGGTGTTACAGCGTTCCTTTTCCTCGATCGATCCGGTGGCAGACCGTATCCGCTGTATCGGCCATATCATTAATCTCGTCGTTAAGGCTCTCTTATATGGCGAAGGCGTCAGCGCGTGGGAGAAGAATCTCATTGAGGCTTCCGAGGAGCAGCGTGTAGCTCTCTGGACCCTCAAAGGCGTCATTGGCAAGCTGCATAATCTCGTTGTCTACATTAATCGAAACGACGCACGCCGTGAGCAGTTGAGAGCTCGCATGCGCGTCACGAAGACAAGCGACGGCATGCTGTTCGTCGGCGTGCTCCTCAGTGACGGTGGCATTCGATGGAACGCGACGTTCTACATGATCGAGCGTGCTCTTAAGTGTCGGCCTGCCATAGATCTTTACCAGGCACAGTGGAAGCCTCCAGATAGAAACGACAAGCACAAGAATGACTTCCTCACCGAGGCTGATTGGCACGAGCTTGAGCTCTTCTATAGGCTCCTGCAACGCTTCGAGCGACTCACGAAGCGACTGCAATGCCGTGCAGATGGCGAGGGAAACGAGGGCGGCCAAGGCTCGGTGTGGCAAGTACTTTACGCCATGGACTTCTTGCTCACGAAGCTTGAGAGCGTCAAAGACGAGATACACGCAATGGATGCTGATAACGAGGACGAACTTCCGCCCTATTACTCCGCAGGCGTGCTAGCCGCGTGGTCGAAGATCAACACGTACTACGAGCTCACCGACCGATCACCGATCTACCGTATGGCCATCGCTCTCCACCCAGCCTACCAATTCGAATACTTCAGGGCGAAGTGGTGGAAGCGAGAGGATTGGATAAGGACAGCACAGAAGGAGCTAACTGCATATTACGATCGCTTCGCCGCAGTCACGGTGGCCACCGACCACGTCGACCAGGCCGAGACTTCTCCTTGTTCCTCGCCGACGCTCGACGACGAATTCGATGCTTGGGGCCATACAACAGATCGACCACACCGTGGCAAGAGGAGGAAGGTGGAGACTGAGTGGGAGGTCTGGATAAAGCAGGTGCCGTCGAAGGACGACATGAACGTTAAGAATCCTCTGGCGTGGTGGGTGGACCGTCGCCACGTTTGGCCCATTCTCAGCAAACTTGCCCTTAACATCTTCGGTACGCCGGCGATGAGCGCAGAGCCAGAGCGCGTATTCTCCGACGGCGGCGAGCTTATCACCGACAAGCGCAACGGCCTTGGCGATGACACAGTTGAAGCTGAGATGGTACAGAAGAGTTGGATTACTTCCAAGATTTTGCATGGGATTGCGACACCTCGAGGTCTATACAAATTACCGGATTAGGTATAGTACATCAAGTACTTGACAAGTTGTCAATCAAGCTCATTGACCGTCAAGTCAAGCTTCAATCGAGTTGGACCCACCTTCAATCAATCGAGTTCGATGGTCGAAATTGAACTCGATTGATTGTTAGCCACACTGCTGCCTACTGGTAGAATCGGGACAATCTTCCTGCCATGCCGTAACTTGGTTCGTGCTCACTGCACCTCGGACAATGTCGATGAGCCGCGTTGCGTCCCCGATGCTATTTGACTGATACCTCGCGGCCGAGTCTGCGCCCGCTCCGTCTGCCCCGCCTTCGTCCACGTATGCGACCGTGGGATCACCACCGCCGCATGACGCTGCCCATTGTTTGGCGTCGCGTTTTGCGTCTTCGGCGGATCGTCGAAGCAGCTGCACGTTGTCGACGAGGCATGATATCCTCGAGGCTAGCGCCCCTCGGGCCCTGGCCCAGATGCTGTTGATGTCGCCCGCTTCTTCGCACAAGAAGGACTCCCACGGCACGAACAGCGCAAGATGCTGTACGGCTGCCCTACGAGCGCAGGGAGTTGAGTTAGAGCACCTCCAATAATGCCTGACGGCAGGGACGGATTGCCAGCACATACCTCCGATGGCACGACTCCTCATCGTCGTTGGCGAAGTCCTTGCTCAGGTAACCGTCAAGGCAGACGGTGGCTTGCTTGCCCGGCCGCCTGAGCACCTGGACCCAGTGTCTTCCTGGCGCCCACCCGTCCTCGAAAGGCACCTCTCCCCAAGCCGCGCATCTCTCCTCGTTGCTGATGCGCTTCAGTCTGACGAGCGATATGTAGTCGTACAGGCACAAGCCTCGCAGGAGATCTCCCCGGTGCTGATACGCTTCGACGTGGGAGACCCTCAGGCCCGCTTCCTCGACGACAACCGAATCATCCAGGGCGTCATCTGTGGCTGCCGCGCCGCTTGCTCGTCGGAGGTGTCCCCATCGTCGAAAGACATGCCAGTAGAGCAAAGACGTGTTCAAGTATGCCCAAGCGCTGCTGTTGGTGAACTCGGCTGGGTACCCTAGGAGATCAGCGATGACCTCGACCTGCGATAGCGGACGCTCGGTGAACACGCGGTTCGCCACCGTCATCAGGAACTGTCGTGTCCTGTTCTCCTTCACGACGTCCGTATCGCCATCCCCACCGCCGCCGCCCCGGTCCCCGTCGGGCGTGCCGTCGTCCTTGGACACAGCCAGGAGCTCGGCTGCGGCGGCCACACGCTTCCACACCGGGTCCTCCACCTTCGTCGCGTAGTTGGTGACGTAGTAGATGAGTGCCATGGTCTTCCGCTGCGTCGCTATGAAGGAGATGTCGTGGTTGTGGCGGAGCCCCACAGCAATGGCCTTGTTCCAGCGATTCACCATGGGGTGTGTCCTCCGAATCTGCAGCACCCCGTCTGCCGTGAAGGCTGTTTTTTCGACCAGTCTCCATGGAGCCTTGAACCGGCAGAGATCGGCCTTGCCTCTCTGCTTGCCCAAGGAATATTTGACGCAGGTCGGGCTATGGGTATGAACCTGTGTAGCCCCGGCGCAAAAGTTGGCCTCTTCATCGAATGTGGCCGAAAACTGTTCGGGGTTGTCTACCAAGGACGAAATGTCCGACGTCACTGATCGCTCTGCTCGCACGGCGCAGGATCCTTCCTGGTCCAGATCCTGTCTGGCACGTCAGCGTAGCCACGGTTGCGCGTCGGAATGGCACCTCCAGGCCGCCAGCGCTGCACCTTGGCCGTTCTTACCTCAGAGAAGACGCTGTCAACATATCGGGTAACCCGCTCGCGGTACGCGGCCTGATTGTCGCCGTCTATGTCGGCCAGCAACGAGCCGAGATGCGCATTTCCGTGCAACCAGAGCAAGCCGTGCACATGAAGCGCCCCTCGTTCATTCGTCTCTATGGCACCATAGTACTTACTGATCCGGGCCCCGAATACTGAATCATGACCAACTTTCACATAATGGTCGAAGAACAGCTTCATCTCCCGGTGGAAGAATTCGGCGGAGCTCATGGGGTCCGAGATGGCCAGCCGTGTGCGCCTGTACGCATTTTCAAGGCCCTCGAGGAATTCCTCGGCCGCGTCGGGATCTCGTGTCCGGTACGCTGCCAGACGCAGCTTCACCGGGTTCGTGATGTCGTTGGGGTTGATGGTGAACCAGATGGCCGGCACGCCGTATCCAACGATGAGTGACTGGATTTTCCGCCGCATATTGAGGCGCACCTCTCTAGACATGGGTTGCCTGTGGCCGTAGACTGACAGGCTCCTGAGGAGCTCCTTCACGCCGTCGTCGGTCGTCTTGCCCGACCTCTCCAACTCGACCCTCGCCGCCGCTAAACTCTCTGTGGTCATTGACCGCACAATGCGCTCTACCTTGCGGAAGTTCTTCCTCGTCACGCTCAGCATGCTGACGCGGCGGTTGCGCGACCGCACCCCCATGTTGAAGACGAGGAATGCAAAGATATGGTGCAAGCCAAATCGGTCACCATGGCGCCGGAGCACAATGTCGGCCCACCTCCGAAGATTCAAGCTTCGAGAGGACACGAGGTCTTCCGCAGCCGCCCCCGCCTCAACGGCCCTACCTCGTAGGCCGTGGGTGGGCGTTCCCGCCTCGAGTATGGTCTCTTCGGCCAATCTTGGCCCCCCAACGCCAAACGGGAACAACGTCGGGAACGTCTTGGCGAAGAAGAATGTGTCGAATGAATCGGCGAATTCGTCACCGCGGGAAACTCGAATGTATGGCTCACAAAGGTCGCCGGGCCCCCGGACCCCGTCCGCCAAAGATCCGACCCGTGTTCTTGGTCCCGCGCGACCGCCCAACCCGGCGTCACCAACAGCGTCACAGGCGAATCGCAACTTCTCGACGTCCGCCACGTCTGGCGGCCCGTCCAGTGCAAACATTCCAGAAGAGGTCACCTCGTTGATCGCCTGTACGTTCTGCTCGGGGCACGCGACGCTTCCATCGTGATCCACGCCTCCTTCGCCGGGTCCGTGCTCTGCTGCCTGGTCGCCCGTTTCTTGCCTTTGATTGAGAATCGCGAAGATTTCCTCGATCTCCACCGACCCCTCGTCGTCCATGGCGCGCTCGGTCGGCGGCACAACGTGCGCCGTCCGCGTTTTCTCCCAGGCCGACGGCTCGTTTCGCTCCATGCGTTCGTACACCGACGGCGGCACGCCGTGTGTCGGGTCTCCCCAACTCTCCATCTCCGCCGTGTCGATCTCGATCTCGGCGTAGAAGGGGTTATTCCTCTTCAACCAAACTAGGGCCCTCTCAACCACCCGCCGCCTCACCGAGAGGAGGCTGGACAGGTCGCTCGGTGCCGGCTTTTCTGCGCCCTGCCACGAAACGTGGATCTCGTCCATTGCTTGCAAAAGGGGGTGTGGGAGCACTTTGGTCGCCAACTCCTGCACATTGTTCGGGAAGACCGTGATGTGGCCCTTGACGTGCCTCGGGTACCTCACAGTCTGCCTCTGGCCACCCGGGATGGTGTATCCCGCGACGAACCCGTAGCACGAGTTCAGTGAGATGAGCTTCTCTTCTACCGGCGTCAGTCCCTTGAGCTCATCCGGAAACATGTGCTCACAGCCAAGTCGACTGTGAACATGGATTGCGGGCGACAGGCTCCCGCGCGCCAGGCATCTGGCACACTCGGCACACGGCGACACGGATTCGCCCTCCGAAAAGCGGCCACGGCACGAAAATGGAGAGCGGCCGCCCTTTGGGAAGCTGCTTGACAGCCACTCCTCCCATGCAATCTCCCGCAGCTCCTTTCCCGTGCACTTGCGGTAACACAGCATGCACGTCCGTATCGCCAACGTGCCCGCATCGTGGAAGGCCTGATAGAAATCCCGCACCGTCGAAACCTTCCTCTCATGTGGTATTGGCGTGCACCACGTCTGATCTTTGGACAGCGTCTCTTTCGTTGCAAAGTCTTCCTCCAAAGAGCGCAACGCGCTCGCCAGGTCCTCAGCCAGCAGCTCTCGTCCCCTCGGCCTTCCTTTTCCATGTCGAACATGTTTCCTCGGGCGCTCATCCCGGCTGGGAAGGCGTTCTCTCTTCTCCCGCCGCCGGGGATGCCTCGCACCTGTTGTTGCTCCTGTCGATGGCTGATTCGCTTCTCCGCAAGCCCTCGGAGGATGTGCCAGCCCTGGCGACGATTGTCCGATTAAATGCACATCCCCTGAGGAGCCCCCCGCCTCTCTGCGATCGACCGGCCGCAAGCCATGCTGGCGGACATTCTCCATGCGCAGAGTTGACCTCATTGGCCCTTCGCGCCTTCGGTACTCTCTTCCACCTTGCTGAGGCAAACGATGCCGCTGGAACAGCACGGGTTCTGCGAACGCCTCCCGCGTAGAGCCGCCCACCACCACCTTAGGTTCCAGACTCTGCCCGCACAGCGATGGGCCCGCTGGCTCTGCCGCGGCAGCAACCTTAGCCAACTCTGCGGCACCATCTCCCACAAGAGGCGGCCCAGCATGCTGCACTGAACTTGCTGCGTGGGAGATACCCTTAGTGTCCGGTACTCGTTGTGGCCGCCGGTGTACCTTCCCCGACGTTGCTTGGGCAAATCTCGCGCAATAGCTGCTGTCAGCTGTTCGCTCCGTCGTCCATCTTCGAATATCGATTCGCGGGGCTGGATAGGACGAAGCGATGGTGTCACTCCGAGGCGAAAGGCCGGGACGTCGCCGGTCGCCGCCGTGTCGACGTGCTCATCGTCTTGATGACCCCTTTCCCGAGGGAGAAAGTGTCGATGAAAGGGCATCGAGCTCGATAACCCTGCTCCGGCAGCTTCTCGAGCCCCTCGAGGCTCGCCACTCTCATGCCAATTTGATGGCTTATGCTGCCCTGGGCCTCCGCTGTCCGCTGGGCCACCAGACTGCTCCGTCCTCTTTGGCCGCCGGCCACCCCGCAGCGGACGTTTGGGCAACGACCTTATAATTGCTGCCGCATGCTGTCTTCATACGGTCTCTCCCGCGGCAGACTACTTGGACTCGATGCGACGGAACGATGATACGCTTCGCGGCAATCGTTCCGACGCATTGTCAAACGTGTCCCGCTCCTTTTCGACGGCTTCCACCACATCTACAGCGGCTCTGTTGGTTTCGTCCCCCACAACTCTCTTCCCCTTGCCTACGCTACCACCCGCTTGCCTATTTGCAACTGACAACGATCGTGCTCCACCGCGAGCAACCGCCTCGGGCGACCAAACTGCGGAGCCATCCATCTGGAGTATCCGGCTCGATTGTGATGGTTTTGGGGTAGAGGATAGATTGGAAAGTGCGCTGTCGCGTCATTACTGCCTTCAGTGGCACAACTTCGTTGCTGCTTCAAGACTGTGTTCCCCGACTCGACATATTCTCCGGCGCATCCCAAATGGTCCCACAGGAGTCCGTTCATGCACCAACGTTACCCTAGTCCTTCATCCAAGTCCATGGTTGCCGGTCCGACCAGTCCACGTTCGCCTCAAGAGACGAGACCACGTTCCAACAAACTGTCATGCAACTGGTACATCAATGGAAGATAGGCTCCGAGGAGGCTCCGAGCACGTCCGTGAGAACACGGAGCAGCCCAGCGTTTTAAGAGAAGCATAACTACGGATCTACAATTGGAAGGGCTCCAGGTATCAGGAGTTGTATCAAACCCCTCTTGTACTTCACTCGCTATTCCATCGCGCTTGTGCTCCTTACACAAACAGACAGGCTGTCTAGCTATACCACTATGCCATGTCCTCTTCACCCACCCCTCATACTCATACTTCGGCTCACCTTCGACGGCCGCTCGACAGCTCAAGAGGCGCCGGAGGCGACATGTCTATGATGTTCTTTGTTCAGCCAGACTGCCCTTCCAGATTTGCTCACCAGGACGACCATCGCATCAAGGGGCTCAACGCCGAGACGATAGCTCGCATCCTTTTGCCTCCGCCCTCATGGTTACTGACCGCCGATTATGCGCCCCTCCGATCGGACGCTGGCGACTCTCCGACATCAATCTTCTTCAGCCTCAACCTCTCAATGTACGGCCAGCCTCTTGTCGCTTCCGAATGGACCGAAGAGTGGTTCTTCATGAATGGCCGCGTGCATCCCTACGCCCTTGCCTGGGAGGTTGACCAGTACGACGGTCTGGAGTCTGACTCTGGCAGCGCCCTTCTCTACACCATGCCCGCCCTGATAGTTCGCGACCAGGGCTACCAGCCGTAAGGCACAAGGTTTGCCCTTGCGTGCAGCTGGCTCGAACAAGCTCTGCTGACAACTCCCAAAGCGTCCTTCCCAGGCTCCTTGCTTCTAGGGAGGACTTCCCCTGTGTCCCGCCAGTCGTTTCCTTCACCGGGCCCGTGGCCGGCCCTGGTCAGTCCCTCCTGCGACAAGACCTTCTCCCAGGCCTGGACGCCACCCAGCTGAAATGCTGCGGCTTCATCCGGCTTTCCACCTACCTCACCCCGGGGGACCCCGACAGGACCCCTTTCAAAGGCTTCCACCCTTTCCAGGTCTTCGTCATCTTCCCCATCCACGCCAACCCCTGGGCCATCCTGTGCAAGAAGACGGCCGAAAGGCGGGACTCCCAATTTCAGGCCAACATCCACTTCACCTGCACAGGCAAGGTCGCTGGCCTTCTCGACCACGGCCTAGTGGTCCAACCGCCTGGATCCGACCGGGACTACGTTTTCATCGTTGTCCCAGACTCTTGGACTTTTCTCGACAAGGCCACCACCACGGCAGCCACGTCGGCCTTGCCTCTCGCGACACCACCAAAGCGGCCAACATCCTCGGCCGCAGAAGCCTTCCGCAGTATGCGCGCTGCATCGCATACTGTCGCTGCGCCAGCCACCGTTCCACCAAGCCCTCCGCCTTCAGCCTCAACGTCGGCTTCCGCCAACCCGTTTACGCCGCCATGGAAGCGCCCGTGTCCTGACCCGGCCGACACGCCGACGAAGAAGCCTCGTGCCCTACATCTGGCCGCGAATCACCCTAAACTGGCCGAGACGGACAGCGCTGCTGCTCGACCATTCTCTGCGTCAGCGACAGCCTCATCTTCAGAGCCGGATACGGCTAGAGACATACAAGCGTCGCGGAACACTTCGGGTGCCGCCCTTGATTCAATTGTCGCCCACACATCAGACTCGCCTGCCCGCCCACATCGCAGCCGTCACCCAAGCAAGAAACTCATGGAAGCGGAATAAGCTATAGCCACCGGATGAGACCGGAACCCTGCAGCTATGCCATCGTAACACATCAAGAAACTCAGTACCTGCAGTGCCCTATTGCCCTTCGGCGGAACTGTGCTCCCAAACGTTGTACTGCAAGCCCCCAGCCACCTCTGCGGGCGTCGTCCCGCTGTCCCCCAGTTCTCAGAAACTTCGCTTTTCTTGCCTTTCCCTCGGCCCGCATGCCTTCCTGTGG
The DNA here is from genome assembly GCA_029168975.1 of Purpureocillium lavendulum. Taxonomy (NCBI): domain Eukaryota; kingdom Fungi; phylum Ascomycota; class Sordariomycetes; order Hypocreales; family Ophiocordycipitaceae; genus Purpureocillium; species Purpureocillium lavendulum. The sequence goes on from JAQHRD010000016.1 coordinate 586,418, forward strand.
ACCTGCCAGTCCTCCTTTTGGTGTTCTTTGCCGCAGTAGGCCACTGCATGGCACCTGTCGCATCTCTTCACTCCCACGGTCGTTCCGCAGACATTGCATATCTTGACTTCCACGCAAACGCTGCGACCCGGCGATCCATTCCCTATGTCCTTCTCTTGCCGCATTTCTTGCATTAGTGATTGCATTTCCTGCATCGCTTCCGTCTCGCACTGCTTTCTTCCACACAAGGCCGTGACCCAGACCACCACCCGCGGTGGCGCTCCATGCAGCATAGACATTGGGCTTTATAAAACGTCCGTTGCAAGCCGCCAGCAGCATTCGCACAACGCTCCCGCCGCCATGCGACATGCGGGCGCATACTCCCTCATGATCGGTATCATGGCCTGCACGAATCGTTGGTCGTATTCCGCATCTTGCCCGGCGCTGCCTGCGTCTAAGACGAGGCTTCGAGGAACGTTGTGGTAACGTGTAAATTGCCCAGCCCCGACCTGCCAGATGGACTCGATTTGGACGGTTGAGGCTGCCATAGAATTCCTGTTTTGAAGATGTAATGCTGTATGTGCGACGTGCACGGGGAAAGACGCGGAGCACAACCCCACGACGTTAATACGTCAACTCCGGATTCCATGCACCCGATTTATCACTCTGCATCCCGTTCATTAGTATTCCTCATTGCTGCCTTCCAACACTTTGTACTGCATGCCGGCGGTGGGCCATGCCCGGGATACCCCGGTCTCGCATATCAAGCCCACCCGGCACCGGACTTTGTTCCCGAGATGCGATCGACGATCTCCGTCTCTGCGCGGAGGCATGGTTTATAAGAGCCTGCAGCAAACAGTTCCCTTTGTAATTCCTGCTCCTAAGATAATTCTCATCAATTGACTGATGCCAAGACTTGACACTCGGACACCGACCCTAAAGCCCCGCAAAATCCAAACCAGCCCGCTGAAGAAGTGTCGGCAGCCGACCAACAGGCCGGAACCCTCCAAAATAAAACTAATCCCACTCTCTCGGTCGTCCCTTCCATCTGCTGGCAACATGGCCCCTTCATGACCCCTCCAACCTCAAGCTTTCGTTCCTCAAGGCTCTTTGCGCAACCCGCCGCCGGGTTGCCTTCCCCTGTTTCACACTACACGGCCTGGCCCACCTTCTTCAGTTGCGCCATCGCCGCATTAGATATGTGCCCGTTGGCTCGGTCATAGCCCACATCCCAGGTCACGACGCCGCCGAAGCTGGTCACATTGAGGGTGTTGGCGACGATCTGGGCATCGCTACTAGTCATCCCGTAGTTTGGTGGTGCGCCCCAGGTGGTCTGGGCCTCAGCGAGGGTGTGGAATTGCAGCTGTGTGCCGCGATCGTTGACGAATCTGGTGTTCACGCCGAACGGGTTCGGCCAGGCCTGCATGCCGGTCTCGCCGGGAGTGAAATCCGACACCGGCTGATCGCTTATAGGTACTAGCTTCCAGTTGCCAGGATTGAGAGCGACGAGCGCGTTGGGGTTGCCGGCGCGGACCGCTCCGGCCGCCGCAGTGTAGTAGGAGGCGAGGTTGGGATAGGGGCTGGGCTGTGTGGACTTGATGTTACCGTCGCGGAAGGCGCCGTCGACCCACCAGCCGTCGACCTTGGTGCCCCATTGCCGCGACCACTGTGTGAGGATGCGGATCCAGTTCTGCTGGTAGGTCGATGAGCTCGGGGCGCCGTCACACTGCGGCCCGTCCAACTTCGTTCTGGCATAGTCGTCACGACAAGGGGTGTCAATCGGGGCGTAGACGATAAACTTGAGTCCCGCGTTGTGCAGCGCGGATCCCATGTCGGAGATCAGGTCCCGCTTGGTCAACCGGCTGGGGTGGATGTCTGTTGGGGGGACGAGCTCATCGTAGACGGAGTTGGGTGCGGCCCAGTACCCTGAGTTTTGTCCGACCGCCAGCACAAGGTACCCGGCCCCGATGGACTTGAGCTGCGACACGACTCCGTCGACATCGTAGTTGTTGACCCGACTGTTCCAGCTCGAGACCGTCGGTGCCGGGTCGCCGCTGCACGAACCATCCCGACCGGGACAGCCTTCGGCCAGCCAGTGCTGCATGACGCCAAACTTGGCGTTGTGCATCCAGTCGGTAGCGGGGCCGCCGACTGCTCGGGCCTGCACGGCGGGAATCGCTGCCAGACAGGTCCCGAGCAGCAGCGGGGCGGTCGTCTTGGCTAGGAGTCTTCGGACAGGTTTCATTGTCTTCATACCTTTGTGGCAGTTGGGGGAGGCGAAGGGGATTGTGGTTGTCACCCTTTACTGGCTTCTGTGGCGAGACCTTTGACAGAATGATTTGAATGGCGAGGCACAGGGTGAGGACGAAGAAGTTGGCCAGGAACATAGGAGCGAAAGGGGTGCCGTAGTCTCTTTAAGTAGTGCTCACCGAAGGCACGAAAACTGCCGACGGTAACGGTAGTTCTGTGGCGTAGCCGAAGTCAATGAGCGCGCTGGGGCAGTCGTTCCCACATCCAGATGCCACGTAAAGACAGGACGCTGAGAATGGATGGCGCATTCAGTCACCGTTCAGGAGGGTCACACGGTGTCAGCTAACCACTTCGCCACCAGCAAAAGTGTAGGCCCACCTCGTGTGGAATAATAGCACCCTATACGTTATGCTCATGGGCCACGCGATGACGTACCCGGCTTTCAGTTTAGGTGCGACAGACTAGTTACAGCGTTTTTGCCGAGTCAACTCGTTTGCTGGTTCTGCCGCCTACATCGTTTGGACCTTTTGCATGGAAAATTAAACCCATCCGTCGGTTGTAGATCCCCGCAGCGGACGGATCTCGTTATTCGGCGGCGCGGTTTTGCTTGCCTAAGTCAATGGCATCGTCGCTTCATTAAGCTATCCGACGGACGCCGAAAACCCTTCGACAAATGGCACGCGCGTCGAACGACTTACTGAACTTAGACATCTACATGTCGATCACTGGTTGTGCCGACGGATGTTGCGTGCACGGAGGTCGGCCGAGGGCAGCACCCCATGGGGAAGTGGGGCTGACTGCGTAGTGCGCAAGTGACTGCAGTTTAGGTAGCGTATTGTGAGGGATATAGAGCTACGAATACGAAGGTTAGTGCCTGCTTAACCTTGCTAGGCCCCCCCGGTAAAGCTCAGCCATAAGTAAGGGGCTCGCTAGGAATGTACGGGTTGAGCGCCATTGCCCTGTTATCCTGCTGAGAGCATCTGCAGTTGATCTACTGGGTGTTGCCCTGAACAGCGAAGTCGTTTGCGAAAGAGTGAGGCACTAGTCGAGAGTGCAAGCCGTGATGATTCCTGCGGGCCTAGCCCGTCTGCCAAGTCCGCGATCCTCCAACATGTGTCACACGGCGTATGAACAGCAATACACCACACCTATATATGGCACCCACTTTGTGTCGTTGAGTGTTACCACGTACAGTACTGTACCAAACGAACCAGACTGTCAATTAAGTAGCGTCGAGGCCCTAGTTATCCCTAGAATCCTGGAGGCTGAACTAGGAGCCATCGGTGCTCCACCAAGACGGGACAACTTTATACCAATTGTGGACGGCAACGGCAGTCTCCTAGAATCGGAGCCCTAAGCCCTCAATTGTTCGAGAATTCTACACCGTATGTTGTACATGGGGCTGCTCACAGCCTACGCCAGGTCGCAAGTCCAGATACCCTCTGTAAATCCGCATCCAATCTTGGAGCTGCATTATATCACAAAACGGTAATACTTGCTGCGGCTTCATAGACGCTGAGAAATGCTTCTATCAATCTGAAACCCAGACCAACACAAAAGACGCAGTCCTGCAATATCGACACACACATCCCGCCCGCGACTGTCCATAGTATGAGGGGTCGGTGCGACTGGGGTCCTACCAAGGTTGAAGGCGCTTCTCTTACACCCGTCGGGTGTTCTGCTCGCCACAACAAACAATCGCCAACCAGCTGCCCATCTGCGGAACGGGTACCCTTTGGGATGTACCACCTACTTAACCAGATGCGGAGACCGATCCAGTGGCCGCACAACTGCAGTGCATGCGAGCGACAGTCTGGCGAAATCCTGGGCTTGGAGGAGTTCATGAGCCAGGGCCAACATAGAACCGATAGCACAGGAGGCACGACGCAGAAACGATAGCTGAAACTTATTTCGCCCTGGGCATGCAAAAGCTTGACGTTCGGCAGGGTGAGTCAGCTTCAAGCTGCAAAACCATACTGCGCTCTTTTCTCTTTCTCCTTCTCCGCCGTGTCGCTCGGCCTCCCCGCTCAACCGCTCCAGAATCAATCACGCACGAAGCTCCAGCCGTCGAATCGCGGCCGCCATGGCCAGCAACGAGTACTACGGCCATCCCCAGCCGCCCCAGGCTGTAAGCCATCCCACCCAGGCTACCGAGGATCCGCGTCTCACCTCTGCTTGTCGCTTGTTGCCTGCGTTTGCGCAGATCCAAGTAGAATTCGAACGCTGACGCTCAATCTCTTCGGAAATGTAGAGCTACGGTCCCCCTCAGGGGCGGCTACCAACAGGGCTACCCGCAGCAGGGCTATCCTTACCAGCAGCCGATGCAGTACCAGCAGGGTCCGCCTCCGGAAGACTCGCGCGGCAAGAAGGGTGGCAGCAAGAACTGCTTCATGGCCTGTATCGCCGCCCTGTGCTGCTGCTGCGTGGCTGAGGAAGCGTGCGAGTGTTGGTGAGCGTTTGCCTCCACCCGCCTCCCTCAAGCGTTCTTGTCATTGTCATCCAGCTTGCAGAACACGATGCTGATTTGTGTCACCTCTCACCCCCCAATAGCATCCACTGCTGCGAGTGCTTCTTCTAAGCGCTCATTGTCGACGCGCCGGCCCCCAGGGCCATTTGGCTCGGGTCCAAAAAGGACGAGGTGGGTGCCCAAGTTTGTCCTGCTCGCGGCACCCAACGCGCTCTGATACCCCCTTTGTCGTTGCTGGCCCAACGCCTCTCCGACGGGCGCGACGGCCGCATCCATCGCGTCGTGGATTCGGGAAGCTCCCAAGTCGCATTTTAGTTAGACCTTAGTCGCTCCGGTCGGAAAGGTCACCTACTACTGGATTTGCCCCTCGCTTTTTCTTATCACAAAGTGGTTGCGCCTCTGGATGAATCTTGCGCAAGGAACTGGACGAAATGGCATGACGAGCGGCATTTTGGGCGTCGTCGTCAGAAAACGGACAATAGGGTGCGGGGAGCCCCACGCCGGCCGCGGCAGCAAGTGCCACTGTCCACAACGCTTTATTCGGTGAGAGTGCGCAGGCTGTGGCCACGGAGTTTTGCTGCAATTGTTAGATACACCATGGGAGTTTGCTGGGGGCAGGCCGCTTGTTGCCGCTGCGACCACTTCCAAAACGAGGGGGAGGTTGGTTGAATGGATAGTTTGAGTCACAGCGACTGTTGTCCACTTCTCGCCGTTGGCTCTCGAACATACTCAGCCACGGTGTTACGTCGATTCCCTGGAAGTCGGCCAGAACCTGATGGACGGGAGTTCAACATATGACAACTGACTGGCAAGGACTTCAGCCCATCCCGCGGGTTGGCGGCATCCCGCATGAACTGGCGGCATCCTGATTGGATTGTAGGTAGGCGGCATCCCGAGTGGATTGCAGGTTGGCGGCATCCTGAAGGTTGGCGGCATCCTGAAGGTTGGCGGCATCCTGAATGGACTGCAGGTTGGCGGCATTCCGAATGGATTGTAGGATGGCGGCATCCAGCATGAATTGGGCGCATCCTGAGTGGATTGCAGGTCGGCGGCATCCCAAAGGTTGGCGGCATCCTGAGTGGATTGGCGTCATCCGCAATGGACTGCAGGTTGGCGGCATCCCGAATGGATTGGCGGCATCCCGTAGAGGAACGCAGCCAGAACGGGACGAAACAGTAGGGTTGGTTGTGTCAATAACTTGACAAGTAAGCCACCGAAATCTCGGCCATTTTCCTCGACCATCACGGCGTGGCCCCGTTTGCCGGCGATCGCTCGTCCGGTAAACTCCGCCTCTAGACGTGAGCTGATTGCCGGAAGGACATCGAACCGACGCAGATTGAGGAATGCAGGAGCCGGTGGGACTTGTCCCAAATACTTCAAGTTCAGCAGGTTTATCGGAAGTCGCCCTGCCGGAATGTCCGCCCCTTCTCTGATTCGGTCAATAACGTCGCAGACAGGCGAGGATACGGCGGCTTTCTTTTTAGTACTTGGGTCTTGTACGTCCACCTTGCTATCGCCAAAATGATCATTCAGAGCCTCTAAGAAGTGATCCAGTCCCTGGCCTCGTTGTCCTGATTGACGTGATCTCACCACCGTGGGTTTGTGCACGATGAAGTTTTGGGCCATGATTTTCTCTATGTCGTCTTCTGTAGTGTACCAGACGTCTGCGTCGTCCGCCATTGTTGATATGGGCCCGATTCGCGCGATCGGTATGTCGCGATCAGAAGGGAAGATCCGGTTTAGGAGTGTCAAGCTATCATCCCACCTTGTATGGCATGGTTGAGAATTTTTCGAGTTCCGGCATTCTCGAAGCAAATCTTGAATCATGGAACCATACTTGGTGCACATTTGGACAGTCTCAATGCTCTCGCGAGGCATTCCGGGCCCGTATGTCCTCTGCGTCGATGCCGCCGCCGCAGCACCTGCGTGCTCCCGGTCAAGTGAAGGAACCAGCATGTAAGAAATGTGCTTAGTGCTGTGCTCGTGCTCTTTCTTGCCGGTGGAGATGAATATTCGATCGCACTCGGTGCATCTGTACATCTGTGATGTCTTTTCATCCTGTCACGTTGGAGAGCCAACCCGCACCCGAGCTCACACTCCACCTCTCACGATAACGAGCCTGTCTCTTTGTCCACGTGCTCACTTTTTCACCGTTATGGCCTGTTGTGTTGTGGTGTTTCAGCCACGCCGCGCTAACGAAGATAGTTTCGCAGCAACGAACGTGTGCCTTCTTCCGATGACTTCTGTGGCCACTTGCTGTGTAGAGTTGCCCACAAATGCAGAGCATGGGTTCCATGATAGCAAGCTCCGATCTCGTATCTTTGGTCAGGAGGAGACTCGCAAGTCCTGGACGGCGTCGCTGTCGCGCGAGGGGCTTGAGATTACGTGGGCTTGAATGAGCGTTGCGTGGGCGTGGCGCGGAAAGGGGAGCGTTGCGCGGAAGGGAAAGCTTTGCGTGGAAGGGGGAGCGTTGCGCGGAAGGGAAAACGTTGCGTTGCCTGGGAGATGCAGGTCCAAGCCACTTCGTGCGCCCTGGGCCCCTATGGCCCGTGAGCTACAGCGGGTGATAAGTAGGACCTTATCGTGGGGTCGATCGGCGGGGTAATTTCGGGAAATCGTATGCGATTACACATCTAACTACCACCTGATAAGTGCCCGGCGCCGCGCACGCGAATATCTCCACGGCCAGCAGCCCAATCGAGGCCGTTCCAGGGCCTGGGGGACTGCTACACTCCGGCGGCGCGTTGGTCGAGGAGCAGCGCCGTATAGGCTACTGTCCGTCGAGATATTTGCGTTGCAGCGCCGCGAATGGGTAATAGGGGGCTAGGCTCGGCTACAGGGACTGCGAGACGGTAATGTACTGATCCTACGGCCCTTTAATCCTCCAAAACATGTCTATTTACATGGATATAAACATGTATACAGTAAATAGATAGTAGCCCTATTGGCCAAGCTGCCACCGGGCGTAATCAACTAGTGAGTGAGTGAGTGTAAAAACTCTAGTAGGCGGCCGGCTTATCGTCGACGAGGGGCGGTCCGCTTTCCCAGCCGGGTCCTCCGCCCCCGACGGCCCGGACTCCGAGTCGGGCCTGGTCCTGGGCCTGGACCTGGGTCATCAGGCACGGGGGTCCCTACCTGTTTCCTGACGTGCATACCAGTGTTGTGGAGCCTCCACTCAACTGGCAGCGTTCGTGCAATTCTGGACATGCCGATCGCTGGTTTGATGCAACGAGGCACTGACATATTTGGCCGAGCCAAATTGTTGACAACCGTGGAGCCATTTGCGGTGGCAGGATCGTCCTGGTCGCGGCCACAAGTTCAATTGGCGCCGTTACCAAGCAGCAGCAACCTGATGAGAGCCGTTTGGTGGCAATAGTGTGCAGATCAGAACCGGGCACTGCAACAAGACAGCACGGAGACTCTCCCCAGCGTACGCAATGCCCCCTGCTGCCCATACAAGCCGCCACAACCTCGCGCATCTACGACCCTTTCCAGAAACTGCCTTCCCGACATGCCCTAGCCATGCTGGCGGACTTGGGGGCGTGTGGAAGAAAATGACCGAGATTTCGGGGGCTTGTCAAGTTATTGACACACCCAACCCTACTGCTTCGTCCAGTTCCGCCTGCGTTCCGCCGCGGGATGCCGCCAATCTATGCGGGATGCCGCCATCCTACAATCCATTCGGGATGCCGCCAGTCCACTTGCGGCCAACCCCACTGCTTCGTCCAGTTCTGGCCGCGTTCTGCTCCGGGATGCCGCCAATTCGGGATGCCGCCAATTCGGGATGCCGCCAGTCAGCCCACTGCTTCGTCCAGTTCTGGCCGCATTCTATGAGATTTCCGTAACGCCAGCCCTGAAGGGCGTGGCCAGAGTTTGCTACCCTCCTTCCCAGCTTCGTCGGTCAGAAATGGCCGACAGGGGTGTTTCTAGAAGTAGAGGAGGCAACGGCAATGAAGTGGACAATCGTCTGCAGCCACCCCTGCCTCTTTTTGGGAGTGATCGGTGATGGCCACAAGCGACCGCCCAACGAGGGCTGCCGCAATCCTGCAACCACTCGCGTGGCTTCTGCGGCCTCTTCGAGCGCTGCCCAGCGCTCGCTCGTTGTTGGCAGCAACAGACATCAGGCTGCGAACGCACGGACAGCCAGACCCGACTGCAATTGCGAGTGCCCCGCTGCATGAGCAGCAACAGCTCAAAAGCTGTACGGACGCGGCCATGAACAAGCCCTGGCTGATTCTTGAGCGGACATCGCAACATCGGCAACAAGGAGCGTTCAAGGAGGCGCTGCCGATGGGTTCTACAAAAGTCCTCACCACTACAAGATGCTCAACTTCGAAGTGAAATTTTGATCGTATTGGCTAGGTTCCTATGTACTAGTTCTCTTAGTTCAGAGCTTAAGCTGGTTATGAACCCCTCGTTTTTCTTTGACTTGCGACAGATGCTCAGTGATCGCAGACTCAGAGCAGACCCCGGTTTGGCCATAGTTTCCCAAGAAGCCTAACGCCTGGAAGCCGAACGACCAGGTGGACTATAATTTCAACAGCCTTGGCCGGCCGCCGACGCTTTTGTTTGGTTTTCGTGGTGGTGGGGGGCGCTATGACTTTGGCGCCGCGTGACAAGAGGCCCCACAAGATTTCTACACTTACTCACTCACATTGCGTTCCACTATATTTGTCGTGCCCGGATTCCGGAAACCGAGCTTGCAATCGTGGCGTTTAAATGCAACGTTCCGACCCGGCTGGCATTCTGAATAGCACTACCTTCTCTCGGGCGTGCAACGTCTCCATCACGGAGCAAGACACCATCTATTCCCCTCGTTAGGCTGGGTTCGAGTGGAGGCACTAGAACAGCCACAATTATCCCCTACGCCAGCAATGTAAAGCTTGAGTTGGGACGCGGCACTTAGCAAGCGTGCATTTCCAGTCATTGATTGCCATCCAGCCGCATGACAATAGTGCAAGTGACGGTGACATGGTCCCTGGAAAGCGGCAGCTCGGCATCACCAGCAGTCGTTCAACACGTACGACCTGGTGCTTGAAGTCCTGCTCCCGACACGGAGAACAGTAGTCAGGCTCAGTGTAGCCACGAGGGTAGTGCGGCCGTGGATGGTACAAATTTACTGAAGCAAACTGCACTGCAGCAACTCGACAGTGCACATTCCCAACAGATGTTGTATGGGCCGCTGGTCATTGAACTCTTCTCAGTGGCACATCCATGCGTTATTGTACTCTTCTTCTGCTTTTGCAAATGCTACAAATTCCACAGCCCCAGGACGCCCCGATAGTCGTGAGAAACAGGTGCGGTGCGGCCATTTTGTAGGAGAGGATCGTCGCATGTCTCCACTGCAAGGATGGTCTCCTTCTCCCCTGAAGACAACGCTACCCGCTTCTGTTCGTTTTTGGAGTTACTGTCGCCGTTGTTGCTGGCTATCGGGGAACTGGCTTTCCAGCGCTGCCTTCATCTGCTGATCAAAGTCCATAATAACAACATCTGGTTTGCTGGGCTCCCTGCTGTTCGGCCAATTGTCTGATTCCTTCGGCGAGAAATTGGAGGCCTTACAAGGAACCGTTAACTTAGTTCAATGACATACTATACTTCGCTATGGCTGGCATTATCTTTTACAGAATGAAACTGCCGAACAAGCCAACGATGGCTTATCCTCGCTGTGAGTACCCGACATCACCGCTCTCGCCACCAAGTTTGACCAGCCTGGCACGCATTTCCTCAGCGCGCTGTCTCTCACCGTCGCCCAGCTGAGAGAAGTCAAGCTTGTCGACAGAGGTTGCAATGCCGTGCTGCAGGACGTTACGGGCACGAAGCTTACTGCCATCTGAGTGGCCAACGGAACCATGCAAAGTGACACGCTTCTTCTTGGAGTCATAGACGCCGCGGTGCAGGATATTGTTGTTGTAGAAGGCAATATCTCCAGGGCCAAGTTTGACAACCAGCTGGTCGGGCAGGACCTTCTCAAAGGGCTGAGCGTTGCGCTCGGTGTTGTTGCGAGGGCGCTTGTGAGAGCCAGGGACCAAGACCAGAGACTCATCCTCCCACAGAGCAAAGTTGTATTGTGCGTGGAAGGCAGGTCGGCTCAGACGCTCCATCTCCTCCTCCGCCGTGGCCTCAGCGGGGATGTCATCACGATGCCATCGGAGCTCGAAATCGCTATCAGGTCGGACGAGCATGTTGAAGATTTCCATGACCAGGTCATCATCAGTACACTGGAGCAGGCCACGGACAATGCTCAAAATTTCCTCGGAGAAGTACTGGCGAGTGAAAACTTCATGGCCCGGAAGTTCGGGGCTCATGAGATGCTGCACGCCCCAAATGCCTCTCTCCATGGAAAAGGTCCACGGAGGGAACTGTCTGCCGACAGCACGGATGTGAGGCCACTGCCCAGAGCGCGCAAATTTCTCAGCGCTGAGACTGGCTGCACGGAGATCCTCAAGTTTCTGGCTGCTGAGAATGCCTCGGACAACAACAAACCCGTCTCTCTTGAAATCGTCAAGGTAGTCGGTCGGATTCTGAGCGGTCATGTTGAGAATAATATTTCGTTGCCTTAAGGGATCTAGGATTTACCCTTAAGGTTAGGCGGAGATGAATGCGGCAGGCTCAAAGGCAAGCTGGGCGAGAATAAGTTCCGAGGTTGACAATTGAAAGACAAGCTTTCGGTCTTCCGCAGTTCGTCTGAGCGTGGGAGAGGAGCAGCAAATGTATACAAGGAACGGATTGGTGAGATACAACGACGTTGGATCTGCTTCATAGCTCCAATGACGGCGACTTAGCCCATAACCTTTGGATGACCAAACGGTTTTCGTCACCATGCGGGTGACAACGTTGAATCGGTACTGCAGGAACTGTGGCGGTTAGTTGGTGGCGCAATCCCACCCGACGAAACGTACCTAGTGAGCAACCTCAACGCCCAATCGACAGCAAAACACGGTTGATAAAGCCAACGGAGGACTTCCACATACTTTGACCTCAGCTCACCATGATGCCGACTCCGCACGACAGAGGATCCACCAGCTCGCTACGGCAACGCCCGATGCAGCAGCAGCCACGTGTTTAGCACCGAACCTGAGGTTGCATCGGACAACACTCAAATGAGGGATCCAATAGATCCGCGCCCGGGCGCGAATTTAATGTTCCCGCGCCCGGCCGCTGACTAATAATTCCGCGCCCCCCTGGCACCACAGCTTCACGCAACAGGGCCACTCAGGGGCTTGGGAACCACTGCTACCGTGATAGCCACGACGCCATGGCCCAAGCAGTGTTTCCCAACGACGCGCTACCACCAGAGGGTACATACAATTCACGAGAGTCCCTTCTCGAAACCATCAATTCATGGGCAAAGCCAAGAGGTTATGCATTCACCACAGGGAAATCCTCCAAGACATCGAATGGACGAGTCAAGGTCGTGTTTGCGTGTGACCGCAACGGGCAACCGCCCAGTACATCCACCGAACGAAAACGCCGTACGTGCACCCGAGGAACAGGGTGCAAGTTCTCGGTTCTTGCCAAACAATCATTGGATGGGAATTCGTGGACACTACGCCATCGACCAGACCAGGGGTGCTCCGAGCATAATCACCAACCGAGCCAAGATCCATCTGCCCACCCAGCACATCGGCACATGGCGCGCAACGATCGATACACCGTTACCAGCCTCGCAAATGCTGGAATTGCACCCAAAGATATCAGGACATATTTACGCCAGAACTCCGATACAATCGCAACACAGCAAGACATCTACAATCGCATTGCAGAGAGCAAACGAGAGCTGTGTGAGGGCCAGAGTACAATCCAGGCCCTTGCCAACCAGCCAGACAACGAAGGGTTCTGGTGCCGGATGCAGCTTGATTCGGATGGTCGGGTAACCGCAGTCTTATTTGCCCACCCAGACTCGTTGGCGTACCTTCAGGCTTATCCGGACCTACTCTTCCTGGACTGCACGTACAAAACAAACAGATACGGCATGCCACTTCTTGACATGATTGGAGTTGATGCCTGCGAGCGATCCTTTTGCATTGCCTTCGCGTTTTTGAGCGGCGAGACAGAGGAAGATTACATCTGGGCCCTGGACAGGTTGCGATCTGTGTACGAGACCTGTGGCGCCAGGCTTCCCTCTGTTATCCTGACAGATCGTTGTATCGCCTGTTTGAACGCTGTGTCTTTCTGCTTCCCACTGGCAATCTCACTACTTTGCCTTTGGCATGCTAACAAGGCTGTCCTCCGCTATTGCAAACCCTCGTTTACTTGCCACAAAGAGGGATCAGATGCATATAAGCAAGGGGAGGCAAATTGGAACGACTTTTTCAGTCACTGGCATGCAATTGTCGGATCCGCAGATGAGGAGACTTTTGGTCAGCGCGTACAAGAGATGGAAAAGCGCTATGTGCCACAGTATCTTGAAGAGGTTGGATACATCAAAGCAAATTGGCTTGATCTGCATAAGGAAAAACTTGTCAAGGCTTGGGTCGACCAGCATCCCCATTTTGGCAACGTGGTTACCTCTCGTGTTGAGGGTATCCATGCGTTACTGAAGTCCCATCTCAAGAAATCCACCCTTGATCTCTTCGAGGCTTGGAGGGCCATGAAGCAGGCACTGCTCAATCAGCTTGCTGAACTACAGTACAACCAAGCCAAACAGCAAATCCGGATACCGATTGAGCTCTCCGGATTACTTTACAGTGCCGTACGTGGCTGGATATCTCATGAGGCCTTGCGCAAGGTTGAAGAACAGCGAAAGCGCATCTTGGCAGGAGATTTGCCTCGTTGTACTGGCGCTTTTACTCGATCTCAAGGACTTCCTTGCGCCCATACAGTCAGGGATCTGCAAGAACAGGGCCAGGCCCTTTCCCTGGGGCATTTCCATACACAATGGCATCTAAAGCGCGGTGGAACCCATCGGCCACTACTGGAGCCCCGTCATCGTGCAGATCGGGTAGCTATTAGCTCAACGATACCACAGTCAAGCACGCGGAGAGAGCCAAGCGCATTCGAGGCAGTCGAGGCAGCTGGAAAGCCAAAAGCACAACCCACATGCAGCAGATGCCACACATTGGGTCATACAATGACTTCCAGGGTATGCCCCCTACGTCATCAGGATCTTATCCAGGCCGCAGAAACAGCGGCGGACCAGGCAGCGGCGGACCAAGCAGCGGCGGACCAAGTAGCGCCGGACCAGGCAGCGGCAGTCCAGCAAGCGACAGTCCACACAATGACAGCACATGCCGCGACAATCCAGACGGCTATAGACCAGACGGCGACTATTCACGTGGCGACTACCCAGACAGCCGTGGCAGAAACAGCGGCAATCCAGACAGCTGTAGACCAGACAGCGACAGACCTGGCAGCTGCAATCCATGACGCGGCTGAGCAGGCTGCGACGGGAGAGTTATCAACGATTTATGTAGCGTCAGACCACACAACGGTAGACCAGCCAGCGTCAGCACTACACTACTCTGACCCACAGGCTATCTATCAGAGATATGTCAGCGCCAGGGAGGACTGGTATAAGGCGCAGCCTCGTGGCAGCCTTAAGACTAATCAGCAGTACCGGAAGGCCATGGGTCTGCCTCAACGATACAAGAAGTCAAGTTACGAGTGGTGTCTCGACTACAAGTACATGGGTCAGCGCTGCAAGGCATCCACGGGTGCCAGGGATTGGACCAAGGAGGAGATGATGGCCTACTTAGATTGGACCGAGGCAGAAGACAATCGAGTCGAAGCTCAGGTTGCCGCGGAGATGGAAAGCAACCGTTGGTCTCGCGGACGACGTGGTATGGATGACATCTGGGGGGCGGCCGAGAGGGATTGTGACGAGCAGCAGCAGATCTGGGAGGCAGGTACGAGGGAGAGTGAATAGTACTAATGGTGTGATTTCGACCGTACAAGCTGCACTGCACCTCAGCGTTCCTTCGGATCGTGTGCTGCCCCCCCTCCCAAAATAGAGAGCTGCCATCGGTTCAATTTTTGATCTATGACACTTCGAACTGAGTTCAGTAAGGGCGTTTCTCAGTATATTAGCTTAACTGACGATTGAGTACCGCGAGTACTGCCAGCGGGACGACCGGATAGGCACAGCCAGCCCGTGTGAACGAGGATGGAGGATATGCGGGGAGGGGGGCGCGGAATTATTAGTCAGCGGCCGGGCGCGGGAACATTAAATTCGCGCCCGGGCGCGGATCTATTGGATCCCCTCAAATGAGAGCAATTTAGTAAGCAGCTATGGCAGAACCTTATCGCAGCGGGCGACCCGCAATGAGCCAGCCGTTCTTGGGGCCTGGAGAAGTGTCGTGCTAACGGAAGGCAAACGCCGCCTAGGATTCCCAGGCGAATGAGTCATGAGAAATGCTTGACGGTGATGAGGAGGTGCCGTGGGCGAGTCAGCGGCACGCAACTGCAAAAGGCTCAAGAGGATGCACCGCAAAGCGCAAGTCTGGGCGAGAAAGCACGGCTCCCAATTCTCCCCCGCTAAATATGAACTGGTGCATTTCACGCGAGACCCTACTGCGAACTGCACGCACCCCCTACGCCTACCGCACGCCACCATCAAGGCCTCGCCGTCGTGCAGATACCTGGGCATTCAGATGGACAGCAGACTCCGATGGGATTACCACCGAGAAAAGATGGAGGCAGCCGCAACGAAACGACTGTCCGCGTTGTCGGCCCTCGCATCCTCGACGTGGGGCACAGGCCTCATCAACCTCCGCCATGTCTACCGGGCCATGATCATACCTCAGATGCTTTACGGATGCTCGGCATGGCATGTTCCCGGCAAAGGCTGCATCAATCGAGGCGCATACATGATCTCCGCCATTGCGAAAATACAAAGGCGTGCAGCGCAAACGATCACGGGCGCTTTTCGGACAACCGCGGGAGCAGCAGTCGACGTGGAAGCGCATCTGCTCCCGGTGCAACAACAGCTGGAGCAGACCGTGCTGGAGTCGGCCATGCGCATCCGAACAAGCCCGCTATACGGCGACATGGCGACTTCCGACATCAACTTTAGCTCAGCAAGGTGGACACGCCGCGAACGCGAGGAGCGGAGTCCACTGGATCAACTCTCCAGCGTCCTGAGGCACAAGTACGACTTGCCGCTCGAGCGACTGGAAAGCCGTCAACCACACGTCGTGCCGCCCTGGTGGATACCCCCTACGGTTCACATCAATGAATCTGCCGAGGAGGCCATCAAAGAACACGACGCCACGGATTCGAAAACCATCTGCGTGTACACCGACGGCAGCGGCATCAACGGCCACGTTGGGGCTGCCGCAGTCGCCCCGACCGTACAGATAAGCGGCATTTGCACAAAGCGAACAGAGTACATGGGCGCATCGAGCACGTCCACTGTATACGCGGCAGAGCTGCGAGGGCTTGTACTGGCCCTCGGCCTAGTGCTAGACGTGCACGCAGCGATAAATACACCTGGAAGATGCGCCATATTCACCGACAATCAGGCGGCCATTCAGGCAATGCGGAACCCGAAGTCTCCATCCGGCCAATACATCTTGGTCGAGGCGGTCCGAGCACTCGACAAACTTCGTGACCTCGGATGGCACGTGGAGTTTCGATGGATCCCAGCACACGTCGACGTGCCAGGCAATGAAGCCGCAGATCGAGCGGCCAAAGAAGCGGCCGGCCATGACCCCAACGCGCGGGCCGCACCCGAGTCGCCACCAGAGCCGCCGTCGCTCCGGACTCTGACGGCAACGACCAAATCCATCATTCGCAAGACAATGAAGGAAGAGTGGAAACAAGCCTGGGAGACCGCCAAACACGGCCGAGACCTGTTCCGACTCGGCGTGCGACCAGGGAAGGGAACACTCGACACACACAACGGCACGCATCGGGCTATCAGCTCAGTGATCACCCAGATGCGCACAGGCAAGATTGGCCTTCGAGCCTACCTCCATGGAATCAACAGAGCCGACACCGACCAATGCCCCTGCGGCTACGGGAGCCAAACAGTTCGACACATACTCCTGGAATGCCGCAACTGGGCGGAGGAGCGAGAACGCATGTGGGCAGGCAAGCGTCCATGCGTGGACATCAAGCGCATTCTCTGCAGCTCGTCAATGGCTGTACAGGCAGCCAAGATGATCATCAGGACAGGACTTCTGGAGCAATTCCGGGCGGTTCCGTCCACGATACTTCAATACTAGTCAGCGTAGACGAGTGATTACGGGTAAACAGAAGGCGAGGAGGGCCGGGAAGGGCCTGACAAGAGCACATATACAGAGCATCCAAGATGACTGTAAATATGGAAGAACCCGCTGGAACTCACGGGTGTCTGGACTGTAAGGGGACGGCCTGGTGGGAGCCGGGCAGTTCTTTGCAGGAGGAAAGTGTACCTAGGATGGAAAGGACGGGGGGTTCCGTATTTATAGTCGAACGCTGCATAGCGGCCCTAGGGCGGCTGGGACAGCCTATGAATTAAAAAAAAAAAAAAAAAAAGATGAGGAGGTGCAGACTTGCAAATAGATAAATCGCAATCAAATCAAATCAAATCAAGGCAAATTTATCGAAACTCTCCCCTGTAAACACTTCCCCCCACTTGGTGCTGTTAGCACTTCGTTAGTGGGGGGAGCACTTATGGGCGATTCCACCACACACCTTGCCGTCGGAGCCCATCGTCACCTTAACAGCGCAATGGAAGAACTTTTGGAGAGCTTCATATTCCATTGCAAAGCTGCCTCCGACGGCGAGACGACGCGTTTTTCGGCTGGGAACTCGCGAAGGGACAGCTATGCTGTCTCTGAGTGCTAGTAGGAGCTCAGCGACGCGACCATCCTTCTTCCAACGAAGCGCCGACGCGCCGAAACCGACCACCGAGCCTCAAGAAACATCAAAACATCACAGTCACAGTACAGTAAAGGAAGTCGTGCCCCCTTTCAAGTACGCCAAATGATGGAAGGTGGACTTGGATGCCCCACCATTCCTGCCCGACAATAGTTTACGGCATCGGACGTCGAGGATTACGCGACCGAGGCACACGGTGCGAGGAAGGATATCGCCAGAACAACGTCGAACACGCCGGACAACAGTATAGAACACATCGCGAGGATAGTTTATCCTCCCCGGATGACGCGCCGCTGCGCCAAAAGTAGTGACCTCTGAACCTCACGAAACACAAACATCACAGACACAGTACGGTAAAGGGGATTGCGTCCCTTTCGAGTACGCCCCAAGATGGAAAATGGACCTGGTTGCCCCATTGTTCCTGCCCGACAACAGTTTACGGTACAGAATATCGAGGAATACGCGACAGCGACGCGGAGCAAAGGAAACGGATGACCAATCTCCATCAACATGACGACGCGACGGCATCAACTCTTCAACCTCCCGAAACGCCAAATACTACAGCCCCAGGACGGTGGTGGAAGTCGTGCCCCTCTGCCGGTCCGCCCGTGATGGAGGACAGACCTGATCACTCTGCCTCCTGCCCGACCACAGTTTACGGTTTGAAGGTTGACGACACCTCGCGACGTCCGAGATGGATTGGAAACCACAGCGAACAAGCATTGTTAAATTTCACTTCTCAAAACTACATTGAACGACTCCACACAACACCGGCAACAACACCACACACAGCTCAGAACTCCTCTCTCAAGACACTTCACATGCTGCAACATTCACAGCTAGCCTACATCCCAGCACACTGTCGATGCATAATACGCGCTTGCGACGCGTCCGACCGCTGATAGTGTCTGCGGTGCCATGGGCGAGCACCGCCCCTAGAAATCAACGAGCATGCCCCCTGCACTTCCAGTACTTTGATTGGGGAACATCTGCACTTCACGCAGCGCGCCCAAGACAAGCAACTATCGCGGATGGCAGCAAGGGCTACGCGGCCCAGCGATAGAAGTACAGACAGTCAGAACGGATACAGGATGGATCCTCGGATTAGATTCCGGTTCACATCCATGACAAGACGGCACAGCAGCGCAGACGAGTGATTACTGTTAAACAGAAGGCGAGAAGGGCCGGGAAGGGCCTGACAAGAGCACATATACAGAACAGCCAGGAAGGCTACAGATACGGATGTGATTCACCGGAGCATACTGGTGGCTCGACTGGAGGAACGACCTGGTGCCAACCGGGCAGTTCGTTGCAGGAGGAAAGTGTACCTAAGATGTAAAGGACGGGGGCATCCGTATTTAGAGCCGAACGCTGCATAGCCGCCCTAGGGCGGCTGGGACAGCCTATGAATTAAAAAAAAAAAAAAAAAAAAAAAAAAAAAAAAAAAAAAGGCAAATTTATCCAAATCGGCGGACGACGAACTCCCACCTCCACGTGGTGTCCGCTGGGAACTCTCAGAGAAACAGTTTCGGCCGTCTCTGGGTGCCAAGAGGAGTTCAGCAACGCGATTGTCCGCCTGTCAACAACGCGTCGGCGCGCCGAAAATCGAGCCTCCGAACCTCACGAAACTAGGGTTGCCCCGAGGTAAATTACCTAGAGGTAAATTACCAAAACCCCGAGGTAAATGACGGTCATAAATTCGAGGTTTATGACCGGTCATTTATCACGTGACTCTTACCAGTGTAAAATTGCCAGAATGCCAACTCGAAGACCCATGAAAAAGTCCAATGCTTCCCAAACCCTTGAATACATTACTACACGAGCATTGTCGAGCTCTGGCTGAGTGGAGTCGCTGGCCAGGTGAGGACTTCGCCTTGTGGTACGTACCCAGACTCAAGGCTCTGGGCTGGAACAACTGATGACCGCAAACGCTAACCCCTTATATTAAATCCACTAAACTCAATTAGGAAGGAAGTTTATGACGGTAATTTACCAGTCAGTTGGTGTTTGTGACGTCAATTGGTCACTTGGGGTTTATGACGTCAAAAACCCATCCCTACACGAAACACCACCATACAGAACCAGTACGGTAGAGGGAGTTGCCGCCCCTTTCACGTACGCCCCACGATGGAGAATGGAACTGGGTACTCCATTTGTCCTGCCCGACAATCGTTTACGGCGCTGGAGATCGAAGAATACGCGACGCGACGCGAAGCAGACGGGCGGAAATGACCAAAGCAATCGCGGCCACGACCACCAACAAAGAACACATCCCCAAGAACGCAACCACATTCGGTCGAACGCGCACCGACGCGTCGAAATCAACCTCAAACCTCGCGAAACACCAACATACAGTACCAGTACGGTAGAGGAAGTGATGCCCCCTCTCATGTACGCCACGCGATGGAAAATGGAATTGGGTACTCCATTTGTCCTGCCCGACAACTGTTTACGGTTTACGAGATTGACGAGGACGCGCGGGGGGCGGGACAGATGAGGTTGGGCGATTCCTTGTCAACAGATGGACATCATAACAACACCAACACCACCAACAGCTCAGAACTTCAATTCGGAACACAACATACTTTACACTCTCACAGTTTACCTGTGTCCTAGCAGACGGTTACTCCAAGAGACGCGTCCCGACGCGTCCCGACGCGTCTTTTGGGCATAACGTCTACATGGCCTCAAGTCAACACGAACCTGGAATACATCAACGAGCAAAGATCCAAACACTCCACTGCCACACATACGGTCACATCGGCACTCTATGTAGCACTGTGCAAACATACAGAACAAACAGCCAAGAACGTCGCAGGATGGGAGCCCTCTGGGCAGGACCATCGACAGTGCTGAACATTACCGCAGACGAGTGATTATTGGTAAACAGAAGCAGAGGAGGGCCAGGAAAGGCCTGACAAGTCAGAGATACAGAACAGTCATTATAGCTAGTAGTAGGGTGTAATGCTCGGAGCGGAAGGAAGAAGCAGCTCTGCGGAGCGACTCGATCTCTGGATGCAAGGAGCCGGAACACCTGTACTTAGAGCTGAACGCTGCATAGCTGCTTGTAATGGCGGCTGGGACAGACTATGAATTAAAAAAAAAAAAAAAAAAAAAAAATCAAATCAAATTGCCCTTGCGGCGATTCAAATCAAATCAAATCGCAACACCCAAATTTATTTGGATATTTGATTATTTGGATACGCCCCACAATGGTGACCTGGGCCAATAGTTTTGCGGCGCCAGCCCCGGGGCAGAGCGATCGGTAATTACGAGCAGTTGCTTTTCAAGGCCGTGCCACCAAGCTTTCTTTTGGCACT
The DNA here is from genome assembly GCA_029168975.1 of Purpureocillium lavendulum. NCBI lineage: Eukaryota > Fungi > Ascomycota > Sordariomycetes > Hypocreales > Ophiocordycipitaceae > Purpureocillium > Purpureocillium lavendulum. The sequence goes on from JAQHRD010000016.1 coordinate 607,235, forward strand.
TGACGTGACACAATTGACTGTGAAATATATCTTTGGCTGCGTCTGCCATATTATGGAGAGGGACATTTGTAGCCGGTGGCCAAGAAAAGACAAACTCTGGCCTTGACTGCAATGGCGCGCACAGCAGAAGGCGAAGCGCTGTCGGCCGCCCTTTCCAGCGTCCCATCCACCAGTTTTAGCGTTCCCGAGAGCTCTCCCGACCTTGACACATCGCCTTCCACCGACCACGTCGGCTATGAAGGCATCGATTGGAATCGCCTCGCGGGGTTCTCTATACGCAAGTATAGAAAAAGGGCGCGGACGGGCTGGGCATGGGAGCACGGGTTCGACATCGAGAAAAACGATTCCGGCCATCGATTCTGGCTTTGCAAAGTCTGCCACGGGAAGAAGGCTACAATTACGCACATGTACGATGCTGCATCCACAAGTCAAGCGAACAATCACATGGAAGAAGTTCACCACATCAGCAAAGGCGGGCCAATGCGACAGAGGAAGAAGCAACGCACGCTTTTCGATGTGGTTGACATAGACACCCACCGACCAAAGGATCAGGCTCTGATGAATGCCTTCATCTCGTCCTTTGAACCGCTTCGCTTTCAACACCTCTTAATACGCTGGGTGGCATGCGACAACATCCCATTCCACAAACTGGAGAGCCCGTACTTCCGTGATCTTATGGCGTACGCGAATAGCGCGATTGCGGATTCGGGCAGTATTCCCACCCATAGCACAATACGCGACTGGATTGTGCGCTCATTCAATCGTCATAAAGGCGTTGTCACGGAATTACTTCGTCGGTCACTCAGCCGCATCAACGTTTCCTTTGATGCTTGGTCCTCCCGAAAATTCACATCCCTACTCGGCCTTACCGTACACTTTCTTGATGACGAAGGGAAGTTCCGTACGTTTCTCCTCGGTTTGCCACGGATTGAAGGTCGCCACTGCGGAGAAAATCTGGCCGACCGTGTCAGCGAGATAATCCACGAGTATGGGTTCGAGGACCGCGTTGGACATTTTGTCACAGACAATGCGGAGAACAACGGCACGTGTCTTGAAGATTTGGGCATCGAGTTGGGGTTCAACAAGAAGCATCGTCGGCTTCGTTGCTGCGGCCACATCATCAACCTTGTCGCCCGATCCATTCTTTTCGGCACGGACGCCGACGCGTTCGAAGAGGATTGCCAAGCCAACAAGGAGATACAAGATGAGGTCAGGCTCTGGAGATCAAGGGGGCCGATCGGCAAGCTGCACAATATTGTTCACTGGGTGGAAAGGTCTGGCCAGTGCATTGAACGGCTCCACAAGCTCCAATGCATTGAGAACACAGCCCTGGGCCTCGAAGACAAAACAACCTACGATGTCGTTATGGACAACGCTACTCGCTGGAACTCATCCGAAGCGATGATGGAGCGAGGTTACATGCTTCGCAATGCACTCGATTCGCTGGTCCAAGCGGAGGTGACAGAGTGGAAGCAAAACGTAGCGAGAAGGACACAGCACGGGGCAAAGCCGATGCCTGCCGCAAGAAGCCTACAATTGTAGATGACCAGATGGCCACTGAGGACTGGTCCGTTATTGCAGAATATTTGGCGATCTTGAAACCATTGAAGATCGCGACAAAGCGCCTAGAGGGCCAGCCAAGGCAAGGCAAATTCGGCGCGATTTGGGAGGTTTTGCTCACAATGGAATGGCTTCTGAAGCACCTAGAAGAGGCAAAGCTACAGCACGAACGGGACGAGGAGCCTTACCTGCGAATCGGCTGCAATCTGGGCTGGATGAAGCTCGATCAATACTACGCCCTCACGGAGGATAGCCCTGCGTACCTTGCAAGCCTCGTCCTCCATCCCGCGTTTCGCTGGTCCACCGTCGAGTCGCAATGGTCCGATCATCCGGACTGGCTGGCCAGAGGGAGGGCGGCTGTGCAAGAGCTTTGGGAGGAGTACCGAACCCTCGCGGTCGAGCAAGACAGAATACCCGAGCAGCCCACAGCTGCCAGGAAGACGACGGACCTAGATGACTTCATGACTTCAATTAGGAAACTTGGTGCTCAACCTGCGCCATCGCCGTCCTCCATGCGTGACGAGTACGCAGAATGGGTGGGCAGTACCGATCCGGGTGATTGTCTTGTGGACAATCCCATCCAGTACTGGCTCCTCCGCAGACGCCAGTATCCACGCTTGTCGCGATTGGCAATCGACCTCTTTTCTGTTCCGGCAATGTCTTCAGAGCCAGAGAGAATATTTAGCCTTGCCGGACAGATGGTCACAGCTCAGAGAGGCTGTCGCACTGCACGTGTGCATAACTGACTGACGACCGGGCAGAAGGTCCCCAGTGAATTTGGGCAACAAAAGACTCTTGATTCTTCTATCTAATGATTGACTTTAGTCGGTGATTTATACCCGTCCTGATTGAGGCAGGCACCTGAGACAAGGCAGGCAGAAGCTGGGTTGCCTGAAGCTATCGCCACCGGTGGTAGGCAGCAGTGCTGTTAACGGTCTACGTGAATGAGCGGCTTGATATTGACAGAGGCCGCCTCAAAGCGGACCTTATAGGAGCGGCTCAATGTATTTCGTCGTGGGAAAAAAGTGGGGCTATCCAAATATCCAAATGAGATCCAAATGGATTCAAATCAAATCAAATCAAATCAGATCCATGATTTTGCTATCCAAATCAAATCAAATTGGACCCCGGATTTGATTTGATTTATCTATTTGCAAGTCTGGCCGTGAGGGTTAAAAAAGCTCCATCTTGCCAGTGAAACCGTGCGCGAGCCTGGAGTGGAGCCGCTGTGTTCGATACGTATGTGACTGTGGCTGCTTCCGTTACAACGCGCACGTTTCGATTCCGCGCTCAACACCGGTTCGGGAACCGGTCGCGGAAGTATCGGTGGTGTGAGGGTATCACCAGACGACATGTATGCTTTTTATACAATGTCTCACTTTATGAATATTGTACATAGTTTGAGTGAGAGCTTTCCTTACGAATCTCTCACTCTCTCCTTTTCTCTCTTTGTAAACAATCGTTTTACCCAAGTCGCACTCGACCTCGTTCGTGCCCTTGTCCCAGACTTCTCAACAAGCAGTACTGATTGATAAGACCCATACTGATGACTGATTGATAGTCTCCCACCCTACTGATACTGATTGATAGGCTTGTCAGTAAGTGCCAAGCTATGGCGTATTGCTGCAAGTCCACGTGCTTGGACTACTCCTTTTATCCTCAGCTTAACTTTTTGTCATCTTGCAATACATGCACCGTTCGGATAAGGTCATTCTTGTTCCAGTTCCCAAGACACTCCGTCATCTCAATTGTTTCTGCACCGAGTCGTGCACGATCAAATGAAACAGTGCGGCGTGCACCCGAGAAGACACGTTCGGCCTTGTCCGACATTGGCGCAATCGAAAGCACGTCAATGGCCATCTTGTGCAGCCGCGGGTATTCCATACGTTGGTCCTCTCTCGTCCACCACACGAGGGGGCTTACTGCAATCTTGCAAGGTGACCCGTTAATGAACTTCTCCAGCTCATCTTCATAGTCATGGGTCTCCGTCACATCGAGTGACTGCGCCAGCTTATCGTAGGCTGTCATCTGGGTCTCTGGGTCGTCCTCCGGAGTGCTTGCAACAGGAAGATCCTTGTACCGACTCCAGATTTTCCTGGCTTTATTTATCGCACCGTCATGCCAGTCGTCGCGCCAGTTCTGACGTAGATATTTTAGCCGCTTTGATGGGTGGAGAAGCAACGCTGCGGAATACACAGGGGTCTCGTCGGTCTTAAAGTAGTACTTATGAAGCACAAACCAGCCCATGTTGATTGAATGGATGAGACGTTGGCTGTTGCTGTACTTCTTCTGCGAAACAGTCAGCATCGTCAAGATTAGCGCCAAATGAAGTCGAGTGCATGAGTACCTTGGCATCTTCAAAATGCTTCAGCAAGATGTCCATGTGATAAAGCAGCTGATCTAGGGACGACCATTTGTTCTGCTGCGCAAGCGTAGCTTGCCAGAAGGGCTGCAGGAAGTCCGCCGTTAGCTTGAGGACATCCCAGTCATCCTGTGTGAGACTGTCCTCGCCCAAAGACTTATGATGCTCTTGCTGAAACACCATGAGCTTTTCCTTCTTCTCGAGGGCAGTCCGAAGTAGAATGTACCAGGAATTCCATCTCGTTGCGTTGTCAATGCCAAGTGCGCGGCCCGCCAAGAGTTGCCAAGCATCACTGTGTGCCGTGGCACTCCGGATGTACACGGCGATATTGTGCAGTTTGCCAAGGGGCCCAATCGATCGCCATCCGGCTTGGTCCTCCCGGACCTTCCGTTGCTTGCCTCTGTTGTTCCTGTGGCGCAATTGCTCCTGCAGAGACTCTATAACCGACGTGTCCGCATCTACGTCTGCCTCGTCGATGGCCGCATTGAGCGCTTCTTTGCTAGTGGCGAAGAGGAACGCCTGGAGGCAAAGATTAATGATGTGACCTCCGCATCGAACGCGGCGCTCGGCCGGGTCCATTCTGACGCCAAACTCGTTTGCCAATGCCGTCGACAAAGCCCGCAGTGAAGTGTCGTTGGAGGAAGCGTTGTCGGACGTGAAGTAGCCAATACCGCCTGCGATATCGAAGTAACGTATTGTGTCCAGCAGGTGCCCCGACATTGCCTCGCCAGAGTGGTTATGCTGTATGTTTGGTAGGCCCAGGAGGGCCTCTCGGAGCTCATAGTGTTCATCAACCCACTGTCCGCATATTCCGAGAAAGGCTTTGCGATGCGGCGATGACCATAGATCGACGCTGAAGTGGATTTGCGATTTTGCGGTCTGTAGTCGAGCCTTGATATTCTCGCGATGTAGGACGTATGACCGTTCGATATGCGCCAGTACCGTATTGCCTGACTGGATAAGAATCTCGTCCGCCCGAGGGTTGACTGAGCAAAGAAGTGCTTGATACTCCGGCCAGGACACACAGTTGAGCGGCAGACGACGGCGCGTGATGAGCTGGATCTGGGCTTCGTAGAAGGCGTTAAGCTTGATCGTATTTCGGAGGATCGACTGTTCGTCCTTGGAGAGGGTCGCTCGATTCTTCTCTTCAACACGCGTGAATGCGGCTTCAAGAGACTGCTGAAGGGCCTTCTTAGCTGGTCTTTCGTCGTCTTCGATCATAATACCGTGGTCGTTTCGCATATGCCGCTTCGCACTCGTCGTCGAGACGGTCCGCCATGGCGGACCGTGGCATTGATCACAATACCAGAGTCTCTGACTATTCTGGTGTGTATCTTCGTCTCCTCGAGGCATACGGAAGTGCTTCCAGGTTTCTGGTGCGCGCAGCTTACGCTTCTTCGGCTGCGATGGATGCGAAGTCGCGGACGATGCAGATGCGGGCGTGGAGAGTGTCGACACTCGTCTGGAAGGCCGCTCGGCTTCGGAGATGCTCGATTCCGGCGCAGGTGAGCTGAATTCGTCATACTCAGCATCCCCAACAAATAGAGACGACCCCGGAGACATGTTGGCGCGTATTTTCACGCTGAAGTTCACGCAAGCGACGGAATCTTGCGAGTCGTGCGCTGCATGAAGCAGCCTTGGTTTTCTGACAGCTCGACCGTCCGTCGCACAAGTCGGCCGCTGAGGGACATTGAGCCAGACACGGATCCAGGGACCCCTGGTTCGCGTCGGTTTCGCGTACTTCTCGCGCCATTTCGGTACCTGACGCGGATAGCCCAGCGGGATGGATGTTGAGGTCGACCCCTAATGCAGTCTGGGGAGAAACTTTGGATATTGGTTGTCGGACGGGGTATTTTGGGTTGGGCAGCTGCTCCAAATTTGGGGACAGTGGGGTTGAGCCAGGCATGTAATTAATCAATTAATCTGAATCGGGCCAAGGATTCAGATTAATTACTGAATCGGGAGTAGGATTCAATGATTAATTAATGATTCAGCGATTAATTAACTTTGGGCTGTCGTACGCTTCTTTGCCTGTTCACAGTGGTATTGCTGCTTCCTGGGCTGGGTCGTTGAGGACTCTTCGACCACCTCTGTCCCGATACACCTCAGTTGTGTCAGGGGACATGAAGGCGCGGTCCAGCAAGCCACTCTTCATCCAGTGCTTTAAGCACTCTGTTTGCTCTATAGTTTTCACGGACAACCGACTTCTGTCCCAGGTTATCGTCCGGTGCGCTCCGCTAAACACTCGTTCCGCCTCGGCAGACATTGCTGGTATCGAGAAAATGTTGACAGCAAGGCGGTACAGGTTTGGAAATGAAGTTGCTTGGGTTGGCTCAAGCCACCAAGAAAGAGCAGATGACGAGCCAATGGGCAATGTTGGGCCATCTATAAATCGATTGAATTCGTCATGGGAAGACGGCGGTTGATAGATACGCTGTTTGTACGCCTCGTATGCAGAAAGGTCCTCGTTGATTGTCGGCACTTGCCGCGGCTTGTAATCTTCCCACAACTTGCGAACGGCCTCCACTGCTGGGCCGATATACTGTGACTGATCTTTCCACGCCTCATGCAGATGTGCTCGTCGGAGGCTCGGATGAAGCAAGATTGCAGCGGCGTAGACTGGGGAGTCATCTGTGCGCCTGTAATAGTCGTCGAACTTGTACCAACTGGTCATGATGCGATCAGTCATGGTAAGGCTGTGTCGAAACTTCTCTGTGGAGGCCTTGTAATGCGTGATAAGAAAATCCATAGAGCAAATCACCTCATCTAGAGATGAATTGTCCCATTGGGTGTCTTTGGTGATCTCGTGGAATGGCTGCAGAAAGTCGTGGATCTCCTGAAGCTCCTGCCAGTGCTCGGGGTGGAGATAATCGAGGCTGATGTCGCCTTCCGTGTAGTGGTCATCGATAAAGCTGTTCACTTCTTTGCGGGCTTTTATCGCAACGTGAATCATCAGATACCAGGAGTTCCATCTGGTGGAGTTGTCCTGGGGAATCATGCGACCGGCAGCTTTGGAAAACGCTTGATAGCGCTGGCCAGATGAGCGTACCCATACCACAAGGTTGTGAAGCATCCCAAGTGCGCCATGGCGCCGCCATGCAGTTGCCGTGTCTCGCCTGTCAGCAACACCCTCCTGTTCGTCCTTGGATAGCTGTGACACCTGGCGCAATGCTTCATCGGAGGCATCCTTATTCCTGCCAAACAAGAACGCCTGCACAGCTAGATTAATGATGTGTCCGTTACAGCGGAGTCGGCGATGAGCGGTGTCGAAGTCGCAGGCCTTCGCAATGGCTTGCAGCATTGTGTCGTTGTTATAAGCGTTGTCAAGCGTAAAGTACCCAACCTGGCCATGCAGTCCATAAGAATCAATGACCGTGAGGAAGGTCTCTGCAATTGCTTCCCCGCTATGCGCGCCCTCAAGCTCCCGGAGCGCAAGCAAGGCCTTGCGCAACTGCCGGCACTCCCGATCAATGAAGTGGGCCACGATCCCGAGGAGGCTGTGGTGGTTGGGAGAGGACCAGATGTCAATGCTGAAGTGCACCTGTGTAAGTGAGGACTTTAACTTTGATCTCAGTTTCTCGCGATGCGTGATAAAGCTGGCTTCCAGCAGCTTGGGAACTTGGCCCCGACTTTGCGTAACGACTCCTGGGGCCATGTAGTTGACTGTGTGGAGCATGGCGTACCACTCAGGCCACTCGACCAGGCTGTGTGGCAGGCTATGAGCCGTCAAAAGGTTGACCAGGGCTTGGTTGTACAACTCGTCATCCACCGCCGCAAGAAGATGATGCTCCTGCTCAATATCATGCCCTTCCTGTCTCGCAGCTTGTTGCTCAAATAGCCTGTCGATTGCGTTTTGTTGACCAATCATTTTTGCGGTCCTTGTTTCGGAAATTCGTATGCAGTGTTTGTCCCGGAGGTGATCGCGAACTCTGTTGTGGGCTGTTTGAGTGTAGGCACACCGTTTGCAATACCATATTCTTTGGCCGTGCCGGTTCCGCTCTGGTTCGCTTTTCGCTGGCTGTCGGCTTTCAGCCCAGACATCGATTGCTGTTGGGGTGCGAAAGCGCTTCCTTGATGCTGCAGTATCAGAGGCCTCGGAGGACGGTGCAGGTTCTCCAGCGACGCCGAAGTCCTCACGAGGCCTCTTGGTCCCGGCCCGACTGTCGAGATCCTCGGCAAGGGCACACGACTGATCCGCAGAAACCATGATATTTGAGAGCGGCGACGTGGCTCGGTGCTTCAGCACCTCATTGCAGAATTGAAGGAAAGCTGCTGTTGGCATCCTTTAATCTAGGTTACGGGTACAGATTGGAGCAACACTCTATGCCGACGTGCTACCTCCGTCTCTCCGTGTGGCAACGGCCAAGCAAATGTGCCAAACGGAGCCAATGAATTAGGAGCAAGTCCGCTGTATCCACTTTAATTAATCACTGAAACTTAATTAATCCTGCAGAGCTACGATTCAGATAAATAATCCAACCTCAGATTCAGATTCATTGAATCGCTAATTAATCGCCGGGATTAATTACATCACTGGGTTGAGCAGGCAATCAACCAGGGCAGCACGATAGGACGTACCTTTTCTATTACGATAAAATCAATACCGGGCAGGATCTCATGACAGGAGAGACTCATCAAAAATCTATTTAAGGCATGACTTATAAATGTTTATCTTCTTTTCGAGGCCGACAGTCGAGGGAGACGACTGGACGGGCCTACCCTGTACCAATCTGATAAGGACTACCGCATATCCCACCAATTTGCTATGGGGACGCTCGTACTTCTTAGCTCCACATGCACAGGATTGTCTCGGAGGTTTGACCTCGTCCCACGTCTACAAAACGGCTCCATTGGACACCAGCGAGACAGCCCATTCAAAGCTAGATAAATCAGACCACCCCTTGCAACTACGGGGATATCTAAGGCTGACACACCCGTGGAGTCGATAGTTTCTGTTGCGGAGATACCTGCCACATCATACGAGACGTCGTAAGATAAGTGTATCGTTCTATCACACGCTAACACCATACGTAGAGCTGCGAAGTTCCCCACCACGCGTCGTCAGACGCGTCAGATTTAGACCGGCCGAAATTATCTCTTTGCGCCGCGAAGCTGGGCACAAAGTATCGGCGCAAAGCATGTCGTGGTCACGTGAGTTACTGATTACTGATTGATTGATTAGGGGCTTACTGATACTGATACCATATCAGTATCAATCAGTAATCAGTAAGTTACTGATTGATAACTGACTGCTTGTTGAGAAGTCTGTATGACAGTGTGCACTGTCCAGTTCCAACGAGCCACCACACGCGTGCAGATTCAAGTCAGAACTAGGCACAGCAAAGGTCGTCGAGAGAGGCATTTGCGCACCTATGTGCACAGAGACGCATTCCTGGCCGTGGCCACAAGTCCGATTGGGGCCGCCACAGCAGCGCCCATCAAGGACCCTTTCCAGGCACTGCTCATGCTGACGGACTGGAGGGCGTGTGGGTGGAAATGGCCGACATTCCAGGTCAAGTTGTCGAGATATAGACACTCCCAATCCGACTGCTTCGTCCAGTACTGGCTGCGTGCTGCTGCTGCGGGATGCCGCCAGTCACCCCACTGCTTCGTCCAGTTCCGGCCACGTTTTGCTGCAGGATGCCGCCAGTCCCACACGCTCATTGACTGTTTGATGCGCTCGTATGGGGTTGCTTCTCGTGGCTCGGTGTAAATCTTCTGTACTGCAGAATTCAACGGCAGTGGTCGGTCCTTGTACTTGGCCCAATGCTGCCGTGCGCCGGCAATGGCGGTTCGCCTCCACTCCGGTGACGTTCAAGGTACCTCCTGCACTTCTCCGGATGAAGCAGCAATGCTGTGGCATAAATGGGATTCCTATCACTCTCTTCGTAATACTTTGAGAGAACCCACCAACCCATGTGGATGGAATGAACCATACTTCCACTCCTTTCTGTAGCTAGAGATGAACAAGTTCATTCACTCTTTTCCAGTCTGTGTGTGCAGACAACACGAAGTCCAAGCATGCTCACGACAGGGAGTTCGCAGAAGGATACGAAACTAAGGAAACCTCCATGGAGGGCCCTGTCTCGGATTCTGCCGGCCAGACCGTCTGACCTGGATAGCAGGCCAGCCAGTCTGGCGGCGCTCCTGTTCGTCTGCTGGTGTTCAGCAGCTTGATGCAAAGCATCAGCAACGAACATTTTCCTGCGTGGAATTATCAATCACATTAAAGCGCCAGCCCTCTGCCACCGTTCGTCCATCTATACAGGGACAAAGCTCGACGTCTAAGTCGGCGCCCTTCTTCATCCGCGTGCTGTGACCCTCTCAGACAGGATAAAGTCGACCGCAACACTTTTCGGAACATCTTCTACGTAACCTCTTAGCTTCCGGAGCCATTTAGTGCGCATGTCCGAATGGCTGTGGCTGTCCGAGACGTACCTGAAATTCTGTATTTAATGTAACAACACAAACTTCGTGCGCTCTGATGGTGTCCTCGCAGGCTTGTTCGACTGCCTGGTCGCGACCATACCGAGGGACACGATCCGCGAAAAGAACGAGCATGTAGCTGCCTTGTAGGAGGTAGATACCGAATAGATACGGCATGAAGGCGAGCTCCGGGTCGATTGACATGATGGTGGAAATTGACCGCGATGCCGAGATGCTATGCGATGCGCACTCTGCGAATCCGTCCGACGCGATCCAGTCGTCACCACTGTCCAGCATTGCTACAGCGTCCCACCACCCATGCAGTAGGACGCGCAGCACGTGAAGAATGTGCGAGCTATAGGCCCTGACAAGTCGCAATTCTGCGGTACCGCATGAATTTAAACGCTCATCCCGGCGATGCGGTACTGGTGTGAGGATACCAGGCTGCAAGTCTGGGTTTGACCGGTCCAGGCCAGCAGGGTTTGCTTCCGACCTAAGATCGCAAGGGCCCGTGATGGTGTTCAGTCTCAGCTCATACTTCGACAAGAGATCTCGAATCACTGCCACGGGGTGAGGGTCTCGTTGTCTGCTTAGCCTTGGATGTCGAGCTCTGTGGTGCACCTCAATTATGTCGCCCAGAATCGCCATCAAAGGTAGGAAGTATTCAAAAAATCCGGTGCCGCTGGGCAGCACAGGAGGGCCAATAATTCTCGGGGGCATCTCGTTTGAGGGTATCACGTCGAGATTTTCCCAGAGCGTCTCTGGCAAAGGTCCTTAGATGTCCAGGTCAGTCTCCCGATCTCTAGCGCAGAAGGATGTGGTAACTAATTACTGTAGACTTCACAATATGAGTCAGGTATAGACAGAGCGGAGTTGAATGACAGGCTCAGATGTCGGTCGAGAGCATACAAGAGCCAAAACACTCGCCTGCGCTCTTCTCGACGCTCCATGTTCCATATCGAGTCGTCTGCCCAGTCTCCGTGACACGAGCAAAGTGGATTCTCGCAGGGCTTTCTTGGCTCTGGGCACCGTTCATCTTCTCGATTTAGCCGCAAGGACAATGCCAATCGAATGGCCTTTGTCCACCACTTATAACAGTCGGACTTGAAGTCACTACCGGATACGCCTATTGAGAGGAGGATGTAAGTCAGGACGTCGTCAACGCCTCCGACCCCTTTGTTAGGACCTGTCGTGAAAGGAATTGTCGCTGTATTGGATATGCTGAAATGCTGATCATGAAATTCAGCAGAGAGCCCACCTAACTAGGATCAACTTATGTCCAGTGGCAGGGCCACACGATTGCCTACTAACCGTGCGTTCGCCGCCATCGGTCCGGATCGCTAATTGGAATTAGCGAGATCGCGAGATCGTAGAGGCTATTGACTACCGCAGTTCGAGCACCGGGGACATGAAGCAGCGCTATATCAGCAGTCTGTGCGACGCACCAGAGAATGGTAGCTAGAAGGGCCGGAGTGGTTGAACGGGGATTAGTGGGATGCAGGACAGACTTCTTGCGAAATATCCTGGTGAGGATATAGGGCGAGGCATTGCAAAACAGCGAGCTACCTGGGTCCGTTAGGAATGTGTCCAGAAGCTCACAGGCCGCCGATGGTGGAATTATGTTATGTAAAAACGGGAGGACAGGAAGAAGGAATGGGTAGCACTGCTCGTCTCGTCGTGTGTGGTGAAGAACACCTGGAAAGAATCCCCCAGGCGTTGTAGTGGCAGTACAGACGTATCCTTGATTCATATGGTTGCTGCTTTCAGATCGAAATTGGCTATTAACAGCCTCGATAAACCCCGGCGACTTGGCATTCGGGCAGTCAGCCCTCTCACCTTGCGGGGCTGCTTCGGGTCTAAGATGGTGTCCCTGCATGGCACCGATAAACGCTGAGTCCGGCCGAGGGTCAACTGTCTCGATCTCAGTGGAAAGTTTTTGACACTGTAGTCCTTGTGATCCTCCCTGTGACGAAGGCGACGATAGCACCGTGGTTTTCGCATCCTTAACCAGTTTTTGCTGTGAATTGTAAGAGTTCGCCTCACAATCTGTGCCGCCCTTCTCCGGGGACTCTGGCAAATTGAAGGACGCATTGCTCTCAAGTTGGCATGTTGTGGTGCCTGCTGAGGCACCATGGAGGGACGTAGATGGTGCATTGCCCATAGCAGCTGACCGTGATGTCGGAAGAGAAGACGTGCCTTGGATACTGCTATCCCTATGCCAATTTCAGTTCGCGTTCTGTATGGTTACAACCGGGATACCACAGACGCTGATGTGAGTCGGGGGACCCTAGTCTTGCCAAGGCGATTGTAACTGCAGGCGTTTCCAACATCTAGTGACGAGGAAAGAGCACGTTAGTCGTTTGGCAGCCACTCTCAAGTTCTGGGTATAGTTCGGGTGTACAAGGTAACTGTGACACTGGCCAGTACGACAATGAACCAAGTGGTCGCGAAGACGTGTTGGAATATCGACGAGGTGCTGTCTAGAGTCGTGGCGAGAGAATATTCGGGACACTAACTTTCACATTGGCTGCAAGGACTTTGGGTTTGATCCGGTCAGTGACTGACTGGCTCAGACACACCATACGCGCGGGAGCGGCCGCTTGGGACTCACCGTTTGCCGTCACATTTCGTCTTCGAAGCGCTGCATTTATCACATGCCCGCTTCCTATATTTTTTTGGATTTGCCTCGTTGCAACGCGTGGTGGAAATTGGCAACCGCGTCTCGGCCTCTCCTAGACGTCGGTCGCTGCTAACCGATGCCATGACTGTGCGGTCCGTTCCTTCGCAAAACGCAATGGAATGTATTCTCAGAAACCGCCGAAGGGTGCACGCATTAGCACTTCGTTGACAACGGCGAGGTAAACGTTGAAAGGGAGTTCCTTGGATGGAGAGTGGCAGCGAGGGCGTTCGAAAGCTGACAGGGGATAGTGACGCAAACGGTGATATCAGCCCCTCTTGGAAACTGTGGTTGTTAGAATAACTATAAGCTCCTGTTCTCTTGACAAATGCGGTACAGTTTTGGTCGACCAAGGAGGCAAGGCAAGATAAGGTGCAACCTACTAGCTACCACCACCCGTCTGTCTGTCTTTGAATGGCCAAGTGGATACGGCGCCTTAGCAGAATTAACCGACGGGCAATTCCGAGCAATCCTGGCTAAGCAATCCGACCGATTTTCTACATTCGAAACGGTCGACTAGGGGTGTGAGTCTTGCGAAATTTTCGCCGTCCGAGCGCTTAGTCGGTCAAAACGCGTGTACAATCAGAACGCGCTTCTATTGGGGTGCGATTGGGGTGCGGTCGCGTTGCGGCTAGAGAAGCAGGACAGTGGAAAAAGGAAAGAAGACGTCGGAGGACCCTGTCGGAGCCGGGGACCCCCCGGGACGGGGGCGGCCCTATAGGCCCTACGAGCGAATCGGGCTGCGGGCCGGGCCGGTCGGGGCGAGGGGGACGACGCCTGGCAGGCCTATTGTATGGTGGCGTAGCACTGAATTATAGCAGTGGCAATTACTATATACGAATACCAAGCGAGGACGGTTCGTCGTCAATCCGTCGCCTATCCCTATCCTGGGCCTATCCTATCCCGTCTAAGTAGCCGACTATATACGATATATACTGTATTATGTGGCGTTGCGCTATAGACGCGTCGGTTAGGGGGGCTCTATGGTCGTCTAAGAAGGGCTCGCGAGGCTATATATAAGAATAAGCTAATGCTCCTATCCGTCTATATGAATACGCGGTCCTATAGAAAAGTAGCTAGCTTTATTTTATTCGCATTGACTAGTCACCCACCATCTATACACTATCCGTCCATTCATTCATTTATCCTTATCTATCTATATTACGATTAACACCCCTGCCCTTGTCTATTGTGTGAGCTATATCTATCCCGCCGCCTCGATGAAGCTGAGCGCGATAACCGATATAGAGCCGGAACAGCCCTTGTCCTCGGGTAAGGAGCCGTTCCGGGTCGCCGACGCGATTGGCATCTACCCGCCGCTCTAGCTACTACTATGCCGGGAGTGCAAGCTGGCTATTAAGCTGGGCGCGAAGGCCGTGGAATCCTATTTCCGTAGGCGATATAAGATGAAGGGGGTCGAGCTCCGGAAGACGCTGGCGTTCGCGGCGTCTATTACGGCCACGGCTTAGGGTTAGGGGTTAGGGTTAGGGTTAGGGTTAGGGTTAGGGTTAGGGTTAGGGTTAGGGTTAGGGTTAGGGTTAGGGTTAGGGTTAGGGTTAGGGTTAGGGTTAGGGTTAGGGTTAG